>LR999964.1:16137500-17337500 GCA_905220375.1 Tachina fera
ATACAGATGACTGCGTAAGGATTTTTTTATACAATAATACGGCAACTATAGATGTGTAAAGAACCAAAACCAAACGAAGTTTTTGACATTCGTTAGCTACACAGCACATAGAGCAAAAAATTATTAGCTGAAGTAGCGCTGCCACCTAGTTATATACACCTTGGAATAGATGCTTTCGAAAGCATTTACTTTCGTTTCGAATTACAGAGTAGGCCCCCAGAATTTTTGGCTGAAGTCTTTAGTTTTGTCCAACACTGTAACTAACGATGGAAACATACTGAAAATATCTTCTAACAAGGTGTTAAATATCAGCATATGTGATGTGATGTGATGTGAAAAATCTTTGTTGATTTTTGATGTCACACAAAAGGAAAACTGATACTTTGTGTTGCATGCAAAACAAACGAAAAATTAACTTTAAAAATCTTTCTTGTGACATTTTTTCCTTTCGATTTGTTTTTGTTTTAAAGTTCAAGTTTCATTTATAGTTAAAAGCTGTTGTTCTCTCTCTGTTATGGTTTTTTTTTCTGGCCCAGTATGTTGCAAGCAGCCAGCTAACTATGACAGCAACATACTTTTGTTTTTTTTTTCTTGCTGCATCATATAAAAACAAGTTTGCAAACTTTAAAGTTGTTGAACAACAGAAAATGTAAATCAAAAATTAAGAAATATAAATATATACGGCAGCAACAATAATAATAATGGTGCTGATGATGTATGTAGACGTTGATTTCAAACATAATAATTGTGGTTTAAAATGAAATGAATGATTGATACATTTTAGGAGAAAACCCCAAAAACAATCACAATCCAAACAAACAACAGGTAACTTCTTATTTACAGAAAAACAATGTTTACCACATATTAATGGGAACACACACACACACACACATAGAAATCCCAACAAAAATATCATTTCCGGTTTTTATGGTTTCAGCTCCCCGCAGTTTTTTTTCACACATATTTATAAAATAAATTACAAAAAAAAACTGGACTTGTAATAAAAACAAAAACATTATAGATTAAAAAAAGAAGAAGAAAACAGCTACAAAATATTTAAAAGAGAAGACAGAAAGAACCAGTTCTTGGTGGAAATCATAACAAACAATAATAAATGGCTTTCACAACACGTTTAAATATCACACATACATACATGCATACATACATACAATATAATAATCAGGGCTCGGATTTCGATGAAAAATCATCTGTGTTTTTAAGATTTCTGTATGGGGACATGCGAATAGGGTCGATTTTAACGCCAGTAAGACCCAATGCTCTACGATTGATTAGTCATAGACGCATGACCGTAAATGCTGCTGCCCCTGTAACTATGGGTCGTATAGGTATTAAGGAATCGGAAACTCTTGGTGTTCTTGGCATGCAAATTCAGTGTGATGTCCTTTGGACTGAGCACATTTTTTAGGTCTCAAAAGAAGCATTCAAGTGCCCAGGTTTTTTAAAACGGTGCAAGCAATACTTCACCCTATATGATCTTCTTACTATTTATACCACTTACATATATCCGACCGAAAATGGAATACAACTCTCCGGCCCATACGGCCGGAGTCTATTTTGGAGTTGCTCGACCGTAGGGTATCCAATTATATTGACTCATTGGAGCATCTACGCAATGTGGGGTGCATTTCCTTGTTCTATCGTTACTACAATGGAATGTGTTCTAACTTGTTCCTGAAACCCGCACATTTTTACGCACAACAAGAGCTTCATTCAGGGCACATCCTTTTGTAGTCGATTGGCAAATAAATCGCACTACGCATTACAGAGAGAATTCCTTTTTTCAACCTCGGAAGGTTTAAATCGAATGTCCACAGATACTAACTACTCCCTCTATCCTCCTCCCCATAACTTATTTTCCTAGTTCTAGCACAATAGGTAAAGTGAATAAAAAATAAGCATTTGCTTTTTACTTGAAAATTTGTTTAAAAAAATAACAAAAAACACATACATATTTTAGGTTTTAAAACAAATTTTTAAGTAAACAGCAAATGCTTATTTTTTATTCACTTTACCCAATGCACTGTTGCGGCGTGCGTATAATTATAGCTGATTTTTTCAAGGAAGGTTTTTCTCACGTAAGTACTAGTGATGCACGAATATTCGCATTCGTATTCGAATTGTCGAATATTCGGCCGTTTTCAGGCGAATACGAATGTAATCGTATTTGTCAAATTCAGGCGGATTCGAATACGAATGTACTTCGTATTCGCCAAATTCAGTCGAACACGAATACGAATACTTTTCCAAAGAAATTAAATAAATAAATGCATAAATCCTAAATGAAATTTAAATAAATGACTAAAAATTTTAGTTTGTACAAATACATTAATTTTTTTTATAGAAATTTGTGCTTTGTATCATTTTCAAATATTATTCATTAAAATTTTGGGTAATTTTTTATTAACTTTAAATTACTCCAACAAGAGTGTGAAGTCCTTTTTCATAAGAATTTTTTATTTTTTTATCATATTGCATAAAATATTCGTATTCGTATTCGTATTCGCGAATATCGTTTCAAATATTCGTATTCGCGAATATCGTTTGAAATATTCGTATTCGCGAATATCAAAAATTGACATTCGTTACATCACTAGTAAGTACATTTAGGTTCTAACAATTCAATTTTGTACCCGCTTTTTAAAATGTGTAAAGTGTTTGTGAAACGAGTTTTTATTTTCGTTGATATAAAGCGAAATGTTGCGTACACACGCGCTACAAAAATTATACTCTGAAACTATGATGTCAGTTTATATTTTAGATTTCTGCGAATCCACTTGAGATAGAATTTTCTTTTTTTTACAGCTATAAGAAGCTTTCTTAGATTATAGAAATAGCTATACAACTTTGACAAAATTATATACATACATTATAGTTTTTTAACTTTTAACATCGTCGCGCACATGTTAAGTCTGTCATGCACAATTACACGGTACGTTTGTGATATGTTCTCATTAGTTTCGAACAAGCTAATAAATAAAATGCAATTCAAATTGAATTTTAATCTTTATTTGTATATTTTAATTTCAAATTTATTTGTTGGTGGTTTAGTTTGGTCTATATAGGTATTTCATTGGCGCTTGAACCAAATCATCAGTAGACTTCAACCACAAATTTTGAACAGTCACAAACCTCTTACTTTATGCACAGACTTTCAAATAAATTTCAAATTAAAATATAATTATGACAATATGTCGAATAATAAATTTCTTAAATTTATTTGTATATTTTATTGGATACGAAAAAAATTCAGTTCAATGAAAATAACACATTTTTTTATTTTAGTTTTTAGCCCTGCGGCTGACTTTTCTGTGAATTTCATGATATACAGAAATGCCGTATATACAACTAAAAAAAAAGCAATGTGCGTCCGATAACAGAGGAGATGTGTAAACATCTAGTAATGATTTTTTTTTTGACTTTACTGTATTTAAAAATCTACGGAAAACTGCATCTATAGTAGTGGTATTATTAGTCGTGGGGGTTTGTGGAGGATTGCTCATATGCAAGTGTAAAACGTCAAATAAAAATTTTGATAAGGCTTGCGACTTTGGGTTTCCAAAATTTGTATTAAAATCTCCACCCATAATAATTGGCATAAGATAAAGATTGTTACCCAATTGTCGTGCACCAGCTTCAGTGTAAGGCAACACTACGTAATGAAGATATGTTATAGTATAATATTATAAATCCTTTATAAAGACTGCTATATATCTTTTAAACAAATATTTGACATTTAAAACGCTATTTTATTTAAAACTTTATATTTATTTTATATTTTTCAACTTTTTAACAAAATGATCCCCACTGGCAACACTATTACGCTTCACAAGCAATTTCTATTAAAATTAACATTCATTGCTCCTGAAGGTATGCTTTACAATTGGGTTGAGTGTATTGCTATGCAGCTGTTAAGTTTCTCTGTATTTCTTGTTCGTATGATTACACTAATACACTCATACATATGTAACTCACACCGATTTGATAACGCTTTACGATCTTACTCAAAATTTGTGATTGTATTGTGAAAAATATTTTTAGCCCTAGCGTATAGATGTTTACATATAAAAAAAATCAAGCGCTTTTAGTAATTTTTCTGCACATTTTAGTTTTAGGCTATTTTTTATTTTTTTAAGCAAAATTTTGTGGTAATTTTTTCTCTTATTTTTACTTCTTGGGTAAGTTTTCTATTACTTTAGCAAGGCTACATTACTTTTAACAAATTTAATAATTAGGGTTTTAGGGTTATTTTGACGCTTCATGCTACAAGTGGAAGCTTAAGTAAAGATCTTTTCAATCTAAAAAAATATTTAAACATATAATCGTCGATATTTTTGCTTTGGTTAGGAAGTAAATTGGCTTAAAAACAACCTTTTTAAACCGACTTCAAAAAAAGGAGGAGGTTTACAATACCTCTCTATTTTTTTAGGTGTTTATATCAGACCTGGGCAAAATGCATTACTTTTGCATTAGCATTAAATTAAAAAAAAACAATGCAAATGCAAATTTATTGAATTAACACTACATCGTATGCTTTTAATGCATTATTTTTTCCATTGAATTAAAATCCCCTCAAAGTAATGCATTAATATTGCATTGGCATTAAATTTTATATTTTTAATGCACTATTTTTTGCATTGAATTAAAATCTCCTCAAAGTAATGCGTTAATATTGCATTGGCATTAAATTTGATATTTTTAATGCACTATTTTTTGCATTGAATTAAAATCTCGTCAAGGCAATGCATTTATATTGCATTGGCACTAAATCACACGTAAAAATGCACTAATTTTGCGTTAGCACTAATGAAGTAATGCAATATGATTCCATTGTCACTAAAACATATTGTGCACACAAAATTAAATAAAGGGTGAACAAAACAAATGAAGATTAAAGAATACAGTAAAGTTCACATTTAGGCCACCTACAAATGAAAAATATTCATTGAACATACACATCTCACTAAATCAACAAGAGGGTATTAAGTCGAAATTTTTGATATCTCACTTTTTGCAGGAAACCAACTAACAACATCAATATCTATATACTGAAAAAAATTCAACGTATTTTGATCACTCTTTTGTTGATAAAATTTTTTTTACTTTATGATTTTAATACGAAATGTAAGTGTTTTTATGTTGAAATTGCTAAAAAATTTTCTGATTTGCGACTTTTTTCAAAACATAGATATTCTTATATAATTGCAAGGTTTTAAAATAAAAACAATGTACATATATTTTCAAATGGAATTTGCTCTGATGTATTTGGATTTTTAAATTTTCCTAAAATGTAACCAGAAACGGGTTTTCGTCTCTACTGAAAATTTTAAAATTTTGACTTAATACTTCCTTGTTGATTAACCTTCCTTTCCACAACGTATGGTTAAGAGTTAACATGAACTTTAACTGACAGTTCTTCATACAAAACTTCTCGTTAAAGTCCCTCTTCTACATTCTGAAAAGGGCCGTAAGTGCGATATGTATTTTCAATGAATATTTTTCGTATGAAGGTGGCCTCAATGTGAACTTTACTGTATTCTTTAATCTTCATTTGTTTTGTTCACCCTTTATTTAATTTTGTGTGCACAATATGTTTTAGTGACAATGGAATCATATTGCATTACTTCATTAGTGCTAACGCAAAATTAGTGCATTTTTACGTGTGATTTAGTGCCAATGCAATATAAATGCATTGCCTTGACGAGATTTTAATTCAATGCAAAAAATAGTGCATTAAAAATATCAAATTTAATGCCAATGCAATATTAACGCATTACTTTGAGGAGATTTTAATTCAATGCAAAAAATAGTGCATTAAAAATATCAAATTTAATGCCAATGCAATATTAATGCATTACTTTGAGGGGATTTTAATTCAATGGAAAAAATAATGCATTAAAAGCATACAATTTAGTGTTAATTCAATAAATTTGCATTTGCATTGATTTGGTTTAATGAAGGAAAATGCTCAATGCATTACCTTATTTAATGCAAATTACCCAGGTCTGGTTTATATTCACAGCTCAGTACATTTTAGACCGATTTTAAAAATTTGTTATTGTCTGAGAGAGTATAGCCTCCCAATGGGCGGGAACACGCCCACTTTTTATAAAATTTAATGATATATTTATTTGATTGCTGCGAAACCTATAAAACACATTTGGTTCTTGTAATCACATAATTTGAAAGTTGGGAAAATGGGCGGGACTACGCCCATTCAAATGTTTTACATATTTCAAGCGTTTCTAGTTAACCGATTTTTACGAAACTTACCACACCTTGAGCTCTAAAATAGATACAATCTCCATTAAAATTTAATTTTATATTTCACATACTTCTTCTTATCTTTTTCTATCAGATCCTTGCATTGAAGTCGGTTTTTTTTGGCAGAAAGAATTATTTATTATTTGACAAACTGACAAATTTTATTGATACCAATGTAAACTAGAAATCTGGGAATTAATAATGGTGTATGATGTCGGGAAAATGTTCACCACTAGAACTTCGGCAGACGTCCGCACTTTTCACAAAATTGTCGAACACATTTTGCAACAAAGCTTCGCTTATCTCTAAAATGCAGCACCGAATTTCATGTTTCTGGTTTGTTCACGTAAGCCCAGTATTTTAAATTAAAATTCACAAGTTTCACAAATAAAATTTCTTGTTCAAGAGTGTAGCGTTCCATGGTTAAAACTTTCCTACTTTTTAAATATATGTATATGATTTGATCAGGCTAAAGTTCGTATCGCTTTGCAAGCCAAATTACATGTGATAATTATTAATGAACAAATAACATCAAAGTTAATTTTAAATATTCTGACAAACACGTAGTAGAACGGAACAACTAGCTGTTTTCGAAGGCCACTGCACCTTTATCATCATGAACTTTTTGCTAAATAAATGTCAAAGGATAACAGCTGAATTCTTGGCATTTTAGATAAGTCATTTTGAAGTGCATTTTTCACGCCTTTGAGTCATTTTTAGTGTTTTTAATTAAGGTAATTTGAATTTTTTTTAGGAATTTTTGTCGATCCGATCCCTGATGATAATACAGAGAGGAACATTATTGCAAACACTTCATTGACTTTTTTTTATCATAATAAGTATGTATATGTGTATGTATATATATATAATGTACATTGCACATATCCTTACCTTAATAGAGAAAGGCCCTAACTTATTTTTTTTAAATCTAGATTTTTTTGCATTTTCCGATACATTATATACATATACATTATATCCTATGGGAATATACAAAAAACTCGATTAAAAAAACTAATGAGTAGGGGCCTATCTATATTAAGGTAACGATATGTATATATACATATGTATGTATGTATGTACATATGTATAAATACCGGCATCCAAGGATAGAAAAAATAAGACACTATATGTTTCCATTGGTTTTATTTTTACGCTTCTAATTATATCACTATAAATTAATACGACTTTAATAAGCTTACGATAGGAAATAAATAAGCTATTATATATACGGGGTTTGATTTTTTATTTGTGTCGTTAGGACATCTCTGAGCGTCACTTCATCACTTTTGATATTAAAACCATGAATTTTTGGACGTTTTAACATCTTTGAATGTTATCTGACTGAACCATAACCATAGAAACTCTGAATTTTATTATAGGTGGCTCGCCATAACGCCATAAAAACGCCATGAATTTTGGTTTGTTTATGGCTATGGCACGTCTAATTTAAGCTTGAAGTCCTAGGCTGCATTTCCTAAATATCACAATGTCCAAAAATTTCATTATATCCAGTCAAAATTACAATTATAATCTGACTTATCGTGGTTGACGTATTTCAAGTACGACTACGACTGTTTGGTAATAGATTAAAGAAAAACTATTGAAGAAGTCTTTTTTAATCTATTACCAACAGTCGTAGTCGTATTTGAAATACGCCAACCACGATACGGCAGAATATTTGCAGGTACAATCGCGACGATTTAAAATCGACGAAATCATCTACTCAATCAGTCTTTATAAAATAACATTTTTCCTGTTAGATATGGGCATGGTTGCCAGATTTGAAGATTAATCATCATTTTAACGATTTTGGGTTCCAAAAATAACATTTTGACGACTGGACGAATTTCGCCTTCAATTTGACGATTTTAAGATCATTATAAATTTAGAACTTTTAAAATATTTTAAACTTGACCAAAAACTTGGCAGCTTTTGAAAGAATATGCAGTAAGACTAAAGAGTAATACCTAATTTACATAAAAAATTTTTTTGATGAAATTAGTTGCATGGAAATTTTTTATTTGTCAATAAGAGGACTAGAGGAGCAATTCATATCAAAAAAGTTGCCAAAAATGCATCAGAGAATCATTCTACGTCTTTTTTTTATATAAAATTCTTTCTCTTCAAATAGAAAAAGTTTCGTGTAACAAAATTCATGAAATTTCAAAAAAATGCTTAATGTAATTTATGTCTAGGTATTGTATTTTGGAATTAAATATTTTTAAGCCAATTATTGTACAGAATCTAGCATCTGAAACAACAGAAATACAAAATTTATACTGTGAAATGCAAAAACTATTTAAAAAGTTATGAGTTATTTTTAGCTCGAGTGTGAATAATAATTTTTATTTGGGAGATTATAAAGATGAGAATAATTGTTTACATATTGATTAAATTTATTTAGGAATATTAGTATTTGCTGATTCTAAAGTGAATCAAATTGAAAATTGTGAAATCATTAAAAAATTTTATATGCAGCCGTGTGATAAAATATTTTTTTTATTTCGGAGATAAATTAAGTTTGATTGATCCCTACAATATTATTGTAGAAAATAAAATTTCTTTCTACAATATTATAAAAGATTTTATCCACATTGTTAAAGAAAGTGAAAGACGGGAAATTGAATCTAAATTCAGACAGTTAAAAGTGGAAAAAGTTTTTCATGATACACACTAAAAACTTTTAAATTTGTGGAAAATATTGTCGAAATTAAAAAAATTTACGGGCTTTTATTTCCCACCATAACTAATTTTATCAAAAAATATAGTTTCATCTTCAGCAAACATAGAAAGAGTATTTAGTCAAATTAACTTAAACAAAACCAAACTAAGACATGTAATTATTTTCTTTTTGATTCCTTTTTTGAAAAACTCTCAGTTTGTTTTACACAACAACTACGAAATTATTTGTTGTACTATGTTTTCGTTTGAAAAAAGTGTTTTATTTTTGACGAATTTAGGACAATTCCGGATAATTAATTTGACAATTTTTCGTACAAAATTTGACGAATTCACACCTATTTCATCTGGCAACTATGGATATGAGTTATTCAAATGGTAGTCATAAATTAAAATGTTTTAAAATAATAACACGAAATAATACGATTGCTGTGAGCAACTCCTCATAATTTACAATTATAAATATTTTACTCAGCGATGCCAACTTAGCTATTTTAGAGCTAGATTTAGCTCTTTTTGATTGCTTCTAACTCGAAATTTTTCGCTTTAGCTCTTTTTTAATAAAAAGAAAATTTTCCACAAATTATTAAATTGGAAATGGACTGCCAAAAATATAGGAAAGCTTGGAAATCAAATCCCGCGTTTAAAAAATGGATTAAACCAACAAAAGATCCTTCTAAAGCTAACTCGTTTTGAAAATGATTGTTCTTATTTTGTAACTTATCGTATATACAAGTATATGTAAATGTGTATGGTCATATTGTTAATGCAGATAAATATTTGTATCAATTGCTGTGAAATGATTTTATTTAAAATTATTATTTTTTATTCTTTCTTAGTATTATTTTTAATAATGTAAAATATGTTGAAGTACAAAATGAATAATAAATACATTCAAAGATTTAAAACGGAAAAATCTTGAGTTTTTAAATTTAGCTCTTTTTGGCTACTCAGTTGGCTCGTTTTGCCTTTGAATTGTTGGCATCACTGATTTTACTTATTTGTATATTCGCTTTAGCACCTTTGTACATACATTGCTTACTCTCTCTCCCTCTCTCTCTCCCCTTCCATTGGTACACTCTCTCACATTTCTACGTGTAGTTATGACAAAACAATAAACTAGCTCAGAAAGTCTAATTATTTTACGACTTTTCGTTTGAGACGCAAACAATTTTGTTGTACTATATTAAAATATTAAGACAATATGACACTTAAGACACTTAACACTGTCGTTTGAATACCCCAATAGTGTAATTGATAGTATATATGTATGTATATAAGTGTATATGCATGCAAGCGTTTATGGAGGGTCCACCATGTAATTCGAAACGAAAAAAAATTCGAAAGTATTTTCTTTCGTTTCGAATTACAGAGTAGACCCCCGGGCTTTCATTATTAATAATCTTACCTGCTGGGAAAAAATTATTTAAGAACGCTGACATTTTAGTAAGCTACCACTCACTCACTCAGTTGAGAGATGGCCAAATTACGATTACATGGAAAACTGTTTTTATTTCGTTTTGTTTTTTATTTCAAATTTTATTGGAACAATTTAATAATGATGATTGATTGCAAATAATGATGTTGTAATGATGATAATTTTTATGCTGGTGTCTGCAGTATCAAGTTACATATATCGTATTAACGTATTTACATACATACTCGTATGTGTATGCATTGGTAAACGTAGTGGTAGACGTTGATTAATTTGATCGAAAATTTATATTTACATGTTACTCTCTTTGCTTGTTATTATATTATTATTTTTTTCGTAATTCTTTTTTTGTTTGTTATTTTTTCGATTTTTAGTTTAATTTTTATTTTTAAATTCTTTTATTTTTTATTTCATTTTGTTTTTTATTAATTATTTATTTTTTTGTTACGGTTACTGCTCACAACTCACCGGGAATATACATTAAAAAAAACCAATTCGTTTGCTGTTTGTGAGCGAGTATTCATTCAACACATTTTAAAAGATGATTCGATCACTTTTGGCGTATGGGACTTTTATCATAATTAAAGAACCTTAACATGAAAATATGCAATAAGTCTTTAAAATTTAAAGTTTAAATACATTATCCCACTTGACCAAGACATTCGTTATTGATATCGATCTCGAACATTTATCGTGTATAACTATCGAGAGTGACACCCAAAAATGAATCAAAAAATGTTCACCTCTCGCTGTTTTTTACCAAAAAAAAAAATGTCGTTATCGAAGTTTCGCTAGCAATGACAAAAGTGCGAGATATCAGACTAATTTCGATATCCCAAAAAGGCAGCAGGAAAACTAAATAAGTAATTTAAATTTTTTATTTTATTATATGAAAATTTTTTTTTCTGTTTAATTATTGCGCATATGTAGGTATGTGTTCTGACCTCTAGACTAACAGGCTGACACACATCCACTCGGCTATGGTCACACATTCGAAAAACTTTCGAAAGAAATTCGATGCTCGAAGTTTTAGCGAACATTAAAATTTTCTTTGATTAGCGAACAAATATCGCAGAATTTTGTTTAGAAATTTCTTCGCTTCGCTGAACATTCGTTTTTATCGAATCTTAGGTCAAGTGGAATATGGCTTATAACATACATATACATATGTATGTACATAAATAGTTAACGCTCTAATTCATAAAAAATATTTTAGGTTTATTACAGATTTATTTGACAAATTTCCCATAGAAATATGTATGTCAAATAAGCGCTTAATAAACCTGAAATATTTTTTTATGAATATGACAGTAAATCGTTTAGAAAGGGTAAAGAACCATGCCAAAGTCCTGCAATGCAGAAATGGCACTACCCGGCACATCCTACATACTCTTATAATTTCTTTAAATACCTCTTAAAGCAATTTTTCCAAAAAAAAAATATCAACTTCGATCTAGTTCCAAGGATTTGAAATTCTAATCCATTTAGCAACTACTGTTAAAGAACTAACAGTACTCTGTTACACATGTACTTAAAATGCTTTGTTAGAAATTTTGGTTTCTGTCTCTACTAGTTGAATTCGAATTTATCTTTACACACATTATTTTGATTGAATTCAAAACTTGAAAAGGAATAATCTATCCCGATCCATTTACCAACTACTGTTAAAGAACTAACAGTACTCTGTTACACATGTGCTTAAAATGCTTTGTTAAAAATTTTGGGTTTTGTCTCTGCTAGTTAAATTCGAATTTGTTTTCGCACACATTTTTTTTTTGAATTAATACAAAATTTGAAATGGAATTATTACCCTTTGAGAGTCTTATCGAAACTATACTATTCAGTCCGTGTGAAACCTAATGTTATTTATGAAATGAATAACCGCTTATACCTATAAAGGTATATGAATATTCAAAGAAAATTAAATATCTTTCCATCGGTTATTTCTCGGATAAAGTTTCCGATTAACTCTGGCAGACTTCAGATGTCGGAAAGAAGGTAGGTATGTATGTATGTATGTGCGTAGATTTTTACCCCCTTAAGCAAAAACGAATGGTAAATTTAAAGTTGGTTTAGCAATCGAATTTTGTTTGGCAAAACCGGTTTTAAAGCATACTTTAACATTAACAATCGTTTTTGCATAAGAGCATTAGTTTTGTAGGCATCTATTTTATGCACCACCTCACACAAATTCAATACATTTGCCTGCCTCTCTCTCTCTCTGAAAACAATAACATGTTCCTTATTTTTGTACGCTTTCTATCTTTCTTTGTTGTTTATTTCCACTTTTCATTGCATACGTTTGAGTAGAAATATAATTTTTTTTTTAATTTATTTTTGTTTTGGAGCCCATACCAACGACAACAATCCAAAGAATACAGGTTACTTGAACGCACACAAACACACACAAACGCACAAGCAAATCACTTTTAACAGTTTGCTTTGTATACAAGCAGCCAAGATTTGTTTACGTGCCGCCATACACACATCCATACTTGTGTATATAAATATGGATATGTATGGACATATGTACATACATATGTATGTATGTATGCCTGTATGTAAATGTTGTTGATGGGAGGTGATAGAATAAAAAGAAAGTTATATAGAGGTCGAAACAGATGGTTGGTTGACTGGTTTGTTTTGTTTGTTGGCAAACGAACAGTGAATGTTTTATTTTGACTGTAAGCCATAGAAAAATCTCCAGATAAGAATACGAGTAAACAAACAAGTTTTGATTCTTTTTTATTTATATTTTATTAAAAAAAAATTCAAAGAGAATTTTGTACTTACACAGTTCGCTCTTTTATCGTTAATTTCTAGGCTGCTTTTTTACAATTCTTCAATAATTTTGTCGCAATTTTTCTACTCAAGAATATGTGTATGTACATAGTATGTATGTACTACATACATACATATGTACATACATATGTATCTACATATCTACATAATATTCCTACTCATACCTATCGCACATAAAAATTTTTAAATTTCTTGTTTTTAGATTCATTATGATTTAATTAATGAAAATCCATCTACAGCACAAAGGGATCATCGTATTGGACTCAAGTGTGCTGGACCCCTAGATTTAATTTTTCACCAGCAACCTGCTAACCCACAACCTTTTTATCCCTATATGTATGTTGTATGCCCAAAAATATCGAATTTATTGACGAAAGCCCACGTAAACTCACATAATTTTCTATGGATATTCAGCAAAACAAGACTTTTCATTTAGAAAAAATAATCATTAAAGAAAAGCGATGTTTTATTATTCCAGGAATTTCCTGCTATTTAAATTCGATTTAATAATGAAAATAACCGATTACGATCAACGGATAATATAATATAATCAAGATATATAAATTAATAATATATAAATTAATCAAGTAAAATTTATTTCTTAATAAATTCTTATTTTGTAACCACCGACCAAAAAAGGGTTGTCATAAGTTTGTAGTGTGTGTCTTGGTGAAAGGTGACTTGCTTGATCGAGAGTGTTGTTAGGTATATTTGAAGAAAATCGGTTCAGGTGTTTGGAGGATATCACATATATTGTAGAGAGTTGTAGGGAGTTTTTATTTATTATTATTATTTCTTTTTAGATTTCTGATTAAATTCCTTAAAATTGAATTATATACATGTTATTTATTTTCATTGCACATGCTTTAGTCCAAAAAAAGTGAATGGAGAGGAAAGATTTGATAAAAGTGAAAGTGATGATGAAGATAACTGTATTGATATTAATGAGGGAAGAACGAAACGAAATTGATTTAGATGAGGAATTTGGTCTGAAGTATATACAGAGAATAAATACAGAGTATTGTCAATCGCGTGAGTAAATGTTGTAAACTTTTCAACAAGTCAAACGAAACACAAAATATTTTCTACAAACCCACGTTCATACATAATTCACAAACGAAAAGCAATTCGACTTATATGTACTTATGTATGTATATGACATTAAAAGGCCACTCAGACTATATTACAAGTATTAATACTTTTGACGCAAATACATTCCTGGTCTTATATTTGTTTCAAAAAAACAATAACAACTCAACATGTCAGAGCTGCATTTTCCACAAAAGTATTAATACTTGTATAATAGTCTGAACGGGGCCTAAACATGATTGGTATTCCGTAGCCAAATTTTTTTACTCATTTGTAAATGTGTACGCCATGATGCTTTACCTGTTTTTACTGATACTCTCAGTAATGCGTCATTAATCAGCCCACTTAAGATTCAGCAACATTGAGCTTTATGTGAAATAATAAAGTTCTTAATCAACAATTTAGAATATTTGTTATCAAAATATATGCATACTTGCTTATTTATCTCAAGGCCAGAATAGACGAGAGATGAATTAAAGTACTTAACGCGCTTATTCTTTATCTTAATTCTATTATAATGATAACTTTTTAAAATCTATATTTTTAGAACTGTTTACATGTATAAATTAATTATTTTATTCATTTCCTAACACGTATTATGATCTACATACATATGAGTACGATTTACATATTTGAGCAGAATTGCTCCATATAAACCGATAAAAATATTGTGAGTATAGGGATTTTCCTTAATTACATTATATCAATCAAAAAGACGATTTTGCATATTTACGTATTTTAAATTTTATATGACGATATGTTATTAGATTATAAGTAGCGGAGACAAAAACCAAAAACTTTAGCTGAGCCTATTTTGCAGTTAACAGCATTATTAATTATTAATTAATGTAACAGCGCAAGTAAAATTAATGAATATTATTTCGGAGGCCAAATCTAGGAATAGGGACACGGACTATTTTTTTAAATTTAGTTAGCCAAAATAAGAAAAACTGCTACTACACAAAAGGAGCGATACAAACTGGTTGTATTGAATTATCGCACAAAATTTAATTATCGTTACTCTTTGCAAAAGTAAAAGGAGAAAATAAAATAAATGAGAATTAATATATATAAAGAAAATAATTTTGATGTGAGTTTAGGAAGCATCTCCATCTAGATCTGTCTTTTGCCATGTAACGGATTTAGGACTGGGACTATAGTCAGCAAATAATGGAAAATATGGTCCAAGATATGATTAATGAAATTATGCCACTTGCATATACGAGAGATATTTACATAATTAAAACCAAAACTTCGGGGAAGTGATTAACTTGTCTGCAGAAGACACCCAGGGTCTATGGCGGGAATCGAACCCACGACCTCTGTACTCATAGGAAAGCATCGCTAGCACTCAGCAACAGACACACTTTTTGAAGCATAAGTGGCGATTGTAGAAAACAGCAGAATTTTACAGGTATCCCACTATAAAGAAATTGTGTCCCTGGTGGCTCTTTAAAGAGCAGATTTAGTGGATTTTTTTTAAAATAATTTTGGAGCTTTCGAAAAACTAATTTGAAAAAGTCATATTTTATGCAAAATTTTCGGAGAAGATTGGTGGTCATTTTGGAATACAGGAGAATTTTATAAAAATGGTGCTCCTGATGAGTATTTAAAGAGCAGATTTAATGACGCTTATTAATTTGAAAAGTCATATACATATACGTATATTAAGCAAAATGTCTGGAGAAAATTAGAAGTTATTTTGGAATATAGTGGAATTTTACAAATACAAATTATACAAATGGTGCTCTTTATGGGGTTTTAAAGATCAGGGGACAAATTACAGCATCCGATACGACTCGTAATTTAAAAATATTTCAATAAAGTTTACTTATATATCTATAGGGATATATTTCAATATATTGGTGGCTTTTCTGAAATAATATTCGAAAGTTCCAAAATTAATACAGAAATGCCACTAAATTTGCTCTTCAGAGAGCCTCCGAAATGATAATTCGTTAATTTTACTACGACTGTTAAATGATTAACAGTGCGCTGTTAACTGCAAAATGGGCCTGCTAAAATTTTTGGTTTTTGTCTCTGCTACTCAAATTTAAATTCATCTTTAAACACATGTACATATGTACATACGTATGCATGTATTTTATATTTACCCTTTAAATTTTAAAGTTTCAAATAATGAACAGCATCTGTTAAGCGGATAATATATTTACACCCAAAATTTCGATATAACATTTTTCTTTAATGTATGTATGTACATATGTATGTATGTATACATATTTGAGATATAATAATTTTTATAGAATTATATGTAACAAAATCAATACCACAAACGAGTCCAAAAAAATCACTTTTATTGATATATTTAAGCGTATGCAAATTTTCTTTAATGTACAACTTTATGCTCGCGTCCTTATTTACGCCTTGTAAAGTTACATGATTTCAATGTGTATTGGCAACTCCGGCACTGGCAAGGATAAAAAAAAAATCATTAAAAAATAAAAAGAGAGAGGAATTTCAGAGTTCTAACCAGATTGTTGCGCTCTTTTTAAGTGGGTTTATTTGCCTTGTTTTCTTAATCACTTTAAAAAAAATAAATATGTACATATTTATTGTTGCTTCATATGAATTAATTTTGAGAATTTATTATAAAGTAAAGTAATTTTTTTTAATATTGTTACTTTGCCATTTTCACTGGCAGCCTTCAGTTGATTATTTTCAAGCACAGCTTCAAATTAATTATTAATGTAACGATATTGTTTTTTTACGTACGTTTTTATTTGATGGCTTAACTTTTTTTTTAATGAAATTTATTAATTTTTAATGGCTTGAGTGAGTATTTTAAAGTTTTTTTTTATTTACATATTAGTTGATTTAACATAATTATTTTTTTTTTTTGTTGAAAAATGACCACATATTGGAGCTGGAAATAAAAAATATTAACTTTTTCATATTTACACTTCACACACTTAATTAAATATAATATTATAGGTACATACATATATGTAGTTTTAAATGCAAAAATTATATATTTCTGTAACTTTTTAAAATTTTTGTCCAACAAACATTAAAAAATAATTGCACAAAATTCTATTATTAACATTATGTGGAAATTCTCTTTTACTTATTTATACAACCAACAAACATTCCTTCCAAAGTTCCAACTCAAACTAAAATAATAACGATATATTTTTATTCTGTTATTGTGGCTCTTGCTATTTCCAACACCAATAAATGCACAAAAACAAAGAAAGAAAACCCACACACACAGTTAGGGAATCAAAATCATCATCTTCGTTGGCTTCAACAGTACAGGACGTTTATTTCCATTTTTCACTTTATTGGATTTACTTCATTTTATTCTTTTATTATTATTATTATTTTTTGTCCCTACATCAGCTCCTTTAGCCGAGCAAGAAAATCCAATTTGGAGAAAAACAAATTGAATAAAAACAAAACGATAAGAAACAAAGCAACAAACATATTGTTGCCAGATTATCAGATTTCTGACGGATTTTACAGTCTGCAAAGGACAAAGAAAGTAGTTTGAGGATTCTTTACGATATACATACATACATATGTATATAACGATAATAATAAGTCCTTGTTGTCGACACTAACAGTTTCGAATATTTAAAGAAATTAAACTGAAGCAATCTAAAAGTTTCAGAGAAATTCGATTCGCTTATAAATTATTCCACAACTCATACGATTTCTGACGACAATATATCATAGGATATAATGACTTTTTATTGTTGTTTAAAAATTTTCATTTACATCATGAGTCATGCGAACTGTGGAATACTTTATTATTTTATTAAGTAAGCTATTTTTATAATTTAAAAAGAAAAGTAACTTTTCGGGTTTTTTAATGCACGCTCCTGCTTTTTGAATGGTTTTCAAATCACATTAACATACATACTAGCGTAGAGGATTATTTTCACCTACCTAATCGTCGACCCAGAACAGTTCTGCTCCATCGACCATTCTTAAAAAAACGAGTTAGGTATGGAATATATGTATATCATTCTGAATCAAAAACGCGTTTCATGAAATTTATTATGGTTTCTCAGATATTAAGCATTATTTTAGCTCCATATCCACTATTTTTATGTTTAAGAAGTATTGTTTTGCCATACACAGGCCACTTTTTGCCGATTGAGTTAAATTCTGCATACAAAAATAAAGTTAACTCTTGTTTTGCTTCATTTCTATAAGAAATGAATAATAATAAAAAAAAGGTGCCGTAAGAAAAATTCAACGGCGACTGTTAAGCAAAAACATAATCATGTGCATGTGGCACAAAACGTATTTTAACTTTTACATTAAAGTAATATTAACTTTTAACTTCATTGATGTAAGTTCACATAAATTAAAGTTTTTTTTTTCAAAACATGTGTCGCAAGCAGTGATGGAAAACTTCATGTTTTTAGTTGTTTTTCTCCACCCCAACTTTGTGACAGATGGGCTAAACCTATTCCGAGGCGACGTAATATCGTTTTTAGCTGAAAAGCAAACTACAATTTTTTTAAATTTTATAGGAGAGAGAAAAAACTAACGAAAATTATCCAAGTGACTGAAGTAAAGTTTCTTTATTTTCACTTTCAATTCGTCTGATTTTATGGCAAGCGTTTGAACAATTTTTTTGCATTCCAGCTGGCGAGTTAAATACAGTGGCCATTTCCCTCATAGAACTCAAGGTAGATTTTTTCACTAAAGCCCTGTTTGTATAAGACGTTTGAGTTAGAAATCTTCGCGTTTTGTAATAGATTAAAAGAAACTTGTACAACTTTTCTTTAATCTATTACAGAAACGCCAATATTTTTAACTTAAACGTCTTACACAAACAGGGGGTAAAGTCATATTTTTACCAGAGTTTCGAAAAAAAACATTTAAAAGAATCCTCAATTTTAGGACAAAATGCGTACCAAATAAAGAAATATCGTATACGATATTTTTTTTTAAATAGTATTTAACTCGATGAAATTATTTATCTTCTCGCGCATGAAATAATTTGTATGCATATAAAACTGACGTTTGGCGCAAAATTATAACGGAAATGGGAAAATAGTCATCCCTATTGTGAATAAAATGTGAAATGTTTGTTCCCATGACATTACTTTTCCCCATCAAGGGAAATTTGCTTTCGCGAATTTCATGGGAACGTTTGTTCCCGCTATCAATGCGTAGTGAATGTAAAAAACGCAAAGAAGATTTGTAAAGCTTAAAAATTAATTGAAAATCATTAAGTTTGTGTTTAAAATGAAATGTTTTTTAGTGTAAAAGTTATGTTTTTAAATATTTTGGGTGACGCGTGAAAAAATTCTTTATTATATCACAGCCATAAAATTTACTGTATGTGTACCAAAGAGATTCATGTTCATAGAAAAAAGGTGTTGCAGGGAACTATTGTGATTAGTCGTGGATATTATTTAATGATCTTGTCTTAAAAATAATTTTTATAACTTTCAATATATAATTGTGAGTATAATATTTACATAACACGATGTACACATACATAAATCCAGTTCGCTTGCAAATATAAAGTGAACAAAACCAAGGGATAAATGAAAAAATGAATATAAAAAATGCGAGTATTATTCACGATAAGGGGAATCAAAAAAAAGGGAACAGATTTTCACGATAGGGGTGAATAATAAATAAACAAACATTGGAATGTTCACTAAAAATTTTTTTAATTTGTCGTCGTCAACAACGCTGTCATTTGTGTCAACATTACGTTGTTTCAAAGTCAACAGCAATTGAATGAGCTGTGTGTTTTTCTATATGTAAGATAAATTCAGACTCGACATTCAGATAGATAGATTTATTAAGTATAGTATTTGAAATATTTTTTTTTTTTATAAAATTTTAAATTTTACATACAAGTTTTATACAATTATTATACGCTGTTTTTTTTCTTAAAAAATTTAAAATTTTTCTTTTAAAAAACTTGATATTTCTTTCGATTTTTATATGATTAGGGTGCATTACAGCTGTTTTTGTTCTTGGAAGTAATAAGTTGTTAACATTTCTCAGTTGGTATGGTTGTACTTCTCCAACATACATAGCTTAGCTGATCTATTAGGTATTCTGGAGCGTTTTCCATTTGCATATTTTTAATAAAGTTAAGTGTGTTCATCTCGAATATAAATATTGCATCTTAATATTGATATTGTAGCTTTATTTTGTAATTTCTTTAGCCTTTCTATTTGTGACGAGCACTTTCTTTTAATTTTAAACTTCAAGTCTCACTCAAAACTATTAACAAATTGTATCTCCCGCCTTAAAAAAAAAAATAAAATATTTTTTGATATCTTCATTAAAACTTTAAATTTATTTTCTGCAAAGATAGCTCTGTAGACTTATGTCTACGTTGCTACATATAAAGGAAGAATACAGAAATGATCAAAGCTACACCAGAGTATTTTTTATAAGGGCCTGTTTCCCATCTGCGAAAGAAAACGTTCGACTTAAAATTTATATTTAAAACAAAAATAAATTTTCATATTTTATTCTTGTTTTCAATATAAATTTTAAGTCGAACGTTTTCTTTCGCAGGTGGGAAACAGGCCATAAATATTATTAAACGCTCTCTGCAGTACTTATAAATTTTTTTATGTATGTAGCTAGTGTTCTCCTCAAAACTGTTTGTTTTACTTTTCATTGATATCCAATTTATTTCGAATGAAATTGTTGAACATGTTGATACGTCCTTTCAGTTACATCTGGCAGCTTGCTTGCTATTCATGTGGACTAATCCAACAAAGTAAACAACAAGGAACAACAATTAAGACTGCAGCAAAAATAAAGAACAACAAGATAGGGATGCACTTATAACTCGAATTGCATTTTTTACAATGTAAACATACATACATATGAGGAACTGGGGCGGAGCACAAACGGGACAAATATCGGGATAAATTTCTTAGGAATTCAGCAGCCTGTCTGTCACTGGGCTGACAATCTTAGGCCGAGTGGGACTCGAGTCGTTTAGGAACGTAGAACCAATTGTGGTGGGTAGGAAGCCGTATGGTCTTGTAACATGCTGTGGCCAATAGGTTTAATGCAACAGTTTGCAAATTGTCTTTTGCAGTTTTTTTGTATCTCTAAATAAAATTATTATTTACATATGTATGTATGTAAATCTAAAATTTTCTCTGAACTGTGTGTGCATTGTAAAATCGAGGTACAAGTGTAATTCAGCTGAAAATGTATGAATGCATGCATGTGTGTTTCAGAAAGTGCAGCAAAACAAACCAAAACATTGAACAAGTCTGTCTCCCTGTCTGGATGACAGCAATAATAATATTATGTGTTGGTTGTTTGTTTTGAAAACTATACAAATTTCTTTTTTCATATTTGCACTTGTGCGAGTATGTATGTATACAATCTCCATGGGAGCAAAATTCGAAACTTCATTAAAAATAAAGTATGAGTGCATGTATCGTTTTTATACTCAATACAAAAAAAAAACAACGTTTAGGTATGAAGTGCATGTGAAAAGCAATTTTGCAAAGAAATAAGGAAGAAAAACAAATTGTCGATCTATCTATTTACATACATACATATGTACGTTTTTATGTATTTATGTATGTACGTACATAATTATTCTTGTAGTAAATAAAATGGAATTATGAAGTAATAAGCAATTATTGAAGCGGAATTCCGTAAACTACTGCCAAATGTTTAAAGAAAAAAACCGGCTATTTTCAAATAAATATGTACCTACATAAGTACATCCGTAATTACATACATACTTATATATTTTCATAAAACAATACCTTCTCATACTCAAACTGCAACTATTAAAATATTTTGAAACTTCATTCCACATCGAATGCCTTTATATGAACTCAGGGGCCAGGCTGCACCAAATGGATCGTTCAATATCGAACAAAATTTTAATATAAATACATACATACATTAGAGTTGCCGTTACAGTATTTACCGCTTATATGCACGCCGGTTATAAGCATTTATCGTTTATATGCAGCCGAACTTAAACAATATTTCTTTTGTATATAAAATACACGCAATATTTTTTAATACATATGTATATGCATTTCGCTTATATGCATTTCTCGCTTTTATACACCAAAATTATATAGGATTTTGAGAAATTGCATGTAAAAAATTCTCATATATGCACTGTTTAAATTTTTCATCATAAATATTTGCTTTAGAAAAAGAAAAATTGTTTCACCGCAATTAAACAGCAAACTATTTCACCCCTATTGACTCATTTGTACTATTGCATATCAGATGTTCCATCTCTGTTTGAAATCAGCTGTCAGCTGTCTCTGTTTGAATCAGCTGTCGTAAGTTGGAATTGTGAATTTATGTTGTGACCAGAGAACAAGCCGCATTAATAAGTCGGCAAAGTAAGCAATTGCATTCAAATCTTCAACTTTTAACTTAAAATTATATACATATTTTTTAAATTATTAATTAAAAACCGACTGTATTTAAGGTGAAATATAATTTTTTTAAAGTCAAAGCACTGATCTCAACAAAATTATAACATGTATGTATATGTATATATTCACACGCATTTATTTCAATGAAATTGAATTTACAAAACCTATACATACTGTGAACTCTTATTTTAAGTTATTTTTGTTTCAAATTGATTGATCTCAATAAAAACAAACTAGCAATGCGCATGCATATTCTGTTTTTACAATTACATTTCTGAAATTCTGGTGCAAGTACTACTAAATACATATATAACATCTTTTTTATATAAGCACCACCGATGCAACTAAACGAGTTTTTCTACATGCATTGCAAATGCATATAACCGAGTTTTGGTAAATGCATATCCCGCTTATAAACACTAAATGTCGAGCAAATTACGAAGTGCATATAAGCGGTAAATACTGTATTTTTTTCTTTTATTCTCACACCCCCAAATAATCGGTTTAGTTTTATGTAAAAAAATATACAAATAAATTTCATAGTGATAAGTTGTGTTTTAGGGGGTGCGTCCGCCCCTTCAATTTGGCCTTCAAGCTAATTTTTAATGTACATACATATGTAATTCGTTTGCATATGACTGTCTTTAAAAAAAAACATTTTACAAGAATAGGTCTGTCTGCGTACACATATTTTGCATAATTTTGTGCAAAATGTTACAAAATCTTGCAAAATGTTGTCTGCGTACTCCAACTCTCTTGCAGCGAGAGAGCCAAAAAGAGAATTTTTCGACAGTTGGAAGTTAGAGAACTTGCAAAATGTTGCTGGAGAAATTTCCGCTTGCAAGATTTTGCAACTAGTTTGAACAGCTGTTATTATTACTTTTTGAATGAAAAAATTTTTGTGAAATGAAAATAAAAATTGAAATTTAACAATGGCAGAGGTAAATAGTTAGAATTGTCTTGATTTTTAACGTTTATAATAAATTACAATAAACAAAACATTTTATTTCATGCTAGAAACGTCCAAATATACAGTGCGACTGTGTAAAAGCAGAACCAATGATTCCAATAATGCTATTTTTCTGGCTAAAATTCTTTTGCTTTGTTATTTCAATTGTTTACACACCGATCAGCTGTTTTCTTGTATGATTTCACTGGATACTGTCTGCGTACTTTTTAAGATATTTTCAACCGACATAGTAAAATTGGTCTTACTCTCCCAAAATAGTTTACTCGGTATTTGCTACTGGAAAAGTACGCAGACAGACCTAATATGATAAGTATATGGCAATATTTTAGGTCTTCTATTCTACAACAAAATAATTTCTCCGTACAACTAACGGCAACTCTAATGTACATACTTACCCAGTTGGCCAAGACTTTCGTTATTGATAGCGATTTCAAATATATCTCGAATATTTATCATGTAAAACTATCGAGAGTGACACTCAAAAATTAACCGAAAAAAATTTCACCTGTGGCTCTTAATGCATGTGTGTCCTACAAAACATTTGATCTCGAAGTTTCGCTAGCAATATCAATAGTGAGAGAATATCGAACTAATTTCGATATACCCAAAAGGCAGCAGAAATAGTAAAAAGTATTTTTTTTTATTTATTTATTTCAACTGATTTTATTTATTTTTTTAATACCTTAATTTACGCTGCAGGATTTGAACATGGTACCTTCATTCTAACAGACAAACACACATCCAATAGGCTATCCTGACGAATTTTTTTTCTGTTCAATTATTGCACATACATACATACATATGTACGTATGTAGGTATGTATGTGTTCTTATATTATTTTTTAACTTACAGTGTTGTCATATTTCGAACTTGCTACCTCTAGCTCGGCTACCGATCACATGTTCGAAAAACTGTCGAAAAAAGTTCTAAGCGCGAAGTTTTGGCGAACATTAGAATTTTCTTTGATAAACGAACAAATATCAAAGATTTTAAGTTTAAAATTTGTTAACGCACAAATAATACCAAAATTATTATTTTACTTATTCTGTAAAGTATTTTTTTTATTAAAATACATTGAAATTGATTATTGAGGGGTTTAGCTGGATCCTATGCGCATTTCACTGTTGCTAATGCAGATCATCAGGGAACCTTTACCCTTTACCCTTTTGATTGGAAATTTCTTCGATTTAGCAAGTATTCGTTTTTATCGAATCTCAGGTCAAATGGCTGCATGCATACTTAGATACATATGTATGTATGTATTTAAGTAATACATTGAGATTTCATCGCTTCCAAATCGTTTTCAACTAAGGCCACAAAAGGTTTTTGAACAAAATTTAAATTCAAACACGCATTTATTATCGATGATGGTCACAAGTAGAAAGCCCTAACTCGAATTTTCACGAAATTCAGTTTTCAGCGATTTCAATACATTTCACACAAATACACCTGTGCTTATGTATGCAGATCAGAGAAACAAGCCGCCTAAAAAAGTCGGCGGCGCGGCTTAGGAATAAATAGTCGGCGGCAGCTCATAAGCAGGCTGAAATTGACAGCCACTGGTTTTGATTTTAATTAACATATTTCTATAAAAATAATTCGAAGACCTGATTGCTTCCATATAATTTTTAAGATGTGGTAAGAATTTGCCACTACAAAAAACAATTAGCTGCCTGAAATTTTGAGCCGAGGATAGCCCCTTGCATCGGCGGCGGCTTGACATTGCGTTGAAAGCGGCGGCGACTCTTGAGCCGGCTTAGAGAAGATCGGCTTGTTTCTCAGATGCCGATATTTATGTATAGATGTATGCATATACATACATATGTATGTACCAAAAATACATACACACATACATGCATATCCTCACCGTAATATAGAAAGGCCCTAACTCCATTATTTTTTGTTCTTCTATCGAAATGTACAAAAAACTCGATTTCAAAAAAATAATTAATTAATTAATTAATTAGAAAGGTCGTAACCTTTCTATATTAAGGTAACGATATGTATCACAAATATACAAATGTATGTATATTATATACATACATACATATATACTTATCTACTTATGGATATTTTCCAGGGATTTTAACTCATTTAGCGGGTTTTGATGGAAAAGTTACAATCAGCAAACATAAACAAAAAATTAACAGCTGCAGACGCCATATTTCAAGTTAGAAAAAAAGGACTGAAAAAGGACGAAACAGAATAGAAATCCACACACAAAAAACAAAGAGAAAAAATAAACAAAGAGAGCCAAACCTAACAGTAAATTTTACAGATTTGTTTAAAATGAAAAAAACAAAAAAAAAATAAAAGTGTAACAAGTGCCACATAATAAAATATTTTTAATTAATACCTAAAACGTTAATAAATAAAAACAACTAGATTATCTTAACATCGTAAACAGGTTTTATTTGTGTGAACAATTGCTAATTAAAGAGAATTATTATTATTATGTATTATTTGTTTTTCTTTTAAACCGGAATTTTTTTGTTGGTCGTATTTTTTTTTACAAGAGAAATAAAATTTAAGACGCAATTTTTTTTCACAATTTTTAATACGCCGGGTAGACAAATTCATTTTTTTTTTATTTTCACATCAATATGCTTTTTCTAAATTTTATGACGCGGTAAGTTTTATTTCTGTACCAAACTAAATATTATTGTTTTGCTTTTTGCTAAACAAAAACACAAACAAATTTCTGAGAGTAATTTGTTTTTGTTTATCTCTTAAATTATTACACTTTTTTAAATTATAATCTTTTTGCAATATAACATAATTTTTGCATTTATTTTATTAAATGGAATTATATGTATTGAATATTTTCTTAATTTGTATAATTGTTTGTGTGTCTATAAATTTGTGAATTTTTCTGTATTCTTTTGTACACTTTCTGAGATTTTTTCTTATTGTCATCACAGTTGGAATAGTTTTTAACACTTTTCCGTCCAAAACTCAATTGTTTGTTTAAAATAGTTACTTAATATGGTAGAGAACATATAGTTTTATAATTTTAGTTAAAATTAACATAATAATTACTTTTATTTGAGGTAATTTCGCATAAATATTCCGCTGCGTCTTTTAACGAACAGCTGTAGTCACCATCTTAAAAAATATACCTACTAGTGCTGAGCAAATCTATAATTAAAGTAGTCGATTACACAGTATTGTGCAAGAAATATCAGCACTATGGCGTACTTACACTAATTGTGGCCGCTTTAACACACACCCAGTTCACACGGTGTTTGAAAACAGTGAGTAAACATCATGACTTTTTGTTTGTTTGCTGTTTGTGTCAGTGTGGAAAGAGGGGAAGAGAAAAAGATCATGATTTCTGTTTTCCATGTTGTTTTTACACTTCCAATTGCAGTGAAACCTCCTATAACTGGACGTTCACGGTCGTGGTGTATTTGTCCGGATTTTATATCATTCTTTTAATTTTGGATATATGTACAAAACTTGTCCGCTTATTAGAGGGATCCAGTTATGGGAGGTTTTCATTATGAGAGGTTTCACTGCATGTACATTCATTTTCTTTCTTATTGTTACGTTTTATATTTTTTGCTGGCAAAGTGAAGATATGTACATTAAAAAAAATACATAAAATAGTGTTAAGTATACAGACATTTTAATTATCAAAGATAATTTGTTTTAACACAATTCTATTGATTTAAGAGCATTTGAAACTTCTTCTGGTGGTTACTGGTTTGCCACACAGTATATTAAAAATACATTATTACTGTGTCAAACCAATAAGCACCCGACGACTTCTTATCACGAAATATAAATACAAGTATCAGAGCCATGTCAAATCACTATGATTTCACAAAACTATTAAAAGCTGAACTATCGCATTTGCAAATTTCAGTACTTGTAGCGTTTGAATTCGAAATAAAATATTCTATTATATATGAAAAAAATTAAACATAAAAAAAGCCCACTTACAAGTCATCTATTAATAGTTCGTTTTGGAAATCAAGTGATTGGAAATGATATTTAGAACAGGCCCGTCCATCATGTATCAATATCATATACTGAATTTAAAATATGAATAAGCAAATAAAGAAGATTATCCGATGACATATATATGCACTAGTGATGCACGAATATTCGTAGTCGTGTTTGAATTGCCGAATATTTGGAAATTTTTCGACATTCGTACTCGCATACGTATTTGCCAAATTCAGGCGAATACGAATACGAATAATTTTCCAAAAAAATTAAATAAATAAATGCATAAATTCAAAACGAAATTTAAATAAATAACTAAAAATAAAATTTCATTAAATTTTTTATAGAAATTTGTGCTGTGGAGCATTTTCTAATGCTATTTAATGACGATCATTAACATTTTGAATAGTTTTTATTAACTTTAAAATACGCCAACAGGAGCATGAAGTTCTTTTTCATTAAAAATTTTTTCATATTTCATTTTGCAGACGTAAATAGAACCCCAATTTTGTGTGTGTAAATTTCACATATAATATTTGTATTCGTATTTGCGAATAAGTTGTTTTTTCGACAACGGCATATTGAAAATAAATTTACTTTGAAATGGCGTGCAGCCTACGTCACAGCTTTAAATGTAAATGACTTTTGACAACCAGTATGTGTGAAAAATTTTAAAATTTGGTCGTGTAACTGTAGCGTAAGATGCAATTTAAGGCTCAGTTAGCCGACTATTATGTAAAGTAATTGCTGTTTCCTACTGGAAACAGCTGATCGATATTATGATGTGAAAAATAATGAAAATGGTTATAGAGATGTAATGTAACGTAAGGTACTTTTCATACAAAAATATCGATCAGCTGTTTCCTACGTTGCAGTTACTTTACATTACAGTAGGCTAACTGAGCCTTTACACTGTGCCTTTTCTGCTTGCCTGTGCAGGCAGGTTTTTTTTAGTTTATTGGTGGGAGGGGGGGTGAGAAGCTTGAAATATAGAATAAAAGGCAAGAAATGAAAACTCGAGTGGATTTATGACATTTCTCTTTGTCTTTTTCGTACTCTTAGAATTAAACGTGTGTATAAAAGCCAAAAAGGTATGAATAAAAAAGGATTATTGTAAATTGTGTGACTTTTTGTAAGGGGTTCAAAAGAAAATTGTCAACAAAAGGCAGGCTAAAAAGGCATAGTGTGAATAGCGAATAAGACGTTATTTTTTATGATTCACAATTGAACTTAAATAAGTAAATTAACTCAGCAACCTTTCCGGAAAAGGTACTAGGCTAGGTTAGGCTATGTTGAAAAGAGGCGCAATTATTTTGACTCAATTCCATACGAGATTATACTTATGCCCAATGCGGCATATTGCGCGCTTTACCTACTGATGCTTAAGAAAATTTTGTGTTGCACGAACGAACTTCGAAATGTGAGCTGTTATAATTTGAAATATATGGTTATGCAATATAAGTACAATTTGGGAGTTATTCGGCCCTGTTCTGTAAACCGAATCGATTTGAAATCGAACGATTTTAGAAAACTAACTCCGACAATAGAAATATTTTTTCAAACTTTTTTTATACTGAAAATAGAACACACAACATACTCGTAAAAACCATTTGTGATTACTTCTTTCGTAAATTAAACGAAGCTTTTGAACGCATTAAGGAATATTTTTAAGGCAAAAATGTATTACATACTTCGAAAGTAACGAAAGGTATTTTTTTAGTGTAAAAAATACAATATGCACTTGCAAAAGCCATTATGGCTGGTTTTTGTCTGTGCTTATATGTATGTTTGAAAACTGTTGTACCTTGTGTCCTGCCTTATCATTTTGTTCTGTTTTATCCAAATAGTTAACTTAAGGTACGGTCACATTGGGGAAACACTTGCATCAAATATGTTTGGCAGTGTTTAACGAAAATTTTTTCAAATACCTAAAAGTTTTATTTTCTGGTCACACTAGCAGCATTTATTTGTGCTATTTTATTGGTTCAAACACCAGAAAAATATTATCTGAGCAAACATGTTTTCTCTATGGTCACATTGAAAAAACTATTTGCTACTAAAATATATTTGCTCAAACTGTCAAAAAACAAAATTATTTTTCGGCAAATTATTTAAGAATTAAAGAAAGATATAGAAGATTTCATTTTATTGGGCTGTGGAGCATGTTGGTATTAGAGGAAGAAATGAAAAAAAGACAATGGATGCGAAAGTCGGTTCAACTTCGGAAGTAGTACGGCTGTTGTGAAAAACTTTTATTGGAGTTACGAAACGAAATAGTAAACGTTGATTTTTCTTCTGTGTTTATTGGTCTTATGTACTTTATTCAGATACCACCCACCGAAGAGGAGTGGATGACCGTTTCTGAATATTTGTTTCGACTGTGGAATTTTCCCAATTGCATCGGATCGTTCGATGGCAAACATGTTGTAATGGTGATGTCGTTCCATGCAGGAAGTGTCTACTTTAATTACAAAGGTAAATTTCCTCATTAAGTTATAAGACTACCTCGTTGACTTCGTTATTTCTTAAGCATCCCATACACGTTTCAATTTAATTTTCAATTGAGTCTTTCAATTGAATTGATTCTTGGTCACACCTTAATAAACTGAATTGAGACATTTTCATTCAACTGTCAAATTTATATTTTTTTCACAATTACAAATTTATAAATTAACAACTTCTACTGCATTCATTCATTAATTTTTATATTATTTATTTCAAATTCAATTAAATTAAATACAATTTTAAAAATATATAACTTTTTCTATACAAAATAAAGCCTAAAACCTAAATTTTGACAGCTAATCAAGAGACTCGAGCGCATACAGCACAATCAAATTGAAAGATTTACTAATCAACTTGAAAAATCAAAATCTTTTGATTTTTTTTCAATCAACTCGATAACTGCTAAACTAATCAATTGACAAGGCTTGACACGCTTTGACTTGGAAAACAACCGGCTCAATTGAAAATTTAATTGAATCGTGTATGGTGTGCTTTAGGAACACATAGTATAGTTCGCATGGGAGTCGCTGATGCAACATACAAGTTTTTGTACATTTGTTCGCCATTGTTTGTTCTTACAAAAATTTTGTAAGATCAAATAAATGTTTGCTGAAAAACTACGAAAATATTTACACCCTGTTTCTACAAGTCAAGCAGGTGACTTGTCTAGAAAAAATATATGAAAATCACTCAAAATTTTGAGTGATTCCTATACAAATTTTTTAGACAAAGCGCTTGCTTGCATTGTGGAAACTACACATTAGTATCTTGTGTTCACATTAGACACATTTTTATTTGCCAGCAAATTATTTTGTTTGCCAGATAACAGCTGTTTTGTTGTTTGGCCCTAATAATTATTTTATGGTCACACTACAGCAAGCTTATATTTGATGTTTGATTTCAAATGGTTTTCCAATGTGACCGCACCTTTAGCTGAATAGATTTGATTGTAGTAACAATTTCTGAAGGGTTGTATTTTTTTGTAACGATTTGAACAATTTCAAATATTAAAAAGCATGATGTGTAACAACTAACTATTGTGCCTATTTACGAGTGATATATTTCGACTTCGATTACGACGATTTTTTTTACTAGATTGAAGAACATTGCAACATTTCTTTTCATCTAGTACAAAATAGTCGTAATAGAAGCCGAAATACGACTCTCATAATTAGACCCAATATATACATACGTACATACATATGTAATTACATATGTATGTAGGTATATCGCAAACACACTTTAGTTGTTAGACATATCGTGACCGTTTGACCGACTAAAGTGGCAAATTGCCACTCTTTCGACTGCGCTTTGTCCCCTTTTTTTAAAGTATCCCAGTGAGAAAAAAGTGGAAGTCATTCTAGTGGAACTACATTTTCATTGCTTCCAAAAAATCGATATTTTTAATTTGCCGAGAGAGAGCAAAAACCATCTAGAAGCTTATTTTAGTCACACAAAACCTTGTAACTCCTCCATAGTATTAGAAAATACTCAACAGAATATAAAAAAAATTTATTTTTTTTAAGAAATTTGTGAACTATTTTTAGTCTAAAATTTAAAAGTTATTTGCTTGAATTTACATGAAAACACTGTTTCGGGCTTAAATTCGTATAAAAAGGAACGAATTGTTAAAAAACGCAAATATTTAAAATTTTTTCTAGATAAAAATATTATTATAGAACACAAAAAAGGGGATTTTTCTTAATATCGCTTCCAATTCAGTGACCAAACATCGAAAAAGAGAACTTCTTGCAATGACAACCCTATGTAAAAATCATTAGATCGGATCGAAATTTTCACTACTTCCGGATCGCAAACTCTACATTTTCATGACTTTTTTGGAGTCTCTTTTTTTACTGGGATATTATATAATAATGCATTAAAAATAAGAAATTTTAGTGTATTTCTCTCGTTTTTTTATGTTGCCCCTTTTGTTTTTTGATAAATCACCTATTTGGTGCGACTTTTTGCAAAATTTTTTCGGTCACCCTGGTTATTAAAATTTAGGTGTTATAAACGAAAACCAATTACCTTATTTGAAATCATTTCTCATGTAAAGAAAAAACTATTTAGTGATTTTTGAAATGATTTAAATGATTTTTCAAAGAGATGTGTATTTTATTGAATTTTTTTTTTCTCTTAACATTTACATTCTTTTTTCCATTATCTTTTGCTTATATTAAATAGTATTTTGCTTAAATAATTTTTAAATAAATATTTAGACTAATAGTTAATTAAATAACTTCAAATAATATCTATGTAGAGTTTAAGTGCTAAATATATTGTATATAAACGCAAATTTGTTAATGTCACGAAATTATATTTATCCCACTAAGGATCAAGGATAAATTTTTATTAAATATGTGATTGAAAAATATGTATGTATGTATGTATATGTAGATAGAACTAAATCAAAGCAAACCAATAGAGCACTTGCAGGGACGAATATAAGCAATTTCGCTGCTATTGTTTGATTATCAAATTGTTTATTGAAAGAAGGAACTTAAAATAAATAAATAAGAAGGCAGTTGCGAATTTATGTGAATTCTTCCTTGCACGTACAGTACAGCCTCGCTCAACGTAACGCTATAAATTTGAGAAGAAAACTCAACTATAAATTCGTTTGTGGTAACTTTATGTTTGCGAATGCTTAATTGTATATCTCGTCACCTTAAATGCAAACGGACGTAACTACACTTTTATATTTTTTACAGGAGAAACAAAAAACTTTTCAAAATCAATAAAAACATATTGTTGATCTTGAAAATTTTCTTCGAAATTACTTGTAGTATAGATATTTATATGATTTTAAGCATTTATTTCCTTTTTGTTGTATATTTAAGCTTTTATGTTAGTTACGTTCCTTGCAATAAAAATTAGATGTAGGTATTCGTAATTACGTCCGTTTGGATTTTTTTTTAATTAAGTCGTCATTTTTGATCGCAGAGGTCTATATATTTGCGTGAACATGTAATTTGATAAAATGAACCATAATCAATCAAAAACTCGACTTCGAATTTTTGTGTAGTGACGTCTGTTTGCATTTAAGGTGACGATCTGCCGTATTTGAATCGACCCAGAAAGTTTTTCAAAAACATCTGCGTCAAAAATAATACACATACATACATTTTGTACTACTATATACTACTGGAGGCATAAGAGTAGTTTAAACTCCGATTATTAAAAATATATGAAAAAATAAAGCTTAACAACGCTTACGAACGCAAATTGAGATTGTTTTTTTTTAGTTAATTTTAATTATTATTTTTCGAACTTAATTTGTTTCTATATTTATAATTTGAACGGGCTAAAGTTCGTATTGCTTTTTTAATATCGCGCCATAACCGCCAAAAAAGCTCAAGCAACATAATTTTCGAAATTGATTTTTTTGATCAAAAAATGTGTCGGTTAAGATTTTTTTGGCGGTTATGGCTCGATATGCTTTAAACGTATTTTGATCAAGCTTTACATTGAGCGTAGTGGTATTGATTTGCCTTGAATTAAATGAGATTTCTTAATATAAACAAAAACAATAAATGCGTTTATATCAGTGAATAAGTTGTGTCTTTGCTGTCATTTGAAAAAAGAACTCAAAGGAGCTTTTAAAACTTGTACAGAATTTTTTAAGAAAATTTGTTTATTTTGAATTTTTTTTTGCTGTTTTACTAAAAAAATTCATTACTTTTTTTTCACAAACTGCACTACAGTTCAAGTAAACAATGAAAAATGTTATTGGGAAATGTTTTAACACCCTACACTCTCTTTACAGCTTTACTGTAGGAATAATGTATGTATATATAAATTATTTTTTGGTTTCTTTAAAACGCTTAATTAAAAAAAACTACCAACTAATTATACAATAAATTAAACTTAGCTTGCCCGTATTTAGGATATATGTATAATATATTTTTTTTTCCAAATTTCCACATTTCCAATCTTAAATTTAAATGTTCACTTTGTTTTTATTTCACTACTGTAATAAATTTTTAACAATAAAAGAACAACTTTTTTGAAGTATTATTGAGGCCGCTTTGCACTGTAATACAAGAATTAATTATTTTCAGAAAAATTCAACAACTGAATTGTTCTCTTTTTTAATTTTCAAAAAAAATTAGAGCAGTAGTGCGATTCACTGACTTTTTGTTAACGATAATTGCATCGTTAAAATAATTATAAAAAAAATTGATCGAATTTACTAATCAGTAACATTTTTAACAATATTCGCTGTAGGTTAATATAAGCTGTGTCGTTATTTAAGCGACAATGGACTCAAACAGAAGAAATAGCTGTTGAGCTCAACTGTTGTGAAATCTGTTGGCAACTTTTGGCTCCAACAGTTACTTCTTAGAAACTGCAAAATGAACAGCTGATGAATGTAAACAATTGAAAAGGAATAAAAGAGGAACAAAGAAAATAATTTAGATTGGTTAAATTAATTAGTTTAGCTAAAATGTATGTACAATACAGGATATTTAATGAAGTCAGCAGTCCAGGAATCTTTAATTTTTACAATAAAATTTGTTCCGCACAATAAATATTCTGTGTTTGCACAACACTGCAATAAAAAGAAAGACCTGCGCCTATAGTATTTAAATTTGAACGCTAAGCCGCCATGTGCTCAAAAATAATAATTAATAAGCGCAATAGCTTATTAAATATATAATATAAATAGACAGCATAATAAAAATACGTATATATGTTTGATGAAATTAGTAATTTAATTTAATTCCTTTATTTCGTTCCTTTATCACATTTTAAATGTAAAATTTAACAAATATTTGCAGCCGCCAGCTAACAAAGCAGCGTTGCATTATAGTATAAACGGCATAAGTCTTTTCGATCAGCTGTTCAGGCTGAGTACAAAATATTGGCTATAGGTAGCGAAAAAATTTTACAATGGAAAAAATGGCAGCAATTACTCAACTGTTGAGTGGAACGAAACTATGCGTTTCTAACACAAACACTTAACGGTTGCGCCACAGTTACGTCTTGTGAATGCGACCAATAATTTATGTGTTGTTAATTTTATCGACAAAAATCAACAGAATATATCAGCTGCGTCCTATTATTAAAAATAAGTTTCAGAATCACACAATTGTTAGTTGAAGCAACAAAATGTATAGACAAAAATTATGATTGTTGGATCGTTAAAAGTTACTGAATCGCACTACAGCACTAAATTTCTGCCAATAATAATATTTAGACTTGGGCTAGTCTCTAGTTCGGCCCAAGTCTAATGATACTTATATGATAGTGTAAAACGACCTTTGAATAGTAGAGACAAAAACCATTATTTTAATTATATCAAACCATAACCGCCAAGAGAAGCTTATGCGACATATTTTTTTGAACTTTGTTTAGTCCTAATTTACACTATGCAAGTCTTATTGCTAAGCTGATTAGTTTGTGGGAAAGAGAGACAAGGGGAACATAACCGTTTCTTTTCCCCTAGCCTCTCTCTCTCTCTCTCTCCTAAAAAACTAATCAGCTTAGCAATAAGACTTGCATAGTGTAAATTACTACATATTGACGAAAGTCTACTATCGCCTACCATCGCAAATAATTGATTTGAGTAAAATAATAAAACTGGAAAATTATTAAGCTTTTTTCAGTCTGCCTTTTTTGACACAAACCTCTGATCAAACACATATAATTTAAATACATCTGCTGATACATAGGTTTGTGTCCAAAATAGACTTTCATCGAACATCATTCAATAGCTCGTTTTTGTCACAAACCTAGTGCACAACGAATTACCTAATTTTTTTTTAAGAACAAACACAACCCGCAAAGCGTTTAGCTTGTCTGCAGAAAACACCCAGAGTCTATGGTGGGAATCGAACCCACGACCTCTGGACTGAGAGGATAGCATCGCTACCACTCAGCCACAGGGACACTCAAAGCAAAGTTACATTGCTTTAATGAGTTTGATCACAAGTTGGTGTAAAAATGAGCTTCTGAATGAGTTCGATACAAGTGTAGTCAAAAAGGACCGACAGAATGAGTTCGATCCAGTTCTAATCGAACTCTTTCAGTTGCTCCTTGTTAGTAGACTTGTATAGAACTCATTCAGTAGTAGGCTTGGGTCGAACTCATTCACTAGTTCATATTTGCCAAAAATTAATGATCAAACGCATTTAAATTACATGGATTTGATCATTGGTTTATGGCAAAAATGAACTAGTGAACGAGTTCGATCATACTCTAATTTAAATGGGTTTGATCATTGGTTTGTGGCATAAATGAACTAGTGAACGAGTTCGACCCAAGTCTATTCAGTATACACTTGTATCGAACTCTTGCAGTAGCTCGTTTTCGACACAAACCAATGATCAAACCCATGTAATTTAAATGGATTTTATCATTGATTTGTGTCAAAAATTAGCTACTGAATGAGTTCGACTCAAGTCTAGTTCGATCCAAATCTACTTTCAGTAGCTAAATGGTTCTTGTTTCTGCTATTTTAATTTTAAATTTTGCTTCAAACAAATCGCTAAATTATATACTATTGTATAACAATAGTACTATTAAGAGTTCCCAAATAGCTTTACTAATTTATGTTTAAATATTTTTGTAGAAAAAACGCCCAATTGCTTAGTTTACTGTGTTGTTATTGAATCTGCTTTATAGTATAATTTTCAGTGGAACTTTTAAATTTGCTTTTAAATGTTAACTCAATTGTATTTATTTATGTATTTTTTTTGCGAAAATTATAATCCATTTTATATCTTTTGTTGTCTAACTTAACAGAGTTATAGTGAAAATCTGAGTTATATTATTTATTATAATTTTCACTGTTAAGCATATTTAAGGCGGTCTAAAAACATCTGAATTGAGTTTAAATCTAAGCCATGTTTTTAGTAGTTAGTTTTTAAATGTTATTGTTTTGTTTAATTGGAAACAAATTTCTTTTTGTTTTTTTTTCTTAATTTTTGGCAACAATTTATTTTCCTTATACTTAACAATACGTAGTAGTTTTCTAAAGATACGATCAGACCCGACAAATATTTTACATTTTGTATGATAAATAAGAATAAGAAGTTAATCAATATGATTCTTTTGGTAATTTGTCTATGTAAAGTTGTCTAGTTTAAGGACTGTAAATATTATTTGTAGCCTAAGCTCATTATGTAAATAATTTATCCAAGTCCGATTGCATCTTTAAGCATTTGAAATAATTATTTCTTTTTTTCTTTGGGGGATATTAAATTAATATGTTTGTGGAACGGAATGGAATGGAACGAAATTAAATTATTTTGTTATTGAATTATATCAAAATTGTATAAAGCTTATACCCCTTTTAAACATGGAAAGTTTAATTTGCAAAGTCTTAATTCAGCTGTATGAAAGACAGAGAGCTGAATACTATCTCCTGCTGTCTTTCTCCCAGCTGAATTAAGACTTTGCAAAGTAAACTTTCCATGTCTAAAAGGGGTATTATGAATGTTTCAACAAGAAGCTTACGACGGCCTGGCTCCTCGATGTCGACAAGAAAATTTCTATCGTTTATACCCCTTTTAGACCCGCAAAGTTTACTTTAAAAAGTCTTAATTCAGCTGTGTGAAAGACAGAGGGAGAATACTATCTATTTCTTTCTATCTCCCAGCTGAATTTAGAGTTTGCAAAATTAACTTTCCTTATCTAAAAGGGGTATTACTTAAATTAAAAACAAAAACAATTTTTTTCTATTTCGTTGTTGTTTTTAATACAAGTTGTCGATCGAAAGTTTATTGTCTATATCATAACAATGTTGCCACCTTGATGATATTGCATAAAATATTAATAGATTGGTTTAACGCTTAAAATTTTTCAATCTTGCATAGATAAAAATCTATTTTAATTTTAAAGCCTGGTAACCTGTTCGAAGTTGTGAAAAATTTGACATGTACTAAATGTAGCACAAATCGCGGCTTTTTTTAAATAAATTTCTCGCTTTTATTGCTTCAAAGTTTGCAACATTGTTAAAATTGCGTGCGAAAAAAGTACCGTTCATGTTGCTTCGCAGCTGAAACTAAAATCATGCCAGAGCATTTCGCATTTAAAGACATGTTGCCAGATATATTTTACATGTTTTTCGTAATAAGAAGAGAGTATTACTTTTGCAAATTTATTTCGCAAGTACCTTTACATGAATTTTTACACGAAATTGTGAACAGAGCAGCTGGCTTAAGACTCAATTAATAGTTAAAAAAAACCTCTTCATACAAATTTAGAGATGATATGGCAACTCGATTGCAATTTTTACTCAGTTTAAGTTGAAGTTTTGACAGACAGAAACTCACAGCTACAGCTGAGCGGACGGTGTCATGTTGTCCGTTATGTTATGGTTGGAATATTAATATTTGACAACTGTACAGTTTTTGTCAAAAACAATTGTGCAAAATTTTGTTTGTCCTCAGTTTATTTTCATTTAATTAATTTGAAAGGATTCATAAGTAGTGGCCAGATGAAATTAATATAAAATCTTAATTCAATTAACAGCGAGAAATCGCCCTATTTTTCCATTGATATCTAGAGATTTTTTTCATGGTGCCCTTTGTAATCTTTTGGAAAGGAATTTGTAAAAAGTATTTGAAATGTTTCAAGTCCACTCGTTTCCATTTGTTGCAAGTAAATGGATAATTTTAAATGCAAGTTCCTTTTATAATTGTAATTTAAAATTTCCCCTAAACAAATATTTTATTTCAGTTTGAAAATCAAAAAATTTTTCTTTTTCTAAACAAACAAAATTTTTAAACACAATTTAAGCTCTTAAAATTGTCTCTTAAAAACTACTTATCAAAAATACGATTTTTGTTTTTCTATTTCTTTTTTGTTTTGGAATGAAATTTTAATTGAATGCTTAAACTACTAAAAATTGCAGTATGCACAACTCGACTTTAGGATTTTAAGTCGAAACGGTGTCTTTGATTAATGCTTAGAAACTACATACTTAATAAATAAATAATATATTTATATATATGTATATAAATTTAATTTAATTTTTTAAATTTACAACCAATTAGCTTAACTGTATTTAATTATAATTTCATTATTTTTTTTTAAATAAACTTATTAATAAAATAGTACTACTTTGAAAAATTATGGAATTTTTAAAAAAGTACACAAGTGTTTAAGTATGTGTGAGTGTGAGTGTGAGTGTAAGTGAGTAAGTAAGTCAATCATTTTAATGCCTAAAATTTTGTTTTATTTCTTTTTTTTTTGCAAATTTTTTTGTTTGTTAAATTTTTAGCTTTTATTATCTTGTGTTGTGTTGAAAATGATGAACAATTAGAAATTTAAAAAGTCAATGTCTTTCAATTACAATTCAAGCCAATAAGAAAATCTAACGACTCTAGTCATCTGGGTCTAAACCGACTAGTTCGGCTTGCAAACGGCCCTTAGTCTTACAGCATATTGTTAAGCAAAATACTCTGAGAGCGATACGAAATTGGGGTGACATTGTGGTCATAATGATTATTTTCCAAAATGAGTTTAAGACACCAATCCAAACTACGCCAAAATTAATGAGAGTACTTTGTATAACATCACCGGTTGCCAGTTCGTACAGACGTAACGAAATCCATGGCAACCATGACATCCAGAATGCAAACACTAATGCGAATGACATCATATGACTTGGATTCGATAAATTTTCAGCTAATGCGGTAGCATACTCTTTATCATGTATGGGCTCGCCCGATCTAATTTTACGCATCATAATGAAAATGTATGTATAATTATGAACAATAGATATAACACTAGGACCTAAAACTAATATTGCTAACGTTATGCTATACGCTGCCATATTGCCCCAATCGAGCATGCAGATGTGGGCCACAGGATTTTTAATAGGGGCGGTATAACCAAGTATGGGTGGGCTGCATAGCAAAGCTGCTGAAATCCATGTAAATGCCATCCAACATTGGCATCTGAAAGAAAAAAGAAAATAAGAAAAATAATAATACATTTTCTTTGTTTGTTATAAAAAATAGATTTTAAAGTTACCTGGTTTTCGTTTGTACCGTTTCATAGCGCAATGGCTTGCGCACTGCCAAATAACGATCAACCGATATCCACATAAACGTATAGACCGATACTGCCCACAAAGTAACTTCTAAATAGCCAGTAAAGCGACATAAGAATTCTTCGTGCAGCCATTCTCCTGTCAAAGCAGGATATACCGAAAAGGGCACGACCAACAGACCGCACAGCAAATCGGCTACAGCTAATGACAGCAAGTAATAATTGATAACTTCCGTGGGACCTACAGTCACAAGTACATATTGTTTTGTTGTGTTTTTTTTTTGAAGAAAAGAAAGACAAAAATTATTTTCCTATTACACAACTTATTTTCATTTAAAAAAAGAAGCATTCATTTCCCTATTCAACTACAAAGCATTTTATATAATTTAATTAATTTTTTCTTTTGTTTTTTTAATAAAGCTGTTTTATTTTATAAATTGAATTTAAAACTACTACGCATTTACCTTGTTTGCTCCTAGTTTAACAGTTCTGTCACTTACACACATACTCATACAAAACATTCTAAAATCTAAGTACACATATCTGTCAGATTGTTTTCAACCATCAATCATGTTCATACAGTTATATTTAGTACATTGTATATGTAGATAAATAACATTTTATGCATTAAACACCTTGACCACAGCAGGCTACACGAACACATTACTTCACATGCCGTTAGCTGCAATTGTCGTCCTGTCACCCAGTCGCCCAGTTGCTTAATTATTTTGTAGACGGCAGCAGCATCATAAGCAGGTGACATTTAAATAAGAACACATGTAAATATTTCAGTGCTGCCACCTTCAAATATTTCACATTTATAAAAATAGAATTACTCTTTTAAAATGAACTTGTATCACGTAAAATTATGAAAATTAATCTTTATTTAGCATGAGTTTCGGGATGTTTTTCTTTGTTAAATAATATTATATTATTATAAGAATACTTACTTGGGTCAAACTCGTTCACTAGTTTAGTTTAGACACAAACCTGTGATTAAGTCTATTTAAATTATTTGAGCACAGGTTTGTGTCTAAAATGAACTAGTGAATGAGATCGACCAAGTTTGTATAAACCATTCCACATTTTGTGTTATACATACATATGTGTAGCACTCTATTTGTCGCCAACAAAAATAGAAACTAGTGTAGTTGGACTATACAATTGAATCGCATTCATTCAGTAGCTCGTTTTTGGCACAAACCAATGATCAAACCGATTTAAATTGATTTGTGTCAAAAAGCAACTTAATGAGTTTGATCGAAGTCTGTTAGACTGCAACGCCAAAATCAGCATGGACAACAACCTGCCACCGTGTTGCCTGGCATCTGTAATCTATTTTTGACATATTGAAGTCGATAGCCTGATGTGGTCAATGTTTTTAATACTTTGTTGTTTATTGTTTTATCTGTATTTTTATTACACATAATTTCGAAATTGTTTTATAGTTCAAGATTTTTATTTTTGAATATTTTTTTCGGCTTTCAGTGGACTTACCTTTGAAGTTGGCATAAGTGGCAATGATGATGAGATTTGAGAGGACAATAGCTACACCTAATATGGAGATGAGAACAGCTTTGGTAAGTGCCTCCACTTTGGAATTATCTTGCAGGTAATTCATTTCCTGCATTTTTGAATTATCTGTAAAGAATTAAAATATTTAAAATTAGTCAAGGCGTAATTGAATTTACACATATTAAATCTCTAAAACTCATATTGAGATTTTCAATAAATTTTAGAATCACTACAAATTTATTAATCCAGTCTGTGCAATATGCTTTCTTAAATTTAAAAATTGTGATGTAGGCTTGCTATCCGATGGAAATTAAACAGTTTAAATATCTTTCGATTCAACAAAATTCACACTTCCATTATGCTGGCCGCACACTTTGCGACCATTGGTACAAGATATAGGTTTAGCAAGTTGTGCGTTTGGCGCTTAAATTAGAAAACAAAGACTTGTATCGAACTTTTTTAGTAGAAGACTTGGATCGAAGTCATTCACTAGCATATTGTATTTGACTTTGGTCGAATTCATTCAGTCGACCATTTTTGATACAAACCTATGACCAACCCCATTTAAATTGCATGGGTTCGACCCAAGTCTACATTTTAGAAACAAACCAATGATCCAACGTATATCAATCATTCAGTGGGGCGTTTTTACACAAAACGGTGATCACAACAGCGTTGCCACCAGTGGAACAAGAAGTTACACAGGCGCAAGTCTAAAATAGTGCAAAACCGAATGAAACAGTGCAAAAAATTAAGAAAATATGTTTTTATTATTTTTTTACATTTTAAATGTAAAACTTACATTTAAAATGTAATAATTTTTTACTATACTATAAAAATTTGCTTATTTACTTCAAAGAAAAATAATTGCCAGAATGGTAACATTAAGAGAAATTTTATTACAAATTAACTACAGTTTTTAATTTGAAAAATTTTACACCATTACTTAATTAATCATTAAGATCTTTGTAATCTTAAAGTGCATGTTAACGCCACTCGATCATTACTTGTCAATATAGAAGACAAATCTTTCATCTGGAATATACACCAGATATAGGACATCTTAGGGGAAAACCTGAGGAAGTGTATTGAGGAGACCAGGTTCCTAATCTGATTAAGTTTAGCTAACAGTGTTTCATGGTTTTTATTGGGTATCTCCCCAATATTTCTTATCAAGGGCGCACAACAGGCTATAATAGCATATGTATAGTCCGAAACAGATTTTGTAAATTTTTTACCGCCCCTCTTTCAACCTAACCTCATTTTCTAACTTTTGACAATCTATCTCAATGATTGTGCAAATTTTGGCTCTTTTAAATCAATAAAGTTATAAAGCCCAGTGAAAAAAAATGGAAGTCATTCTAGTGGAACTACATTTTAATTGCTTCCAAAAAATCGATATTTTTAATTTGCCGAGAGTGAGCAAAAAAGCATGTAGAAGCATATTTTAGTCGCACAAAACCTTGTAACTCCTCCATAGTGTTAGAAAATACTCACCAGAATTTAAAAAAAATATTTTTTTTAAAGAAATTTATGAACTAATTTTAGTCTAAAATTTAAAAGTTATTTTCTTAAATTTACATGAAAACACTGTTTCGGGCTTAGATTCGTATAAAAAGAAACGAATTGTTAAAATAGGTAACTATCTACAATTTTTCCTAGATGATAATATTATCAAAGAACACAAAAAAGGGAATTTTTCTTAACATCGCTTCCAATTCAGTGACCAGACATCGAAAAACAGAACTTCTTGCAATGACAACCCTATGTAAAAATCATTAGATCCGATCGAAATTTTCACTACTTCCAGATCGCAAACTCTACATTTTCATGACCTTTTTGGAGTCTCTTTTTTTACTGGGAGGTTAAATCTTTTTTAATTTGTGTAATTATTTCAATATTAAACTTTCTAACATACATTACATTTTGTTGCGCCTTGGAATAGTATGAAACAGTATTTTGTGCAGTTAAGCCAATATAAATTTAATTTAGTTGTATAAAAAGTTTCCTGTTTTTATTGTGAACTAAAAATGACTCATTTTGTTTTAAAAATCATCTTTTGTGCAATTAGGCTTTAATTAAAATTAGTTAAAAATCCAAGTGAATATGAAAGGAGATTCAAATAACATTTTGTAGATTTTTTCATTCCATTCAGAAAGCATTGATTCATTGATTCAAGGGTCTTTAAAAACTTCCAATCTCAAATATGATCTGAATACTCAATAACTACTGCATTATAAAAGGTGATAAGACATTATGGCTCCCTACTTGGAAATATCGTTGAAAATCCTGAAGTTTACATTGCTTTAAACAACTGAGGGAATCCAATATTTCTTAGCAAATCTTCCAAATATTTTTATTAAGATTTGGCCCTTATTACAAATTTTATTGATCTTTTATTAAAATATTGTTATGTTTATATGTATCTTTATAATAAACTTTGTTAGAGACATTGGAATTTCACGCATGTATGAAGTTTCGTTTTCAGAACTTTGTAGCATATATGTATGTATGTATATAGGTATACCTCTATTTTGTCCTAGGTCATCTTATGCTGTTATCGCTTTTAAGTGCAGAAATATAAGTGCCATTAACGTAAAATGGTGCAAAATTATACAAAAAGTTTATGGTGCAAAAATAGTGCAAAGAATTTGAAATAGTACAGATTTTGCAGTATTACACAGAAATTGGCAACGCTGGATCAAAATAATTTAAATTACGCGGGCTTGATCAGAGGTTTGTGTCTACAATGAACTTATCAACGAGTTCGAACCAAGTCTAAAGAAAAGCCATGTAATTTTAATAAAAATACAGGTTTGTAAACGAAGAATTAAAAAAATTATTATTTGTTGTATTTCGCACTTGTACGAGTGTTAAATTGTGTACTTGTCTCAAAACAAGCGGATAACTGCAAAAGCAATTGTCTTGTTTGCCCTCTTTGCCGTGGAAATAAAAAATTCGTTTTGATTTGGCTCATGAACTAAACGCATCTGAATAAAACTGAAAAGTTGTTGTGCTTGCGAAATGTTTTGTTAACTCTCACGAGCTGAATTTAACAGTTGGGCAGAAAATCACTTATGACAATATAAATGCTTCAACAAAATTAGTATAAATAGTAACCCTCGTAAAAATAAGAAATTACCACCCACCTCTACTTAAAGCCATCATTTCATAGTCTGTTAAGATATACTATAGGTCATAGAAAAATATACAAAATCAAATTAATGTAAACAAAATTTAATTGTAAAAAAACAATATGTTGATCTCTGCGAAATAAATGGAATCAAAGCAACAACTTTAAAGCGTTTACATTACATTTGCATCTCTACGACTTTACAAAGCGTAGTTGCAAAAACCAGCTTTAAGAAATTGCAAAAAAAAAACTTTTTTTCATGAAGTTCAACTTAGCTGCTTCACAGGTTTAATTTAAAAACTTTGAAGGATAAGTACGAGTATAACCAACAACCTTTACCTTTGAGACAAAAAATATATATAATATATACATACATATGTATGTAAATAATAAAAAATGAAAAGAACGAAAATATAAATGTGTTGTATACAAATTACAATAAACCAATAAACTAAACAAACTTGGCAAAATGTATTCTAGCAAATGTATTCTAACAGACATTTACATGTGTTTCGTTTTTGTACGTTGAAACACCCACCCTTGCAACTGTATTACGGAATGTGTGCAAAGTATGAAGAGAGATAGATAGAGAGAGCGAGGCAGAAGTCCTTTTAGCAGGAAATGCCTAAATAACAAATGGCAAGAAAAGCATAAATTTTCAAACAAAATACCAAACTAGCAGACAGGTATTTTATACTGCATGTTTTTTTTTTATTATAATTTTATCGTGTAAAATGTACTTGTACCGAGTCACATGAACATAAGACAACAAATGTGGGAATTTAGAAATAATTTTTTCAATGCATTGTTACACTCCAGCAAAGTTATTGATAATATTACAATAATTTAAGGCAGAAAAACTTTAAAAAAAGAAATGATTTATTGTTTAAGGGAAATTTGAAATGCTTTACCCCAGGGACAAACATCCGAAATTAAAATTAGAGTTGGGTTGAACTAATATTTTTGACACAATTCTATGATCAGACCCATTTAAATTACATGGGTTTGATCATAGGTTTGTGTCAAAAACGACCGACTGAATGATTTCGACTCAAGTCTAATTAAAACTAAGTGAGAAGCACAACTGAGTCTGGGGTTTTCATACAATTTGAAATATAAAACGCAATGAAAAGCGTAGAGCTGAGTCCAACTCGTTGGAGCTCGTTCATTTGATCGTTTTAGACACAAAAACATGATCAAAGCCATTATTTAAATTTTATGGGTTTGATCAAAGGTTTCACAATTTACACTACACAAGTTTTATTGCTAAACTTCTTATCACTTTTCCTTTTTTGAACTTTCGTCGGCATGTGTGCTTTCTTACATGAATGAGAAGGTAAAATGTATTGACAGTACAAGAAGCTGGGTAGTCTCTGTTTCTCTCTCATAAAAAAATAAACATCTTAGCAATAATACTCGCATAGTGCGAACGGGGACAAACAATCGACTGTACTAGACTTGGGCCGTATTCATTCAGTCAGTAGTTTTTGACACAATTCTATGATCAGACTCTATTAAATTACAGTATTTGGTAAGTTCCCTTTACCAAAAAAATTTAAAATTACTGATATCATCTCATATTCGAAAATAGAGTTTTCATCAGAACTAAATGTTTTGAGAGGTCGTGGGAATCTATTGCGACTATCGAGCACGATCTGGAAATTAAGGCTGTCAATGGGATTTTTTTTATTGTATTTTAAGTTTTTTTCTATTCTAATAGAATATTTCATTGCAACTTCCAACGATATAAATCGTGCAATTTACAAAAGCAATGATTTAGTTTTTCTTAAATTTTTTTAAATCAACGTGATTTGACATGTCACGATATTCAGAACAGGCCAATATTTTTACGAAGATGATGGATGTATGTGTGTATAAACTCCTTTTAACTTAAGCATGACTTAAAACATCGGATCCAAATTTACGGTATTCTATAGATTGACCCACGTTAGATTTCATTATATTCACTAGATTTTTTTTCATCCTAAATCTGCTGGAAATTTTTATTAAATTCATTAATTCGTTCGAGACATGCATATATAAAGGGTCCGCCAGATAATGTTTTTTTGAAAATGCCATAAAAAAACTACTGAAGTTGCCAATATGCTCCTCTTCAATTTTTGTGAACAAAAATTCGTTCAACATGGCCCGATAACGATTGCCATTGACTGTAACGGCCACTCCTTGCTCGTTTTCGAAATTATGCCTTTTAATGTATGCGTGCGGGTTTTGCGACAATTTGTTTGCTTGCCCGCCAAGATCAAAATGAGCTTCATTTGAAAAGATCATTTTTTTTTGCAAAATCGGCATCTTCTGTAAGTCGATCGCAGGCCCACTTAGCGAAGCAAAAACGCATTGGATGGTCAGTTGGCTCATTCAGCGGAAGGATAAAACTAATTATCTGTCAAATCAGACATGAGCTAAGTCGTACCATTCACGAAATAAGAACTAGTTAAAAAAAAACGTTAGATGGCGGACCCGTTATATGTATATATATATAAATTATGAAAGTGGTCTAAGTCATATGTATTTTTGCTTCGAAATTTCAAATAATTCTTAAAAAAGCTTCAATAAATATTAAATAAATTTATTTATTAAATTAAAATGTTTCATTGTATAAAAATATATTTTAATTTGTTCACATGTAATCTACGAAATATCTCGACCACAAAAATATATGAATTAGACCACTTTCATAATTAAGGGCATACATATCGCCGCTGCATTCTTATAGAAACGTCTGAAATATTTTTACTTTTATAGCTTCAACAGTAATGTTTACTGTCATAAAAATTGTAGACAAGGTCTATTATGACTCATAAAGTCTAGGTGTGGACTAAACTAGTTTTTCAAAAAAATTTCAGTTAACTCGGTTAGTTAAAACAGCGACGATATATGGGTGTTCCTTTCATTCTTCAAGGAAAAATAGCGTCATCGTTCGAGTGATATCCTTGAGGAAAAAATTTTTTACTTTTATAACTTTAAAAGTTCTTGACAGGGTTCTTCAGGGGGCATTTAATTTTGTGAACTTGAAAAACTGCGTCGAATACCGTAAATTTTATCTAAATCGTTTAAATGGTTCGAGATACATCACAGTAGAAATTTTGATTTTTCAATTATTCCGAAATTCTATTGATTTACCAGCACTTGGAGCTTGAAGCGATGACCTGCAAGGATAACCGTGTTCTATACTTTTTAATATGATTTCTGTTTTATTTCATGCCATTAATTAAATAACCAATTGTCAATTCCATAAAAAGCAAGCCGAACTGGCAACACCACTCATACGTAGCATGACAATAATAAGAAAGCGAGAAAGATGTCAAGGAAAAGTACAAAATTTGCCTACACATTAGCTTCTCTACCGTAATTACCCTCAATGTAAATCCGTTCTAGCTGGGGCAAATCCCAAAATGTAAATGGTCTCTATGTGTAATCAACTTGAAAGCAAAACATACTGCTCATGGCGAATTGACACCTGGTGATCTCGATTCAGTGCCTATGTTCTGTAACTTTGGTGAGAACTTTTCCAAACGAAAAGTTTGTTGTCATTCTGTGAAACACAGGATGACTAACAAAAAACTTAGTTCCCTGGTAATGTTTCTTGTAAGCTTATTTTGGGTTGTATGTGAAAAAGAGGACAAGCAATATAATTGTTTGATTTTTCTCGACGCGAAAACTTCTTGCAAGTTACAGAACACAGGTACAGGAAATGGTAAACAGTTGTTAATTTTATTTTACACTATCAAACAAGGCAAATTCATGTAAAGTATACTCAGATCAATTCGCTTTGAGAAATTTATACTTTAATGGGCAAATTTTGTAAAAAAATCGTTTCTAAACGTTTCAAATTTGTATGAAAAATAACGAAAATTCGTTTAAAAAAATATTTTTTCTATACAAATTTCAAAACGAAAAAAACGTTTCTTTTTACAAAATTTGGCCATAAATATCAAAAAAATGTACTGAGAAATGTGTATTGACATCTTATGTTTATTCAAATTACAAGCGGCCAAAATAGCCATCTGATCCGTTGCAACTAGTGATGAGCGATAACGTGATTTTTTAATAATGTTGCTCCTTGTGAATGTGATTTCTAAATCGTTGTTCTTTTAAACTGTGACTGTGATCACGGTTTAGCAGTATTTTGTTTGTAGCAGTTCTGTTATTTTGAGAAAATCTAATAAGAAGAGCAGTGTGTAATTAAAGAGCAGAAGAGTGTAATTAAACTGTGACTGGGATCACGGTTTAACTCATTTCAGCTCTTCTGCTTTAAAAGTCTTTATTAGTATTGGTATTTTGATAAATACTAATAAGAAGAGCGACAAGAACAAACAATTAGCAAATCAACCCCGTCCAAATATTCTGATTTTCGTATAAGAGGCAGAGAGACTAAAATTTGCAAATATGAATATGTGAGATGTACATAGTTGCCAGAAAAGACGATTAGACGATTTTTTTTTATCGACAAAAGCTGAAGGTATAAAAAAATTCATGTGGTAGCCTTATCTAATGTTAAGTAAGCATATAAAAACAATCACAGATTGTATAAAAGAATGATATTTCCAAAACCTGTAACTTGATAAATTCAGTCACAGTTGTGATTAGTGATTTTTCAATCGCTGTGAAAAAAGAAAAGGTTTCAAAATATCGCTCAACACTAGTTGCGATCACCCAGTTTGAATTCGCCTGCATTTTATGCAGAGTTGCAAATCGAGACCAGCTGGTATGAATTCGCCTTGATGCTGCTCATAATACTTTCTTTAGCAATTAGAGAAAACCAAATAAGTTAAAGCAAAATTTCAAACCTGATTGTCTTTTCTAGCAGAGAATAAGAAAAAATTTACAAATTGTAAATGTAAATGATTAAATGTTTGTATTGAAATAATTGCATGATAATGAAAATAAGAAAATTAATACCACTTACCGTACATCCGGTCATGACGCTTTGGCAAAAGTTATTGTTGTTTCATATGAACGCCAAAAATAAATGCAAGAACACAACAAGCAGGCAATCAATCCAATGAAACAACAATAAAAACTCTGGCGGGAATTTAAATTTGTGTTCTTCAAAGTCTTTGCTTAGTTGTCGGTCGGGCAATTATGTATTTCTCTCAACTCGTGTGTGCAAGGAAGTGTGTTGCAACTGCTATTGTTGCTGCTGCTGCTGTTGTTTCTATTTTTGTTGCCTGTTTTACAAAATGCAACAATGTTGTTAAAAATTAGTTTTGCTGTTTTTGTTGCAGTTTAAGTACATTTTTCGTATACCAATATGTCCTTAAGGTGTTCGAAAGAAAAATTCTTTTTGTTTTAAAATTTTTTACTTTCTGCTCGCTGGACTGATTGCAACACGCGAAGGTCACTGCTGTCGACCACACTCTTTGGGTGTTTGCTCCGTTCGGATGGGAGTAGGGTATTTAGTTTTAACTTTTGTTGCAGTTTCTTTTTTTTATTTCCATCGATAGGTTTTTGTTTTTGTAATTTTTTGGTTTTTAGCCAAAAAAGCAAAAATAATTACATGTCTAGTTAAATAAAGTTGGCTTTCCTTACAAAGCCAGCAAATGTGCCCGTGCAGGATTTGAAACACCAAATAGCATTTGTTAAGTTTAAGGTCAAAGTTGAATTTTATACTGTCTGTTTTCTTTTTATAAAGTATAAGAGTGTGGTAGGGCTTAGCTTTTAAGAACTTTAAGTAGATACTTTAAAAAAATTTAATTCACTACATATATATATATGTATATGATTTGTAATCAAGCTCTATTTGTTAAGCAGTTTTTATTTGTTGTTAAAATTTACTATTGAACAAATAATTGATTTTTGCAGTTTAATTTATTTGTTTTATTCACAACACTTTCTATTAAGAAAAATTTTAAATATCACTACTTTTTATTTTAATAAATTGAAGTTAAAGAAATTTTTTTTAATAATATTTATAAAGTTTTTTTCTGTTTTAATTAAATATGGAAGATTTTGTTGATTATTTTAAAATCTACTTGAGTATAAGAGTTTAATTTGTTTAAATATAAGAGATTTTTTATTAACACAGCTTTGAAGTTCTTATCTTAATTGTTTTAATAAACATATAAATATTTTTTTTTTTAATTTGAGTATCATGAATGTTTATAAAGATTTGAAGCTTTAAACACGATGTAAGAAATCTGCAACGAAACGAAATTTATAAATGTGAAAATAATTTAAAAATATATGAGAGAAAAAAATTAAAAATTAAATTTAATACTCATGCCGGAACTTTGAAAGTTCTGCGAAAGGATGTGCTCTTTCATATCCCAGATAAATTAGGCATAGGCACAGGCATATACTTACATACACTTTTTTCAAATCTGTACTCCATTTTTATTAAATTGGCTGAATTTTTCGAGCATTAGCATTATGCCAAAAATCAAGATACGCTACAGAATTTTTTATATACTTAAACTGGTTTCCTTGACCGATAAACTTTGACCAAGAAATTCTCTACTGGCGACAACTGTTGGACATAGCAGATCATTAGATCACAGCTGATCACATTCTATTAGTACCGGATTTGCACGATATGAAGATTGTTGTTCGGCTGTAGCAGTTTGTAATTTTATAGAACTCTTTTAAGTTTAACTGATCTGAGCTTATACAACAGTCCAAATCTATCAAATGATTCAGATGTGCCGCATTTTCTTTCGTTTCAAATTACATAGTAGACCTCCTGGATCGATGATAGGACAATTGTGATAGAAATCAATATCGCTGGAAGGAACGCAGGTAATTAGCCAACGGGAGTTATAATCCATGCCAAGACATATACCTCTACTTGAGCAACCATCTCATGTGATGAATAAAGCGTATAACTTTAAGGTTTGATACTGTTATGATCAACAGAAGGAAATGCAAGGAGATGGCTCCACGATGCAACCAAAGACATGGCACCACATTTAACAGATGGTTTCAGAATGATGAAAGTCTTTGATAGGGGAGTTGTAGGGCCGAAGTTGTAGGGCCGAGGATAAACTATGACTCTTTGGGAACAACTCCTACCATCTTTTATCGGAAGTTTATGCCACTGAGGGATGCGTACAATTTAACATCGTGAGGGGGAAGGGGGTACTTAGGAAAAGAAATTGCCATCTCACTGAAAGATGCGTACAATTTAACACCAACAGGGCGTGGGGTGTACTGAGGAAAAGAAATTTCCATCACGGATAGTTATCAGGCTGTCATTAAGGCACATGGTTATCTCTAATTTAACTTTCGAATGCAGCATAAAACTAAATCAGCACTACTAAGGTATATTGTGCTGGGTTCTCGGACACTTCATAGGGAAAGGAAACGAAAATACAGACTGAAATAGTTATCACGTTGACTATAAAACAGACAGTCCTGGGTTCAAGTCTGGTAGCCGACAGTCATTAAATAATAACACCACGAATTTTTTTGATGTGTGTAAGTGTCCCTTTGCATAAGTTTTTCTTAGGAAAGTTCAAATAATGAAGGCATAGTCACTGGCCACTGGATTATACCGACTTTAGGAGATACTACTAATCCCAATGTAACCTCAGATCGCCCTTCTTCAGCGGTATTGTGCAGCAAAATCATCACCGAAGTAAAATAACCAATAAAAAGGCTGCTGGACACAGCTTAAACAAATTCAATACGTCTCATTGACACCAGAGGCGCTGCAACTATGGATTATTAAAAAAAAACTTGCAAAAAACAGTGTTGTAAAAAGAATGAAGCTTTTCTCTATCTCTTCCTGTAACACATGTCTTCTCTATCACTATCCCTCTCTTAACTCATGTTTTAGGCTGGGCAGTTTTTCTTGAAGCAAGTCTGAGTTTATAGGAGAGAGAGTAACGATGAAAGAAGAGGGGTACTGACTTGCTTGTACAAAAAAGTTACTTCAATTCTCTTTTGTTGTGTCATTCGCTTTATTGAAACAATACGAAAATTCAACAAGAAACCGTCTGAGTGTAAGCAAACGAGCAGTTTTAAAAGAGAATTGCTTCAAGAAACACTGCCAAGTCTGCCTGGAGTGAGATACGCAAAGCTAATGATTGGTAAAAATAACCAACTAGCATCTGATTTTCGTCGTATGATTTCAACATTATATTCTACATAAATTCATTAAGATTAGACGTAAAATTTACATTTTAAGGAGATATGTATAAGCACCAGTTGAATCAAGATCTGACTTAATGCATAAAAAACAAAGCAGGCTGTTTCTTGAGACGTTCCAAAATGTTGTTTATTTCAATGCGAAAACTAAAGATATATATACATAAGGTACACATATTTATATATCGATACCTTAATGTAGAAGGGTCCTAAATCATTATTTTTTTTGAAATCCAGTTTTTTTTTGATTTTTCAATAGAAGAACATCTAATATATCGAAAAATGCAAAAATCTCGTTTGCCAAAAAAAAACAGTGATTTAGCGCCTTTCTATAAGGTAACGCTATACTATTATGGGTATGACCGCTTCCACTTGTGGTTTTATATTCAAACTCTCTAACGCTTATTATTGACTACTTAATGCACAATTATTTCATGAATTTCCTTCCATGTCGTAGAATTTAAAAGAGCTAGTTCTACTTAACTTTGAATAATTTGCTATAATTTGTCTCATTAGTGCTTTGAGTAATTTGTGTAAATAATTCTTTATTGTTAACAAGTTGATGCGTTTTTGCTGAATTTATTTCTAAACAATAAAAATACAATTTCTCTTTTGTTGTTTCTTTTTCAGTTTCTTATCAAGATGTAGTTCTTGGTAAATTAAATAAAAGTATTTTTGCACTAACAAAAAAAAAAGTAAAAAAAATAGGAAAGCTAATAAATTAGTTCACCATATTTAATTGTTGTTGCGGCTAATTTCCTTCCTGATTCAATCAGTCATTGTTTTATTTTAGCAGTAATTTTATTCGTCTTTTTAATTTCTGCCTTCTAGTTTATTTTATTTTCGTGTATATTAACAAAATCTTTAATGAATGTCTTAGATTTTTTTTCTTTGTCACTGTCCTGGACTTGCAGGAAAGAGAATGGCCACAATGGGCGCTCTTGAATTCAGGGAACTTTCTGACGTTGCTAGTGTTGAACTTCAACGTATTAGCAGCTTTATACTGAGCTCTGGATGGTTCGACGGTGAGGACTCCGCATAAGCAGAGTCTCAGTGGTATCACAATGGACTAAAACGGTCTAAGTGAGTCTGGGTTTCTGACTGCCACCCCTACCTAACCTAACCTAACCTAGATTTAGTAGATGCAATTGTTTTGTTGTAATTTTCAATGGATCGATCTAGTTCACTTTCATTTTTTGTATCCTTATCACTAACTTCTTAGAAATAAGCGCCAACCAACTGAACTCACTATTTGCAGAAGTATTGAAATCTATGATAGAAATATTATGCTCGTATCTATTATTTCTTATATTCAACTGCTGTTTTATAAAATTGTTTGTAACTAATAAATTTATTTTAATTTCTAATCTTTTTAATCCTTGAGAATGTTAAGTAATCGTGTTTCCTTTGCATAAATATTTTAAATAAATATGTGAAATTCTGTATGCATTTCTATGTTTGAATTCTCAGCACTTATTTCCTTCCTTTGTGGCAAAAGGCTACTGCTATTTCCGTTTTATGTCAACATAAGTGTGAATAATATACGATTTATAAACATACATACATACATATATATGTATCTAGATTTAAACTATGCTTCACTACAAGCAAAGTAATACGAAAATGATATGAAATCGTATTGCTTGGAAGAAAAATATTATTACGGCAACAATCATATTCATACTCTCCCCTTCGGGAGAGTTTGTGCGGCCAGGACGATTATTCGAAGAAATACGAATGCAATACTTCTAGAAGATAAGATTGTGATATTGCTAGATAATCATCTAATAGAATTTTTTACGATATTGCCAGATTATCTTTAGGAAGATAAATTATTTATATCGATAAATTATCTCCTAAAGTACAATTTTAGAATTTTGCTAAATTATCTGAATGAAGAAAAAAAAATATATATATATACATTTATATGTAGGTATATATGTATGTATAAATAAAACTACCATTAATTTAAATTTAAAGCAATTTTTTATGATCAACTAAATTCAATTTATCATCGCGGGAGTCATCATATGTCTAAATTTTCTGAGTGTTATTATTTAAAATTAAATTTTTTTATCTTCTAGTTGAAAACACATTGATATTATAAATTTATTGCGCATGTGATACAACGCCAGGCTGAAAAAAATGCAACATTTTAATAACCCAAAATACCTTGTTAAAGGAAAAAATAAATAGTCAATACATTCTGAACTGTTCATTCAAAAAGATTCACCAGAATGAAAATATTTTAATATTAAAAAAGTATTGCTTTGATGATTTTCTTCTAAATCATAAAAATAATATATTGTATTTTTATCTTCTGGGTAAGATATCTTCTAAATGTTTGTAGGGTTATGTATAAAAATATAAATATACCCAGTAGGCCAAGTAGTCACAGAAGATATTTCCGCACAGGTTGTCTTAAAGACAGTTTGAAATGTTCCAAGTTGTGGATAGATTTCATAAGAAAGTAAGAAAGAAATGCACGTAGTTCAGTATAGAGATTTTTTCCCCAAAAACTTAAATAAAGATTTATTGAAAACCACATAGAGGGTAATTGCTTGCAATGTAACGTCGTGTATCATTGGGCATTGACGGTCGCGCAGAACTTTTCGGCACTAAAAATTTCTTTTGGAGACAAAAGGCATTGCAATTTTCATAAGTAGAATTTGATTAACAACAAGATGTGCTCGAATATCTTAAGTCAAATTTTATTAAGCAGAATTTAAGTAACAATGAGAGGGTGGATCATCAAGCCTAAAAACTTACTCCCTCTTAAATGATGGATTAAACGCATTAAACACAACAGATGACACGACACCTAGTACTTCAGCCAACAGTACCCAGTACTAGGGTATTCATTTAAACGGGGTTTTGCTTTAATTGGCTAATCACTCGATTAATTAACCGAGTTTCTTGCTTAATCGATTAGTAATCGGTTAATATCGGTATTGACCGGTTAACCGATTAATAAAGTTTTTACATAAATAATGTGTTTTCAAGAAATAAAATTGCATAAATAGCATTTAAGAAATTTATTATTCGACATATTGTCATAATTATATTTTAATTTGAAATTTATTTGCTAAACCACCAGCAAATAAATTTCAAATTAAAATATAATTATGACAATATGTCGAATAATAAATTTCTTAAATGTTAAATTTTAGATTTTATTTTTCATTTTGCCTTGTAATTACTATTATTGTTATCCAATGGATTTCTAATTGTATAAAGGTGTAGAAAAATAAAATAGATTCATATCGAATATAAATTATTTGCTGGGTTTTGTATGAGTTTCAAAGCCTACCAAACTTATTTTGTCTTTGTGATTTTCAAAAATATTATTATTCTATGAATTCTCATATAGTTTTTGAAAGTCTGTGCATAAAGTAAGAGGTTTGTGACTGTTCAAAATTTGTGGTTGAAGTCTACTGATGATTTGGTTCAAGCGCCAATGAAATACGTATATAGACCAAGCTAAATCACCAGCAAATAAATTTCAAATTGCATAAATAATTTATTAATTTGAGCTTATTAGCAAAACATACATAATAATTCTTAAACTTAATCAATCTTTACGAAAAATAATTTGGTTTAAATCCTTAGGATTTAAGCGATTCTCTTCCTTAGTTTTGGTAAAAGCGGTTAATTTTTTTAGAACATTTCTTGTATTACTACTAGGGTTTTTTATTCCCGGACTTTTTCATTTCCCGGGAAAGCGGGATTTTTTTTTACATATCCCAAGATCCCACTCCTTAGAAATAATAAATATTAAATTTTCCAGGCATTAACACAAATTTGATTAGGAAACTTAAAACACTCACTAAAACACATCTTATATACATACATAAATACTCGAATGTTAATTCAAATTGGGTTTTAGAACAAGAACTTTATATTTTTTTAGCTTTTAGTTTTTAAATTCCTCAAAGGTTTTTTCCAACACGAAAAATTTTTTTATATGAGATTAAAAAAGTAAACTTACAAAACTAAGTAATAACATAAAAGTTAATAAAAACAAACAAAATAAAAAGTACTCGAGGTTTGAGATCCAAAACAGATCAGTAGATTTGTTCTTAAAAAACGTCCATACAAGTGACTTTTCAATGTAAAACAATTTTATTAAAAACAAAAAAAGACAATAATGATTTCAACAAATTGCTTTAAAACCAGGGACCGAAAATAATTGCTATTTCTTTCATTCTGAAGAAAAAGTAACTTGAAAATAACCATTATCTACTTTAGGTTATTATTAACCATTATCGTGAGATATCCATGTATTATTATACCGTTTTGTTAACTTTTCCAAAGACAATTCAATATCTTGCCCTAGAAATGCATCCAGGGGCCGGATTCCGTAACAATGAATTTTAATTTTCAGTGTTCACTTCTTGATTTGTGTGTGCGCGACGCTGAGAATGAATTATTTTTACAGTTTACACTGCAACTAGTGTAAAAATTTTTCACTGGAAAAATTACGGTGAGTTGTGAACACTGAACATGGTGAACACTTAAAAACTCATCGTTGCGGAATCCTGCCCCAGTACATCTTAAATACGATGTGTATTCTTGTAGCGATAACCGAAAAATAAAATTACTTTCGACAATGGTCATTGGTAACCAAAAAACTTTTTTGGTTGCTCTAATAGGTGTTATTTATAAAAAAAATATTTCTCACTTATATTGGTTACGATTATAAATATTATTTAAAATCAATAAATGGTAATAAAAACTTTCGTCATTTCTCTTATAACTGTTATGTTCCTGCTTAAAACATTAATCTATGTGACAAGATACATATATCGTTAAAGAAAAAATTTGTTAGAAAAAACGCTGCTCGAAATAAATTTTCAACTCTTTGTTTTATTATTTCCCGGGATCCCGCAGCAAAAATCCCGGGCAATTGGGAAATTTTTAAACTGGAATTCCCGGGAAAACCCGCGAAAACCCCTAATTACTACCGATAGTTCCTTTTGTTGGTTTGTCATCATCTGACTCATACTGGCAGAGCTCAACGACGAACATTCTGCAAAAAAGATTGTTTCCGAATTTTGTAGCTTTCGTGTTTGTACTGTATTTTTTTGCTAGAAGGAAATATTTCAGAGTGTAGGTGTGAAATAATTGAATTCGTCTCGCATTAAATCTAATCCTAAATAAAATTAAACAAAAAATTAATAATTAAAAAAAACTGTTGCGTCGGTTAATCGGTTAATCGACTGAAATTAACCGCTTTAACCGTTAATCGGAAAAAATCAATTTTAAATTAACCGATCAGTTAATCGGGTAGTAATTAACTGGTCAACCGATTACCGGTTAACTAATTGAATACCCTACGCAGTACATAACCATGCATGACTTCAATACCCTTCGTTTGAAAATGTCCTCAATAATTGCACTCATTTGTCAAAGTGTCATCCTATACGTCATACATGCATTATCGACAATAACCGGAAGATATGGCCACTAGGGTATTTTTGTTTTTCATGTCTGCACTCTTAACTTAAGGGCGCATTATAAGGAAAATCTTGATTATTTAACTTATTGTAACATTTCCGTTTTAAGTATAGTTTAAATGATTTTTACAACTTTATCGCACTGGCACACATGCAAGAGCTAAGAAAAATATTGCCCAGGATTGCCTTCAAGTCTTAAAGAAAATTAACACAAGTGATTGAAATCAAACATGTTCTTGTTGGAAGAAAAAAAAAACCAGCACACATTACATACGAGGGCAACCATTTATATTTCGGGATATGTCAATAGCTAATGCCAGTAGCTAAAATCTGGCAACACCATAATAAAGTTTGCAATTTTTTTGCATAAATGTACTAGCAACGTTTTGATGTTGAAAATCAATTTGACAAAAAAAAAATGGAAATTTCAAGAGAAGGTTTCCGTTGGATTATTTTCCACAACTTTCAAGAATCTGTCGATGAGCTTATTTCTTTGTATGGCGATAAAGCACCATAAAAAATGAGTAGTTTTTCATTCGTCGCCGACGAATTGCATGAAGGTCGTGAACTGATAATGCCAGATCTTCATGTGACATATTGTGAGATAGAAGTACATTCTTGCACATTAGTTCCACTTTAGTGCATTAGATTTTGCATCAGCACTTATTTACAATAAGCCTTTTTTCTATAAATTAGTTGCATGAAAATTTTTCATTTGTCAATAGGAGGCCTGGAGTAGCAACTCATATAAAAAAAAAGTTGCCAAAAATTCATCAGAGATTCATTCTACGATCTCTTTTATATAAAATTCTCTTCTATAGTGGTGCAATTAGGAAATAGAAAAAGTTTCGTGCAACAAAATTCATGAAGTTTCATAAAAAAATTCTTAATCAGCCCTCGGAATTTATTTCTCACGGAAAATAATTTTCTCGTGAAAGCATTCCTCCAATTATAAATTTTTTGTGAACAAAAAAGAGTAATACGTGGCATTACCGCATTACGAAGCTCGTTGTTTTGCTCGTTTGTTGACATTTTGTTTCTCCCTTTTTAGGGCTCCGTTCACCAAAGGTGAAAAAAGGACCCTATTGTTTTCGCTACGCTGTCCGTCTGTCCGTCACACGGTATTTTCTCAGGAACCGTAAGAGCTACGGACCTGAAATTTGGACAGAGTATGTAGAACCTTGGCCACTACAACAACAAATACATGACAATTAAAAATCAAAGGACGTTCCAAAACGAGCAACGAAAAATGCTAAAATCCCATGTAATTAATATACATACAATTGTATATACATATGTATTGAATTGACACTTGAAATTTGTAAAATTAGTGTATTTTTATATAGACTACAACAAATAACATTAAAATATTAAAAAATTTAAATTAAAGGGTGGCCCATCAGTTAATGCAATTTTGAAAACTTGCTATATCTTGGAAACCGTAAGAGGTAAACTCTTCAAATTTTCAAAAACAGTAAAACTAAAAAAAATCCGAAAATTATAAAATCGCCAAACCGAAAAAAATCGCCAAAACCTGAAAAAAATCGCCAAAAACTTAAAAAAAAATCGCCAAATCGAAAAAAATCGACAAAATTAAAAAAAAAATTCCAGCACTAAAATAAATCGCCAAATTCGAAAAAATCGTTTAAATGAAAAAAATAGCCAAAATGAATAAAAACGCCAAAAACCGAAAAAAATCGCCAAAACCAAAAAATAATTGTTTATGTGAAAAAAAAATCGCTAAAAAGGAAAAAAATTGCCAAAATTAAAAAAAATCGCCAAATTTAAAAAAAAATCGCTAAAACAAATAAACGCCAAAAATCGAAAAAAAGCCTCAAAACGAAAAAAAGTGCGAAAGCTAAAAAAACGCCAAAACCAAAAAAAATCACCTATATGAAAAAACGCCAAAATTAAAAATATCGTTAAAAAAATTGCTAAAATAAAAAAAAAACGTCAAAATAATAAAAATCGCCAAAATTAAAAAAATTTCAAAAACCAAAAAAAAATCACCATAACGTGAAAAAAGTGTCAAAACTCAGAAAGCGCCAATAAATTCAAAAAACCCCCAAACTAAAAAAACGCTTAAAACCGAAAAAACCCAAAAACGAAAAAAATGCCAAAACTGTAGTTTATATTGGCTAAAGTTCGTATTGAATTACATATCTCGTGTCCGTACGGAACCCTTCGTGCGCGGGTCAAACTCGCACTTCACTGAATTAATTTTTTTTTTGATTGAGAGATTAAACAAAATTATTAAAATTCACAAACTCGAAAAAATATGTAAAAAGAAGTTTATAAATAATTTATTTGGGCATTATTTGTGTTTTTCACCATAAACTAACTATAAAATACAAGTTAATGTATATAAATTTTATTTTAATAGAGTTTAAATATGTTTTTATGTAAACTCCCTTCTGTTTTTCAATTGAAAGATTTTTAGTGAAAAAAAAACGAGATCAATTGCGTTCATAATAACTACTTTTTCCCCCGTGGGGTTTTTTTATTCCCGCATTTGGCAAAAACAGGGAAGAAACAATTCATAATAGAAGAAAAAGGAAAAGTGGAAAAAAACTCGCGCGGAATTTTCGTTTATGATTGGGCTGAATACAAGTTTGGTATTAGTTTTAAAAAAAATTTGTTCTCGTTGGATACTCCATATCAATCGCTCAAAAAAAGGCTCGCGTCAAGTGGTGAAAGGAAATCAATAAAAAATTCAACCGTGGTGCTTCAAAAGGCATTATAAAATCGTGATAGTTGACGAATTATAATAATTATGGAAATATGTATGATTATGACCCGGAAACAAAAAAGCAATCGACCGTGTGGGTATTCCAAGACGAGCTAAATGCAGCAAAAGTTGTTCGTGGAAGAATCAAAGCGAGGCAAATGGTCGCCCGTTTCTTCAGCCGAATGGGTCATGTGGCCACTGTTCGGTTTGAGCAACGTAGAACTGTCGATTTTGAGTGGTATATGAACATTTGTTTGCCGGAAGTCTTCGGAGCAATTCGTAAAATTAACCCCCGAAGACGAATCCTTCTTCATAATGGCAATGCGAGCTCTCACACATCTCGTAAAAAGACCGGTTTTGACGCTCCGTTTTGCACAACGTTTTGTCTGCACGATTCAACACGTTGCATATAAAGCATTGCGTGTGAACTGGAAAACTATGCAGTTTTGAATCCGTTGCGAAGACGGTACAGTTTTATTAAAACTGAGCAAGAGAGCTCAGATATCCTTGAACTGCACGGACAACTAGTACCTCCTCCATGACGATCTCACACAAAACTGAGCAAGTCATACAGACATGTCTATGCCATGTGGACGATATAAAAATAACAACGTTTTCATTCCGTCTTAAGACTTCGCAGATAAAACGTTGTGCAAAAGGGAGCGTGTAGACCGGCCTTAAAACAACTGAATATTTGTGCAGTAAAAACATTCAATTGATGACTCATCCTCCGTAAAGTCCTGACTTGGCACCCTACTACTTCTTCTTCTTCCCGAATATCAAAAGTAAAATTCGTGGTCAATGATTTTCGAGCGCCGAAGAAGCAGTTAATGCATTCAAAAACCATGTTTTGGAGGTGTCTCAAGAGGAATGGAAATACTGCTATAACAAATGGTTTCAACGAATGCAAAAGTGTATAGATCCTCAAGGAGAATATTTCGAAAATCAATAAAGCCATTTTAATTTAAAAATATTTCTTATTATTTGCGGTTCAATTTGAAAATTTTGCTTGTTTTTATGTTTAAGCAATTGTCTATATGCATTTCGTTTCCCCTTTTGCAACTCATCAGTAGACTTCAATCCAAAAATTTTTTGATGATTTTCAAAAGCGGGAACGAAATGCATATATACAATTGCTTAAACATAAGAACAAGCAAAATTTTCAAATTACATAAATAAATAAAGACTTTATTTCAAATAAATATACTTCGGTATTTTATGCATTATTTTCTATTCACGAAATATAAATAGTAGCCCTCGTATTAGATGGCGCTTAGTTATAAAAAATACTTATATGCATTTGGAACTTCACGTTTGGTTAATTTGGCACAAACAGAATTTGATAGCAGAATTTGATAATTTTGGCATCGTGAACTAAAAATAGTAATAGGTTTTTCATTCCATTTGTAATTTCTAAAATAATCAAAATGCAAATAAGCCACGCCCGCCTGTCCGTCTGTCTGTACTCTATGGTGTCAAACTGATGTGCAAGGATTTTTCTTAACACGATTGGTATTAAAAATCAAATCAAAAAAGCGTTTGCTGACTTAGAGTCCCAGTCTTTAGGCAAAAAAAATCACATCTGACCAACATTAAATATTTACACATTTTGCTTAATACACATTATTAAATAATTAATTAATATTTAAATTTTATTGTATATAGAGGAATAGGGATCAAAGCAAAAAAAAAAAGATTTTATGTATTCCTTAACAACATTTAAAATTAAATCACTTTGCGGGTGTGTTTCATTTAAAATGCCTTGTGTAATTTGAAATATGATTCAAAATGTTTTAAATGTCCTTTAGGCATAATAAATACAAGATGGGGAAAAATTACGTGTTTCCCCATTTACACATTTTTCTCATTCAGCTTTATGGCACTATTATGGGTTTTGTTTAAGGCGAGGAGTTTAAAAAGTATAAATCACTTTATATAAATTTTGAAGAATGGTGCTGATTGGTCAGATGGTACATATAAAAATAAGATATTAAACCGTAAAATGTTGCACAATAAATGATGTAAGGTATATAAAATTCGTATATAATTTATTGACAATAACAATTTTCCAAGAAAATTGATTTTCTAAAATTGCAAAAATTGTAATGGTTTAATGCTTATATTTATGTTTATCCTTTAATGTTCCTCAACGTACATCGCGCAATTTTATTCCTCTATCGGTAAAAGTTTATAAAGCTAATTATGCTGATGCCGATCCTCTTAGAAGAATGTGTTACGAATTTAATTAATTGTATAAATTTATAGACTTTTCATTAAATGCTAATGTTGTAAAGAATGCAATTTTAAATTTTCTAAACCCAAAATTTTGTATTTTTGTTTAATATTTTTTGTAATTTATTTAAAGCTAAGTCTAGACTATATGTTGAATCAACATATTTACGATGAAAAATTTGTTCCAGTGCCAACGAATCGTATAGATAACATTTTTTTTAAATATACGTATGCTTAACTGCATATGAAGGGCATATGATAAAGTTGTCAACAAACGTATGTTCAAGATCTTAGCATATCGTGTAGACACCATATTTTTACTTTGTAACAAATTTGTTATGTATGCTGTCATATATGTTATTCGTTGGAAAACCTATTTAAGCTTTTTATCATACGGCAAATTTGATAGCATATATAGAATTGATATTTTTTTACTCTGCTCATGTATGTAGTGTTTCCTGATTTGTAATTTTTTCTATTAAATTCGGCAATTTACTGCATATGGTACCTATGGTACCATTGATTAAAACGAAAAGGTAAATGTGAAAAACATACTGCAGAAATATTAAAGGTGGATTCGGGTGAGTAAAACATAAGGGAAATTACAATTTCATAAAAAAAATTCAGGCGATTCTGAAGAAGATAATCACTCTTATTCCAGCTTCCTTCCGATTTTGCAACTTCAAGCGAATTTTTGCAAACTTCGCAATAAAAACGACTTTAGCATGCTTTCAGTCTCCTAAACAATAGAATTTGTCATCATGCCGCTGTTAGTAAGCTTTTGCGAATTTTCGTAATTTTCGCGATTTTTATTGAATTATTTGCATTCCTTACAGTTTTGTCGACTTTTAATCAATATTATGGCTAGTTTAAAATTATGCAACTTTTCGCAATTTTTTTTGCAAAGTTCGCGATAAACGCGACTGTTTACATGTCTTCAGCTTATTGATAGTTTTTTCGATTTTAAAGAAGTATTAAACTTTGTTATCATCTCGCTTTTAATTAATTTTTGCATATTTACGTAATTTTCCCGATTTTTTGCATTTCTTACAGTTTTATCGACTTTTAATCCATATTATGGCTTGTTTAAAATTTTGGTAATTTTCGCGAATTTTTGCAAAGCTCGCAATATGTGGTTTTTTACCAGTTTTAACATCCTGCTGTTGCAGCTTTTTGCCAATTTCCGTAATTTCGCGAATTTATTTTTCATTATATACATGTATAATTGCAAAAATATAAATTTTTTTCATTAAAAGCGATATACATAAATTAATAATAAAGAAAGAGAATTGTCGAATTTATTTTATATTTAAGCAAATGCTTACACGACTTAACATACACATATATCAGAATACGAAATTCAACATATCGTTTAGACTCAAAAATTTTATGCTAACTTATATGTTGTATTATAATTTGCTGACATATGGTGTCTTTAAAAACTTTGATACTTTCTGCATACTGTGTAGACGACTAACCGCAGGATTTGTTGTTATTTTAAAGCATATGAATGTAAGCATACTTTTGCTGATTCAACATAACGTGTAGACTTAGCTTAATGTTGTGAACTGATAATTTAATATCAGTTAATAATATATTTAATTGTCTGTAAGGAAATAATTTCACAGACATATAATAATAAATAAATAAATAAATAAATTTTTGCGAACTTATTAGAAATGTATGGACTATGTTGTATATATTTTGAATAACTTATTGAGTGTTTGTAAGCTTTTTTGAATTATAGTTGAAAGTCGATTTTGGGGGGAGGGAGGTGCATTAAATCCCCAAGAATTGTTGTTGGCTTTCTAGAATTATTAAAAATTGCATGTAATTATTTAGTTTAATATAACTCATAAAAAGCATTAGTCATAATGAACCCCTTTAAAAAATTTCTAGCTACGACGGTGCTTACTGATGTATTACTTTCCAGCAACGAAATGCATCTAGAATTGCTCAACCCCTCCAAAAAATGTCTAGCTACGCCAATGTATTGTTACAACTTTTTTTTGTTTTGTTTCGTTGTATTATCGTCAAAAAAGTCATTAAAAATATCAGCAAGATTCAAAACATGAAATTTAATTCATTCTGAAATTTTGCTTCATCAGCTTCCCTATTGAAGTTCATTCATTAGGAGTGTCAGTTTCCGTGCACTTTTATTTTTGAACTCAATACCAGAAAATGCTTGAGCAATTTTTCCAACCAGCGTTGCCATGCGTTTCCTTAAAAATAGTTTTTATGGTAACGCAAAACTCAGAGCCAATTTTTGACATGGTAATTAAACTGTAACTATTTTTAAGTTCTATTTAAATATGAAATTGTGTTTTTCACTGCATATTTATGCCCAACCTTGTGCACTTAAATTATATTTAAGTTTTCTGAGCATATTATATGCTATTGTGTGTGTGTGCGTGCTTATTAAAAACATATACATACATACATACATAAACATCATGTGGTCGTATTAAAAATATTTTCGTTTAATTTTCATTAATATATAACATATACAATACATAGTTTCATATCATGGAATAAATAAATAGCAAAATGCGTTCTGATGCTCTTTTGGTTTCATAAAATGTGTTTTTTTAGAGAACAATCATCTATTTTAACTCGCTGTCATCTATAAAACTTTGTCCTGTTTTGGTCATCATTTGTTTTTGTTATCAGTCATCTTTTGTAATTTTCAATATTAAAAGAAAATATACGGTAACAATTTTACGATAAGAAAATATCTTAAGCCTTGAGGCAGATTAAACAAGGTAGCCTCACTTTCATTTGCATGCTCATACATATAAAATTTTTATTGTTTGCTTATTTTCGAGGTTGACAGTTGAAATAAACAGCTGACTTATGGGCTTGCCTAGTTGCAGGGTAAGCTTAATGTGTACAGGGCTGTGATATTGCAAACATTTTGTTGTTGAGATTTTTTCTGTTTTTATGTTTTGTTCTACTACTGCGTCAACTGCGTAAGGGGTCTTTAAAATTTTTAATTTTTGTTATTTAAATAATTTTACATACATACATATGTACAATGTAATGGGTGATCCAAGTAGAGATACTTTTTTCAATAACCTTTTTTTGACAGATCACGTGTGAGTCGTGTCATGCTGTCAGACTTACGCCTGAACAACGACATCGATTCGCTCTATGGGCTTTTGAAAAGTTCAAAGAAGATCCGACGTTTTCGACACACATTTTGTTTAGCTATGAGGCCCATTTCTGGCTCAATGGATATGTAAACAAACAAAATTGCCACATTCGGGACGAAGAGCAACCTGAAGAGATTCTAGAACTGCTACTTCATCCAGAAAAGACAACGGTTTAGTGTGGTCTGTGGGCCGGTGGAATCATCGGTCCATATTTCTTTAAAAAAGATGCCGGTGCGAACGTAACCGTCAATGGCAACCGTTATCGTGCCATGATAACCGACTATTTGATACCCGAAATCGAAGCTCGTGATCTCGGCGACATTTGGTTTCAACAAGACGGCGCCACTTCCCACACATCGCATCAATCAATGGATTTATTGACAGAGTATTTCGGTAAGCACATAATTTCACGTTTTGGGCAGGTCGATTGTCCACCAAGATCGTGTGATATCACACCGTTATACTTTTTCCTGTGTGAATACGTAATGTCTAAAGGACAAACGCACTTCGATTCAGGCCTTGGAAGAAAACATCACTCATGTCATTCGCCAGTTACCAGTTGAAATGCTCGAACGAGTCATCGACAATTGGGCTCAAAGGATGGACCATCTGCGACGTAGCAACGGCCAACATTTGATTGACACAATCTTCAAAAAATAAATGCCAAAGAATGTTCTTTACAATGCACACTGGGGCCAAATGAATGAAAAGTGGCGATTAATTGAAAAAATGAACTTTAAAATTCATAATCGTGTTTGGTACCGGGTTAAAGTGGATAAAATTCTGCATCACTAATTGCAAAAATTTTACTTTTATGTTGTTTGCTTTAGTTGAAGTGAGCACTTAAAGTTGAATAATTGTTATTTTTTTGTGCATATTGAAAAAAAGTGAAAATTTTGATATTTCAATTGATAATTTTTTTCTATTTATACTTCTAAAAGTTAAATTTTTATAATGGAACCGTCAACTTCAGGTAGTTTACTATATAGTACATGTTTTTTTGTTTAAATTAATGTTTTAAAAATATTAAATGTTAATAAAATAAAATTAGCCCAAAAATGGGCTATTTTTGATTTATATATGGAGTTTCAACAACTTTGTTCGTGAGCTTGCGTAAAATCGTCTATATAGTGTTATAATATCAGATCTCAACTAATAAACCGCAAAATATTTTTTTGCGACTTGTTGCGATTTTTCTGTTATGCTTGTTTTTGTGAAATAACTCAAGATGCTAAAAATCCACAAATATGAAAAAAAACAACAAAACAAAACATCAAGTTGTTTTTACTTTGTTTTGTTATTATTTTCGTTATAGTAGTTGTTATTGTAGCTAAAAAATGTGTTGTTAATTAGAGATGGGGGCGTGAGTAACTTTAATTCACGCATACTCACGTGATTGCGTATGTTGGGTTTATTTACTATGAATAAAAGTAATTAAATTATTTTACATGTGTTTATGATATTTCAATGAATTTTACTTAAACATTTGTTAATTTTAAATTATTAGAAAATTGTATATGGCACAAGTGCACTATTTTGAAAAATTGAAGGAGGTGACGCTCCCATCCCTATTTATTATTGTCATTTATTTGAGTCCTACATAATAACTGTTGGTCATATACATGCATCATATTTATTTATTGTTTTAGCTGTCAATGTCAATTGTACCATTACAATTAGTTTGTAAAAACAAAATCATTTGGCGTAATCCTCGACCGTCTTCAACTAGGTTTTGCAGGCCATTAAAAATTGAATTTATGAAAGAAACGGTCAACAGTATTAAAACAGAAAGAGAAAGAGTGGAGACAGAAAAAAATGCTCTTATCGATACAGTGATATCAGTTGGAGAAAGAAAGATAAAAGTGAACCACAAACTAATTCTCGTTATGATTGACGGTAAAGTGTGTAACGCGATTACAGACACAAAGTCCACACAAAAGTGCTACATATGTGGCGCTACCAGCAAGGAGTTCAACAATATTGAACAAATGATTTCTAGAGATTCCAACATAGACTTCATGGAGTTCGGTTTGTCTGTCCTACATGGCTGGATAAGATTTTTTGAATGTCTTATTCACGTGGCATATAAACTTCCAATTCAAAAATGGCAGGCAAGAAGTGACGAAGAAAAAAAAAATTATTGCTGAAACTAAAAGTCGTATTCAACGCGAATTTAAAAAGAGAACGGGATTGATCATTGATCGACCAAAACCTGGTTTTGGTAACTTTAATTAGGGGAATACTGCAAGACGTTTTTTTAAGAATGCAGAAGTATCTGCTGAAATTACTAATATTGATTTAGAGTTGATCAAAAATATGCACACAATATTAATTGTAGTTTCTAGTGGTATTGAGGTCAACATTGAAAAATTTACAAACTTCGCTAATAACACTGCCAGGCTATTTGTGAAAAAATATCCATGGTACTATATGCCTCCTACTCTTCACAAATATTTTATTCATGGGCCTGAAATTATATCATTATCGCCATTGCCAATTGGTCAGCTAACCGAAGAGTCTCAGGAAGCCAGAAATAAAGATTTTAAAAGTTATAGGGAGAATTTTGCCCGTAAATGCAGTCGAGAAAAAACAATGGAAGATATATTTAATAGATTTCTCTTAAGTTCAGATCCGTTTATAACAAGCATGAACAATAGTTCTAAAAAGAAAAAAGAGCTAATGCCAAAATCTGCATTGGAGTTGCTTGTACTTCCCAGCAATCAAAATAGCAATGATGAAGATGGAGATGAAGATGGAGATGAAGATGGAGATGAAGATGGAGATGAAGATGGAGATGAAGATGGAGATGAAGATGGAGATGAAGATTAAGATTATTGTAACGAATTAATTTATGATTATGAAATTGAATGTGAAGTAAATACTAACATTGAAGTTAATAATGAATATAATAAAAAATTGTTGTTTTCAAAAAAAAAAAAAAAAATAGAATAACCGAATTTAATTAAATTTTTTTTAAATAGTGTGTTTATGGTTATTTATCAATAAAAAAACAATTAGATTTTAAAATGTTTCATTTTTGAGCGAAATTTTCAAATTTCGAGAAAAAATGTATGATTTTAATTTAAACATTTTCTAATAAAAATACATATAAAATATTTATTCCTTATTATTTTTAAAAATATTACTTATTTTTCTTAAAGTACATTTAGTATGCTTTAATTTGCAATTTAATTGAATAATTTATAGCGCACCGTTCCAAAGTTACAGCAAAAAATGTGAAAAAAGAGGATTTTTTACAGAACACAAAATGGCCCATAAAGGGTTACAAAATGTGTTTTTTCACTCTGTTTTTTTTTTTAATGTTGGTTTTTTATGTATTTATAAATATCCATTAATAAAAAATATTTTTTTTTTAATTACGACTTCTATGAATTAATCGCCACTTTTCATGCATTTGGCCCCACTGTGCAATGATAATAAACATTCCCCATTAAATTTGAATTTTCTGTATTTTTTCTTTAAAAAAGTATGGAACCTTGAAATGGATCACGCGTTAAATGTATGTATTGGACATATATGAATGTAATTTTTTCTGTGAAATATGTAAAAAAAGTAGGCATTGATTTCAAACAAATTGTTTACTATTTTTGTTGATATTATTATCTGTTTTCTCCGAAATCTGGTCACCTTATTTTATGCAATTTTAATTTTCTGCATTTTGATAACATAACTTTCATATTTATGTATGCTAAATAGCTAATGTTTGAAAAGGCTTCCATAATACTGGGAAATTTTGTAGTGCTGCCGTACTTTCAACGTAATTTAATAAGAACTTTAATTAACGACTGAAAAAATAAAACCCTATTTAAATACAATTTAAATTTAAATAAAAAAAATAATGACTGTTTAATTTTTAATTAAAACTTATATTAAAAATTTTCTGTATTAATATAAATTACTTTACCACTGTTTATTGATTTTGTTCATTAAGAAAATAAAAAAAAACAACTCCCACCGTTTACTGTGAAATAATTGTTAAATTATGCAAACCATGTTAACTAAAGAAAGGGAAGTGCAAATTAAGTAAAAAAAAGTGTAAGAAAATGTTAAACATTGTCCTTGATATTTCTAAATGTGAATATTACAAAGACTTTCTTGTATTTTTGTCTTACATCGAACACAATAAATTACAGAAAATAATGTTTATAAGCTTCCGGAGAAATGCATGCATGAGGCATGCAACAATGTTATTTTTTCTTTTTAATTAAAATTTGCAATTTATGAAAGCAAGTATTAACAACAGAAAGAGAAACTAAGTAACCAAAAAAAAAATAAAAAATAATTGAAATAATTAAAATGCATGCACATGAGTATAAACCATCAAAAATTATTTGAGTAGTTTGCTGTTATTACACATATTGCTATTAAGAAATGACCTTTAAAGAAAAAATTTCCAAAGAACTAACATGTGATTGAGTTCTCTGTACACATTCGCATTTAAGAAAATAAAAAGTTTCTTTAATTCGCAGGACGCACTTGTATGCAGACGCATACAAACAAAAACCTCCACAAAGTTGCTATATAATTAGCTAAAATAGTTTTTGTAAAAACAAAATTATAAGGAGCCGCATCGATTAAGCGTTTAATCGATATTTTGCTGGTTTAGCTGTTTATACAGAGAATGCCAACTCAAGATGCCACAAATAAAAGAAACACTAAGATGAATTCTTAGTGGTGAGTAAAATTCAAAAGATCATGAACACTTTTCTCCATAAAAGAAATAAATTCTAAAATTACATTAATAAATTCAGTAAAGTGCAACTCTGACTCGCGCACAAAGGATTCCGTACGGACACTAGATATGTAATATTATATGAACTTTAGCCTGTATATAGCTTTGGAATTTTTTTCGTTTTTGAGATTTTTTCGGTTTAAGGCGTTTTTTTGTTTTGGAGTTTTTTCTTACGTTTTTGAGGTTTTTTAGTTTGGTGCTTTTTTAGATTTGGTGCTTTTTTTCGTTTTAACGATTTTTTTAGGTTTCTGGCGTTATTTTATTTTGGCGATTTTTTTAATTTTGGCGATTTATTTTAGTGATAGAAATATTTTTTTAAGTTGGTGCTTTTTTTCGTTTTGGCGATTTTTTCCAGGTTTGGCGATTTTTTTCGGTTTGGCGATTTTATAATTTTGGGATTTTTTCGTTTAACCGTTTTTAAAAATTTCAAGACTTTGCCCTTACGGTTTCCAAGATACAGCAAAATGTCAAAATTACATTAACTGATGGAACACCCTTTGATTTAAATTTTTTTTAAACTTTAGTACTAATTGTTGTAGTATGTATAAAAATACACTAATTTTACAAATTTCAAGGGTTCTATATATATGACGGACAGACAGCCAGACGGACATCGTAGCGAAAACAATAGGGTACCTTTTCACCTATGGTGTACGGAACCCTAAAAAGGGGACAATACAATCAAAAGAGCAAAAATATTCTATTGAAAGATTAATTTATATGCAATATGGCATCACAAAATCAGTCATATGTTTGTTTACTTTAAGTCACTGTATGTCTAAAGGTTCAGTTAGCCGATTCTAATTTTATTTAACTGCAACAGTATGAAACAGCTGATCGATATTGTTATGTGAAAAGTAATGAAAATGGTTATAGAGATGTAATGTAACGTTACCTACTTTTAATATAAAAATATCGATCAGCTGTTTCCTACGTTGCAGTTACATTTCATTACAGTCGGCTCACTTAGCCTTAACTAGCGGTGTCCATTACTCATGAACTTGGTATGGGTATCATGTCGGACATCGCAAATGGCTCATGGAGACCGTTCATGCCTGTGTTACGTTCATGCTGTGACATCAATGCCCGAGCATATGTCTTGACAACAATGTTCGCCATGAGATTCGCTGTCAGCAACCATTTGCAATAGAAAGAAAAGAGATAACAAAATTGTAAAAATTCCATCTCTATTGCACTACCGCAAAATACTTTGATATGCCTGAACATGGGCATCGCACATGTTCAACACAATGAAGAAGTTAATGAATTTTACAGTTAGTCTGCCGGCGTCATATCCATGTAGTGCTCAAGTCTATGGCTTGTGAAGACATATGGCAAATGCTCAATCAGACGTGTCATAACATAACAATATTTATTTCACCTTTTATGTTTTCATTTGTTTATTCATTTCAAAAGTACAGAAACAAACATGTCTAACCAGCAAACAGCTGTTTATGGTTACGGCGAAAATCTGAAAGTTAATTGGTTTCTATGGTTATAATGTAATAAGAAAATCTTTGGCAATTGTTATTAACATTTATTCGTTTCGAATTAAAGAGTGGACCGACTGAGCTTTATGTTAAATGGTACATGGTCGTCGTATGGCGAGTCGCCTATAGTGAGTAATCATATAAAGTGTTGCCTATAAGTTTTTTTTTAGATTGCGCCATAACCATACAAAACAGCTGTTACTTGAGAAAATTTGAAATAAACTTTAAAAATACAATTGAATTTTTTTGGCCTTCCCTGTTAAAATGGGTCTTTGGAACATTGCTAGTATTTGTAATACTCATAATTACAAAAATGTTTGTATACATACACACATATATATCTGCTACATATGAAAACATAACCAACCGTAAAATTGCGTGTTTCTATTTGTTTTCATGCTTACACACCCCACACAGACTCATACTCGTACTAACAGAATTTAATAAGTATTTGAGTAACTAAACGTTAGACAAACTTACTAAATGCGTTTTCAGATGATGTATTAGTTTTGTATGATATTTGATGATAAGAATTTTTAGTTACAAAAACTATAAATCATTTATGCATATGAATGCCCTGCAGTTCTGAGCATTATAATGCAAGCATTGATGAAAACTTTATCCTATTTCTTCTACCACTGCCACAATAAAGTTTCTACAAAAAAACTTACACATTCATGGCAGCAATATTCGTTTTAAAAACAATTTTCAAACAGTCAATTTATTTAAAATGTAACCGATGAACGAACTCTGTTGATACAGGATTAAGTTCTCAATACTTTTCAGTATACATACATACATACATACATACATATATACATGATTTGCTTGTTTGTGTTACATGGAAAATTGCTTAGTTAAGTGCGTCAATAAAACTGCTGTAACTCATATCGATTACAGTGGAAACTTTTGTGTTATTTTGTATGTCTTCAATTGTAGCATGAGTGTAAATTAAAACTATTGAAAGTCTTATATATTTTTTGATTGATTGAAATGAAAACAACTTGACTAAAATTAAATAAAAAACTCATTATATGAATATATCGATGGTGTCAAGTAGAAAGACCCTAATTTTTATTTGTACGAAATTGAGTTTTTCATCGATTCCCATACATTTTACAAAAATGGACCTCGTCACAAAAATTTATTGCAATAGTGTAAAAAATAACGCTTTTACAGGCAGTTTTACCAAGCAGTTTTACAAGCAGTCGTACTGTTTATTATTATGTTTTTCCCATCTCCTGTAAAATTACAATTATTTGGCATAGAGCCTTTCTACTTGTGACCAATGAAATGTAAGCATATGCATCTAAATGCTCAGTTTAGCTTTGTAAATTATTCAAAACATAAGTAGATAATTTTTATAAAAGCTTATTTCGTAAAATGTGCTTGCTTAAATAGGTACTTTTCACAAAATTGGTATTTATTTTTAAATATCCTTTCTGGAAGTTACTTTCTATGAAAGGTATATTTAATAATTAGAAAATGTACCTTATATAAAAGGAAGTTTTTATAAAAAGTATAAGTATTTCTAAACGACCCTTTTGTACAAAGTATTTTTATAAGAGATTCTTTTTATACACTCAAAAAAAAAAAATTAACTAAAACTTTGGAAAAGTTTCTAAATTTGAATAAAAAAGTTGTCGTATGGTGCCAAAGCTGTTTTTACTTGAAACCAGTAAAATTTTCCCATAAAATTCGGAGCTTTGCAAGAAAAAAATTTCGTCTTTAATCTCAAATTTAGTAAATTTTTAAATTTTTTTTGTCTTTAATTCTAGTACTTATTTATATTTTTAATTAAATTCTATACCAAATGCAATGCTATTTATTATATCTTCATATTATATTCTTAATTATAATTCACCATACACCATATAAATTCCTTGAGAGGAGACAAATATTGAACCAGCAACCTTCTGATTGATAAGCAAGCACTCTTCTAACCAATTGCCTAACAAGGCAGCCTGAATAAGCATTGAAATTATTGAGTTCTAAAATTTTATTTTATTTACAAAAAAATAAATTTCAAGTTCAAATATTCCTCGAAAATATTAAAAATTTACTTAGATTTTTTGCTAAATGCAAATTAATAATAAATTCTATAATTCAAAGAAAAAAATACTTAAAACTGGTAAATATTTTCCTAAAATTTAGTATACCTTTTTACATCTTTAAAGAAGTCAAATTTCATGAACTAATCAGGAGTAATTCATTTCCTAAAGCTTATTTTTGGATTTAAGACGAAATTGACTAGTCCTTAATATAAAATTTCCTTCAGTTTATAACCATTTTCCTACCTTTAGTAAATATTTCCTTTAAGTCAGTAAACATTTCCTAAAATGTGAAAAATTTATTGTGTATTTTTATGAACTATTTTTGGGGATATGAACTTTTTATTTTTTACTCACATTAAGTAATTTTTATTAGATTTTTGTAAAAATTTACTTAAACTTAGAAAAAATTACTTAAACTTAGAAATTTTTTTACTTGAATTTAAGAAAAAAGTTTTCTTAATAATAGTACATGTATTTTTTTTGAGTGTAGATGGTACTTTATATCACGTGGTAGTTTTTTTAAACATACTTTTTACAAGAGCTACTTGATGTAAAAAGTACTCTTTATTAAAGGTACTTTTTATAAAACGTGTTTCTTATTAAAGGTACTTTATCTAAAATGTACTTTTTCTAAAAAGTACTTTTGTAAAAGGTTCTTTTTATAAAAAGTACTTTTTATAAAAGCTCCTTTTTATAAAAAACGTCCTTTTAACAAAATGTACTTTTTATAAAATGTACTTTTTATAAAAGGTTCTTTAAGCAAAATGTATTTTTTCTAAAAGGTACTTTTTATAAAAGGTATTTTTGTAAAAGATACTTTTTATAAATGGTCATTTTAACAAAATTTACTTTTTCTAAAAGGTACATTTTATAAAAGGTATTTTCTAAAAAAGACGTTTTTATAAGAATAACTTTTTATAATTTTAATTCAAGATGATTCAATGTGATTTTTTAGAAGGAACCTTTTATAAAAGGTTCTATTTACAAAAGATACTTTTTATAAAAATCTTTGAAAATATACTTTTTATGCAACTCCTTTTTGTAAAAGGTATTCGTTATGAAGAATACTTCTTATAGAAAGTACTCTGCATAAAATGTTTATTTTATAAAAGTTACTCTTTGAAAATGTATGATGCAAGGTACTTTTTGTAAAAGGTACTTTTTATGAAAAGTATTTTTTATGAGAGGTATTTTTTATAATAGGTACTTTTTATAATAGGTACGTTTTATAAGAGGTACTTTTTATAAAAGGGATTTTTTACAACGGTTACGTTTTACGAAAATGGTTTTCAGAAAAGGTACTTTAGTACGGAGGTTGACCTTAGTTTTTAAAAGGTACAATAACATCCATACATATCGTCATATAAATTTAAAAAAGGCGTAAGTTACATTTAAAATATTTTACAGAAGAAGCAATAAATATTATGAGCCGTGTCCAGAAAAAAAAATTTATTTGAACTTTAAGTCTTCTTTTGTTAAAATGTGTATCAAAATTTTGTTTTAACGTACACTTCAAGCGCAAATATTTTTTTTTTTGGATGCGGCCGTATAAGTTTTAGTGCATTTAGTTCCCAGGATTCTTTTAAATTTTATTAATAAATTTTGTATTTTTGAGCGTACTCGGATAAAAATATTGTAAGTAGATGGATTTTATATAATTCCATCATAATCAATCGAAAAGACGAGTTTGAACTTTTTGTAAGTTAAGCCCTTTTTGAATTTATATGACGATATTTATTTACTAATATTTGGTGTATAATAAATACTTCTTTACTTTATTATCGATTTTTATTTAAATACACGTGCTTTACAATAATATATAGTACAACTTTAATAAACATACATACATATGTATGCACAAATCATAAAATATAATTATCCTTAAAATAATTTTGCTATTATGCAACATTTAACTTATATAACATAATTTCCTTTTATTTTCCAACTACTTAGTTTCTATAAATTTCATTCTTTGCAACTTCCTTAATAAATCTCTGTGGCACACGGTAGATAAAAAAACGCCAAGAATATAAAACCTTGAATTTCTAATTGTATTTCTCACAACAACATCAACAAACCCGTACTTGACTTAAGCAGGCGGGCGTCATACAGCAGATAAAATTTACGTAAAGAAACCCCATTAGCATTACAAAAACACGGTATAATAGAATGCAACAGAGTATGCTTGCAAATGCACATTTGAAAGACGTCATGGTCAAAGGAAATATTTTAATATTTATGAAGAAACATAGAACAGAACAATCAATATACGAGCAAACAAGACCAATAAATAAGACAAGAAATTGTGAAGTGAGATTGAAAGAATTTAGATTCAATTTCAAATAAAATGCTTTAATTAAATCGTTCTTAATTATTTTTTTTTTCGTTGAGCTGCAATTTTTAGTTCGAATTTGGTGGTCGTCGTTTCTTAGACATTTTTTTTGAGCATATCTAGACGATATAGCGTTTTATTTTTTGGGCTACAAGGAAACGCTGCTCATCTCATATGAAATTATCGTAATCGTTTTACAGAAAGTGGGTATGTGGAATGTGAAAAATATTACGTATACGCACATACGTTTTGACTTTAACACATCTCGCGCCAAGCCCCAAAATCGCGATTTACTCATTCGAGCAAAAATATTTTTTTTTCTGATAACATTCTTTTTATGTCTATTTATTGTATATTTGAAAACAGAAATGGGAAATTTTCAGTTTCTCCATGATTTTTCATCAATTTTCCGTGTGTGCACCGGTGATCACGCGGCCCCAGTAAGTAATTTTACTTCCTTTCCATTTTTTTCTTTCTTTATTGCGTTAGACGAACTAATTCAGCTAATTTGAAAAAAAAATAAAAGATGTCCAGGAAAAAACTTTGTGATAAATAGATAAATGAAACTTTGAATGCTGATCTCTCTGATCTGTCAGATTTTTGTGACTCAGAAGATGATGATGATGTTGATAGAGACAAGGATTACATTCCTTCTAGTAGTTGTGATGTTGTGATGCTATCATTGCTTTTGTTTGGTAAAAAATTGTTTATTTCAATAGAAAAGGGGAAAAATACTATAAGAAAAAACCATCTACCTGTTCTCATTGAACCAAATAGCCCTATATTTTGTCCGCCCCCTGAGCATTATGGGTATACAAACTGCTCAGGCCACGCACAAATTTACGTTCTTCTGGGGCCACAGGTTCAGACACAAGGTTACGCTAATTGTGTTAATGATCTTTCGCGCATAATACAAAGACTTATTATTAATTATTTTCACGAGTATGGATTGATATAAAACTCTAAATTTATATTTTGTACTGGTACCACAATCAGGGTTGTCACTACACTCTTAAGGGAAAGACATTCATGACTTGTCGTATTTTTAAAATTTATTCCAGCTTGCATTTTAAAATAACTACCCAAATTCGCTATCATAATTTTCCGTGTCTTTCCTCAACTAATTTAACTTCTTAGAAATAATTTTTCTTGTAGTTCAAAACAACTTTTTTAGTCACAAAACTTTTCATATACAAACTTAATAACTTTCTTAACAAGCAACGACAAAAAAATAATGCACAAGTTAAAAAGATATTTTTAATTAAAAATTTACAAATACAAGAATACTCACAAAATGCAAAGTTTTATTATCGTCTTTTATCAGGAAAACAGGAGAGATGGCAGAGAATCACATTTCTTACGTTTTTTATTCCAGAAACAGGAAATTAAATTTCTCAGAATTTATTATGCAACTGTGAGTAGCAAAGGAAAAATTGGTCGCATTCATAAGACGTAACAGTTGCGCAACCGTTGAGTGTATGTCTTAGAAACGCATAGTTGAGTATCTCCGCTCCACTCAACAGTTGAGTAATTTTCCTTCATACAACTTTTTCGCTACCTATAGTCAACACGTTGTGCTCAGTCTGAACAGCTGGTCAAATAGAGCTATTTCTTTTATATGCTTTGTTAGGTGGCAGCAACAAATATTTGTTAAGTTTTACATTACAAATGCGATGAAGTAACGAAATAAAGATATACAATTACATTATATACATCAAGCCGTTTCTAAGAAGTAGCTGTTGGGGCCAACAGTTGCCAGCAGTTTCACAACTGTTGAGCTCAACAGCTACGTCTTATGAATGCGCCCATTGGCAAACACTAAATGGCGTGAGAGTTAAGGTCGAGTCACATATAATCCGTAAGAGCCCATTGCTTACATGAAGACTTTTTTGTCGCAATAGTCAGGCGACTTTTTCATATTAATTTGATCAATGCTTTTTATTCCTTCATTCGCAGTTCATTCAGTGTTGCCATAGAGAAACTAATTGTTAGTTTGGGAAATGTAGAATTAATATGTCCATATATTCTTATATTTTTTTTAAATTTATTACCAAAATACAATAATAATTCCTTTTCTCTTATTACTTTATTTGTTAATAATTTTTATATTTTAACTGTTTATTTCATGCATGTTATAAAAAATTATGTAATTGGCAGCACTGCTTGTACATAACATAGAAAAAATATGAGAGAAAGAAATACGTGAGAGAGTAGAGATAAAATTCCCAGTGCGTGCGAATTTTGCTACCACGAAAACTTCTCCCCACTTCTCGCCGACAAAGACGACTCGCAGCGACGTGTCGCAGCTAAGTCACCCTTCATCTAAACGGGCTCTAATACTTTAAACTTCGCCTTTTTCAACTGACAGCTAAGTTGAAATACAGGGTTTCTTATGAGCTCGGTCGCATTCAGTACGTCTCCGTCAAGGCAAAGTCCAAAAAACAAACCTAAAACAATAAATAAGAAAGATTTAAGTTTAATTATGGAAACGGGGAGCAACTATACTGAAGCTGCTAAAAAGTTTCCATCAACAAAGTATTCATTGCATCAACTTCCTTCGTCGTTGCGTTAAAGTCAATTGAAAAAGGGAACGTATAACGTAAGAAGGATTCTATGTGACTCGGCTTTTAGTATGAAAAACAGTTGCAACAAAAACTAATAATACATTTATGTTATTCCCATCCAATTTTGCTGTTATTCTAATAAGATTTGCATTTTCAGTTTTTTTAACTATTAAAATTAAAAGCTTTTGTAAAGCGGCCCACCCACTTGCAATATAATTGTGCAATTGTTCGTCTTGTACAATAATATCGTCAATATGTTTGCAAATTTCAAAAGGCTTTTGATTTTTATTCCACAATCAAGAAAATTGTTTAATGTAATGTGGTGGCAACATTATTCAATGTTGTTTACTTTTTCACTACCAGGGAAAATTGGGCAATATTTTGTTTATAAAATATTGTGCCATTTATTGCACAGTTTATGTTAAAACGACAATAATATATATAAAAACATATCGAGCCATCACCGCTAAAATAGTTTAAGCAACACATTTTTGGAGTTCGTTTTTTTTGCCAAAAATCGACTATTCACGACCGCAAATAATCGATGTCGCTTATTAACCTTTTTTGTCGGTTATGGCACGATATCCAATAATATTGTATAATGAATGCAATAATATTTTATAATATTGTATAATTTTTTAATTTGTTTATCTAATTTTTCGACCTTTTTATGTATTTAATGAAACTATTTTTTTTTTTTTTTTTTTTTAAGCTTTAGGTCAATTTAATATATATTGTTTTTATTTTTCGATATTTCGTTAACCATTGGCTAACTTCTTCAGGATATTTATTCTATTCTATTCTTTTATATGTATTTTTTTATATTTTGTTTTTAATTATTTTGGAATGATTTTTATCATTGTAAACGAAAAAATCATTCCAAAATAATTAAAAACAAAATATAAAAAAATACATATAAAAGAATAGAATAGAATAAATATCCTGAAGAAGTTAGCCAATGGTTAACGAAATATCGAAAAATAAAAACAATATATATTAAATTGACCTAAAGCTTAAAAAAAAAAAATAGTTTCAATAATTTTTTAATCAAGCAACTTACAAGAATTTTTGGCTAGGTTGGATCTATTAAGTGGGCAATTTGACTTTTAGTTCTGTGTTGGCTCGACGTGATATAGAAAATAGTCACTAAACAATTTTAGATCAAAATCCAAAAGCTGTCAACATTATGATACTTTCGAATTATTTAAATATGTGATGAAATGAGCGCTCCACTTGTTTAAATGTTCTTTTGACCTTTTACGCGACTTTTATTACCACAATAAAGCAAAACTTATGGAAAGAAAGAAAAAACTAAATGTCTGCCTTAACATTTGTGATGTAAATTGTGTTTACTAAACTTGGCGCCTGAATGTCTGTACTCTAATTTCATCTTCATATGTATGACATACATATGTATATTTTATTGCAATAGTTTTTGTTTGTGACACAGAATATTAAACACTCACAGAAAGTTCAATGACTTGAAAGTTGAGTTTGAAAATTAAGATTTCCCGGCCTCACAATTCAGTGGTGCCAAGCCTTTTAAAAAGGTTAGCTCTTGTTTCAAAAATAATTAAAATTGAAAACTTATTAGAAGTAAGTAAAAATCGCATTTTTCTACGATTATGAATTAACATGCGTTTCTAAGAAATTTTGAAAAAAAAAATTAAATTATTTGACGAAAAAAAATGTAAAATTTTTTGATTTTTTTCAAAACGCATGTTCATCAATACAGGGTTTTTTACTCGATATTTATCGATATAAAGATTAATAAATGGTAGAAAACTGGGAACTGCTTTTAAGAAAGTATTCAATCTTAATTATTTTTGAAACAAGAGCTAACCTAAATAAATGATTATTACCATTGGTTTCAGCGTAATAAAATTATGTCCCCGATTTATTACAAAAAAAAGTTTTGAATTCGAGCACAGTTTAATTATTCCATTTAAAACTTCCTTTTTCATTTATTAATCAGCTCAGTTATGAAAAAAAATTCTGTGCAAGTTTTTCTTCACTTTTCCCTTTTCTCCTATTATAAATTTGTTTTCCCCGTTTTTGTAGAAAATGCGGGAATGAAAAACTTCCCAAATGCGGAATTAAAAAACTTTACATAAATAAAATAGTATTTTTTTCGAAAACACCAAACAAAAACACACATTATTTGCAAATTTTTTTTGTTGTATATATACATATTTTGACATTGTTGAAGGGAGAAAACAAAATGTCAACAAACCAGCACAACAATGAACTTTCTAATGCGGTGTTGCCACGTATTACTCTTTTTTGTTCCCAAAGGAGAAAAAAATTGTCGAGAAAATTGTTTTCCGTGACAAATTCCGACGCAATATTCATTATTGCGCTGCATATATTCGTCCTTAAAAGGTTAATTAGTCTCTTTTTATATATTGTATATCTTTACCTTAATAAAGAAAGGCCCTAATACATTATTTTTTTAATCGAGATTTTTAAATTTTTTGGTACCGAAATACATATATATAAAAAATTTTTGGATATCGAAATTCATATATAAAAAACTCGATTAAAAAAAAATAACGAGATATCCCCTTTCTATATTAAAATAACGATATGTATGCAGTTGAATTTATAGTTCTAAAATATACAACTGCGATAATATAATGGAAAACATAATCAAAAAACTCTACGCTGATGTCAACGTTAAGCTCTATATAGACAGTTCATATCTTGCAATGTTGTTAGCAAAATGTACTAAAAATTTCTTATAACAGTATGAATAGGCCAGAAAAAGTACCCAGATTTTTGGCAGAATTTTCTCATTGTCAGAGGTGGGAAATTTATGCATCTAGCAATGGCATCATTGTGAGAGAATTCTTTGTATTGGCAATACTGCGCATACATACATGTATGAGGTGTTTTTTTTTTAAAGGAAGGTAAAAAATATACATATGCAGTTAAGATCGATACAATTGCTTCTTTATGGTTCATAATAATTAATATTTAATTTAATAATTTTCACAAAAATAGACGATTGTTAATTGACAGTTTCTGTCAAATGCTTTGACTCTGACAAATATGTAATAACAGATGTGAAAATGTTTGCACGTGATAAACGTGAGCTGAAGTTTTTTTGACTTATACTCGTAATGTTCTTATTAAAATTTATTTAAGCATTTCTAAAAGATTTGAATAAATTTTTTATTGTCAGTATATTGCCAAAACATTGCCTGATCTGACAATATTAAAGGTATTCAAGCAAATTTTTAAAGCTTACCAAAGATTTAACAACAACGTATAGAAAATTATGCTGCACAAATGATGGAAAGATATTACAGCAATTAAGTAAATTACTATAATAAAATGATGCAAAGTTATTAAAACAACAGTATTTTTAAGTAACTCTGGTCTTAGACTCGGCAGCCTTAGTTGCTCAACGTTTGATTTTGTATTAGAGAATTGAGAAAGTAATGTATACCTTTTGTATGCCTATCTTTTTCTTTCTCATTATTAAATCAAAAGTTGAGCAAGAAAACTGCCGAGTCTAAAACCAGAGTAAGTGAAAGATTATTATGGTAGAATTAGCCGATTCGTATCGTGTTACTTTTGAAGTGGTGGTATCGTTCATTTCTTGATGTTAGTTAGTAAGAACGTGAGGTTGCCAGCGAACCTGCCAGCTGTTATTGTATTTCTCTTTGCTTTATACACGTGTGTGTATGTATGTAACATAGAAGTTGACGTCGAAATCTATTTTCTGTAGATTTCTACCTCACGTACGTTACGATACATATTAAATAAACATCAACATGTTCTATTAATGTTACAGATTTTGTCAGCTGATCCGTCAACTCACGATACGAATCTACTAATTCTACCATTAGAGTAAATTTTGCAAAGTTGTGCAACTCTCAATGGCATTGCCAAGCCGAAGAAAATGGTTTTGCCCCAAGCAAGGATGTGAATATCCCCATCATTTTTTACTTCTTTTATTACCAATACACAAATATATATAAGCTTAGTACCTTCATTTAAATTTTTTTCCATTCTGTTTTAAGATTACAAATTACATTGTTCATGGCCAAACATGAAGGTTATACTGTTATCCTTTTTTTGTATTCTCTAAAACAATCATTCGTGACTCAAGTCATTGTTTATTTTGGCTTTTATTCTTTACTTTTTTTTAAACTATTTAACCTCCACGCCTAAAATTATTTAAACTCTGTTCGCAGAAAAAAATCAGCAAAATGTGCTGCGAAAGTTTAGCCAAAAATCAATAGAAAATAAATAAACTTTTGAATTTGTTGTTGTTTGACTTTTTTACACAACATGTTTTCTTAAAATCCCTCTAAACTACATAAAAATTTATTTAAGCTAATATTCTCGTATATATGTTTATGCGATTGAAAAAAAACATGTAGATGTTTCTTCCATTATTGCCTTCAAAAGTTGAAAATAATTTTCAAGGATAAAAATATCATTATCATCATCATCAGCACTCTCAAATAAATGTTTGCTTGCAAAAAGATTTTGTAAAAGGATAATATGTGCTTTATTCTCTTATACCTTAAGTAAACGTGCAAATGTAACCAAATCTCGAATGTCATATAAGCAAATTTAATAAAAGCCTTGCATACAAATCATTATTGGCAATTATGCACTTATGTAAATCCTGCAATTTGTCCTGCAACGGCGCTAATTAAACTACCCGCATAAAAACGTCACCTTTGCTGTAGCGTGTATATTCAGAGAGCTTTAACGGATAGTTTTTAATTCGTCTAGCGTACAAAATTGCTTGATATTTATTCGGGGTATAGTAACATTGCACAGTGTAACTAAATTCATATTTTTTTCGAAGATCAAAGTTGTCATGGCTGAATTAGTTTGGTATTTTAAAAGTTTATCTCAAGGCCTTATTTAGAATGGTTTTGAGAGACTGAAGTTCCCCAGTTAGCAATTACCAACAGTTTTGTGGCGGTCAAAGTTGCTTTATATTTAACCTTTGTATCGACCGGCACGCCTGATAGAATATTTCTCATCGCCTCACTTGACGTGGTTTGGGATTTATTCCCCATTTGGACCCAATTACTCTACTGCAAATGGTACCATAATTTTCCAAGGTATTTTACTTTTTTGTTAGTTTGTATTCTTTTATTTTGTTTTTATATTTGTTAAGCTTCACATTTGAAAATTGGAATTTTCCGCTTTTTCGTCAGCAAACAAATTTCTGTTTTTTTTTTCTGGGCTAACACCAAAACCTTATTTTCTAGCGCTCTTTTACGGCTGTTATGCACACGTTACTATCTGTGCTGTGATTTTCTATTGGTAACCAAGTGACAAACCAGTTTTCTGAAACAATCTGGGAAATTCACGTTACTATTTCTAGAAGTTAGTGGATAATTCTAATGGCCGTTATTTTGAATTTTTAGAGTTGCTGTGTAACGACTTTTATGTTGGTAGCACTGTGTGCACACACACAGAGTGTGTACTCTGTGTTCACACAAACTGTTAGAAAAAAGAGAAATTTGTATTGTCTTCTCCGTCTTTTTTACAGCTGAATTACGAGTAGATGAAATTAATTAATAAATAAATAAAAGTTGAAACATGTGAACCAGGACTAAACAAGCAGAGGCTATACAATTATTGTTGTTGCATTACTTTTTATGTTTAATTCATCATCTGTTTGTAGGTGCGTACGCGTTTGTGTTTAGTTCTTTAGCTAAATAATTTCGGATAGCTCCTTTTGCTCAATAAATGTTTTTAGAAAACATTTCACATTAGGTGGGTTCGTTACATTTGAATCTAAATTTGAAATTCGTAACAAAATATTGCATTTCTTTAAATTGTTTTGATCCAAAAGTTTTTTTAATTCATACAAAATTTTTCAGCATTTATTAGCAAAATGGTGATATTGCCTTACAGTAAATATTGCAAGTTCTCTACTCTTTATCTGCTAAAATTTACTCTTATTGACAACTCCTACTAATCTCTAAGGCCTTGTAAATTAATGTAGCATGTTAATAGTCTACGCCATTCATAATAAGGGGGAATAATTATCTAAATTTTTAAAATTTATTAAATGCATATTATTATAAATATTTTTGTTTCGAGTTAAAAATATTTATAATTTATTTTTTTTAGTAAATAACAAACGACAATGGCAAGACTTGTTGTAAATTTTGAGATGTTAAAATTGAGCTTTCATTAAAAAACAAGCTTTCAGCAAATTGTAATGCAATGAATCAAAACAATTCACATATTCCATTTACAATAAAAGCTGAGTATATAAAACAGAAATCTACATCAACTGACACCACACACACAGTGGACGCTGATGATGAAGGTGTAGTGGCCTTCGAAAACAGCTAGTTGTTCTCTTCTACTAAGTGTCAGAATATTTACAATTAACTTTGATGTTATTTATTCATTAAGAATTATCACATGAAATTTGGTTTAGAAAGCGATACAAATTTAGCATAATCACATTATAAATTTACAATTTCATTTAAAGTATTTAATTTAATTAAAATCTTCACCAGAAAGAAATATATTGATTGAATTGAACTTTTAATTGAAACTCGTACTAGAAATCAATTAAGTGCGCAAGTAATTCCATCAAAAATATTTCTATTCCCTCAAATCTAAACGATATACATATATGTAATAATATATATATGCAAGTTTGTTGTTGGTTTATCGAGTGCTAAATAATACCAAGGCATCGAAATACCTTCAATCAAGTTTTTGGAAAAGCTTGTATCTTTATATGGAAACTCCTAAACAAATATTGAGAGTTGCTGTATAGTTAAATAAGACTAGTTGAAAGTTTCAACAAATCATGGAACACATTTCGTTCAATTAATACTTTAATTATATATCAATTTAAAATTAGTAAAAAAAATTTTTGCCAAAAATGTTTTCAAAATTTCTTTAATTAATTAATTAACATCTTATATCTTTATTTATAAAAATTATTATAAAGTCTTTTTAAAACAGATTATAAATAAGACTGCTAATTTACAAGCTTTAAAAAAAATTAATTGGAAAAAAACTGATGCTAATTTTTTCTGTGCATCATTTTTTATTTTGTAGAACTTTTCATGTATAAAATAAGCACTAAAAAAATTCTCATTTTTATTCCATGTTTCTTCTTCCACTTCGTTAAAGGCTTTTAGGCTAAATGAATACATCTCGTATCTTAGTTGAGTGTATCTTAAGATACACTCTTATACTCATACGACAATAATATAAGATTATTGATTTATTTTTATTACTTTTTGCTGCTGTAGTTCTAGTTCTAGTTTTATTTTTTCATTTTATTATAAAACACACAAAATGCAACATTTTATTATGTCAAGTATGTTTTAATTTTTATTTAAGAGTAAATAAATAGGTTATACATGTATTGTTTTAACACATACACGCAAAGAAAAAATATGGTTGAGGTAACCATAATCAAACAGCAACATACTATGATTGAATTATATGGTTGTAGTTAAATCATATTATTATCAATAGGAAAGTAAACTTTTAATAATATTATTATCTGAGTTAATAATAACATTATCAACAAAAACAATGAGCTTTGTTGCACCTAATCTTGTTATTGTAAATATGATAACACTATTGTTAGATGTGACTAAAATATAATTGAGACTCACTATACCATGTTCTTATATAATAATAATATTGTTAAGTACGACAACAGTATTATTTAATATAATAACAATATTTTGTTTTTCAATCATATATTTATTGGTGGATCTCATGTTTGAAACAGCTGTGCGTTAAATCCGAAATAAAAATAAATTAATATTGTTGAAATTAAATGTATATATAGAAATGTATACTTACATATGAGTGTATACTCGAAATACAGACACGTCTGTATAAACAGATAAAAATATGTACGTATGTCTATGTTTTTATTTATCTACCCTTTGTTTGTTTGCACTTAATTTATTTATTTAACACGATGCGTACAACACCCATAGCTTACAAACGAAACACTGAACTGACAGAAGATGTTTCTGAAAAAGATTTTTTTTTAAAACTTAAAATAGTATGGTCTTGGATAGCATTATATTGTTTTTTACATAATATTATTTTTAACAAATAACAATAATTATGTTGCAGTCATAAATTTTTAACAAAACTATATTTTTAAACTCTAACCATATCACACTTTTTTATGAATATAATAATGTAATTATTAAATTCAAACATTACTTTGCTTAACAAAATTAATGTTTAAAATAACAATAAATTGTTTTCAACGACCACAGATTTGTTTCTGAGAACATAATATTGCTTTCTCAACCATTCTACAACCATATCTTTTCTTTGCGTGTACATACGTACATTGTATTAAATTTATTTAACTGCCCGGAAGTTTCGAAGGTGACTTAAAAAGTAGTTGGATTCCGGTATTCTCTGCTAGAATCCATCGTTACAACTTTATTATATTTTATGTTGTACAATGTAATCATTGCATTCCAAACTGCGAGGTAATGCCTGTCATTTATGTCCATGTGTAGGTGCATCACAATATTTATGTTTTGCAGTTTTCATACTTTAATTATAACTTTTACTAAAAATAAACATATTTTTAAAAATTCCAAAGCACAGTGGTTGGGAATGCAATAATTTTTGTACTCAAATTTTGAAAACTTAACTTTGAAGAGCCTTTGGTTAAGGTAGAAATCAGTAAGGAAATGAAAAAGTCTGGTTATTTGCAGACAATATGCCGCTAATAATTATAATTATTAATTATACAGGGTGGCGCAAAAGTAATCCTCCTATCAGAAAATGCTATAAATTTTGCAATTGGCGCCTAATGTCAGTTCTGTTTTGACATTTGTGTAGTAAACACATGCAAAATACACGTTAATAAACAATGTTACGCTACACTGCTCCAGAACGCGGAATATTGGTGACTATTTATTTGACCAATAATCGGCAAGATCGCCTGATTTGACCGCTGCAGACTTCTTTTTGTGGGGCTTTTTGAAGTCGCGAGTTTCTGTCAACAAGCCTCAGACTCTTGCAGCTCTTAATAAAGACAATATCCGTCAAGAATGTGAGGAAGTTTTGGCCAAAGGGCTGGAAAATGTCATAAATGGCTGTGGCGGCGGCCATTAACATGACATCATATTCTCGACTTGATGTAAAAAAATTAAAAGATCAAATAAAAATAATCCACAAGAAGAATCCAAGTGTTTCTTTTTTTTTAAATTACAGCCAAATACTATCGGAAGGTTATTTTTGCGCCACCCTGTATAATTATAATTATAATTATAATTATAATTAGTGTTCTTTTCTTTGAGAATTATTATAATTTAAGTTTAACATTTGTTAGAATAAAGAATCACTGTTGCCAATTTAGCACATTTTTATACACACAAAAAAAATCCGAATGTAAAATCACAATGCCAAAAGGTTGATTCAAATTCATTCAAATCACATTAAATTTACAAGAAATAATTTGTTGTTTGACTGTGTTGGTGTTTATTTTCTTTGTTCATAGCTGCAATACCCTTCCGTGCTTCTTCATTTTGATTTTAACAGTATGTAAATGTTAATTCAACGTGAAATAAAGTTATTTAAAAAGGAAATTTTTTTTTGACAATTACTATAAATCATGTTAAATTAACATGAAACACATATGGAGGAAAATCATTGCCGAAAAATATTAGATTAACCTCTTGCTTACGTAGATTTTAAGTTGAAACTTTTCTTTGTGTATAAGTTTTAACTTTCTTAGTTTCGTGGGAGTTAATACGATGTTATATTATTGGTTGTTATTTTATTGATTAGGTAATTAATTGTGAACTATAAATTCTCATAGTATAATTAGTATTTGTAATATACATATGTACTTTTTTTATTGGCCTTGAGGCCACATGTAAATATTACATTCATTGAATAAATATAAAAAATATAAAATATAAAGTGTATGATTACCAAAGTATGACGTCTAAAAATATTGCGTAGTTCCGCCTTATTGCCGCGACGCCTACTACGATCTTATCTTAATGGAAAAGTCCTGGTTAAATGAATTATCTAATAGTTTTGTGCCCATTAAAATGAATTTATTGCTACAATTTATTTATGTATCCATAATAAAAAATAATAATTTTGTCAACATACAAAAATGATTTATGATGGAAATACAGGGTTTGGTATTAAAACCCAAACGTTTGTAAATTCTTTAAAAATAGCTGCCTTTAAAAACAAATTTATTTAAAATTCTCAAATTGGTCTCTTGTTTCATTGTACGCCGCTACAATAAATCCTTAATCTACAAGGACATTCCACGAAATGGTGAAAGACAAGTCTTTTATTGTTTTAACCATACAGATACAAAAATAAAACAAAAGCTTAATATTTATTAAGTTTATGTTGCGTTCTTGGAATAAAGAACGAATGCTGTTTGTGGAGAAAAAAATCCTTTATTTGGCACTTTTCCATTCTCTATTTAGCTATATCTCAAAGGGATGAAATTTTAACCTTGTTGTGTGGGAACATATACATGCACACATACACAGCTGTATAAACATAGATACACTAAAATACTAAATAGATAAATAAGTCCCCAAATACGTATTTCAAACATCACGCAAAATGTAATCACTTCATTTTTGTATAAAGCAAGAAATAAAATGTTAAGAGAACCAAGTGTTTTTCATAACTTTTGGCAACATACTCGTATATACTTTGTTCTTCTCTTTTAACTTTTGTTTATTTTTAGAGAAAACGCAATTTTTTGGTCATAAATTCAAAATTGAATGTTGCCGCCACTCCTTTAATTAACAAAATTTCCCAAAGCCGTTAACATTTAATGGATAAGGATATTTAATGGTATTTAATTAAACAAGAAGGTAAGTTCCATTTTATTAAGACATTTAATGCGGGTGCGATTAGACGAGCCAAATATTTAAGGAAATAATAGAAAATTTTGAAAGGCTTAAAGTTAATTAAAATTATAACATTTTTGTATTAAGTATTATTTTCAATAAGAAATCGTCTTAGGTAAAGTACTCACATATATTTATTTACTCAGTATTTGATTTTTTTTTGCCAGGTATTTACTTCATCTGATTGTTGCATATATGTACATAGTTGGCGAAATGCGACTTGTTTTTTTTTTACATCTGACTTTTATTAAGGTTCAATCAGACGTGCCATACCATATTACCGCAGCCATAACCATTGCCACAACCATAAATATATTTACGTCACATATTAGTGCTGCCGTAACCATAAATAGGTGTTTATGTTTTCATTTCTTCTTAGAGTTCCGTTTACCAAAGGTAAAAAGGAACGCTTTTGTTTTCGCTACGGTGTGTTTCAAAACGAGCAACTAAAAATTTTAAAATCCAATTTAATATACATACAATTGTATGTATAAAGACTTGAAATTTGTAAAGTTAGTGTATATCTATACAGACTACAACAATTGACACTTAAATTAAAATTCTAAATTAAAGGGTGTTCTACAAGTTAAAGTAATTTTGACTATATAATTACCCAGCAAAAAAGAGACTCCAAAAAAGTCATGAAAATGTAGAGTTTGCGATCTGGAAATAGTAAAAATTTCGATCCGATCTTATGATTTTTACATAGGGTTGTCATTACTAGAAGTTCTCTTTTTCGATGCCTGGTCACTCAATTGGAAGCGATATTAAGAAAAATTCCCTTTTTTGTGTTCTATGATAATAATTTTATCTAGGAAAAATGGTAAATAGTTGCCTATTTTAACAACTCGTTTCTTTTTATACGAATTTAAGGCCGAAAAAGTGTTTTCATGTAAATTTAAGCAAATAACTTTTAAATTTTATAATAAAATTAGTTCATAAGTTTCTTTAAAAAAAATTATTTTTTTTAAATTCTGGTGAGTATTTTCTTACACTATGGAGGAGTTACAAGGTTTTGTAACTAAGCTTCTACGTGGTTTTTTGCTCACTCTCGGCAAATTCAAAATATCGATTTTTTGGAAGCAATGAAAATGTAGTTCCACTAGAATGACTTCCATTTTTTTTACTGGGATGTTATCGAAAAATTTCATGGGAACAGCATTGCACACATTTAAAAATTACCAAACAAGAAATGTCGAATGTAAACTCAGCCTAAGCATGGTGCAATTATACCAGATGACTGCATAAGCATTTATTGCGCAAAAAAAAACAACTATAGCTGTGTAAAGAGCCGCAGAATGTCAAAAGCACAAAAATAATTGTACCAAAGAACTTTTTGATATTCGTCAAATGCAAAGCAAATAGAATTAAAACTTATCATATGAAATAGGGCTTCTACGTAGTCAGAAACGCATTGAACTTAAGCTTCAAAAGAAGAATATGAAGCAAAGCTCACACATTTTAAATTTTTAGAGATTATAAGTAAGTGATATATTGATATTATTCTTTATTACTAGGGAAAGGATTTTCATGCATTTAAAATCACGTTTTATGTACATAAAATATGCATTAAAAATTTAAAAATATGTACTTAAAACTAATAAAATTGCATTTATCAAATTTTTTTTCAACATTTAAGAACATTAGAAACTTAAAAAAATTAGTTTCATTGCTTTTTTAACAAACATTTTGACATTAAAAACTTAAAAAAAAATATAAAAAGCTCAACTTCAATGGTTTTTTAAACAAATATTTTGTCAAAACATATGGAATACAAAATATCAGTCAAGTTAAGTCGAACTATTATTTACGCACATTAATAGATAAATGTTTTTTTAATTGTCAAAGTTAAATCTTTGACGATTTTTTCTAAAAAAAATTTTATGTAATAAAAATTAAGTTATTTTGTTTGTGGAATATTCAGTTTCTAAGTTTTCGTTGTTAGAACTATATTGATACAATTTGTTGCATATATTTTAATTTATTTTTTACCGCATCTTCAATTAATTTAACTTGAGATGTTAAAGTAACGAAAGCCTCTAACTGGGATATAGTGTGAACTAGAAAGCAATACTATGCGTGCACAAATATCAATTTAGGCAGACGGGTCGGATACTATATTTCTATTAATAAAATGAAAGAAATTTTAAATTAAAAAAACTTGGTTTAACGTACACCGTTTGAGTTAGAAATCTTGGCGTTTATCTAATAGATTAAAGAAAAGTTGTACAAGTTTCCTTTAATCTATTACAAAAACGCCAAGATTTCTAACTCAAACGTCTTACACAAACAGGGGGTTATTCTATTTTTATTAATTTTAACTTGAGTTAAATTTCAATATGCGTATCGGTATCGGAATCGGTATGGGCGATATTTCTTTTTGAGTATCGGTATCAGAACGGCAAAACGGCGTATGGTTACATCCCTAGCTATTATACCATGCTCTTGCTTTTTTCTTTAATTTTCAATGGTATTGATATTATTGACTCAAGCCAAGGTATTGAATTTTGAGTCCTACGGTGTTTTTGAATATCGGTTCATATCACAAAAAAAGGATCGTACATTTTTCTCGTTTTCTCCTTTTTTTGCTCTTACACAGTCGTAAAAAGTGCAGCTCTTATATATCTTTTTTACAACTAGTAAAAAAACCAAAATTAGATTTATAGCATGAAAAATTAAAAAATGTATTAAAAATATACATTTATGATGAAATATGCAAAAATATGTATTTATTATAAAATATGCAAAAATATGCATTAACAAATCGATGCCATTTTGTCGCAAATTTGTTGATTCGCAAAGATATTTTATTTACGTTGATCTACGACCAACGACAGAAAGCATGTATTTACATGAAAATCCTTTCCCTATTTATTACAGTTTCATTGAATATTTTTATTTTAAACCAAACGGCATTTAAATGCGTTTTGAAAAAAAATTAGATTCTTCAATGAAGTGTAAGGTATACGATCAATATTCCTTTCCTATACACTAAAGTTGGCCGCAATATTGCGGTATCAATCAAGTATTAAGAATGAGTTCAGTCTAGGATTATTACAAACCACAATATCTATGATATTTTTCAAGTGCACGTGATATTTATTAGATACTAAATGTCTGCGTTTTCCTTCACACGAATAATATACATACATACGTACACTTGTGACCTCCACAGGCATATATTACCTACATACATATGTACATACATAAATATCAGCAAATTGTCTTTTAACTGAAATAAGTATTTTTTGCCTTGAATAATTTTTTGTTAATAATAAAAAAAACAAAAAAGATTGTGTTAGAAAAGAAAACACAAATTTCGAATTTTTATTATCAAGCAGCATATGGTGGCATTATTTGAATATAATTTATTTATGTACGAGTACATATTTGTTCAACCAACCAACAAACCTACCGAACCCACTAACTTATTCATTATTATGCACGTGTGTGTGTGTGTGTGTTGGAATTTTTACCCGTGGTAATTGTTATATGGGGCGTATAAGCATAATTATTTTAAATTGAAGTATTAATTATACGACACACTAATATTTTGTGGCGAAAGACTATTAAAGGAATACAAAATATTTAAAATTCGGTTTACAGTAAAAAACAGCTAACTAACTTCCAGCAAATTTTACAGTTAAGACAAAAAAATAACTTTGTATTTTTTAAAGCAAACGGTAGTTTTAAAAGTAAATAAATTTAAATAATTTTAATATTGCTTTTGTTTTTTTTTAAATAAAATTGTTTAAACATTAGAGTCTAAAAACAATGTTGCGGGAGAGAAAAATAAACATAATACAACGGAAGACGGCGCAGGCAATACTTGTCATTGTTTGTTTAAATTTTTATTAATTTTTTTGTGCATACATTTTTATAACTAAAAACAAAAAATGATTAACATTTTACACATTCGTAGATATATTTGATATGTTTTTTAAACTTTTATAATACATGACAAAAATTTTTGAACTTCAAAATCATGTTTTTTTTACAATAATGTTGTGAACACAGCCAATTATTCAAAAATTACGGCAACGTGAGCAAGAGAAAATTGAGAGAATAAGAAAGTCTGCAATGAAAATAAAATAGATTTTAATTTTATTCCGTCCCGTACTGCGGATTTTTACTTCAAAATCGTATGGAAATCCGCACCGCAATAAAAAATCGTTACATTGTGTTCAGACTCTTATGATACTAAGACAACCGTTTGAATCCCCAAGTACTCGTATCTATAAAAAATCATTAAGCATAATAGGTTTAAGAAATATAAAACCAAAAATGGAGTTAAACTTCTAGTTCGCAGAAAATTTTACTCATCACCAGCGACAAAATTTTTTATGCACTGAAAAAAAAAGTATTTTTGGCACCTCATCATATTGACTGACATTGAAAAAGCAAAATTTGCACTAAAAACAATAAAAATTTTAAAAAATTTTAAAATTTTTATACAAACATAAACACGACAATTTTATTTCGGACTCATAACAGTACAGGATCTCAGAAATATAAATGAAAAAATCATTCTTAATTATTTAAATATAAAAAATTAAAAGGTCCATTATGGATGGCAACGCAACCTTTGGTGGCCTTGACAGCTGCCGAAAATATATTACATATGGCAACTAACAACAGCTGTTAATTTCAATTCCCAAATTACATTAATATTGGCACCCAAAAATGTGTGGTTGCTGTTATAGAACATAAAATAGGTATATATCGTTACCTTAATATAAAAAGGCCCTAACTCATTATTTTTCTGAAATTGAGATTTTTGAATTTTTCGAATAAAATGTTCTTCTATCGAAATATGTATACAAAAAAGTCGACACCAAAAAATAATGAGTTAGGGCCTTTCTATATTAAGGTAACGATATATGTACTAGTATGTTTTTCATAAAATTTTTTTGTAAGTCTATTTAATTTTGTATGTGAAAAAATTATGTGGAAAATATGACAACTAATATAACTATTTAATTTTTTTCGGTAGGGTAAAAGGAATAATGTGTCTGTTTTCTCGAGAACTTGAAATTTTCACAGAATATGTAAAACTTTGGCCGCTAGAACAAGAAATACATGACAGTTAAAAAGTAAAGGGTGTTCTAAGGCGTGCAACACTACATGTTCAAATCTTAATGTAACATACAGACAATTACATATAGACACTTGAAATTTTCAAAGTTTATATATATTTAAGCAGACTATACACAAATTAACACTGAAATTAAAAAAAACAATCAAAATTTAAGGATATTCTATCAGTAAAAGGCAAACTCTTGAACTTGTCAAAAACGCTAAAACTAAAAAATACCAAAATGAAAAAAAATGCCGAAACGTTAAACGCAAAAAAAACACTAAAAGTAAAAAGGTAAGAAAAAAACTAAGAAAATTGCCAAAAACGAAAGAAAACATCGCCAAAGCGAAAAAAAAACGCAAAAATAAAAAAAAAATCGGATAAACCAGAAAACAACCGAAAAAAAGAAAAATAAAATCGCCAAAGCTAAAATGCACCAAAATTCAAAAACTACAAAAATACCACGAAACCGAAAAAGACTTCAAAACTAAAAAAACGCAAAAAAATGCCAAAACTAAAGAACAGCAAAACAATAAAAAAGCGCCAAAACAAAAAAATCCCTAAAAACAAAAGAAAACGCAAAAAATCGAAAAGACAGCAAAACGATAAAAGCGCTAGAACTAAAAAACGCCAAAAACAAACGATTTTTTTAAGTGTGCAATAGGTAAGATATTCGATTGTAAAGGCTAAAGTTCGTATAGTACTCTTATTACATATCGTTATCTTAAGGTACGATGCAAACCGACGTTACTACATTTTTATATTTTTTTACAGAAAAAAACCTTACAAAGTCTATAATAACAAAGTATTTGTGAGAAATTTCTTCGAAATTTACTTGTAGTATGTCTGCTTATATATTTTTAAAAATTTATTTCTTTTTTATATATATTTATTTTATTTATTTATTATTTATTTATTTGCAATGAAAAATAGATGCATTCGTAATTACGTCCGTTTGAATTTATTTAATAAAGTCCTAATTTTTTATTGCAGAGTTCTAAATATTTGTGTGAACATGTAGTTTGATAAAACGAACCAAAAACTCGATTTCGAATTTTTGTGTAATTACGTCCGTTTGCATTTAAGGTGACAATATGAAGTGTTGTGTACGGAACCATTTCGTGTGCATTTTAAAGTCGTACTTTACTGAATTATTTTAAACAAATTGGCAGCTAGTTCAAATTATGACATTACTTTCATGACTGTTTATTAACAAAATTTTTTTTATCTATTTCTTAAGCCCTTAAAAAGTAATTTTTTTTATAAATAAATTGTTCTTATAAATAAGCCTGGAAACTCAACTTAAACCTGTTGTGAAACTTTGTAGCATCAGTTGAGTAAGTAAGAGCTATAATAAATTTCCTTACAAGAACAATTGACCGGTCATATCGCGCCATAACCGCCAAAAAAAAATCTAAGCGACATAATTTTCGAACATTATTTTTTGACCAGAATCGATTATATGCGATCATAAGTAGTAGATTTTCGTAAAAAAAACCAGGTCCAAAGAATGTGTCGCTTAAGCTATTTTAGCGGTTACGGCTCGATCTTTAGTGATGATGGATATATACATCATTACGTGGAACAAAGTTCCTAGCGATATTATGTTGTACATTTTGTTGTTGTTTTGACCTATACCATGCAATAAATGGCACAATATTTTCCTGACAGTGAAAAGTAAACAACATTGAACAATGTTGCCACCACATTACACAAATGTGTCGATTGTATAATAAAAATCAATAGTCTTCTGATACTTGCAAATATATTGTACCACACATTGGCGGTATTTTTGTATAATACGAAAAATTTCACAATTATATTGCAAGTGGATGGGGCGCTTTAGTAGGAAAACTTCGTTATCAAATGAAATTTCAAAAAAAAAACGTATGAGTATTACATAACTTTTTAAATGGCATAATACTCATACGTCTACAGTACGAGTCAATAAGGCTATCATGAATAAAATTCCGCGTGAAATTTCTCCCTTTTCCAATTAGAATTTTTTGTTTTCCTTATTACTTGCCATAAGTTGGAATTGTTCCCAGGGAAAAATTTCACGCAGAATTTTTTATTCATTAAAGCCCTGAATAATTATACTGTACACAAAGGAAAAAACGACAAGGTTAAACAGGGATGTAGCAGGTTAACATTTTCAAGAAAAATATTCTAATATTACTATATGACAAATAATAATATGGTTTTGAAGTGTACGTTAAAACAAAATTTCCACACTAATTTTGACTAAAGCAAACTTGCAATACAAACAATTTTTTTTTGGATACGGTAAGCCTTTTTTAAATTATTTTTAAATTTCAAGTCCTTGTTTTTGAGGAACGCTAATTTGTTTTTTTAAAATGCATTGTAACAATCGTTCCTTCGACAATGCTCCTTTAAAACATTAACAAACAAGCGGATATTATTATTGTTGTCAAAAGTATTTGAAAAATCTCTCATGTCTTAAAAGGTCTTATAAATGGTTTTATGCAGAACTTTAATTTCAATCGTGCTTATTTATTTTATTTTAAAGTAATGGCCTGTCCCACGATGTCACTAACTTTCGACTTGTCGCACAGTTATATTGGAAAAAGCAACAAAATTTAAAAATTTGTTTTTGTTTTGAATGTAAGAGTGCGACAAGTCGAACGTTAGTGACATCGTGGGACAGGCTCTAAATTTTTTCAAATATTGGGTCAAAGGCAACAGTGCCTAAAGAAAATATTGTGAAAATTTCAGCTCGGTAGATTTTAATTTTTCAGTGATTATAGATGCATACATGATTGCTCTTGTTTTTTGACAGAAAAACAAGAACCGAACCATTCGTTAAATGTAAAACATAAGTGCCCCGTACATGACCAAATAATTTCATCAATCCTATATGTATGTAGTTGAGTTCGTATAGTCGTGCTTTTTTTGCCTAGACCTAAGCGTTGTCGGCAATTTTTGAATAAAATCAAAAAGTTTTTATTTTTTCTTTAACTACTGATTATTTGATGTTCTCCAACTCTGCCATTTCTTTGTGATTCTTCTTAATGTGTGGGAAAGTAAGCGGACGAGAAAAAGTTTAAACACACATGCTGATTGTCGTGTTTATTTGCACGTCTCATGCGAAAACCATACGATACTTATAAATATCCTTTGATTGATGGGTTTGTTGCATCGTCTCCAAAGTACTTCAGATAAAACATGGGACTGACACATCAGAAGTATAAACCGAATATACCGCAAAATGTAATTCTTAAAATTATTAAGACACATAAAATAGTTTTAGCAAAATCTTATGTTGAAAAAAAAAATAAATTAATTAATAAAAAGTGAGTATAGCGCTAGTTCCAGGTATGCAATTGGAGAACTTATTTATGCAACATTTTTTTACTGTCTAAGCAATTTTATAAATAAATAATTTATAAAATTGATTTTATATTTTCTCTATTAAATACAAGTGGCTTTTGTTTTGTTTTTTTTTATTTCACATAAAAGACTTGTTAATAGATTTTTAGTTTTATTTGTTAAGTAACAACAACAAGCATAATACGTCAAACAAAAACTAGATCGTAGCTAAAAGTATGTGTATCTTTTCCTTCCGTGTTTTTTTTATATCAATAATTTGTAATTAATTTGTTTTTGGGGTAGTTTCACGTGCTGCTTGTTATAGAACACCCACATGCGCACGTTATACTTTTACAAGAGTATCTATGCATGTATATATGTATGTATATATAAAAAAGTCGTACCAAACATTTGAGTTGAAAATATTTAAATTAATTAGTTTTGTATTAATTTTCTTTTCTATATAACAAATATGGCTGGAATTTAAACACCTGTTTTTTAATTGATTTAAATTTTATTTAAATGAAATGTCACTTGGTTTTCTGTTTCAATTTTGTTTTCATTTTTGATTTTCCTCCTAGATTTGCTGGCGTCTGGCTGGGTGGGTGTTGTCATTTATTTTAATTTTTTTTTTGTTTTGTAGAGATGGAAAAAACTTTTGTTGTATACTTTTATTAATTACCAAACCAAAGAGTTTCTATTATTTATGTATTATTATAGGAATTGTAAAATAAGTATATTTTAATTTCTTTTGAAAACAATGACCTATTTTAGCACTTAACTTTAAATTTGTTTCATTTAATTGAACTTTTTTATGTACATACATATATACATATTATGCTATTTTTTATATTTATGTATGTATGTATGCACATGTAAACATACATACATATGTACATAAGCACACATGTACATAAGCACATATGTAGATATAATTTGTGTTATTTATATTTTTATCCATTCACTTTTATGCTTGTTTTCCAAACACACACACACACACTCAAACATCACAATTTTGGACACCGCACTCGTCGTCGTCGTCGTCTTAAACGTCTTCGTCGTTTAGGCACTTTAGACCAACTTTACCGCATAAAATCTGCACATCAACTGTTTTCTGTGGAAATTTGTATTTTCACATAAAAACTGTTGGCCTGGCTAAATGTAAGTACATATATAACAAAAGCAAGTTGGAGAAAAGCTTTTTTATTAGCTGCTTTTATGCTCTTTCAATGTTGTGCGTACATTTTGCTTTTGACAGGTTGTTGTTCTTGTGCAAACCATATCCATAACAAACTCTTCCCCATTTCGATTTAACTTGTGTCGCATGCATTACTTTTCTCTCTCCCTCTCCCAAGGAGTGTGTTTAAGTATGTTTTTTTTTTTTGACATTTGGCGCATGCGTTTTTGTCACATAAACAAATTTACAAAACTTTTATAAAGGTAAAAGAAAAATATTTATAATTTTCTTTAACATTCTCCAACACAGCAGGTCATACAAATTTTGTAATGCTGAAACAACGTCACGGACTCATGTACACTAATGCTGAGTACACACTATGGCATTTTACGACTTTGCAATGGTGTGTAGTATCGGCAGTATTTTTTTCGCTGTGTAGACATTGCGTTTTAAGCAAAAAAATAGTGTGAATGGCATTGCACATACATATTTTGAAAATGACACCGCAAGATGAAAATAAAATAAGTGCTACATGTGTATTGAACATTATGCTCTGGAGTCAGTAATTGCATTGGAGTTTACACAATATGATGACATATACTGCTTAATATATAGCCCCGAGCAGGCTACATATTACAATATGATTTAGTAAACGAACAAATAAATGGACTATACATAATAAATGTGGTAATGCTTGGTACAATCTTAATAAAGACAAATTTTATAAACTAAACATCATACATTTTTCGAACCCAAAAATTAAAAACATACATTCTAAATGGATTATACATGTGGTCCATTTTATTTTGTGCATAATAAATGGACGATGTAAAGTCCTTGTATTTTTTTATTAAAATATGGACGATGTATGTCTAAGTCCATATAATTTCTCGCATAAAGAATGGTCGATGTCTACTTTCAATTTTTTCCATGAAAAATGGATATAGTCCATTTACTTTTTTATTTTTAGATGGATCATATAAAGTCCATTTAATTTTTTGCATCAAAAATTAACGATGTGTAATCTATTTAATTTCTTGCATAAAAACTTAACGATGTCTAGTCTAATACATTAAAGTTTTAGTATAAACAACGTATAGTCCCTTTAATTTTTGCATGAAAAATAGACGATGTATAGTCCATTTAATTTTTGCATGAAAAATAGACGATGTTTAGCCCATTTAATTTTTGCATGAAAAATAGACGATGTTTAGCCCATTTAATTTTTGCATGAAAAATAGACGATGTGTAGTCCACTTAATTTTTTCATGAAAAATAGATGATGTATAGTCCATTTAATTTTTGCACGTAAAATAGACGATGTATAGTCCCTTTAATTTTTGCATGAAAAATAGACGATGTATAGTCCATTTAATTTTTGCATGAAAAATAGACGATGTTAAGTCCATTTAATTTTTGCATGAAAAATGAACGATGTATTACAGTCCATTTAATTATTGAATGAAAAATAGACGATGTGTAGTCCATTTAATTTTTGCATGAAAAATATTAGTCCATGTAATTTTTGCATGAAAAATAGACGATGTATAGTCCATTTTATTTTTGCATGAAAAATAGACGATGTATAGTCCATTTAATTTTTGCATGAACAATAGACGATGTATAGTCCATTTAATTTTTGCATGAAAAATAGACGATGTATAGTCCATTTAATTTTTTTATAAAAAATAGACGATGTATAGTCCATTTAATTTTTGCATGAAAAATAGACGATGTATAGTCCATTTAATTTTTTCATGAAAAATACACGATGTATAGTCCATTTAATTTTTGCATGAAAAATATACGATGTATAGTCCATTTAATTTTTGCATGAAAAATGGACGATGTATAGTCCATTTAATTTTTACATGAAAAATAGACGATGTATAGTCCATTTAATTTTTGCATGAAAAATAGACGATGTATAGTCCATTTAATTTTTGCATGAAAAATACACGATGTATAGTCCATTTAATTTTTGCATGAAAAATGAACGATGTTTTAATTTTTGCATGAAAAATGAACGATGCTTAGTCCATTTAATTTTTACATGAAAAATAGACGATGTACAGTCCAGTTAATTTTTACATGAAAAATAGACGATGTATAGTCCATTTAATTTTTTCATGAAAAATAGACGATGTATAGTCCATTTAATTTTTTCATGAAAAATAGACGATGTATAGTCCATTTAATTTTTGCATGAAAAATGAACGATGTTTAGCCCATTTAATTTTTGCATGAAAAATAGACGATGTTTAGCCCATTTAATTTTTGAATAAAAAATAGACGATGTATAGTCCATTTAATTTTTGCATGAAAAATAGACGATGTATAGTCCATTTAATTTTTTCATGAAAAATAGACGATGTATAGACCATTTAATTTTTGCATGAAAAATAGACGATGTTTAGCCCATTTAATTTTTGCATGAAAAATAGACGATGTTTAGTCCATTTAATTTTTGCATGAAAAATAGACGATGTACAGTCCATTTAATTTTTGCGTGAAAAATATACGATGTATAGTCCATTTAATTTTTGCATGAAAAATACACGATGTATAGTCCATTTAATTTTTGCACGAAAAATGAACGATGCTTAGTCCATTTAATTTTTACATGAAAAATAGACGATGTATATAATATATATAATATAGTCCATTTAATTTTTTCATGAAAAATGGTCGATATAGAGTCCATTTAATTTTTGCACGAAAAATGAACGATGCATAGTCCATTTAATTTTTGTAGGAAAAATAGACGATGTATAGTCCATTTAATTTTTGCATGAAAAATAGACTATGTATAGTCCATTTAATTTTTGCATGAAAAATAGACGATGTATAGACCATTTAATTTTTGCATGAAAAATAGACGATGTATAGTCCATTTAATTTTTGCATGAAAAATGGACGATGTATAGTCCATTTAATTTTTACATGAAAAATAGACGATGTATAGTCCATTTAATTTTTGCATGAAAAATAGACGATGTACAGTCCATTTAATTTTTGCATGAAAAATATACGATGTAGTCCATTTAATTTTTGCATGAAAAATAGACGATGTATAGTCCATTTAATTTTTGCATGAAAAATGAACGATGTTTAGCCCATTTAATTTTTGCATGAAAAATGAACGATGCTTAGTCCATTTAATTTTTACATGAAAAATAGACGATGTACAGTCCATTTAATTTTTACATGAAAAATATACGATGTATAGTCCATTTAATTTTTGCATGAAAAATGGACGATGTATAGTCCATTTAATTTTTGCATGAAAAATATACGATGTATAGACCATTTAATTTTTGCATGAAAAATAGACGATGTTTAGCCCATTTAATTTTTGCATGAAAAATAGACGATGTTTAGTCCATTTAATTTTTGCATGAAAAATAGACGATGTACAGTCCATTTAATTTTTGCGTGAAAAATATACGATGTATAGTCCATTTAATTTTTGCATGAAAAATACACGATGTATAGTCCATTTAATTTTTGCACGAAAAATGAACGATGCTTAGTCCATTTAATTTTTACATGAAAAATAGACGATGTATATAATATATATAATATAGTCCATTTAATTTTTTCATGAAAAATGGTCGATATAGAGTCCATTTAATTTTTGCACGAAAAATGAACGATGCTTAGTCCATTTAATTTTTGCGTGAAAAATAGACGATGTGTAGTCCATTTAATTTTTGCATGAAAAATACACGATGTATAGTCCATTTAATTTTTGCACGAAAAATGAACGATGTATAATCTATTTAATTTTTGCATGAAAAATTAACGATGTATTACAGTCCAATTAATTATTGAATGAAAAATAGACGATGTGTAGTCCCTTTAATTTTTGCATGAAAAATATTAGTCCATGTAATTTTTGCATGAAAAATAGACGATGTATAGTCCATTTAATTTTTGCATGAAAAATAGGCGATGTATAGTCCGTTTAATTTTTGAATGAAAAATAGACGATGTATAGTCCGTTTAATTTTTGAATGAAAAATAGACGATGTATAGTCCGTTTAATTTTTGAATGAAAAATAGACGATGTATAGTCCATTTAATTTTCGAATGAAAAATAGACGATGTATAGTACATTTAATTTTTGCATGAAAAATGAACGATGTATTACAGTCCACTTAATTATTGAATGAAAAATAGACGATGTGTAGTCCCTTTAATTTTTGCATGAAAAATATTAGTCCATGTAATTTTGGCATGAAAAATAGACGATGTCTAGTCCATTTAATTTTTGCATGAAAAATAGACGATGTGTAGTCCATTTAATTTTTGCATGAAAAATAGACGATGTATAGTCCATTTAATTTTTGCATGAAAAATAGACGATGTATAGTCCGTTTAATTTTTGCATGAAAAATAGACGATATACATATAGTCCATTTAATTTTTGCATGAAAAATACACGATGTATAGTCCATTTAATTTTTGCACGAAAAATGAACGATGCATAGTCCATTTAATTTTTTCATGAAAAATAGACGATGTATATTCTATTTAATTTTTGCATGAAAAATTAACGATGTATTACAGTCCACTTAATTATTGAATGAAAAATAGACGATGTGTAGTCCCTTTAATTTTTGCATGAAAAATATTAGTCCATGTAATTTTTGAATGAAATATAGACAACGTATAGACCATTTAATTTTTACATGAAAAATGGTCGATATAGAGTCCATTTAATTTTTGCACGAAAAATGAACGATGCATAGTCCACTTAATTTTTGCATGAAAAATGGACGATGTATAGTCCATTTTATTTTTTGCATGAAAAATAGACGATGTATAGTCCATTTAATTTTTGCATGAAAAATAGACGATGTATAATCCATTTTATTTTTGCATGAAAAATAGACGATGTGTAGTCCATTTAATTTTTGCATGAAAAATTAACGATGTATAGTCCATTTAATTTTTGCATGAAAAATAGCCGATTATAGTCCATTTTTTTTTGCATGGATTACAGACGATGTATAGTCCATTTTATTTTTGCATGAAAAATAGACGATGTATAGTCCATTTTATTTTTGCATGAAAAATAGACGATGTATAGTCCATTTAATTTTTGCATGAAAAATAGCCGATTATAGTCCATTTTATTTTTGCATGGAAAACAGACGATGTATAGTCCATTTAATTTTTGCATGAAAAACACATGATGTATAGTCCATTTAATTTTTGCATGAAAAATAGACGATGTGTAGTCCATTTAATTTTTGCATGAAAAATAGACGATGTATAGTCCATTTAATGTTTACTCGAAAAATGGACGATGTATAGTCCCTTTAATTTTTGCATAAAAAACGAACGATTTTATTTTTACATGAAAAATATACGATGTATAGGCCATTTAATTTTAGCATGAAAAATAGACGAGTCCATTAAATTTTTGCATGAAATATGAACCATCTATATTCTAATTAATTTTCGAATGAGAACTTAATTTGATTTTAAATTATATATACTGTAATCTCTGTTTATCTTACATTTGTTTCCAGAATTTTATTTCATACTGTGTACACCAGAAACACTTTCTTGCCTCTAATTGCATAACATACCTTAAGGCTGGAATGAAAATTAAATTAAACGCAAAACAGATTTTTATTTTTGGTTTATTCGATTCGAAAAATATCTTTTAAAAAAAAGTGGTATATTATCACAAAATAAAATAAAATTATGGGTAAATGCGAAAAATCACACCAAACTATTTGACTTTCTATTTAAACTATGAATTCAGGTTCTTTCTAACTAAAATTTATTACATTTCACATCATTCACTGTAACTGCCATAAATTAGGCCACTGCGTGTTCTCCTCAAGACATACGATTTACCTTTAGATGCCTGCTGTTCAGTCGGACCAATATATTGACGAACTGTTTTGACAGCATTACGGAATATTTCATGATCACGATAAATTGCACCAGGGCGGCGACGTTGAGGTACTCTTCATATGTATATAAATAAAATGTAGTAAATTGAATTGCAATTAGTCTAGAGATTTGTTTTAAATTAACATATGCATGTATTTATTTTACATACCTTTCACTGGCCGTGTGGAAGTTTTCTCTGCGTCTTCTTAAATCTAAGCGCCTCTTGCAATCGTTGATGTAATAGTAAATGCTACACAAAATCAGTAGGCCGGCAACTAAATACACAAACCAACTGTAATTGTTAAGGAAACTGGAATAGACAAATATAAGAGGTTTCGTATGAAATGATTGACGTATGCACTTGGGTATGCAAATATTTTATGATAATGCGGTTGAAATGAACTTTTACAATAAAGTAACGATTCAACACACATTGTGAAAATTCAGAATAAATTTGTTGTCAAGAATTGAAATAAAAGTTAAAATTTTGTTGCATAAAAAGATTTTTGAATTTTTTAAAACCTTTCAAACTTGAGCTATCAGTGCTTGCAATAATGTAGAATTTTTCTCAATTAAGAGACAAAATTATAACTTTAATATTTTTTTAAACTTCACTTACAGCTTAAAAATCTCATTAGATTTGAATAGAAAATCAGGCAATGTTTCAGTTTTCTTTGATGCTACCATTTTTTCCGGCTTATTCCACAAATTTGAAATCTTTAGCATTATTGAAAAGAAATACTTTTAAATTTCAGTTAGAGAATGACCAAAATTAATGAAATCGTACAAATATTGAAATTTAAGAAATATGAGGAAAATTTTAAACAAATTTATTTTAATATTTAATAAAACAAGTCACTGCCAAAAAAAAAACAAATATTTGAATTACACAAAAATGAAAACTAGAATAAAAATATTGGCTTCTCTTCAAGCCAACAAACTGTGTCTCAGACTTGGTAGCACCTTACACTTACATAAGTTTTCACGCGCCGTCGATTTGAACATGACATTAACATGACGCCGTCAGAGCAACGGTAATAGTACCGTTGTATGTGGCGAATACGTAACCATAATATTTACGGCCTGTTCCACGATGTCACCAGGAAACGTTCGATCAAACAACAACAAATTTTCTAATGTTATTGTTGTTTGCAATACAAGTTGTCGATCGAAATCGTTTGCTGGCGACATCGTGGGACAGACCGTTAGTTTATCAAAGCGTTTGCATAATTCATATATTTTTTGGTTACACGTTTTGTTTTGTTTATTTTTTAATTGATTCTCGTACTTGAAAGTATTTTTTGTGGTTTCCGCTATTTTTTCCTCCAGTATTTGGTGCGAAATATTTTATTATGAGAATGAAACTATCAACCAGAAAATGACATTTGGTTCCCAACCTCATGGCGAACATTAATGAATAGCCATATGTATGTTGGGATATCGAATTCAGAGCAGCAGCGAATCATGGATATGAGCGGTCAAGTTCATGGCTAATGGAGAACTATATTTAAAAATATAATTATGGGTTTGAGGTAATACCGCAGCTGGGCTGTGCGACCCTACACTGTTCAATAAAATATTAGTTGTGTTAACTTTAATGGAAAATATCATAATCAGAAATAATTTCTTATTCGGGCTTAAGTTCAGCAATTTCGATTTTTATAGAACGAAATATTTTTATTAATTAATGTAAGTTTCTAAAGAAGAGAAGAAAAATTAAGCTAGACTTTAAGCTGTGGTAAATACCGATACTTTTCTGTGCAGCCACGCACTTCTCATATTCCGTTTCATAAAAAATTTACGTTAAATAGCTGATGTTAATAACAAACTCTACCCAAGTAGATGGACTAGGGTGGTGATGAAGTGCGTGGCTGCACAGAAAAATATCGGTATTTCCTCCTGCTATAAAGTCTAGTTTAATTTTGCTTCTCTTCTTTAGAAACTCACATTAATTAATAAAAATATTTCATTCAGTAACAATTGAAAATACTGAACTCAAGCCCGAATAAGAAATTATTTCTGATTAAAATTCACTACAGTTCAATTCAATATAAAAATGTCTCATTAAATATATCATACTAAGCACCAACTAAAAGAAATCATACAATTAATTTTTTTTTTAATTTCTTATTAATTCGATTTCTGATGATTTTTCTACCAATAAAACTTTTAATTACAGTTACGGATATTTATACTTTGAGATCTTATCTATAGATAGATCTGATTTTTTAAAAATTCGTTTAAAATTTTTTTTTTTGCTAAAGTTTCGAATCTTCGTTGAAACTTTCAGTTATTCTTTAGCGGTATTGTGTATCAGAATCATGGGCAAAGCAAAATAACGAATGAAAGGGCTACTAAGCACAGCTTCAAAAATTTAATACGTCTCATTTACACTAGAGGCGCTGCTACTCTGCATTATTAAGAAAACCGTGCAAAAATCAGAGTTTTAAAAGAATGCAGCTTTCGTTTATCTCTTTCTTCACAAGCTGTCTATACTATGTATATCACTATACTATCCCTATCCTAAAGAAGGTAACACCTATTACTAGTAGTAATAGGCATGCACTGCCTGAGTATTACTTCTCTTCATTGAAAATAATATAAAAAAATTTTCAAGTGCTTATTAAATTTTTGTTCTTAAGGGGCCCATACACACATACTGCTCATGCTCATGCGATAAGCATGCATTGGTAATTTTTAAATTTTTGTTAATGTTTTTGTCACACAGACAATGCAGTATGAAAAATTAAAATAGTTTTGATTTTGAAATGAACTCATACTGCTGACAGTTTTTCAAATGAACAAAAAAATAAATTTATTAATTTTTCTGATATTTTTTTTAAATTGGAAGTTTTACTGAAAAAACGAAAGTAAAACAAACAAAAAAGGAAATAAAACAAACAAAAATTAAGTTCTAAAAAAATAATGTGTAAAGAAAATACGTTTTTATTTAATTAATTTCTTCAATTCTATAAATAATTTTTTTGTTGTCAATGTTTATTTTATAAATTTTTATTTTAAATGTAGATTAATATGATTGATGGTAAAATATCAATCACACACAAGTATACCAAGGGTTCATCGGCAGTAGCTGCAAGCAGTATGTGTGTATGGGCCCCTTTACGAAACATGAACTGCTAAATACCTGCTAAAAGCAATGAATTGAAATAAATTATCCAATCAATAGCAACTTAAATATTCAATATTAATTCAGAATGCCCAATCAATTTAAAGAAAAGTATATTTGTATGTATGTATGTACAAAGATATCCACATATATGTATATATATGTACATATATACACATGTACATACAAACATACATGTTTAACCAACAGACGATGGTTGCAAAAAAAAATTTCTTCTAAATACTAAACTGCATTAACTGGGTCAATGGCAATAGAAATAGCAGAAGTGTGAATAACAACTGCAGACATTAAGCGATGAATACAATATGTCGACATAAAAAAAAACATAATAACCACCAAAAAATGCAGCGACAACAATACAATTAAATGTACTTGCAGCAAAAAAAAAAAGACTGCTTACGAAATTACATTTATTTCAAGCCAAAACGCTGATACAGCACCAGCAGTGGCAGCATAAATAAACATTCAATGACGTCATTACTTGTAATGTTAACAACATTTCACCTACATTTCCTTCTTCGCCCACAAGTATGCTGCAATTTTGTATAGAAAGAGAGAATTTTTAACATTTACTGTTAATACGTATGAAAGCTTTATTGACTTTCTCCCTCTTTACGTTTTAGCCCTGTTACACTTTTCCATTGCAACATTTTTAATCAAATTGCCAAGGATTCTCGGAGTTATCTGAATTATACATCTGACTTGCTCTCTATTTTAAGCTTGTTTTCTTATGCTGTGTATCTGTGTATCTATTATTCGCTGTGGTGCATTAAAATGCCATAAAATGTTTCGATACACACGTTAATGCAACGCCATGAGATAAGAGTTTATACTTGTGCATTAAGGTACAATGCTGGCTGGTGACATTGATAAGTTTGCATAATATTCAAATTTGAAGCACAGGTGTTTAACAAATTCTTAAATATTTTAGCGCAAAAAAGGTTTAGCAAACTTTTGTAAATTTTGGCTCTTACCACCTTGTCTTTTTTTCAAAGAAATAAATTTGATAAGTATGAAAATTTTTGGAAGCAAAATTAATATTTATGGCAAAAAAAGAAAAAAGTGCATAAGTCTAGATAGGCTAATTTTGAGTTAATGGTACCTCCATAATGTGCATATGCGAAAGTAACCCTGCGTAAAATCTCAATTCATTTGTGCGGTTTTTCAAGAAGTTATAGCAAAATGACTTGCGGCTTTTTTTATACTTCGCTTAATTTAGGCTATACTTTGGTATATTTCAACTTGAATGTATTATCTACACTGTGTAGAACAATGTTTGCATAGAAATAAAGGTTAAAGAAGTCTGGTACTCTGTTCACAATTTCGTGCGAAATGCTGTCAAACTACATATAAAAGTATTTGGTATGAAATATTTGCGAAATAAATTCGCAAAAGTAGTACTTTGTTCTTGTTGTGAAAAACACGTAAAATCTTGTCTTTCCATGCAAAATTAGTCTGGCATCATTTTAGTTTAGTACAACAAATGTACAACAGATAAAACAACAGTGATTTTTATTGCTGTTTTGTGATGACAATTGTCAAAAAACAAGATACGTGTACTTGCGTTTTCTCTTGGGTTTGCAAAGCTTGTTAGTATTAGTAAAGGTTTAATAGGCCATGTGCGCGTGTGTTGGTAAAACATAAACAACATTTGGCAGATCACATCACGAAACAAGCAAAACAGCTGGCGCTTCGCGGTTACCTGAATTATTTTATCATGAGCAGTGTTTTTTTCGCACGGAATTTTAACAATGTTGCATACTTTCAAGCAATAACAGCGAGAAATTTATAAACAAAACCGCGAGTTGTGCTACATTTAGTACATGTAAAATTTTTCACGCGAAATAATCAATGGTGCTGAACATTTTTGAACAGAGTGCCAGCCTTAACGGAGAATTTCGCAATTTAACGGTAAAAGATATAAATTTCTGAAAATCGACTTGAATGCTTGAAAATATGAGTCAACTATGAGTTAAGCACTTTTGCCACAGATAAAGTAAAAATTTATCATTTAATAAAATTCAATGCATGTGTATGTTGGAACATTTTTAGCTGCTGCCCTTCTTAATATTTTTTAAAGAAATATTCTTACAGCTTTTTTAATTATTTAATTTGTTTCTTTACTATTACTTGCTAGAGTAAAAGAACTTTCTAAAGAGTACTTTTTAAAACTCCATTGTTTTAAATTTTTGTTCCATTACCTGCTTTATAAAATTAAAAAATTATTTCTGCGCATTCTGCTTATTTAAAAAAAAAACTGACTCTTAATTTAATTTATATGTTTTTTTGTAAAATGTTAAACGTCTGTTTAGCTACTGGTGACCTATATTTCGCAAAAATTCCAAATTCAAAACTGTAGACATATGTACATATGTATATAAGGCATATTGGATAACTTTTTGACATTTAGGTTAAGCATAACAACACTATTGACAGCAAGCACATTTGTCAAAACTTGCGACAACAATGAAAAAAAAATTATATAAAGAAAAATTCAAATTCTTATTGGTTGAAAGGGTTATTGTTCTTTATTTCATTTACTGCATTTATTGGTAACAGAGGCACACTTTGATACCCTTGATACATGTTCCCGTGTATGACTGACTGCATTACACCCGTGGCTTTGAATATTGTTCTCATTTATTTATTTATTAATTTTATACTTTTATTTTTGAGTTTCATATTTATTGGGAGGTAAATATGTACGTACATACATACATACATTCTTGAATATGTACAGATCTGTTCGGCGTTTAGTCAGCCTCCTGGCATTCATGTTTTCAGAGGTTTCTTTCAAAGTGTTTTTTCGCAAATATGACATTGCATGTTGTTGCATGTCTTTGCGAAAATAAAAAATTTTAAAAGCATAAAGTCAGTTACGAATGCATTGTTGGGTTATTGATACATGTAAAAAATTCGAAAAAAAAGAGAAATCATTTAATGTAATGGAAGTGTATGCAAAACAAAGTTTTTAAGACCATAAAAAAATTATAAAAAAAACCAAGCCCAGCTTTGTTTTATTTGGATTTGCGTACTGTGCTTTTTGTCTTTATGCTGGCTGCTGACACTTTGGATGATTTTGATTCTTATTATTTTCCGTTTAAGTCAATACCACCATCAACAAGCACAATTGACCAAAAATACATAAAAAATATATATTTTTTTTTACCATTTGAAGGTATAAAGAGAATTAAAGTTTATTCTTTTACAATCCTAATGACTTTTAACGATTTTTCTTATTCATGTGTTTTTTTTCTGTTTCCAAAAATTTAGTGGACCAAAAAATTGTGCATGCGCTCATGATACTCGCATTATTAATTTTGCAAACATTTTATTTTAGTGGAATTATGAAAACAAAACAAAAAAATTGTTTTGCATGTTGAATTTAACAAACTGCATGACATTTGCATACTACGATGCTTTAAAATAAGGTTATTTTGGAAAAGAGGTCAAAGATGGTTTCTCTATTTTTAATAAATTTTAGGAACGAAAGAAATAAGTTCCCAAATTGGTTAAATGTTTTCACTGCCGTAAATGAAACTGACGCAAGACTACTCACGTGACCGGCAATTAAATTTACTTAAACGGCCCACCCACTTGCAATATAATTTTGCAGTTTTTCGTATTGTACAGTAATATCGCAGGTAGCACAATATATTGGCAAATATAAAACGACTTTATTGTTAATGTACAATCAAGACAATTGTGGCGGAAACTAAAGTCCTGCACAAGACCATTTATAAGACATTTCAAGATATGAGATATTCTTCAAATGCTTTACTACAGCGAAATATTTTAAAACAAACGCTAAATAATACTGTTGGCAAGGCAAACAACTGAAACAAATGTCTTGCCATCAGTGTTGTTTAGCGTTTGTTTTAGAATATTTCGCAGTAGTAAAGCATTTGGAAAATCTCTCATGTCTTGAAATGTCTTATAAATGGTCTTGTGCAGGACACTAGTGGTAACATTGTTCAATGTTATTTACTTTTTCACTGTTAGGAAAATTGGGCAATATTTTCTTTTCTTTTTCTTTTCCCCGGAAAAATAAGGCAACACTGAAAATCTAAAACATCCACAGTGGCAGCACCATTATGCTACGTAGTTGTTACCAGTATTTGCAAACAGTATTTTTTACTTTTAAAAAAAATGTTTTTTGTTTTCATCAGGAACTTACGTTTCTATAATCAAAAAAAAAAAAAAAAAATAAAAAAAAATCAGTGAAGTGCGACTTTGACCCGCGCACGAAGGGTTCCGTACGGGCACGAAGGGTTCCGTACGGGCACGAAGGGTTCCGTACGGGCACGAAGGGTTCCGTACGGGCACGAGATATGTAATTCAATACGAACAATATAAACTATAGTTTTGGCATTTTTTTCGTTTTTGGGTTTTTTCGGTTTTAAGCGTTTTTTTAGTTTGGGGGTTTTTTGAATTTATTAATATTTTTATTATTTTGGCGTTTTTTTGTTTTATTTTGGCGATTTTTTTATTTTAGCGATTTTTTTTAATTTTGGCGTTTTTTTCATATAGGTGTTTTTTTTTTGGTTTTGGCGATTTTTTTTAGTTTTGGCACTTTTTTTCATTTTGAGGATTTTCTTTGGTTTTTGGCGTTTATTTTAAATTTTGGCGATTTTTTTCGTTTTGGCGATTTTTTTTAAATTTGGCGATTTTTTTTAATTTGGCTATTTTTTTCATTTTGGCGATTTTTTTTTCACATAAACAATTATTTTGGTTTTGGCGCATTTTTCGCGTTTTGGCGATTTTTTTTAATTTTGTCGATTTTTTTCGATTTGGCGATTTTTTTTTAAATTTTTGGCGATTTTTTTCAGGTTTTGGCGATTTTATAATTTTCGGATTTTTTAGTTTTACCGTTTTTGAAAATTTCAAGAGTTTACCTCTTACAGTCTCCAAGTTGTCAAAATTACATAGTCAAAATTGCATTAACTGATGGACCACCCTTTAATTTAAACTTTTTAATATTTTAATGTTTATTGTTGTAGTCTATATAAAAATACACTAATTTTACAAATTTCAAGTGTCAATATACATATGTACATAGAATTGTATGTATAGTACATGAGATTTTAACATTTTTCGTCGCTCGTTTTGGAACAACTTTTAATTTCTAATTCTCATGTATTTGATGTTGTAGTGGCCAAGGTTCTACATACTCTGTCCAAATTTCAGGTCAGTAGCTCTTACGGTTCCTGAGAAAATACCGTGTGACGGACAGACGGACAGCGTAGCGAAAACAATAGGGTTCCTTTTTTCACCTTTGGTGTACGGAACCCTAAAAACAGCTGACAAGCAACGGTTATATTCGATAATCATCAAAACAAAATTGTTTTCGCTTGCACCCTTCTCCATGACGTCAAAAAGCAAAAAACACAAATTAAATAATTTTTTTTCTCTTTGAAGAGATGGAGACAATCAAATAAACAGAAAGACAAAACTTTCTTATTTTCCTCAATAATTGCTGACAACACATACGCCACAACTATTGGATTGATGAGTTTATTTGATCGCCAAAACTAGACATGTCCCCAGTACATCATTTCTTTTAAATTTTTTTTCTCAGGTTCTCCAAGTACACATCTATGATGTCACGAAATATTTTCATTCAAAACCAGTTCGATCCTACCTTAAAAAAATAAAGAAAACTAACTTTTCCTTGCTAGTCTTTATCTTAGTAGTTCAGTTGTTTGCCTCTCCTGTAAAAAACAGTTAACGGGACTAGTCTGGCATTGTTCACCAGCTCTACAATTGCTTACAATTCTTTACCAAACTCTCTTATGTCTTTATTCAATTCAGCAAGAGTTTTTTAGTTTCCTGTTAAAATGTGCATGTATGTATGCATGCATGTTAGTGTTTTTGTATTTGCATGTTTATTTCTCTGCACAAATGCTTTATGTGCGATACGTATTTATTTGCATCACGGTATATTTCGACATTTATTACTTGTGCACAAACAATTTTATTCTTTTGTATGATTTCCAAAAATAATTTTTCATTTTAGTAGGAGTTTGAATCGTGTTTGTTTTCACACAGTCTTCAAATAAAAATTCCCAATAAACATATTGTGCAAATTGTAGTTTATTGTTTGAATATTTTAGTTTGTACTCTTAACTCTAGTTTTATATGAGCATTTATTTATCTGTCTATGTATCTGTAGGTTTGTTTTAATTTTAATTTAATGTTTGCTTTTCCATTTGTGTCTGTCTGTATGTGTGTGTTATATTTATATTTTTTTTATTATTGTATTCTATTTTTTATTTACTGCCATTTTATTTGGGTTCATAAGTTGCGTGTTCCATGTTAATTTTATGGACTTTAATATAAACTACATATTTTGTTTCTATGTATATAACACCTGCAAGGGGTAAATAACTTTAATATTTATGTCCTTTGATTTTCTTTAGCTGCTTATTTTTGTAAAAATTATACAAATGTGAAGAACATTGTCTATAGCGTAGCGCCACAAAATAAAGGTCTAACGGCGTAAAATCTCATGATCTTGGCGGCTAATTAGCGTCGCCAAAACAAGAGAATCCGCCACTAAAATGTCTAAGTGATAGAATCATTAAACTTTTTCGCTTATTTTATTAAATTAATTTATAATTTAGGTAATTTAATTCTAAGTTTTATTAGTTTTCGTTTTTTTTTAGTTGCGGTTTTGCAGAACTTATGTACATGGTATGGTACATACCATAGCATATCATTCTCTGATGACAAATGTGCCTCCCTTGTGAACATTTATGCATGATAATGACCCTAAGCGCACTTCATGCCTTGTGAAGAGTTGCTTACAGGAAAAAAATATCACTGTGCTAAAGTGGCCAGCTCAATCCACGGACCTGAATCCAATTGACAACTTGTAGAATGATGTTGAGGAGCATGTACAAGCATTAAAAACCAAAAATTTTAGCGATTTATGGGAAGAAATCCAAAAAGCTTAGTATACTACTCCAAAGGAACGTTGTATGGCATTAGTTGAAAATAAACCCAGGATATGCGCTGCTGTGATCCAAAATAAAGGATATCACAACAAATACTACGATTTTTTATGAAGCTGAATCTTACTTTAGTGAATTAACTTTTATTTTGCCCATGACCAGACTAAAACGTGTATTAATCTGAACCATATGTAAATAAAACTTCCTAAAGAAATAAATCTAACAAACTTTTGTAAATTCTTTTTTCATAACATGACTAGGATCTTGGAAAAAATATCAGGGAACTAAAATTTTTTCGATAAGATCTAAAAATGATGAGAAATTAAAGAATAATTTCGTGCTAAGCTAAATAGAAAAATGAAAAAATGGAAAAAACAGAAAATTAATAGTGATACTTATAAATGTGTTTATCAAAGGTAAATCAATTGTATACACAACAATCGTTTCTCATTTCCGTTTCATTGTAAATTTAAGTTAAATAGCTGATGTTAATAAGAATCTCTACCCAAGTAGATAGACTAGGGTGCTGATGAAGTGCGTGGCTGCACAGAAAAGTATCGGTATTTCCCCCAGCTTAAAGTCTAAGTTTAATTTTTCTTCTCTTCTTTAGAAACTCACATTAATTAATAAAAATATTTCATTCAATAAGAATTGAAATTACTGAACTTGAGCCTGACTATGAATTATTTCTGATTAAAATTATCAGAAATATATAAGTGGAGTGTCGTGTCTTAAATTCGTGACCACCAGTGTATGTACGAGTAACTTAACTACAAGTTTGTTTAGTTTTTTTCAAGTTTTTTGTTTCTCCTGCAAAAATGTATTTTTGTTAGTTACGCCTTTTTGCATTTTAGTTAACGATATGTATCTTATATCGTCGGGTGGTTGTGAGTTTGCCGAAATAAAGCTGGATTCACCCCTTGTTTCCGAGCAAAATTTTTGACCAAACAAAATTTTTTTTATATGGAGTTTGCCGTTTCTCTTTCTTAGAGAGAGAGAGAAACTCCATGTAAAAAAATTTTGTTCGGACAAAAATTTTGTTCGGAAACAATGGGTGAATTCAGCTTAAGTTCTAGCTTACACTATGCAAGTCTTATTGCTAAGCAGATTATTTTGTTAGGAGAGAGGGAGAGATATACGAGGGGAACAGAAACGTTTATTTTTCCCTTGTCTCTCTCTGTCTCTCCTAACAAACTAATCAGCTTAGCAATAAGACTTGCATAGTGTAAACTAGGACTTAAGATGAATATCCAAACCGTCCCGTTGAGATATCTGATAAGGTCATTCAACCTAATCTCAGATAGATCTGAAAGATCATCTAGTACATGAATGCCTTAAAAATTGTGTCTCGATAGATGCAAAGCTGGGCATTCGCAAAGAAAGTGAAAGATTGTTTTCTTTTGATACTTGCCAATATATTGTGCCACCATCGAATATGACATACACATTGGCGATATTATTGTACAATACGAAAAATTGCGCAATTATATTGCAGGTGGGTATGCTAAATCTGCAATATTTTCAGCAGCAGTTTCCTTAACTGTTTCCTATCAATGATTGTTCAAACAAAAAAAAGATGTATCTTTTGAGTTCTCTAATGCATGATTAATTTCTTAAATAAAATTAAAATTTTTCCTCATATTAAAAATCGTGTAGTAAGTGGAAGACTCATTTTCGAATTTATTTGTTTTAAAATCAGAAAAACTGAACAACTGAAAAACATGTCATTGTCGGCTGACGGAAATAAATATTTAGCAAAAAAAACTGAAAAAAAATTATTAAAGAAAATAAAATAAATAAAAATCATTGTTCACGATTTTGTGGATGAATTTCTAGCAAAACAAAAATATGAAAAAAACAAAATTAAACAAAAGCTTTAAATTCTTAAAATCAACATTGAAGCCTAATTTGGTTAATGCACAATTAGAAAAATAAAAATTAAAAAAAAAGTTAAAAAGTAATTTCAACTAATTAAACAGGAAAAGCTAAATAACAATGACAATTATTTTTTATAACATTCAATTATTTTAATACGAGTATTTACGAGTATTGTTTCTAAATTTCTTTTTATTTCTTTCTCAATTGAAATTTACAACCGAAACCCCTCCAAAAAAAGAAGCAAAAAGTTCATAATAAACATTTCCAATCAGCATTTCATAAAATGACATTAAACACCATCGAAATTAAAAAAAAACTTGCTGCTTTTAAAGTTTCTAATAAATATTAATTTTGGTTTTTGTTATCACTGAAATAGACGCCCACTGTAGTTGTATAGTTTTTGGAGATTAAAGTCTTCATTTCGTCATAATGGAAATAAATGAATTTTAATTTTTTACCCCATTTAAGTGTTAATTAAAACGGACTAGTTGTCAAATGATAAATTTGATGGACGAGATATCAAATGAAACAAAAAAAAAATGGGTAAACAAATATTTGAGAGCTTTTACCATTGGGAGTAAATAGTTTTCTTAAGTATTCTTTAATAAGCAAAATACCAGTATAAATAAATAATAATTAGTGTTTCTCTATGCTAAGTCACTAATGTTGTTGTAAATAAAAATGATTGGGTAAGAGAGCTGAAAATTTGATAAAATTTAAAGGAGGTGGCAAACAGTTTTTAAAGTCTCATATTAAATTACAAACATTAAAAATTGTAAAAACCCCCGAATATATCTAAAGATGCGATATCTTCTAAACGGCTAGACCGATTTTCTTAAAACATGGCTAAGAACCCTCTCGATCAAGTCACCTTTTAAACAGAAAAAAACTAAATCAAAATCGGTGCAGCCGTTTGGTCTGTACATGGACACGAACAGAGACACAGATACACACTACACTCAAAAAAAGTCATGCACTATTATTATTAAGAAATTTTTTTCCTAAATTCAAGTAAAAAAAATTTCGAAGTTTTAGTAATTTTTTCTAAGTTTAAGTAAATTTTTACAAAAATCTAGTAAAAATTACTTAATATGAGTAAAAAATAAAAAGTTCATATCCTCAAAAATAGTTCATAAAAATACACAATAAATTTCAGGAAATGTTTACTGACTTAAAGGAAATATTTACTAAGAGTAGGAAAATTGTTATAAACTGAAGAAAATTTTATATTAAAGACTAGTAAATTTCGTCTTAAAACAAAAAATAAGCTTTAGGAAATGAATTACTCCTGATTAGTTAATGAAATTTGACTTACTTAAAAGATGTAAAAAGTTGTTCTAAATTTTAGAAAATTATTTACCAGTTTTAAGTATTTTTTCTTTAAATTATAGAATATTATTTTGTTTGCATTAAGCAAAAAATCTAAGTAAATTTTTCAATATTTGAACTTGAAATTTATTTTTTTGTAAATAAAATTAAATTTTAAAACTAAATTATTTCAATGCTTATTCAGGCTGCCTTGTTGGCAATTGGTTAGAGTGTTTGCCTATCAATCAGAAGGTTGCCGGTTCAATACTTGTCTCCTCTCAAGGAATTTATATGTATGTATGGTGAATTATAATATAATTAAGAATATAATATGAAGATATAATAAATAACATATCATTTGGTATAGAATTTAATTAAAAATAAAAATAAGTACCAGAATTAAAGACAAAAAAATGGAAAATTTACTAAATTTGAGAACAAAGACGAAAAATTTTTTTTGCAAATCTCCCAATTTTATTGGAAAATTTAACTTAATTTTAGGAAAATTTTACTTAAATATGAAAATATAATTACTATAAAATAGTTCATTAATGAACTAGAAATTTAGTAAATATTTTACTGGTTTCAAGTAAAAAACAGCTTTGGCGCCATACGACAACTTTTTTTTATTCAAATTTAGAAAATTTTCCAAAGTTTTAGTTAATTTACTTTAACTTATAACACCCCTTTCTTTATCCGGGGGTTAAAAAGCGAAGTAATGCTTAAGAAATAGTAGTTTAAAAGGTTTTAAAACACATATTTTCAAATTCTTAAATAGTTATGTTATTTCAAATGATTCAAAAGCCATGTTCGTAATCTTTCACCACCAATAAGTGTTGGAAATTTCATTTACTTAATATTGAAATTAATATAAAAAGTTTAGGGGGCAAATTACGGCACTCGTTATCGAACGAAATTACGAAATATTTCTATATAAACTCTATTGAAATATTTCGTAATTTCGTTCGATAACGAATGTCGTAATTTGCCACCAGGTTTCTAAGAGATTGGAAAATTATTGATCCGTTAGGTAAAAGCAGTCAGTATTTGACTTATCATCAATTTGATTCAAAGCAGCTAAAAAAGGAGCAGTAGTTTTTTATTTTTTATTTTAGTTTATTTTTGTGATGCGCATTAGTCTGCCTCCGTGTGAGTTGTGGTTCGGAAAGTTTAAGTGAGAAGGGCATAGTCAATGATCAGTGAACAGTATCGGCTTCAGTTGATAATAAAGCTAATATAACACCAAAGCGGACTGAGAAATCATCGGCAAAATATGACAGCTAAGTAAAGGTTCAAAAATTTAATAAATAAAAACTTGGTGACGGTTTAATTTGCCTATCCCTTCACAAGCTGTGTTCTCTATTACTGACCATCTTCTCGTTAGCCGAACGTAGCTGTTGTTGTACCGTACCGTACCGTAGTGTTAGTACGTTGGTGCACTCATAGAACATTTAAAAACGTGCGTACGCTTTACTTTGTTTTGTTGTTTTAACATGAAGAAGAAAGGAACAGCTGTTTACAAAACAGTGATGGGAATTAAACAAGCTCAAATGGTGACTATTGAGAAGAAAAAGTACCTAAAATATGCAAATGCTACTAAAATTGTATCAGAGTATGTACATAAAAATATATCGTTAACTTAATACGAAAAGGCCCCAACTCATAATTTTTCAAAATCGATAGTTTTACATATTTCGATAGACTATTACTAAACTAAATTAAAAAAGTAATAAAACTAATGTAACACTAAACTTGTAAAGTGTTTTTAATAAAAATTGTGTTTAAAAAAATGTATCAATATTTCATAATTTTTTATTAAGTTTTTTCTTCCTCCTGTAAACTATGAAAAACATGAGTTGGGGCCTTTTCGTATTAAATTAACGATATGTATGTTTTACGTTTAAAATAAATAAATTTGTTCATATATATATACATACATATCGATAGAAATGCCCTTACTCGTATTTTCATAAAATTGAGCTTTTCACTTCACTCAACAACGTTAGGAAATTCTATTTTATACAGATTGAGACGTACCGTCAACGTTACAGTAAATTTCGGTAAGCATTTGAATTGTTCCAGGGTGACCGATGACATTTTTCAAAAAGTAACACCAAAAAGGAGATTTATCAAACACAAGGGGCAAAAACGAGATAACTACACAAAACTTTTTATTTTTAATGTATTTTTATAAAATTCACTCTAAAAAAGGGAGATAAGAAGTGGCAAGGCAGTCGAAAAAGTGGCAATTTGCCACTTTAGTCGGACGAACGGTCAGGCTGATTGTTTTCAATCAACAAAAACAATCAGTCAGTCGTAAAGCAGCTCTGGGCGAGTAAACATCTCGCGTCATTGGCAATTATTTCTTAAATGCAAACAGTTTTGCGTCTCCCTCGCACTAATTGACAGATCTGCTACGGATTACCGTATAATCTTGCGTTCTTTTGTGAAATTTCCTTAACAACCACGTTGCTACTTCCCATGTGAAGGCATAGGACCTGTACAGTCAGTCACAAAAACATTTTTAAGAATACTGTTAATAACATCATGGACATATGTTCTTAGTCACCCGTCCATTTTTGTGCAACGATATTCTGCAAATTTACTTTGTAGAATATGTACTATAAATAAATAAATAAATAAATAAATAAAAACAATCAGCTGTTTCGTTAGCTTACGTGGACGTTCGGCTTTTCTGCCTTAAGAACATCACTTTTTTTCAAGTCTTCAAAATGAGCCATAGGCAAAATTTTTGTTTTTTTACTAAATGAATTCTATAAAAATAAAATTATATGTTAAATTTAGCTAAATTGGCAGCAGTATAGAAGATGATACACATCATATGTTTAGAGTACTGCATCTCGTAAATATAACGTCGCTACAAACTCAAATATAAGCAAAAAAGTTTTCTCAAGACTGATAATGAAAATTTTCCGATTATTCCATAAATCATTTTTTCTTATCTCTAATGCATTTAAAAACATTGATATGCATCCCACTAACTATCTTTAACTTTATCTTTGCATTTTGAAGTTATTTAACATTCTTTTGTTTTAATATTTACAAATTTTTATTTACTAATTTATTTATGAATGCTTTTTATTTTATATATGTATAAAATCTTTGACTGATAACGAGGCACTACTTAATTCATTTACTTCTACGTGGGTTGTTTTATACACTTGAGTTTCTTTTTTTTCATTTTGTTTAGTTGCTGCTTAATTATTAACATATTTCTGTATTTAATTTTCTTTTATTTACCCGCTTTATAAATTTAATTTTAGACGCAACGATGGATATTTTTAAATCTCGGCTAATTAGTGTCTAAAGAACTTAATAAAGATATGTTAAGAATGTAAACAAGTAGATATGTATGTATGCGCGTGGATTAAGAAATTATTTAAAAAAAATATATATTTAGGGTATTCAAATGGTACTCATAAATTAACACGTTTTAAAGTAATAAAACGAAAAAAATATGACTGCTGTGAGCAACCCCTCATAATTTACATTGTAAATTTTACAATTACAAATATTGTTCTCATTTGTATTTTAGTTTTAGCACCTTTGTACATTGCTTGCTCTCTCTCTCTCTCTATATCACACACACTCTCTCTCTCTCTCTCAATTCTTTTGGTAAACTCTAACGCATTTTTACAATAAAGATAGCTGAGAGAGTCTTATTACATTATGACCTTTTTGTTTGAGCCACAACAAAATTTCCCAACTGTATGAAACTAAGTTCAGTACCATATCTACATTTATTATTTTGGTAAATAAAAATTTTGACGTTTCAGTAATAAAATGTTTTTTCCCGTGTACGGGTTATTGGCCCATAGCACAACCTTTATTTTAGAGGTCAAAGGCAAACCTTTTTTTGTAGCTGGTACTTCAGAGGGAAATGTTTTTTTTCTCTTGGACCTCCTCCTACTAAATCAAAATGAAGAATCATGTTGAATCACAGTTATTTCAAGTTAGATCAACATGAATTAAATTTAATGTAGTAATTGTATTTTATTAATTATTTAACTTACGTGTGGTTGAAATCGACATCAGAAAAACTGTTGTTTGTATATAAATTGGCTTCCTTGACCAAGATTTGAACTCGGAACTCATCGTGTGGTAATCAACGTGCTTACCTCTGATCCACAACAGCTTTAAATATTTTTTAGATATACACTAAATATGTACTATCATGAATAAATAATCATTGATAATTTAACATACAATTTATTTGAAGAGTTTTATTAAAAAAAAGTAATATGAGTCCGATAACAGGGGAGATGTGTAAACATTGAAAATTTAAATTGATTGAAATTTTTTTTATATTGGCTTATGGTAACTAAAACAAGATATATATAAATTTTTGACTCTACTGAATTTTAAAATCTATGGAAAACTGCATCTATAGTAGTGGATTTATTAGTTGTGGGAGTTTGTGGAGAATTGCTCACATGCAAGGGGAACACGTCAAATAAAAATTTTGATAAAGCTTGCGACTTTGGGTTGGAAAATTTTTATTAAAATCTCCACCCATAATAATTGGCATGAGATGGAGATTGTTACCCAGTTGTCGTGCACTAGCTTTAGTGTAAGGCAACAGTACGTAATAATATAATATTATAAATTCTTTATAAAGACTGCTATATATATTTTAAACAAATATTTGACATTTAAAAAGCTCTTTTATTTAAAAATGTATATCTATTTTATATTTTTCAACTTTTTAACATTATTACCCCACTGGCAACACTTTTACACTTCACAGGCAATTTTTATTAAAATTAACATTGCTCCTGAAGGTATGCTTTAAAATTCGAATGATTGTATTTCTATGCAGCTGTTAAGTTTATCTGTACTTATTGTTCGTATGATTACACTAATACACTCATACATATCTCACACCGATTTGATAACGCTTTACGATCGTACTGACAATTTGTGATTGTATTGTGAAAAAGATTTTTACCCCCTAGCGTATAGATGTTTACACATAAAAAAAAATACTTTGCATTGCCTCCAGGATTCGAACCTCCGATCTTCTAACTGCAAGGCTAGTACAGTGCCTACCAGACAGCAGCAGTTTGTTGGCTGTTTACAAACATAAAGAAAAAACAACAACAACAATACAAAAACAACTCACACAACTGAGCACAAAAGTGTATTGCAGCTATGAACAAAGCAAAGAAACACCAACACACACAAACAACATATTATTTCCTTTAAATTTAATATGATTTAAATGAATTTGAATCAAACTTTTTGCATGGTGATTTTACATTGGTATTTTTTTCTGTGTGCAACTACTTCCCTACTGACAGCGCAAGTAAGGTTGACTTTATTGCTGGTAAATATGGAAATTTTAAATTTTTATTAATGTCTTGACCTCAAACATGAGGTAGTTTGGGTAGGAGCATGATGTTTTTTCAAATTGCGGTAAAGTTGTGGATACTCCATCTCAAGGGCCAGATCTATAACCTATTCCAAATTAATGGGATTATTTGAAAAAAAAACAGTATTTCCAAATAACATTTCTAGAACTAAACGGAGTTAAGAACAATAATACGAGGGGAAAGTGGGAAATATCAGCGATATATTTGGAAAAAAAGATTGTCCATGAGAAGTCGCCTTACAAGCCGATTTGATGCTAATGGCGGCCACAAAAAATATTTATTTTTATACACCTTAAAATCTTTCTTATTTTCTTACTACATAATACAAGGATGTAAAAACATTTTCTTGACAAAGAAATTTTCGAGTTTTTTTGGTTTTCATGTAATTTTTATCCTCTTATTTTTAGTTTTACTTACAACGAACGACAATTTGTTCACTTAAATACAAATAAAATGAAATCTATAACAAAAAATTTCACAATGCAAACAAGGAAAAAAGTATTTACGATAAAAGTCAAATTTTTTAAAACGATTTCAACTATGTATTCTTGACAAACTGTACATATGTAGACATATGCTCACTTTTGTTAAAACAATCCCTTGTAACTGCAAATATATCATGCATAATTGTCATCACTTTGCCAACTCAGTCATTATTTGGTTTTCAAATTTAGTCCACTTGCTCAGTGTGTCATATAATTGACGCCACGATGTTTATCATTTTCCTTGATGACTAATTGATGTAATGCTAGAAACACAACTGGGACGATCAACGAATTTTTGACCGCGATTAATTGACGCCAAAAAATAAAATATATTAGCCATTCGCAACAATTTCTGCAATGGACTTATTTCTATAATTCTATTCATTTTCATTTGTTTTTGTTTCGTAACACAAGATATATGGAGTGTATACCTCCAAAGAATTTTTATATTGTTGTTAATTTCCAGATCTTATTTAGAATAGTGAAAAAATGCTCCAGAACGTTCATAACGATTTCAATTTTACTTTTCACAAAATATTTATCATACTGTGGGTTAAAGTGTTACGGAAGTCTTTTGTAAACATTTCTTAAGGCCTAAATTATTTTAATTTAAGTTTTTGGCATATATGAAATATGTTCCTTAGACCAGAAGTTATGTAAGCAGCACAAGCATGATAAGCCCTTCGACGTGCAATGTGTATTTACCTGCATGTAAGTTCTGTGTACGTATTATCAACAAAGATTTCGCAAAAATACCGGAGTGTCTTGAAACTTGCTTTTTTACTTTTGAAATAATTTTATTTCATCTTGATTTAATATTCATGTACTGTTACATCAAAATGAAGAAACATAATGAATCAAAGTTATTTTAAGTAAATGCAACGTAAATTTGATACTGATATAACAAAAAGAGAAAAAGAGCTCTGTTGAATCAATGTTATTTCGTATTGAAACAACATGAATTTTATGTAATATAGTTGTTTAATTTATTTTATTAATTATTTAACTCACGTGATTGTATGTGTTGGAACAACAGGAATCAGGAAAATTTTGTGTGTTTTGTATATAATTGGCTTCTTTCGCCAAGATTTGCACTCGAAGTCATCTAGTGGTAGTCAGCGGCTTAACGCTGTAGCTAAAATAAATAGATAAGTACCATCAGATATTAAATTTTCCATGATTTAATTGATTATTTAACATAAACTTATGTATTTTGTTAAAATAGTTCAAACTGTGAAGCTATATTGGATTTTCTGCAGAAACACATGGAGTCTCTAGCAGGAATCGAACTTAGCGACCAACCCACTACAAGACAAGTTCACTACCACTAGCAAAACAAACAAGAGAAAAATAAGAAGAAGACACACAGCTATTGCAACTACATATGAAGCAAAAAAAAACAAACACACTTATAGGTTTTTATATGATTTCTAATCAAAATTTTTGCATGTTGTTTTTACATTGGTATTTTTTTCAGTTTGAACAAATCTCCTCTATTTAAATTGACCTCAGTGATTGTGTTTTATTTTTCTTGTTTTATATATGTACTCCAACTATTTTAATTCTATTTATTATTAGAATATTTATTTTTCTTCATGTCCAAGATTTATTATAAATAAATGTTTATTGTTTATTTAGTTGAAGCCAATAATAACAAATTTTCTTTAAATTACGTTGAAAAGAAAATGTGTTTATAATTTATGGCTAAACATTTTGAAAACTATAAAAATTCAGCCAAGAAAATAATTTAAAACGGTTTCTTTCAAAGCAAATAGTTTGTTCCAGCTGTTTCAGCAGTACTAGTCCATGGTAGGTTTTCTTTATTGTTATAAAATTTATCTAAAATACATAAAAATATTTATTACAGCTTTAATGGGCTTATAATGTTTATATTCAATGAGATTTCTATCGATTGAAAGTATGTAATTTAGATTTTTGTTAAATTCTACCAATGCACAGTGGCCCTATTGCTTAACCTAGCCGGAAAAAGTCATAATTCGCTTTTGATCGGGACGTGTAAAGTAGGGGATATCAAGGGCTTCATCATGGAAATTCAGAGGCTTAATGATGAATAAATAAGGGTAATTCTGGATACAAAAGGAGTGGTTGGGGGGGGGGGGCGGGGTAAATATTACTTTTAAGGGGCAATAGAAGGAAATCACAATGAACCCAACTGGTCCTCCGAGTGAAGGTGAATTATAGCACCAACCTTGCTAACCTAACTTAACCTGTTATCTTACATATGTATGACGACAATACAAAAACTAGAGCTTAAATCCATTTAATGTAATGGAAGACGGAAAGTGAATAGCACTTTCACATATAAAATAGACAATTACAAAACTAACGGCCCACGATGTCGAGAAGAAATTTTCTATTGCTTACTTACAAGCAAATTTTCATAATTTGTTTTTGTTTTCAATATAAGTAAGCGATAGAAAGTTTCTTGTCGATATCGTGGGCCAGGCTGTACATCTTTTTTTTTTTTGTAAATAGAACATCCTGCATGAAATGTATAAGCAGTAACATTTATTCATAAAATATTATTGAATAAAATTATTGATTCCGAAATATTAAGAAAAATATACTTTCTTCCGGCTATATTAATATTTTGGACCACTGTGCAATGTTGCTTAACAAATATTTTATCTTAATGTAAACAAAATTTTTTTCAAAAAGGTCCTATAAAAGGACAAAGAATGAGGAAATGAAAAACCAAGTACGCAGTTTGACTATGTTTTGTGTTTAGATCAGTGCTGGCCAACGAGAGTAATGTATTCGTTTATGTGTATTCATTTATATAAGAAGCCGATTGAAGTTCGGCACTCTAGTGTCACTTTGCCCAGAAACGCTTTAGATTAATGGGTGTATGTAAAGTCGCATTGCTGCCAATAAAGTCCTGCACAAGACCACTTACAAGAACTTTTAAGACGAGGGATTTTTCAAATGCTTTACTACAGCAAAATCTTCTAAAACAAACGCTAAATAACACTGTTGGCAAGACATTTGTTTCAGTTATTGTATGTGTAGAAGTAAAGAAGAAAATACTTCGTGTCGGAAGAATTCTTCCTACGCATGTACATACATAGATACACGTTGTGTGTATGCTCTTTTATTTTTTTGCGCACATACTCGTACAAATGCACACATGCATTGAAATTAGTTTTGTACGCTTGCTTTAAAAAAAAACGTCCCTTTAGTCCTAATTTAAACTATGCAAGTCTTATTGCTAAGCTGATTAGTTTGTGGGAAAGTGAGATGAGGGGAACAGAACCAAACTAATCAGCTTAGCAATAAGACTCCCGTTGTGTAAATTAGGTCTTAGCAAATAATAGCTTACCATCTACATCTTAGACACACACACACCAGCGCACAATATGAAAAATATCAGGCATACACGCATCAACACTACTTCTGTTGATTGTTTGTTATGAACAAGAAGTCTTCGCAACATTATTTGTTAATACTCATGTACACGAACACCAATGCATCCATCGTGCTTCGTTCGCTTATTATGCGACAGCATTTATTTATTATTGGTTTAGTATAATACATGCCACGATAATACATTTAAAAAACAAGACGTTTTTAGATTTCAACACTGTTTACGCAGACCTCTAGCTGTCAAGAAGAAAACGTTTAAATTTGCCACACAGTGTAAATTTTTCTGTGCAATCGTGAGGAAATGTGTAAGTAAATACACTGTCCGATGTACAAGTGAGGAGTTTTGTTTTACAAAACAATACTTAAGTAAAATTTATTGAATAATTTTTTCCCATTGATTTTTTTTCTAGTAACCAGCTTTTAATTTCCTAATGCCTTATAAAACCATGCATAAGTGGTAATTGATTTTTTTTCTATGTATATCTAAACCACAAAACTATTCTATTTACCACAACATTTTGAACCGAGACGTAGACTCTTTCTTTTTTCATGGTTTTTGCAAGAAGAAAGAAGAAACGAAATGCTTTGTCTTTATTTGGTATAAACAGAAAAGAACACAATGAAATAACTATGTATGACAATTTTACTTAAATGGTAATAATCCGCATTTTACAAATAATTTTCTCACCATAAATGAAGCAACTAACAGAAAGAATCACTTGCAACGCCTTTGAGGCAGCTTAAAGCACAGAATAAAGTTACACAATATTCAACTGAGTTTTTTTTTTGGATTTTCAATATCTTATAGATATGTAGATGCAATTGTTGTTGGGTCCCCAACCAAAAGTTGTAGTAGTAGCGACAACATGCTACCTACCAACTGATCGTCGCATAGAAAACAAATATGGCAAAACTAGTTTAAGTTTAACTACTCGCTCGTATGTTTGTTTGCTGGTAACTATGGTTAAATAATCCTCTTTCATAAATGTGACGTTTGTTCTGCCAGCTCAGTGAGTGATGACGACAGTGAGTGAGAGCGAGTGGAGCAGAAGGTGAGGGGCATAAGGTGTGCAAAAATAAATTGAAATAAAGAAGACAGCTTCCACATGTTGCACAAATATTTGCTGATTTGGTATGCATTATTCTGTTTGCTGTTAAAGTTATTCAAAGTTTTTTTTCTACTCGCGTTGCAATGGATACATACATGATAATGATGACGATGATGATGATGATGACGATGCATCGTTCTGTTTGCTGTTTATTGCTGGTTGCAGCGGTATTTTAAACTTGAACTTACATAGTTTTTGTTTTATATTTTTAGGTTCAGCTTAACTCAATTTTATACAATGAATTGACAGTTTTGTCAAGTAGCCATTTCGCTGGTGTTGTTGGCTCAAGCTTGTGCGTGTGTATAAATTATTTCTCTTTCTTAAGGGCATGGAAATATCATAGAGCAAAAATTTAACAAAAAAATATATAAAGAAAATAAATAGTTGTTAAAAATTTTATAAATAAAAAAAAGCTGAAGAAAAATAAAAAGTGTTGCTGCACTTAAAGTGACTTGTTCATTATGTGTTTCCTTGATGTTCTCAACAAGAAACCGCTTTTGATGTTTTTTTAAGTTACTTTTCAGAATTTTACTGTGGAACTATGCACACCATACAATAATTAAATATTTTTACAAGTTTTGTAACTAATACGGTATACAGAAAAAAATATATCTCTAATCAACAGCTTTAATTGAAAAAAAAAACAAAAAATCAATTAAAAATTTAATTGTATCCACTAATTTTTTATTAATACAATTTTTAAGTAAAAGCTTAATTGACTTCTTTAAATTTTTAATTACATTTTTAATTAAAAATAGTAACTATTTTATTAACTATTTTATTAAGCTTGAAAGCTCAATTTTACCATCTCTAGATTTACAACAGTCTTGTCATTGTCGTTTGTTCTTTCCTAATTATGCAAATGTTAGTTAATATTTGTTTTTATTTTTCAACAATTTTAATATTTTAGTAACTGATTTTTGTTCGGTTTTTTTATCCCACTGTAAATAATTTTTAAGTTTAACAACGTGAGTGAATTCATTTGCTTTCAGCAAATACGGACATTAATGTGTCATCTTCTCTTCATTTGGTTGGTTGCACCTTAAAAGGGGGAAAAAATAGAAATATGTTTGCTGCCTTTATACGAGTATGTATGTATGTATGTATGTATAACGAAGCTGTGCTTTTGCATTAATGAAAATGTTGTTACAGGGCACAAGAGTTGGTGTGGCTTTGCCAGTAGATGCTAGGAAATATGATTCTATTTAGGTTCGGAGACTTCTTTTGTATAAAAATCTACAAACACAACGAACAATGAAATTTAATCTTAAAAGAAGAATAAAAACAAATTGTTACAAATCATTTTATCTTCCTGAAATTTAAGATTTTTTTAAATCACAACTTATACGTTTGAAACAAATTCAATACACAGCGTATTTTTTAGAGTTGCAGAACTTTAAATTAAAACAAGGACGAGAAAAATATTTTTAGTATGGAATAAACTGGCTTTTGGAGTTAGATAATTTGATGTCATTTATGTTTAAATATGATTGAAGCGATGTGGCCGCTTTGGAAGGCGCGTATGTGGAGCAATCTGGAACTCCAATTTTCACTCAATTTTCGCTTCATTGGCGGCCGTATTTTGCCAATAACTTGTGGAATGTGGATTCCCATATGTTCCAACTGTCTACGGTTCATCGGCGCGCTGCGGCATACGAGAGGCTTTTCACAAGCCCAAAGAAAACAATAAAATGTGGTTAAGTGACACCATCAACTGTGAGTAAATCTTAGCTGCCCAAAGTAGAGACAGAGTGCCGAACATCAATCGGCTTTTTATACAAATAAACACACATACGCTCAAGCATTACAGCTATGAAATAATGGCCTGTTTCCCACCTGCGAAAGAAAACGTTCGACTTACAATTTATATTGAAAACAAATGTTCATATTTTATTGTTGTTTTCAATATAAATTTTAAGTCGAACGTCTTCTTTCGCAGCTGGGAAACACTCCATAAATGTTATTGCTTAAAATCGCTTAAAGCATATTTTCGCCTTCCAAAAGAACGACTAGCTCATTTTATTTAATTTTAATTTGTTCGTTTTCTTAATTTGACATTTTTGCCTTAAAAACTGTGCAGGAACTATAAATTGGATGTTGCCAATATTATTTCTATTTGGCAATTGAAACTAACAGTTTCCATACGTAATAACCTTTTGGCAACTGGCAACGCAACTAAAGTTCGGTTGCCTTTCATAATCGAACCATAAAACTGCAGATAGATTGCTTAAGCTTAATATATTTATAAACATTTTAAATTAATATCGAATGCACTTATTGAAAAATTAATTAGTTAACTGAAAATTTTCGAGACAGTAATAATTTTACTTAATATCTGTCCATAAGCCACAACTCCTACAAATTTCATAAACCCTTTAATTTGAAATAACAACTACAGTCGTTATGCAAACGACAAGAAAAAAAAATATTTATTCTTAAACAAAATCATAATAATTATTAAATACTAAATCTCAGCTTAAAAGTAAAATTAATTTTTTTTCGTGTGATAACATAAACACAACATCGAACAGGATTGAGCGCCAGCCAACATGTTGGATACACTGGCACATGAATTATACAAAGAAAGCCAAAGTGTATTGGCCTCAACCAAAATAAATAAATAAATTCAAATAAACAAAATAATATGTGTATAAATCATTGTTTTGTAGAACGTTATAAGCCACAAGAAATACTAGCGGAAATAGAGCTACTGCTCGACAGCAATTTAATAGAATTAAATCGTTAGATTTTTCTTTGTCTTTTGAAAGCAAACATATACATAGTATGTATGCATGCAAATTTGTAATTTTTAATTTGTGTTTAACGCATTTAAACGGTTTATTTGTTGTTGGTGAAGCACATTAACAGTTTAACAGTTTTTATTTTAAATCTTAATGCTGACATCAGTGGCCTTTAGTATCAGCAAGACGGCACCACAAACCACACAGACGGCCAAACAATTCAGTTATTGCATGAGAAATTTCCCAGTCGCGTAATTTCACGATTTGCCAATGTCAATTGGACGCCTGGTTCTTGTGATTTAACGCCGCTGGATTATTATCCCTGAGGCCATTTGAAAGACCGGGCTTACGCGAACAAACCAGAAATAACTGAAGCTCTGAAAGATGAAATTCGGCGCTGCATTGACGAGATAACCGAAGCTTTGTTGCAAAATTTGGTTGAAAATTTTGTGAAAAGAGCGGACGTCTAGAGGTGTAAATTTGCCCGAAATCATATTCTATTATTAATTCCCATATTTCTACTTTACATTGCAATCAATAAAACTAAATTTATCAAAAAAAAGTGTGCTTTTAAGCCAATTCATTTCGAGTGGAATATGAACCAATAGAAGGCAAGTAATATGATCTTTTTGTTGCCAACTAATTATTTTAAAAGTTAAAATTTTTTCATGTGCAAACACATCTTAACACAAATTGTGCTGTTAATTTATTTTTTTAGTAATAAAAAAGGGGTCAAATAACTACTTTCCGATAATGATACAGTCCGCTCGGGCTAACATCAACATCCCATTTCGTCAATATCCCAAAACGTCAACCAAACCACAAATCTCTGAAACGTCAACTGTAAACAAAGCAAAAATTTTTGCTTTAATTTGGGGGTTCCCCTTAGAAATAAAGCATGTTTTTTTAGTGTCACAACTTTGAGTTGGCATCACTGCTTCATTTGAGCACCCACTTAACAGCTGATTGCTACTTTTTGTTTAGTTTGCTTTGAAATTTCATAATGAATCCACTTACACTAGAGCAAAGCGTGCAAATTGTTGAAATTTTTAATTAAAATAATTGTTCTATTCGTCAAACTCATTGTGCACTTCTTCCATTTTATGGCGTACATAATTGTCCTTCAGAGCGACTAATTCGGAGAACAATAGTTCGTTTTTGACCACATTTACTGTTACTGATAACCGTGAGACGTCGAACAGTGCGCACTTAAGAAGCTGTACAGGAAAGCATTGAATATGATTCTAAACAATTATTTCGTTGCCGATCTCAGCAACCAGGATTGTGCCCTTCCACTTTATGGAAGATTTTACGAAGCTTTTAAGATTCAACTTGTGCAGGAATTGAAGCCAAAAGACCATCGTATGGCCCGCCAATTGATATTGATTTTAAATTTCCATTAAAAATTTCATTTTCGGATGAATCCCATTTAAATGGTTAAATCGACACATAAATAAGCAGAATTGTCGCAAGCTTTTGTTGAAACACCATTACATCCACAGAAAACTACTATTTGGTGCACTTTATGGTCTGGCGGAGTCATTGGCCCATATGTCTTCAAAAACGATGATGGTCAGAATGTTATAGGAATATGATTCGAAATTTTTTCGTACCTCAATTACGTGGCATTAATCTTGCTGATGTGTGTTTCCAACAGGACGGAGGCACATGCCAAACAGCGTGCGCTACAATTGATTTACTCAAAGAAAGTTTTGAGGAGAAAATAATTTCACGTAATGGCCCACCAAGATCGTCTGATTTAATCCCATTGGATTATTATCTTTGGGGTTGTGTTGAGTCACTTGTATACGTCGATAAACCACAAAGAATTGAACACTTGGAAAAATCAACATTCGAAGATTTATCGGCGAAATAATGCCACAAGTGCTGCGAAAAATTTTTTAAAATTGGTGCTCCAGATTGCGCTTTCTAAGCGCCAGCTGTGGCGGCCACATGACAGAAATCATATTTAAACATTAATTTTATCAAAAGTTCTTTCCAATAAAGCCCGTTTTATAGATATTAAAAATATATTTCCTTGTTTGATTACGATTTAAGCTTGTGTCACTCTATAAAAAACATCTTTTATAAGTAAGTGCTTGTACAATTCATTATACAATTCATTCAAAATAATAAGTACAACTTTTACCAAAATAGTTATTGCCAAAAATCTTAAGAAGTTTTTTTAAATTTTGTTCCGTTGACAACAATTATTATTATGTTGGCTTCAAAAAAATATTTGTCAGACTTGCTGATTAAATGTTCTGTTTTTTCAATAGTGATTAAATTCTTTTAAAATCTGACCTGCATTGAAACTTTTTGTTGCATTTGCTTAGTAATTATGTTTTTCATTGTTTCACATCAAGTCATATATATGTATACAGCATGTTGGCTGGTGCTTTGTTGATCGCATCATGCACGCAACATGTTGCAAATGCATGATATAAAAACTTTCAGTTTCACATGCTCACCAACCAGCCGATCACTTTTCAGTTCTTTAAAAACACTGCGTGAGATTGGACGTACGTGCGGACGTGTCTGCTCTTTTTTGGATTTTAGCCAAAAGAAATTGTTTGTGGCTTAAATAAAACGAGAAGATTTTTAAATTGCTAAATAAAAATTATTATTAAATAAAAATCTTAGTGTTTTTTAAGAAAACACTTATAAATTGTTTGGCCAAAAAATTGCAATCCAATTATAATTAAAAAAGAAAAGATAACGATAATTAAAACACATTTAAACGGTTTCCTTTTTTCTTTTACCAAGAATTATTAATTAGAAAAGAAATAAAATATTTGAAACGGTAGTAAAAAATAATAAAAAAAGTACATAATCGCTGCCTTACCATAAAGAATCATTATTAAAAGACTTTATTCAGGTTTGCCGGAGTTTGTATGCTGTGCGCGTTTTAATTCTTGTACTTGTGCTTCTTTGGTAGTTTAATTTAATTACAGATTTTTTTAAATATTTTTTTCCTGAACACGTTTGCATTTTTCGTTAAAATTTGTGTGAGTGTTTTTTTATATTTCATTTTGCCTGTCAAAAGTGTTCATTACACTTTCATTGCTTCTCGTGGTGTTTTATGAGTGCAAATTTCCTAAATTGAAGAATATTTTTAACTTGCTCCTTTTACGTGAAATTAACAAGAAAAAAATATTTTTTTGGCGAATTTTTTGTATAAACAAAAAAAACAACAAGAAAATAAATAATTACATTGGCCTTTTGCGACTGTTTAATATCATCAAGTGAAAATTGTAAGTATTAAAAGGAAGAATATGAGATTTATTGCCAGTTTAATTTTTTTGTGCAATATCTGTGCTGTCTGCTTAAAAGAAAAAAACGCACTGATTTATGCAAAATATTTTAAAAATAAAACAACTGAAAAAAATCTGATAAGATGAATGCGGAACTGTTTTTGAGAAAATTAAATTAAATTAAAAAAAAAACAACGTGGGAAAGTTTGAACTCCTAAAAAACGAAACTAAAAATTCAAATAGTAGGAAAAAATGGATCTTAATGCCCTTTATTTATTTATAATTCTGTTTTTAGGAATTGACCTTAATACACGAAGAAACGTTTTGGGTCTAGTAACTGTTATACAAAATTAAATGATTGAAATACGAAATATTTTATGAATTGTGTTTATTTGAATTGAAATTTATTTGCTGGTGGTTAAGCATGTCTATATGCATTTCATTGGTGCTTTGTCAAATCATCAGTAGACTTCAACCCCACATTTTGAACAGTCACAAACTTCTTGTCTTATGCACATACTTTCAAAAACTATTTGAAAATTCAGAAATAATAATATTTTTGAAAATCAATAAATAATAAAATGAGCGTAGTAGTCTTAGAAACTTATGCAAAACCAAGCAGTTAAGTCTACTGATGATTTGGCAAAGCACCAATGAAATGCATATATGCATACATTCTTAACCACCAGCAAATAAATTTCAATTATAATAAATAATAAATGTCTTAAATGTATTTATTTACAGGCTAATTTATAAAAATTATTGAGCTTTTATAAAGGCTCAATACATTTTTTTTAAAACCCCCGTTATAAAGCCTTAATAATTTTTATAAGTAAGGCTGTTAAACCATTACGAATTTTTAATGAAATTTCTAATGCAATTTTTATCAAAATCTATACCGTTTATACAAAGTTTTTTTACAGTTATCCAGATTTTTTCCCCAAACAAAAACCAATAACTGTAAATAACTGCAATATAGCAAATTCACACACATTTTTAAGTACAGATTCCTACTTTTTAGTACAACTTCGAAAAAAACCATAGTTGCATCACTTTGTTCTTCTAGATTTTAATTACATTTGGAAAAAATATAGTGGCAAAGTAGATTTTGTTTTGTATGGGAAATCGACTATATTTTGTCCGAAGTCTCGTAAATACTCAAATGAAAACGCATTATAATAAATTTACAACTGCAGATTTCAATTGAACTCTTTGTGAAAATCTATACCGTTTTCACCAAGTTTTGTTTGTTGACATTTATCGATATTTCTTATCCACAACAAAAAACCATTAATGCAAAATTGTCTTAAACTATAACCAAATAACTGTACTATAGCTAACTCATACACCTTTTATAGTACAATTTCGAAAAATCATTAGATTTTATGTAGATTTTGACAAATTCTAGTGACAAAGCAGATTTTGTTTTGTATGGAAAATCTAAAAAATGTTGCACTTTTACTAAGGTTTTTTGGTTAAGGTACGTGGTGGCACAGAAAAATGCAGTAATTCTCTTATAAGTAAATGTCTTCTTATAGAAAATCACATTTACTAATAGAAAACACAAAATACTGGAGTTAAATTACGTCATTCGAGATGGTTGAGTTTCTAAGCCCACTATGCTTATTTTTCTTTTGTGATTTTCAAAAATGTTATTATTTGTGAATTCTCAAATAGTTCTTGAAAGTCTGTGCATAAGATAAGAGGTTTGTGACTATTCAAAATGTGTGGTTGAAGTCTACTGATGATTTGTTAGCAACAATGAATGCATATATAGACCAAGCTGAACCACCAGCAAATAAATTTAAAATTTCGACATGTTCCGCAGCTAAAATATAGTTTAATTTTGCTTCTCTTCTATAGAAAATCACATTAAATAATAAAAATATTTCATTTTGTAGGAATTTAAAATACTGAACTTAAGCCTGTTTAACAAATTGTTAGTGACTAAAAATAATTCTAATTTCAATTAAATCTAAATATGTATCACATTTTCTTTATTTCTCAACATAATTTCCGTTAAGATCAATTTAATATTCCCAGCGATATTCAATAGCTTCTTCGATATCCTGTTTATAGTAAGAACTGTATGACTCCCTAAAGTATTCATCAACTGCAGACTCCACCTCTTCGTTGTTGGGAAATATTTTATCACCCAGCCATATTGTCCAGTTAAAAGATAAAAATAGTTCAAGGGAGCTAAATGAATTAATTATTTATAAAAAAAATCATTAGTTGTTGGTTTAGCACGTCTCAAAGCATTTCGTTGCTGTTAGAATAAATTTTTTTTTAATTTTTTTATTTTTTTAATACATGTATTTATATATTGTAGAAAAAAATGTTAAAATAAATATTTACGTAATTGATTTTGGCTCTTTTTTTTTTTGTTAAATATGAAATAGAAATCAAGGTTTTAAAGACAATAGGTTTTAAATTTAACGTCTTCAACAAAATTTCGGTTGCAATAGCTGAAGTGGTGACTTCGAAACGAAAACTACACACAAACATTTGGAAATTATTGCTGTTTTTGGTGTTGGCTGAAGTAGTTAGCACGTTGACTACAAAACCGAAGGTCTTAGGTTGAAGACCGGTCTCCGACAGTCATTAAATAACAACACCACGTATTTTTCTGATGTGCATTAGTGTTCATTTCTGTATCAGCTGTTGTACGAAAGTTCAAGTGATGAAGGCATGGATACGCTTACTGAACTACACCGGATTCAGTAGATACTAATCGTAATGTAACATCAGAGCGCCCTCCTTCGTCGATATTGTGTAAGCAGAATCATCGGCGAAGTAAAATAAACAATAAAGCCAAATGGCTACTAAGCACAGCTTCAAAAAATTAATACGCCTCATTGACACCAGAGGCGCTGAAAAACTGCATTATCAGAAACGTGCAAAAAAGCAGAGTTGTAAAAGTTCCTTCACCACCTGCCTTCTCTAAGGCTGAGTTTACATCTGGCATTTCTTGTGTGTCATTTGCCCAAAAAAAAGATAACCAACTAATTACTAATGAAAAACTGTTTGATTCAGACATATAACTATTTATTGATTTAAACAGTTTGCAAGCATTTTGGATTCTATAAAAAAAAATATAAATACATGTCCGAATCAAATAGTTTTTCATTAGTAATTAGTTGGTTACGCTTTTTTTACGCTTGTGTGGCATTTGGCACACAGATGTAAACCCGGCCTAACACTATAGTTTTTCTAAAGAAGGTAATGCCTAATAATACCTGGGCATTCGTTGCCAGACTGTTACTTATCTTAAGAAAAAGAAAGAAAAACTCGAACTTTCACTGTTTGGCTTGTCTGCAGCAACACCCTGGGCCTCAGGCAGGAATCGAACCTTCGACTACTAGACTATTATGCCTATTATGCTAAACGGCACATAAAGTTCACAAAAAAAAACAATGCGTAGAGACTTATAGTTTGATAACCAAAAAAATAACTCTAAAAAATCACAGTACACTTGCACAGTTATTTTCATGTAAATGCGTGTTGTGTAACTCCACTTCAATCAAACAAGTTTAATGGGCCCTGCTCTCAATAACAATAAAAGCGATTAAAAAAAAAACAAATCAATAGGACATTCAGAACTTGTTAAATATATAATTTGAAAAGCTTATTTTTTTCTTCTGCTAATTTTTACTACTGGGAAGTCTTTCTATATAAAACTTTTTTATTGCATTTTAAATAAGCCTTTAAAACCAATTCATTCAAACATAAATCTGTCTCTTTTATTTCTTTTCAAATTGTTAAATTTTAACAATCAACCTTAAAAAAAATTAATATCTTTCGGTAATTTGATATCTAAACACTAACAAAGCACTGGCAACAACATCGTCTTATGTAGTTGTGAATTAATTTCTTGGAATATTTAAGCAACATTTCAAAGGTCCAACAAACATACTTAACAAATATAAAAAAATAACAAAAGTATGCAAAGATGTTGTTAACATAAAAAAAATATCAGATGAATATAACCAACAATATGTATTTAATACGAGTATCTATAAAGTATGAATGAGTACGAGTACAAAAGGTTTAAACCACACAAAAGATACAACTTTCGATTTCCCAAAGGAGTGAAAGAATAAAATAGAACTAGGAATGTTGAAAATCTTAATAACACTATTTATTAATAGCTGACCAGTCAGCTTTTTAAGTGCGAAGGAAAACAAGTGTGACGTGTTTAGAGATTATCAAAGAGATAAAATAAAATCTGCAGATATAAAAAAAATAAAATACAAAATAAACAAGCTTGTTGACACTCTTAAGTTTGCAAAAGCGTGGATTGAGAATATTTCTTACTCATGTCTATAATTATTATTAATTTTTGTTTAAAATGTGTGAATCCTTAAGAAATATAATCTGCAGGTAATATTTAGAAACTATTATAATTATGATCTATTTGAAAGGAGGCTTATTAACCTTTTTTTTAGATAATAAATACAATCTGAAAGTTGCATAATTTATTAGAACTTAAAACATGTTGTGGAAGACAGTGCACAGTGGGATTTTGGTGTCAAAAACCTTATTTTTCAATCACTCAATTTCAAAAATCTTTGTAGAAAAATGTTCAAATATGCAATATGCATTTATGGTTTCTTGTGTACATATATATTTTATTTATGAAAAATTTAAGTAAAGTCCATGCAACAGTGCTAAGCAAGAAATGACATTATATATATCAGAAAAATTTTATAAGTATGTGTGTCCATATCACAGAAAGGCAAACAATTACATTTTTAATACTCATAACTTATCCATACTCAAACGATTACGAGTGTTAAATAGAGTTGGGTCGAACTTATTCAGTTGTTCGTTTTTTACACAAACCAATGATCAAACTCATGTAATTTAAATGGGTTTGATCATTGGTTTGTGTCAAAAACGACCGACTGAATAAGTACGATACAAGTGTAATAAGTATGTAGACTTGGATCGAACGCATTCAGAAGCTTCTTTTTGACACAAATCAGTGCTCAAACCCAATAGACTTGTATCGAACTCTGTCAGTAGCTCGTTTTTGACAAACACCAATGATCAAACCCTTTTAAATTACATGGGTTTGATCATAGGTTTGTGTCAAAAACAAGCTACTGAAAGAGTTCGATACAAGTCTAAAACCCATACAATTTCAACGGCTTTGATCAGAGGTTTGTGGCAAAAATGAACTAGTGAACGAGCTCGACCCAAGTCAAGTGTTGATAGTTATATGTAAGTAATACTTACATGGGTTTGATAATTGGCTTGTGTCAAAAACGAGCTACTGAAAGAGTTCGATACAAGTCCAGGCAAAAATCAACTAGTAAACGAGTTCGATCCAATCAACACAAATACATAAGTGCGTATATGGATAAGTGCTAGTTCGATCAAACAAATATGTTATGGATATTCGTATGAATGCGTAAGCATGTATTGACGAGTATGAGTATAAGTATAGCAATAATTTTGCCAAATATTCATCAATGCACACATCGTTAGCTGAAATTCAAAATAACGTGACTACAATTCTCTGCTTTTTATAGGACAGAAAGAAAGCAAAACAAAATTATTTTATAAGTGACTGAAATAAAATTTTTTTATTTTCATTTTTAATTCGCCTTATTTTTTATGATAAGGTTTTGTAAATGTAAAGAGACATATGTTTCGATGTAATACATAATAATTAATTGAAAATGCGATTTTGAATGTTTTTTTGTTAGTTACGTGGTTTTGTATTTCAGCTGACGATATGTACACATGTATGTATCTTAATAAATAAATCGTTTTGTATAAAGTAAGCAAAGTCCATATCAGGGAAAGACAATTAATACAAAAATATTTGCACATTTAGAAAAATAACCTTAAAGCTTAAAGACATTTTCTTCCGCTGTTAAACAAAAATGCAAAGATATAAAAGTCTTGCTACTGTTGTAAATTTAGATATGGTAAGATTGAGCTTTCATTACAAAAACCCTTTCAGCAAATTGTAATACGATGAATCAAAGCAATTCACATATTCCATTTGCAATGAAAAGCTGAGTATATAAATCAGAAATCTACATACATCAACTGACACCTCACATAGTGGACCAAACAGCAAGAACGCCGATGATGAACATGTAGTGGCCTTCGAAAACAGCTAGTTGTTCCGTTCTACTACGTGTTTGTAGGAATATTTATAATTAACTTTGGCATTATTTGTTCATTAATAACTATCACATGTAGTGTGGCTTAAAGAGCGATAAGAACTTTAGCCTAATCAAATCATAAATATAGAAATGAATAATGTTCGAACAATAATAGTTTTTTCAAGCTAAATGTTAAGTTTTGGTCGTATGAAGTTTTTCTAATACAAAGCTTAATTTTTATTGTTGGCCACAATATATGTACGAGTATGTATGATCTTATCTTCTTTGCCATTTTATTTACGAGTATTTTTAGCAAAGGTTTATATTCATTTCAACTTAATAATGAAAATCGAGTTTTTCTTGCAAAATCTTTGTTAATTCCAAAATAAAGCAAAAAATTTCCATTTAATGGCATGTAATCAAATTAAGTATATAAAAAATTCCCCTCACGCAAAAAAAAAATCTAAGACTACAATAAACTCTTTAAAAACATATTAAAAATTAATGAATTAAGAAATTGGTTCGTTATTTCCGTACTAAAATATTTTATAGCACTTAGAAGTGCCAAAAATTAAAAAATAAAATGAATTAAACAAAATAATTACGCATATTAATTAAGTGCACTTGATGTGAACCACATCTTGTTTTCGTTTATTTTTTTTATTGCTTTCTGCAGGGTTCTTCATTAAGCGCTTCTTAACTTTATATAAAAAAAAACAAAATTTTTAATACATACAATTTGATTCGTTTGAAAGGCCGATCGATTCATGTATGGAATTTTACATTGTGCAAATGTTCTTTGCGGTGTACAATTTCCAATGACTGTGGCCCATAAATGAGATTGAATTTTCTTGATGTCTTGTATTTTTAACCGACTTCAAAAAAGGAGGAGGTTTACAATTCGTCTCTATTTTATTTATTTATTTTTTTAGGTGTGTGTCTTAATGACTCAGTACATTTTAGACCGAATATTTTTGTTTTCTGAGAGGGTATAGCTTCCCATTGGTCCCATTGTAAAAAATAAGTTAGCGGGGACACGCCCATAATTTTCTTAAATATAATTTTATGATATTCTACTTATTTGATTGCTGCGAAACCTATCAAAAACATTTGGTTTTTGTAATCACATAATTTGAAAGTTAAAAAAATGGGCGAAGTTACGCCCATTAAAATTTATTATAATATTTTATTTGGATCTACTTAACCGATTTATACGAAACTTGCCACAAACTTTGACCTCTGAAATAGACAAAATCCCCCAATTAAAAATATGGGCGGAGTCACGCCCATTAAATTTAATATTTTGTTTTAACACAAACGCTGAGCTCTGAAAAACACACAATATTGCATTTAAAAAATGGGCGGAGGCACGCCCATTAAGGGTTAATTCTATATTTCACCTACTTCTTCTATCAGATATTATCATTGGAGTTATCAAAATAACTGTTGTTTTTTCATCAACTACAGCTTCTCTGAGAGTCTTATGGCGTTTTATTTTCTGAGCAATATGCTGCATTTATACTGCCTTTTACAATTGTTTGTGTTCTTTTCTGAAAATTATGTGTTATTTTAAAAATGTAACGCGTTATTTTCTCATGATGTTACCCTTAAAAAGAATGAACAAATAAATGATTTTCTAGTTCGTCATTGTTTTATGCCGAAACTTAAACGTAAACTATTCAACATTTCTTATAAATCAGGTGATCATTTAAAAATCTTGCAAAATCAAATGTAACATATGTGTTACACTTTTCTTTTAGAAAAGAAAACGCCATTAATTTGTTTATTTTAACATTACCACGTTGCCATATTGAAAATACATGTGTTTTATACTTTTAAATTTGCCATCTGGTAATAATTTTGATTTATGCATTAAACACATTCAACACAGAAGGCTACACGAACACACGACTTCAAATGCCGCTAGCAGCATTTGTCGCTTCGTAGTTAGCTACTTAATTATTTTGAAGACGGCAGCAGCACCATCTGCACCTCATATTTAAGTATAAATAAATAGTTCAGTATTGGCACCCTCAAATATTTCGCATTTATAAAAATTAAAATACTCTTTCAAAATGTACTTATAGGACGTAAAAGTGTAAAAATTAACTTATTTATGCTTTACATCAATTTTAGGATATTGTTTCTGTTTTGAAAAATATGAAATAATTGTGCAATATCATTCATTCAATATTGTGTATTGTACTGGCAACACTGACTTTTCTCATTGCAGTCAAACAAATAGAAATTAGTTTAATTGGACTAAAACGACAAAATCAGCATAGACAACAACCTGCCGCCCTGTTGCTTTCAAAAGAATCATTCTCATATAAATATGTATATTCTATCCTTGACATTTGGTAGTCGGTAGCCTGCTGTGGTGAATGTGTTTAATGCATTACACCCAAACAAAAATCGCGCAAAGTTGCCAGCCCACATTAAAGTATTAAAAATTTAACGTGGCAATATTAAGAAGTATTTTAAAAAGCTATCATGAACTCCCTAATTATTTCAAAATAGTAGTATGCAAATTAAATTTTCAATTTGCATTATTCTAGTTAGTAACTTCTTAATTAAATGAATTTAATGGAGTCAACTAAGAAAACCATGGTCGCTCGTATATTAACAGAAACAACAAAACACATTTGTTGACAAAACGGTATCAGTTTTTCTTTCTTCTTCTTGTGTTAAAAAAAATTTAAAAGTACAAGACAGTTTTCTTTCCTTTTGCAGTTTCCAAACCGTTAACAAAAAGATAAAAACTTATTTACAATCTTGCTGCTTTTACTTGCATACCAGAGTATACAGTGTATATCACGTCTGAGTGAGTGTGCTGCTTTGTTTGTTTGTTTGTTTGTTTGTATCTTAAGCAACGACAACAATATTTCATTTATCCAAACATCATCTATCAATGTTAAATCAGCTTAAAAAACACTATAACAAATACAAGAAAAATAATGTAAACTAAACTTAACTACTGCGTAGAGCGGCAGCAGCAGGAGCAACAGCAACGACAGCTCCCTCCATCTCTAGAAGCGAGTGCAGACAATTGCATTCCAAGGAAAATGTGTTTTTTACTCTGCATTTGACATAAAACTGACGATGATGCTGATGATGTTGTGGGTGAAATAGTTAATCGTCTGAGAGTACAGACATGGCAAAGAATAAATTCTTGCTTGATAAATTCGAAATTATTATTAAATATAAAACACATTTGCAGTGAAAATGTAAGCATTTTTCGCTAATTATCCTTCAAATTTTTTTCAATTAACATATTTTCTTCGCCAACTTTTTAGTGTCCCGCCGGTCATTGGAACATTTATTTATTACTTGTTAACTCCAACTCAAACATGGCTTTTTAATATTGAATTTCTTCATATTAAGAAATTTAAGTTAACGCTTAAATGGAAGTTGAGATTTTAATTTGGTTAACCCCCCAACTAGCAAATTTGTTCTCTTGTGACAACAATTTTCAAGTCAGTTATTTAGCAAAAAAATTTTTTTTAATCGAAATCACAACAAATAGTTGCTCTAACAATAAAATAACAAATTGTGATTGGTTAAATTAACCATTAAAAAATTTAATAAAATAATCCATTCATTTAAAACGCTGGCTGTTACTGTAGTTATCAAATAAAATATACATATATTTTAATAAATTACGAAGATTGTATCTAGAGGCAGGTAACTTTAAATTTCATATTCATATTTATCTTTAAATTTGTGCGTATTTTAATGCAAAACTAAATGGAATTGCAATAAAAAATTAACTGTAAGTCTTTTGCTTATTTTGTCTTTGTTTAACATTTAAATTGTTTGAAATTGTTTTTTATTTATAATCATGTTAAATTAACAACTAAAAAAATTGTGGCAGTATATAAAATTTTTTTAACAACTACTCGTAAACTATTTAACTGAACTTAACAGGTGGGTGCAATTGAATTGCTTGGCAAAGAACAACATTTTATCAGATCAAATCAAATACAGAATCTTAAAAAATAACTTAGCTAATAATTGTTATGCAGTGACTGTGCGATAAGACATTTACAGAAAAGAAGAAAAAAAAGAAGGTTAATGACATTATTCTGTGTTATTTTATCTTAAACTAAAGCTAGGCCGGAACTATAGTGTAAGGCGAAAACAAAGACAGTCCGCGTCGAGGTAATAAATCAACATAAATACATAAAACATTTACAGTTTGGATCCTTTACGCAGAGTCTCCACGGTAGAAGACTCACAGGGAAGTCTAAACATATTTTATGCAATGAGTGAGACATTTTTTTTGTTAGTTCCGAGCCTTCGACAGGGATTTCCACCAAATTCCTGTTCATGGAACTCTTGTAATGTTTTGTTTGTCGCGGTCCCTCTTTGAAGTCTTTTAGTTTGAATAAAAAATGCAAAAAAGGGAATATTTTTTATTTTTATTCAAAATTTTATTATAAAAGTTTATATTAATACATTTTTTATTTAAATACCAAATTTTAAATAATCCTCCAAATATTGTCTCTTCTTCGACATATTTAAGCTTCATTTAATATTCTTTCAAACTAAAAGAAATCTCAATAAAAACAAATATCAGCTGTTTTTGATAGAGATGGCAATAACAATCAGTGCAGAGTATGGGGATGAATACTTTATAGTAAACAGTGAGGATTAAAAGTTCCCAATATTTAGTTGTTTGTGTTTGAAAAGTTTTCAACCGGTTATACATAAATACATATATATATATGTACATATAGTATACATTAATAAATAAAATAAAATATAAGAAAGTATGTAGAATGAAAGTAAAAACTTATTTCGAGCTATAACCGCCAAAAAAAGCTTAACCGACAAAATTTTGGACCTCTTTTTTTTGTTGAAGAAAATCGATTAATTACAATCGCAAATAATTGATTTTGGTCTAAATTTTAAGTTCAAAAATTATGTCTATTAAGCTTGTTTTCTGCGGTTAAGACACGGTATTGTTTTTAGAAACACGGCTTGGCTGTTTTCGGCTCTGTACTCGGATCCTCTTGGAAGATTGATACGACCGCCAGGATTCCGTGAATGCCCATTTGTGAACCGTTGATCTACGATCATAAAACGCATAGAGAAGAAATATAATTTTCATATTTCTTTTTTCTGTACGTCGCACAGTGGTGTTTTGGTGCCAAAAAAAAAACAATTTTTCGACCACTTCATTTCAATAAACGAATGATGCAGTTTTGTAGGGAAAGATAAAAAACGTACTAATTTGTGATTTTCTATTGAAAAAAGTAGTTCCACGGTCCCCTGGCAAAATATTATTTTAATAAAATGATATTATATACTGTTTGACGATACAGAAAGAAAACTTTCGACAAGAAATAGGCTTTTAATTTCTTTTTAAGCTTGGGGATTTTTATGAAACTAGCTATTTTTTTATGAAGAAACAATTTTTTTTTATGAAGAAACTATTTTTGCTCCAGAAAGTGTATGTACCAAATTTGAAGACTTTCTGCTTGTATAGGAAAAATTGCATGTGCGCACAATGCTCGGTGCTGACTTTCAATGATAGAGGGCCACTCCTTATAGTTTTGGCACAAAAATGTATGAATCCATTCCACTGTGCTTGTTCGTCAGAGCGTTTAATTTTTCTTCTTAAACTGCCCTGTGTTTACTCATGTCTTAAGTTTTGTTAACTTTATATTATTAAATTTTATTGCTTAATATTGATTGATCACAATCATTTCGGTGCAAATGCAAGTAAATATATTTGCATTTATCTTTGAAATCTTTTTATTTGTTTTGAATTGTTAAAGTCTGTTTGATTTCAACTGTTTCTTTTACATGCATTGAAATTGTATACACTTGTACTACGAGTATGAGTATCTCGTATTTCGTATCTTTAAAATACACACTGATCAAAAATACTTGCATACATAAGTACCCAGCTGGAAAAGTAGGCATTAATTACATAAATAATGGGAGAAATAATAAATTATTTTCCAAAGCAAGACAATGCGTAGGTAATTTGATCAAACACAAAAATTACACATTGATTACCACGTGCATTACCACATATGCAGAAGAAGAATGTATAGTTTTTGCTTTTGACGACGAGTGTTATAAATTATAGAATTCATTCCTGGGACGTATTAAAATAATTCGTTACTTTCCTAGGACATGTTCTGTGTTAACAGTAATGAATTCTGGAATGAAAAATTATACATGCTGTGCATTACCTTTTCCCGCTGGGTATGTTACATTCCGAGCATGTATATTTATTTATATTGACACTCTTGCCCTCAATCAAATTGACATGTATGTATTTCAATAAAATAAACCTTTCAAAGAAAAAAAAAGTTTTATTTTTTTTATTTTGGCAAAGTGATTAAGACAAAAATATTCACTCACACTTCTTCGGTCGTCGCTTTAAGAACAACAACAATAAAAAAAGAAAAACCGCAAATTTAGATGTACTCCTTCGTGCAAACTGTTCAGCCACAACGTTCATATAAAACAATACCAAAAACTTACAAAAAGAGTTTGTGCTGAAAATCTTCCAAATTCTGTGTCCGTCATCATACATTTCCTCAAATATACTCAAATTATTATGCGTGTAAGTGATTGTGGTGCATTTGTTGTCTTAAATTTTGAACATGTGTTGTCAGCCACTTACCGACTAAACGCATAAACTTTGAAAACAAATACGCATATGAGCACAAAGCGACTCACAGCTAGACAGAGGAATATGTGAACAAACAAACAGACAGTTGGACGGACAGACATCTATGCGATCATATAATTTGCTAAAAGTATATTATACTATACAACACGTTCTTATGCGTGTTTGGCATGTATGAGTACATAAACTATAAACATACATACGTACATACAAACTCGTAAATATATATTTATATGAGAATTGAGTATCTCCCAGATAGATATCTTTACGATTCAGTAAACGCTGCCTGCCAGCCTGACTAACATACGATACGTATTGGTCATAATATAATGTAACATTTAATGACATAAGAAATGATATTTTGCATAAACTTTAATGGCCATTTTGGCGCCAAATTATGTCAAGATATGTATATGGGCGGGAAAACTCAAAAATAGTTTTCTCTTAAAAGTCCATACTAGATTCACATGAACATTAAATGGTGATTAATTGCAAATTTTTTAAATTAGTTAAGATTTTAGACAAATTGAAATTTAAAACAAATATTAAAACACGAATAAACTAATCGATTAAATTTCAACACAGTGGGTGAAAAATAAAATCAAACTTAAGTAACTTTATAAATTATTTGTAAATACATACATATATCCCATAAATTGTTAAGACTTGTTTATTAGTACATAGCACATTTTTCAGAAATATTTTTATTGATCACACTCAGCTTGTTAAACATACATACATACATACTTACATATGCATATACACAATTCTTTTGAGTCAAAGCGTCTGTTTCTGTTGCAATAAATTTAGCTTGAATTATATTAAATTGAAGACGTTATGTTTTATTTTTGGGCTTATCAATTTTTACACTTGGTGAGATTTAAGTTTAGTTTTATGTAATTCAGAATGGGCGTAGCAATACAAAACATAAATTTCATATCAATGATATAATTAGAATCAATATTTTAAAATTTTATTAACTCGGTAATCGGCAACAAGTTTTGTAGAAAAATGTTTAGTTAAAAATGTTTGTATAAGCAATCAATTGAAAATTTTTAATGAAAATTTTTAGTAAAGATGTTTTATGAAATTTTTAAAGCAAAATTAACTAAATTTTTTACAAAAATGTTTTATGCAAATTTTGAATGAAATTTGTTATGAAAACTTTAAATGAAAATTTTTAATCAAAATTTTTAATGAACATTTTTAAAGAAACTGTTTTGTGAAAAGTTTTTATAAAAATTTCTTATGAAAATTTTGAATGAAAATTTTTTATGAAAATTTCATATGAAAATTTTTAATGAACATTTTTATAAAAATTTATTTGAAATTTTTTTTTGGAAATTTTTTATTAAAATTGTTTATGAAAATTTTTTATGAAAATTTTTAATGGAAATTTTTTATGAAACTATTTTGATGAAATTTTTTAATGAAACTTTTTAATTTTTTATAAACATTTTGAATGAAAATTTTTAGTGAAAAGTTATGACATTTTTTATGAAATTTCTTATGAAAATTTTGAATGAAAATATTCTATGAACATTTTTAATGAAAATATATTATGAAAAATTTTTAATGAAACTTTTAATGACCATTTTTTACGAAATTTTTTTTTCGATAACAAATTTTTTATGAACATGTATCAATAACGCTTTTTTTTATGAAAATTTTGTTTCAATAAAATTGTTTTTATGGAGATTATGTACAATAACAAATTTTTTATGAAAATTTTGTATGGATAATAAATTTGTTATGAATATTTTGTATCGATAATATATTTTTAATGAAAATTTTGTATCAATAACAAATTTTTCATGAAAATTTTGCATCAGTGACAAATTTTTTATGAAACTTTTCTATGGATAATAAATTTGTTATGAACTTTTTAAATCGATAACAAATTTTTTATGAAAATTTGGTATCGATAATAAATTTGTTATGAAAATTTTCAATGGAAATAAATTTGTTATGAACATTTTGTATCCATAATATATTTTTCATGAAAATGTTGTATCAATGAAAAATTTTTTATGAAAATTTTGTATCAATAACAATTTTTTTATAAAAACTTTGTAAAATAACAATTTTTTATAAAAATCTTGTATCGATAACAAGTTTGGTGTGAAAATTTTGTATTGATAACAGCTTTTTTATACCAATAAGAAATTGTTTATGAAACTTTTGTATCGAAAACGAAAACTTTTTACCGATAACATATTTTTCGTGAAAATTTTTGAAGGATAACGAATTTTTAGTGAAGTTTTTTTCTCAAAAAAAAATTTTGCTTAATATATTTTATTTGAAATATTTTATGGATATAACTATTTTTTATCGATACAAATTTTGATATCGAATTCTTTATCGATAGCAAATTTTATATAATGTGTTTATTATACCCAAAAGCTTTTACACAATAAATTTTCATCGATAACAATATTTAATACAAACATTTCTTTGATGGCTTATTTCTTTATAATAATCTTTTATCACAAACAAATTTAATGTTAATTTTTTTAACGAAACAATAGTTCATGTTATAATATTTTGACACTATTTTTTATCGACGAAAAGTCTTACTTTAATTTTATATCGATAGCAAATTTCACATAAAATCTTTTTATTGATAACTACTTTCACACAAAAATATTGAATCGATTATTGATAATTAATTTTTTTTATAAAAATAATTTAAGTGAAAATTTATAGTTGATAGCACTTTATGTCAAATTGTTTTACAAATATTTTTTTTAAATTATTTTATGACTAATAAATTTAATACTAAATATCGTTATAGATAAAATTTTTTGTGTAAACTTTATCGAAATTTCCTATTAATTTTTTTATCGATAACAAATTTTACATTTTGTATTTTTATTGCAAACAAATTTTATATCTACATTTTATGTGAGAATATTTTTGATGTTTTCTGTGATCTTTTATTATTTAAGAACTATTTTATTAAGCTTGAGGTTTTTTTTATAAAATTAACGATATTTATTCACAAAGGCCTGCCAAAATATTGTGAATAAATATTTTTAAGCTTAATAAAATAGTTATTAAATTAAAATATTTTTAATAAAAAAATTTTTTTGTAAAAATTTCCTGTGAATTTTTCATTGTTAAAATTTTTGTACAAAATTCCTTTATCGATAACAAAATTTCATATTAATTTTTTTTAATTTTTAATCGAAAGCAAGTTTGTATGTAAAAATTTTTATCGTTAAAAACCAGGGATCGCAAATAACGATTATTTTCCAAATTTAAACTGAAAAAAATCACACTAATAGAGATGTCCTACGTGCAAAAGGAATATACCAAGGTACTACAATGATTTTTATTTCTTTCATTTTTATTTATTTCTCACAAAATAAGAGCTATTTTGTGACTTTTATTTATTCCTCACAAAATATTATTAATTTTTTGGCGAAAAAAATTTTAATTTTTAAAATGAATAAACTATAAAAAAAAGTTAATTTAATTTAACATTTAATAATAATATTATTTACAGACTCTGGCGATAAATTCAATTTTAAAACGGTAATATTAATTTTAACACAAAAATCACACTTTCTAAATTTTAAAAATTAAGTAAAAAAATAAAAATCAAAAGGTAACTTTTATTTTGTGAGGAATAAATAAAAATCAAGAAATAACGATTAAAAGGTAATTTTTAAATAAAAATTATAACCGTTACGGTCCCTGTTAAAAACAGTTATGTGAAAATTTATTTCTTACCATGAATTTTTTTGTGCGCCATCACTTCTGTGGTGCACAGTATGCCAAAATATCAGCATTTAAAATTATTAGCTTTTTGTTAAGTAATTTAATTTAGTGGGATAAAATTTAATTTGCTTACTTAATGTAGTTAGTTAGTTTATTTTTTTTTCATTTATTTGTTTTCATTGCAATAAATGTTATATGCACAATTTAAATTGTATGTGCGTTGTTTGCCGTCTGTGCAGTTTAACAAAGAGCGGCGGCGCAGTCGACAGGTCTCTGTATTGAGACGGCAGAAAATGTTATAGCGTTTGTAAGAATTTACTAACAAGCTTTGAAGGAATTATTATTTTGTTTGTTTGTTCAATCCAAGCGAAGTACGACAGTACGTGAATTGAACATAATGTCATTAAGATTTATTTCAATGCACTTGCGATAAATGCAGTTTTATACAAAACTCGCAAAGTAATTATGATTTAAATATGTAATGGTAATAATAATAAATATTTATTAATTTGTCTTTATCATTTATTTAGACACCAGCACCCATAAATATTTAGAATAATAAAGGAAAAAAAATCAATTACCATGACTTGATTAAATTTTAAATGGTAATACAAGTAGACAAAGCAAGGCAAGGCATCAGAGATAATATGAAAATAGATATAGATAAATTGCAGATTTTTATTATAGACTCCAGGTGCTTAGATGTTATTACAACTGCTTAATTAAAGAAAGAAAGAAAAAAATAAGAGTTAATTAAACTATTTTACCTAATAGAGAGACAGAGTAACAATAAAAAAAAGGTACCATACAATATGGAATAAAATAACAAGAGTTACTTAAATATTTTTGATTCCACAGAATTCGGAATTAAAAGAACAAGAGTTAATTAAATATTCAGGCTTATCATGAATTCCACATGTGAAAATTTCCGAATCAAATTTTTTGTTTACAAGGATTTTAATTTCGTATCATCAATTTGAATAAAACTAAAAGCTTATATATTTCCAATTTTTCCAACAGACAAATCTTTGTGAATAATTTTCTTCAGTCAAGATATTTCGCAATTTTGTGAAATTTTTTGACCAAAATTGTTCACGCGTTCATTTTATTCATGATAAGCCTGTTTAAGTAATTTACATTATTTGTATTTTCTTTAAATTTTATGTTGCACGAAACTTTTTCTATTTTCTAATTGCAGACCTATAGAAGAGAGTGATACATAAACAATGACATATTATGAATTTCTGAACCATTTTTTAAAACTTTTTCGATCTGACTTGCTTTTACAGGTCTCCTATTGACAAAAGAAAACATGTTACAGCAACTGTTTTCATGAAAAAATGCTCAATGTAAATAAGGTATATTTCAATAGAAAGACAGGGTGACAATAAATAATTGATACCATACAATATGGAATAAGAATTATGGAAATTCATGGAGCCAACTTCGGCATTCGATACCGATATATAGCGATATTATGTAAACTATTTATTCTCAAAGAATTTTTCAGTTTTGATCAGCAGAAAGGAAACTGAAACTGGGAAAAATGTGTTCTTTAATTAATTTTGTAGTTATGACTGTTCTTTAGCGATATATTTTATGATATCTCCATTCACTAAAAGTTCACTAAGAAATCATTGCAAGTTGTCACCGTTTGTGTTTCTAAGACATGATCAGAGCATAATTTTTCCAAAAAAAAATATTCCAACCGTGGATTTTTTTGTTGTTGATTTTTTTGATTTTAATGCTAATTTATTTTGTTATAAAATATAAAATAGGCTTAACTAACAAAGAAAAAAAAGTTGTTTCATGTAGTTACTTATATGTATGTATGTATGTACATATACACTAAAAAAAAGTTAAAATTTTCCAGCTCTGGAACTGTTTTATATGTTTGAAATTTTTTATACCAAACTCTTTCCTTCTAAAAGGCAAAATATATTTAATTTATAAAGGAAAATAAAATAATTTAATTTTAATTTAATTTGACTTAGTTATTTTTATATAAAAAAAGTTTCCATTTTCTTACCTTGGAATCATTCTTTTAGATTTTTGTCTTTTTTTATAACAATCTATTTATTTTTAAAATATAAAATATGTTTAATTTATAGAGCAAATGAAAATATTATTTTGAAAGGTTACTTTTATATACCAAAAATTAAATTAAATTTTCCAACCCTGGAATCGTTTTTTTCTTCTATTTTTAATACCAATTTAATTCTTACTAAAAAATATAAAATGTGTTTATTTAACAAAAAAAAAATTCTTTTGCATGGAAAAATAAAGTTTAAATTTTCCAGCTCTGAAACCGTCTGTTCGATTTTGCTGATTTTCAATACCAATCTACTCGTATATCTGAACATTTTTGATTCACCAGTTCAAGACCGAAGTGTTTAGCTTTTCTGGGAGTACGAAAAACCAATTTCACGTACATTAGACGGGCAGATGGACATCGCTTATTCGTCTTCCCTATTTATAAGGAAGAAGATATACATATATATGTATGTACTGCGACCCATAGCATATTAATATTATGGAAATTACACACGGAATGACAAACCTACATATATGTATATACCCTTTATTTTAACCATTATTTTTTAATAATTTCTATCTAATAATTGTTTTATTTATAACCAAAATGGTTAATTTGAAAAAAAAAATCTGTATCATTTAACAATTGTCACCCTGTCACTCGTTTATCGATAAATTTCCTAGACATGTAATGAATAACGTTATTTAATTAAATTAAAAATAAAATAATAAGCCTGATTAAAATAAAAATATAATTTATATTAAGAACGCTTATGTTTGACACTCGATATTGAATAATTGTCATTTCAATTAAAATTTTCAATTCAGACGCAGACACAGACAGAGTCGCACGATCTCTTACAACTTGTACGAGTAACGAGTTGATTAGTTTATGCAGGAAATTAAGCCAAGAGTGTCATTTAAAATATAAGAAAAACAACTGCAATTACACAGAAAAAATTTATTGCATAAAGAAGGATTTAAAAAAAGTCAATAAATATATTTATTTAATTTTATTTCTGTTTTGTTTTTATAAATTATACACTTTTCTGGCATTAAATTATTTAACTATTCAAATCACAGTTTAATGCATTTAATTGCATTTAAAGTTCTCAAATACTTCAAGTCATTAAATGACACATCATAAAATTCATTGAAGTTTATTTTTATATTTTTTTAAGCTCTCAAGTCATTCCCATACGTGGACGAGTGGTTGGTTGGTTGGCATGAATTTTATGTTAAAATTCTTGCATTATTTTCAATATTTCACATATGAACAAAAAAAAATTCACTTTCAATCTCTGCCAAACGTATCGTTTTCGAATTTTCAAGCGAGTCACATTCGTTATGGTCGAATAAATTGTTTTACATGACAACTTTTGTCAATTTGTATGGGTATGTATATTATGCATATGGTGCGAGTAGAGTAATAATTGTTTTCCTTTCGTCATAATCATCATCGTCAACATCATCGCTGCTGTCTTGTCTGTCTGTAGCTTTGTATTGAAAGTCAATATTATTATACTTTGAATCAAGTTTTATTTTCGATTTTATTTTTGATGTTTAACCATCATTTATTTGCAATTCCATGAATGAGTACGTTATATATTCATGTATTGGGTAAGGGAAAAAGTGATTTCTGTAAATGGTAGTATTTGATTTTCTGCTTAAACAGAATATTAAATTATATTTTCCGCGGCAATTATTTTAATCTAATTCAATATTTTCAAGAATGAATGATGATGGCTTACAATTATTTTTTGTTATTCAACAGAAAAAACATCCTGAAATTCATGTTAAGAAATAAATTGGTTAATTTTCATAATTTTACGTGATTTAACAAAGTACATTTTAAAAGAGTAATTTCCTTTTTAGGGTTCCGTACACCAAAGGTGAAAAAAGGAACCGCTACGCTGTCCGTCTGTCCGTCACACGGTATTTTCTCAGGAACCGTAAAGGGTGGTCCATCAGTTAATGCAATTTTGACTATGTAATTTTGACAACTTGCTATATCTTGGGAATCGCAAGAGGTAAACTCCTGAAACTTTCAAAAACGGTAAAACTAAAAAATCCGAAAATTATAAAATCGCCAAACCGAAAAAAATCGCCAAAACCAAAAAAAAATCGCAACCAAAAAATTGCCAAATCGAAAAAAATCGACAAAATTAAAAAAAAAAATTCTAGCACTAAATTAAATCGCCAAATTCGAAAAAATCGCCCAAATGAAAAAAACGCCAAAAACCGAAAAAAATCGCCAAAACGCGAAAAATGCGACAAAACCAAAATAATTGTTTATGTGAAAAAAGTCGCCAAAATTAAAAATAACGCCAAAATTAAAAAAAATCGCCAAAACGAAAAAATCGCCAAAATTAAAACAAACGTCAAAAACCAAAAAAATGCTCTAAAGGAGAAAAAAAGTGCCAAAACTAAAAAAATCGGCAAAACCAAAAAAATCAAAAAAACGTTAAATTAAAAAAAATCGCCAAAATAAAAAAATCGCCTAAATAAAAAAACGCCAATATAATAAAAATCGCAAAAATTAAAAAAAAACTTCAAAAACCAAAAAAAATCGCCAAAACGAGAAAAAAAGTGCCAAAACTCAGAAAGCGCGAATAAATTCAAAAAACCCCAAGACTAAAAAAACGCTTAAAACCGAAAAAACCCAAAAACGAAAAAATGCCAAAACTATAGTTTATATTGGCTAAAGTTCGTATTGAATTACATATCTCGTGTCAGTACGGAACACTTCGTGCGCGGGTCAAAGTCGCACTTCACTGAATTTATTATAAATGTGAAATACTTGGAGTTGACACCATTGAATATCAGATGCTTATGATGCTGGTACCAACTCCAAAATTTAGTAGTTAGCTACAGGGCGACAACTGCATCTAACGGCATTTGAAGTTGTGCGTTTTTGCAGCCTGCAGTGGTCAATGTGTTTAATGAATTAATCCGCAAAATTCTTTAATTATTTCACGTCATTTGAAGTAGTTTTCTATTTCTTATAGTTTCTATTTATTAATTATTGATTATAAATTTTTTTATTAATGTATTTGGAAATTCGAATTTAGCTACGAATTATATTTATTTTATTTTATATAACATAAATATTTCAAAATCAGTATTTTTATATAGAAATCTTAATATTTCTGCGGCGAAAATAGTTTTCCTAATGAGATTCGAAGATTAAAATAAATTTTAGATTTTTTCGAAATTAATTTCGAAAATGTTTATTTTTACTATTAAAAAAAAAACTTTTTTTACTTCATGGATAAAAATAAAATATTTTGAGTTTTAGGGTACCAAACTGATTTTTAAGATTACATATATTCGAACAATTCAAAATTTAGTTTACACATTGCGAGAAAAAATTTGCACACTGGGATAGAAATATTTTCCAAGGAAATTTTAATTAAACTTTTGCAACATCAAAAAAACAATGGCGTTAATGGCGTTTGATGCAAATGGTCTTGCGCAAGTGCAAATGCAAAATATCGTTGCTTTTCTTTAAAATCGAACAACAAATACACACACAATCCAAAGAAAAGCTTCGATATTTTGCATTTGCACTTACAATTTTTGCCAATATTTTAAAACAAATTTCCGAATTTTTCGAAGTTAATTTTAAAAAGTCTTTTTTTTACCATAAAACCATTTTCTCACTTTCGAATTGGAGAGTACTAAATTAATATTTAAAATTATATTTTCATTTATTGTATTTATATATTTACATATTGAAGTTTCGTTGAGAAATAATTTACACACTGGCAAATTATTATTTATATGCAAAATTAATTACTTTGAAATATCAATGCTCAGCAAATTTTATCAAAATTGTACAGCAACAAATGCCAGTCCGAGTGTCCGAACATAATATAACTTTCAACCTGTCCGAGTGTCCGAACATAATATAACTTTCAACCAACCAATATTTTAATTTTTCTTGTGCATATTTTCCATTTTATTTTCATAATGATTTTGCAATTTTTTGCTGAAATTTTTAGTACTTGTTTTATTTTGATTTTATTACAAAAAAAAAGTATTGACTTGCCCTGTCGCACTTTGTCAAAAGGATTTGTTTTACTTTTATTTTATTTTTTATTGACTTTTAACATTGTCTTTGTCTTCACTTTTTTTCCTTCATTCAAGCTGCACGTTCAATTAAATGCTCCGTTAAATTGAAAATGTACTTTTCGTTTGATTGTTTGATTTTTTCAATATTTGTGTTGTACATTTTTTAATAATAATATTTTCTGCTCATTAATTCAAACCAAATAATGACTTATTTAGAGATTTTTTTTGGTGTCTCTTTAAATGATTTATGTAAAATAAAAATTGCGGAAGTTTAGTTTTAATAATAAAAAAAAAACACTCATTTACTTTAAACAAAATTGTACGTATTTCTTAGGCCATTGAACCGTTTCGTGAAATATTCTGGTGCGAAAACATAATAATGGCGACATATGTATTTATAAGTGATGCACGCATATTCGTATTCGCATTCGAATTGTCGAATATTCGGCCATTTTCAGGCGATTACGAATATTTTTTCAAAGAAATTAAAAAAATAAATGCATAAATCCTAAAAGAAATTTAAATAAAGGACTAAAAATTTTAGTTTGTACAAATAAATTAATTTTTTTTTATAGAAATTTATGCTTTGTATCATTTTCAAATATTATTTAATGAAGATCATTAAAATTTTGGGTACTTATTATTAACTTTAAAGTACGCCAATAAGAGTGTGAAGTCATTTTTTATAACAATTTTTTAATATTTCATATTGCAGGCGTAAATAGAACCCCAATTTAATGTCTATAGATTTCACATATAATATTCGTATTCGTATTCTCGAATATCGTTTCAAATATTCGTATTCGTATTCGCGAACATCAAAAATTTACATTCGGTACATCACTAGTATGTATGTACTTTTTATATTATTTATTCTTAATTTAGAAATATGTACATTTGTATGTATGTATGTATGTATGATGTGCTGAAAAATTGTCAAAAATTTTTAAGCCATTTTAAATATTAAAGTAATTAATAAAAAAAATTTAAAATTTCAAGGGACGTCTTTTGTAACAGGGACGTACATATGTATGTACATGAGAGTGGCCGTTAATTGTATGGAAACTTTTTTATTTTGATTTCTTCTACTCTCACTCCCCAAATCGGTTCAGTTTTATGTAAAAAATAAATACAAAAAAATTTCATACCGATAAAGTGTGTTTTAGGGGGTGCGTTCGGCCCTCAAAGTTGGCCCTCAAGCCCATATATTCAATATAATTTTTTTTGATTTAGTTTTATTTGGACTATATGTATATGTATGAAATAATTTAATACATATAAGTTATTATTGTACGTGCCTTAAATAAAAAATTTCCACATAAATATGATATTGTTACATAAAATTTTTGGTATTTTGTTGGTTATTTTCCTCATTATTTTCTAAAATATTAATTTTAGCAAAACACCTTCTATGAGACTGATGTTGTTGGCTTAAAGAGCTAAAATATTGCCACATGTCATATTCTTGTAAAATGATTTTTTTAAAAGATAGTCATATGCAAAAAATTACACTGAAAAATAGGCTTGAAGGCCAACTTTGATGGCCGGACGCGCACCCTCTAAAACGCAACCTCGGCATGAAATATTTTTGTATTTTTTTTTACATAAAACTGAACCGATTTGTAGGGTGAGAGTAGAAGAAATCAAAAAAATAAAAATAACGGCCACCCTAATGTACATATGTTCATATTAAGTCAAGGCGACTCCATACTAGGTGGTCGCAAGGGATCAGGTGACTATTTTCGCCGCTTGTAATTTGAATATACCTGGAATGTCAAGACACATTTTTCAGTACAGTTTTCTGACATTTCAAGTATAAATTTCTCAAAGCGAATTGAGCTGAGTATACCTTATATGAAATTGCCTTGATATTAAGTATACTCGCCTCAATTCGCTTTAAAAAAATTCATGTAAAAAATATACTAAAAAATGTGTGTTGACATCTAACGGCTATTAAAATTACAAGCGGCGAAAATAGTCATTTGAGCAGTACTGTACAATACAGAAAAAATAAGGCTCTATCCAAGCCGAATCCATATCAAGTGGTGACATTTGGTTAGGTGACTTTTTTCGCCGCCTGTCAACACATTTTTTTCAGTAAAGTTTTTGACACTCTAAGTATGAATTTTCCAAAGCGAATTGAGACGAGTCTATATTATATAAAAATGTTTTGGATATATCGACTGTTACATCAATTAATATGTGAATGGTCCCGTGTTAAATGGTTCGGTGTTAAATTATATCGCGATATTTTAAAACGTAGTCCATCTGATATTATATCATTCAGCGGTATCTAATACTTTTTATCATTTGTGAGATTGAATATGTTTTTAGGAATTTTAAATAAATAATGGCAAAAATAATTCAAATGTTTTAAGGATCGGGAACATTTCTAACACAGTAATTCAAAATTTATTATCAAAGTAAAAAAGTCAACTTTGCGCCAATCAGAGTGAGAAATAAATTTATTTCCAAATAAATTTTTTTAAATGTTTATTTTTGCAATTATAAAATATACAAATACATATCGAACCTTTGCTTCCAGATAGTACTAATTTAAAAAATGCAATTTATTCTTTATATAACGTAATAATTTGCTATCTAATATCTCATTTATTTATATTCTGAGAAGAAAAATATATATGTATGTACATATAAATTATATTATTAAATTGTAAATACACATACGTGTATAAAACTTGAAACTCATTTTTGCTAATTTTTTTTTTATTTTAGTGAACAGGACTCGGATTTCGATGAAAAGTCATCTTCTTGCAGTTATTTTTAAGATTGCTGTACATACAGAAATGCCTTATAAATGATTTTTTCTTTTCAAAAATATAAAGTTTTTAGACGTACGTTTTTTATTATTTTAAGTCATGTTCAAAAATTTTTGACAAGACTCGTTCCATTACGAAGGGAGCGTGTAAAGCTTTTGCTTCCAGATTTATTTAATATTACCATCCGAATCAATTTTAACTCGCAAATATTTTGAAAAAATTACATTTGATTGTAAATATTCTGAAAAATACTTTGTAGAACGGAACAACTAGCTGTTTTCGAAGGCCACCTCAACTTCATCATCAGCGTTCTTTGTGTATTGTCCGCTGTCTGTGGTGTCAGTTGATGTAGAAAACAATTCTCATATTCCATTTGCACTGAAGACTGAGTATATAAAGCAGAAATCTACATCAACTGACACCACACACAGCGGACAATACACAAAGAACGCTGATGATGAAGTTGAGGTGGCCTTCGAAAACAGCTAGTTGTTCCGTTCTACAAAGTGTTTGTCAGAATATTTACAATTAACTTTGGTGTTATTTGTTCATTAATAATTATCACATATAGTTACATATCGATACGAACTTTAGCCTAATCCAACCATACATATAGAAACAAATGAAGTTCGAACAAAAATTATTAAAACTAACCTACATTCGATATTTCTGACTCCAACGAATTTGAAGAATCTCACAGCCTGTACATATAAAAGGAAACTTTCAACGCCTAGTATATGTTATTGAGGAGCTCCAAACGAAAAAAATTTCCCTAAATTTGAAAAACATTCCAAGTTCCGCTTATAATGAAATTGGTAAAAATCTTTTAAAATATTTAGTAATTTGGTGAAAAAAAATCAGTGACATTGTACAACATATCTACAGAGATTTCTAGAGTTACTTTTGACGCTACAAGCAATAATGGGAAACTTAAATGCTTAAGATCTTTTGTATTTAACGGATATGTGATTGTAAATGTCGATGTGGAAAGAAACTTTGCAATCTACAAAAATTTTTAACAGACAATCTTAGATCATTTTGCTTTGAATTTTTCTTAGTGTTTTTAAGGTCATTTTGTAATTGTTTTGAGGAAGTTTTTTTCGCAGTTTTTAGGTCATTAAAATCCGAACCCTAAGAAATAAATATATTTACATACATATATGCATATATTCATCGAGCTGTATGTAAAATGAAAACTTAAAACTAGTTTTCTGCAAAACAACCATCTCTAATAAATATACATATTGCTCCTTTATGGCAACATAGGCATAACTCACAAAAACTTAATTTTGCAGAAAGCAAGTTTTAAGTTTTCAATTTGCTTATAACCCAATGAAGATTTAAAATATATGTTTCGAATTTTTATGCATTATTAACTCTAAAAATATTTTTTTAGAGATATGTCTATGTTGCAATAAAGGAGCCATATGTAGAAAACATTAGATTCACAAAAAATTAAATGAAAATTCTTATTATTCTTATTGTTATTATTATTATTGCTTAATTACTGCCACATGACATAATATGTACTCGCTCGTATCTACCATTTCAATACTTTGTGCGTGAACAACGAAGGAAATTGAAAATGACGCATTTACGCGTATGAAATGTGAAATAGAACATTAACAAAAAATTATAATGCCAAACAGCACACACTAATTTTTTATTTTTTATTTAATTTTTTTGTTTATGCAAATAAATAAATAAATATATTTTTTTCTCTTCACATGTCAATCCATTATTATGCTTCATGTTCGGACGTTTTCATACCAATAGTTTAGTAGAAGAAAAAATTACAAATAAGAAATATGTTGAAATGTGGCCGTAGCATTCACTCACTCGTATTGGCCTATTACACGGTCGCCGCTAGAAATGGGTGAGTAGTGTGAATCAGACACTGTATTATTTTGTTTTCTTTTCGATATGTATGCACGCTTGAGTACATGTGGGTAAATTTTTTCCGCATGAGTACGCGTGCATAAATTAAATTTGTGTAGTCATTGTAGAGTTAAGACAAAAAAAGACGTATTAAAATATCTGAAAAATGGAGTGTATTAGGGACAGTATCTCTTTAAGGGTTCAATTAATCATATAAAACAGCCGTTCGGGTCAAACTTATGGGCAACACTGTATTTGATTATAGATGACTCGCCATAACGGCATAAGTTTTTCGCCGTAACCATAGACAGCTGTTTGATGGTTAGTTGCATTTGTTGTTGCACTTTGGAAATTAATAAACATGAGAACCCGTTCTGTAAACCGATCGATTTTAGAAAACTAACTCCGATAATAGAAATATTTTTTTAGATTTTTTTAATGTTTTTATTATATATGTACATATATTCCCAAATGTCATATCTGAAAGAAAATTATCGTGTATGATTTTAAACACGACCATTATTAATTTTTTGAAATATAGAAATTTACTCGGATTCGGTTTACAGTACAGGGCCGATAATCCTGTCAAAAAAGACAGACTTCAATGCAAAGATCTGATAGAAAATTTTCGAAAAAAAAAATTCATGGGATATAAAATTAAATTTTAATGTGCGTGACTTCGCCCAATTTTGAAAATAAAAGATTGTGTCTACTTTTGAGCTGAAGGTGTATGTTAAGTTTCGTAAAATCGGTTAAGTAGAACCATGTAAACTATGTTTTTAATGGGAGTAGCCCCGCCCATTTTCTTAATTTTAGAATTGTGTAATTACAAGTTTCGCAGCAATCAACTAAGTAGAGTATCATAAAATCAAATAAAAAATGTGTGGGTATGTCCCCGCCTATTCTTTTTGCAATGGGACTGATGGGAAGCTTTAAAAAAAGACACCAAACAATTTTTTTACAATCTGTCTAATATAAACCGAGTTATGAAGTAACACCGCCGAAAAAATAGAGACGAATTGATAACCTTCATCTTTTTTGGTAGGTAGTCAGTTGAAAAGAAAGCATAAACAGCTGTTTACAGTTTGTCTAGAAAATTTGTATAAAGGAATCACTCAAAAATTTTATTGTTTTTTATGTACATATTTTTTCGAGACAATTCATTTGATTTCATTGTGAACTTTTCAACAATTGTGATTGAAACTCCGAAAGTCGCTCCTGAAAGAATAATTTCACACGGTTTCATGTGATGTGATTTCATGTTTTTGATAAACGTACTGATGGCAAAGATATATAAACTAAAAATTTGCTTAAGTGACTTATTTTTTTTCAAAATATTCTTCAAGTGAAATCTTTACTAATCTTGCTTGTGGCATAAGCCACAATTTAAAAACGAACAAATAATTGCTCACCATCTCATCTCTAGCCGGCTTAAGCAGCAATATTGACATGATTATCAACTCGCGTATGTCGAGAATTTCTAAATTCTGACAGTCTTAATTTATTTGTCCAGTGCGTTCTTTTTCTCAGACGAAAACATCAACGCAAAATTTTTAGACAAAAAAAAATTATAAATTAATTAGTCTGAGAAAGTGACATATTCAAATATTTCTATTAAAAAAAATAGAAGAAAAAACGGGATTATACAAATATAAATAATTACAAATGTAATACGTTGTACAAATGAGAAAATGTAATGTTCTTCTATGGGCAGAAAGTTATTAACATAATATATGTATATTTAAAATGTTTGTTAGATGGAAGCTTCTGATTAAATAAACAGAAACACTTTTGTAATATAATTAACCATTATAATACAATTTGGGGAGCAAACAATAAAAAGCCACACAAGAAACTATACTTTCATTAAAATTCTATTTGATGGTCATAGGCGAATGTTTAATGCCCTACAGTTGAGTCAACTTTTCTTAAAAGTGCATACATAACCTTTCAAGGGCTTATGGAAGTTTCGTCCAGAGATAGTAGGTTAACGTGAGTGTTTGCTACCTACAGACAATCATGAGATTCCTAATCTACTCGTCCAAGTTCTAACTTTGAAAAAGGTTCAGAAGAGTCGTGCTATATCGTTGCGTTGAGGTACCGTATGAGGTCTCCTATGTGACGTCTCCGTTAGGTCGTTTAGTATGTGTTTTCCTAGGTATTTATATCGCGTGTTATACAGTGTTCGGGCACTCCCAGAGCAAGTGAGAAACGGGCCTTTCTTATCCTACCCTTAACAGCTGTGACTGAATGTATCATAGCGAAGACTTAACCCAGTGTCCCGTCAATACCGCTATACTATTTTTTCTGCGAATTTTATTCAACTTTCAGTCTGATATACATTGCCGACAATGACAAAAGCATCGTTTCAAATACTCTTTGAGTATTAGCTGTTGTAGCCGCTCGTTAAAATAAAAATTTTTCTTATTAAAGATTATTTTAGTTTATTTTTCAAGTTATCTCAACAACTGAAAATTTTTGATAACAATTTTTTAAAATATAAAAATAAACAGTAACTTAGGTTATTTTTTAAAAAATAACAATTATAAATTATATAACAAAGTGCATATAATATAAGTAGATTATTGTAAACACCTACAGCTGTCAAACAACTATAAATGCGTACAGCTAAGAATAAAAAAACGCTCATATGCAAACACACGCGTTAATTTTAAACCGCATATGTATAACTTTAAACATCCAACAACTATGTTGTTACACATTTTTTTAAATTAAATTAAATTATAAATAATATTTTTAGACTGTCTAAGCTACAATAATGCACAATAGTTTAAAAGTACTCTGACAATTAATCAGCTACACATGCGTATATACAGGGATATTTTATTTACACACACATAGAGCATGTTTTCAAACAGCCACAAATTTCCATTCCATTTTATAAAAAAATTTATGTATACGGTGGCGAATGATGAATAAATATCCCGAGTATCATACGTATATTAGTTTTGTATGAGAAAGAGTACAATTTAATTGTAGTGTATTTTAGTTTTTCGCCTAAACGAAATAGAGATGATCTTCTATGTTGGGCTCGGCTATACTAATATAGTTGCTTGAGAAAATGTATGTGATCTTAAGAATTGTTTGCGCTACAAATATGATTATACGCAGTTACTTAAATAAAGACTATTTAATTATGTTTTTTTCATTGTCATTCTCTGATACATTGATGATATTTGTAGTAATATCAAATGAAGTATCTCTTGTACAGTTTAACACTGAAGGGATCATAAACTTCGTTTTGTACTGGCAGTAATTGGAAAACTTGAACATATGCTAAAGTTATTATGGATTTTTGTGTGCTAATTTTTATGAGCGTTTTATTTTTAAATCACATAAAGTTTAATGTTCTTAAAAAAAAAAGAAAAAAAGTTTAAACAAATTATTTGCTATTTTTTAACGATTTCTAGCTAATTTCAACGTAATTATTTTAAATTATTTCAACAACTTTCATGCGAGTAAAAAGGTGATTGTTGAACACTCAAATATCCATGTAAAGAAGTAAAACAGAAACAGAATTCATTTAATAGTATTTATTATATTCAAATGAGTTTAACATCTTCTATTCTTAGCTTTATATTTTACGCATTTCAAACAACGCAAACACACAAATGCATTTCAATGTGGATCTTCGGTAAAATTAGTTTCAACCAAAAGATTATAATGTCAGATTCAAATTAAATTAACTTAAAGAGGCCAAAGATAATCAAGAACATTGCCACTTAAGCCCTTTATTTTCTATTTTTTATTTTACAAGAAAATACACAAGTATTTGATATTCAGAAATGTTTGCTTGTTTTTTTTTTGTTAAACAACGCGTTGCTACGTCTATATCCATTTCGTCATAAACTTCAACCCAAAAAGAGTGAGTTCCATAAAAAAGAACGAAATGGTTGCTTAAGAAAAATGCGAATACTGAAGTATATTTATTGGACGTTATTAATTCTGTAATGTATGAAGAATAATAATATGTTTGTTGTTGGTTAACTAACGTCTATATGCATTTCATTACTGCTTAAGAAATTCATAAAGATGTTTGTTATTTGAGGCTTTTTAATTTATTACGCTTGTGCACGTAATTTTCAATAGCATTTTGAGAGATTTTGTATAAACATAAGAAGCTTTTTTTGCTTTTTCCAAAAAAATGTTTGGTTGAAGTCTACTGAAAAGTTTCTTAAACAGAAACGAAATGCATATTGACGGTGCTTAACCAGCAACAAACACAAATACAAAAGTATTTATTGTATCGCCACCTGGCATTCAAGAAAATATTGTTCTAGTATAATTTTTTTCTAGGGCCTGTTCATTTAAATGAGAACGATAAATTCAATCGAATATTTATATTGGAAACAAAAACAAATTTCAGTTTTTTTTTTGGTTGTCTTTCTAATATAAATTTTCGATCGAATCTATCGTTAACATTTAGATGAACAGGTCCTTAAGTTGAAGATATTTTTAAGGGATTTAAGATTCCGTGGCTATAAAAGAATTTGCCTTTAAACGATGGTGTTTTCTACACACATGTTATTCGCATTTGAACAAATTAAAAAATGTTTTTTTGAATAACTTAATTTGCAAATTGCTCTTTTAAATGAACAACGTTATAACTCAAAAACTCAAATTATGGGCTGTCCCACGATTTCAAAAACGTTCGACTTGTCGCACGCTTAGATTCAAAACAAAGGCCCTAATTAAGAGTATCATATTTCGACTACGACGATTTTGTACTTGATTAAAGAAAAAATTTTGCAATGTTCTTTAGTCTAGTACAAAATCGTCGTAGTCAAAGTCGTTATACGACACTCGTAATAAGGTCCAAAAAATAATTTAAAAATTTTGTTTTTGTTTAACTCCCTTTTTCTACAACCCAAGCAGGCCACTCATTTTGAAAATTTTTATATTATAAAATCGCCAAACAAAAAAAAAATATAGCAAAACTTTAAAAAAATCGCCAAACCAAAAAAATCGCCAAAACTAAAAAAATTTCTAAAACTAAAATAAATCGCCATATTCGAAAAAACGCCAAGAACTGAAAAAAATCGCCAAAATGAAGAAAATCCCAAAATAAAAAAAACGCAAAGAACCGACAAAAATCACCAAAACGCGAAAAAGGCGCCAAAACCAAAATAATTGTTTATATGAAAAAAAAAACACAAAAATGAAAAAAAATCGCCAAATTAAGAAAAAAAAACGCCAAGAACCGAAAAAAATCGCCAAAACGAGAAAAAAGTGTCAAAACAAAAAAAAAATTGCCAAAATGAAAAAAAATCCAAAAACAGAAAAAATCGCCAAAACCAAAAAAAAAACTCTATATGGAAAAATCGCCAAAACAAAAAAAAAAATTGCTTAAAAATAAATAAAATCGCAAAAATTACAAAAAAATTCAAACACCACAAAAAATCTCCAAAACGAGAAAAAAGTGTCAAAACAAAATAAGCGCAAATAAACGCAAAAACTCCCAAAACTAAAAAAAAACGCTTAAAACCGAAAAAACCCAAAAACGAAAAAAAAATTCCAAAACTATATTTTATATAGGCTAAAGTTCGTATTGAATTACATATCTCGTGTCCGCACGGAACCCTTTGTGCTCGGGTCCATGTCGCACTTCACTGAATTTATTTTAGTTTCGGTGCTTTTTTCTTTTAAATAAAATACCATATCTGTTATTCATAGTATGTGGAACAAATTTTTATAGCAATTGTAAACAGAATGAAAAAACTAAATATGCTCAGCTCTTATCGTGCATGGGAAAGGGTACAAATTAAAATTAGAGATTAACAAATTCTTTTTAATTATATAAGCATATTAATCTTTAAGATTTTGTTTTTTATTGTTGTTTTTATGAAACATTTATGATGGGTTTTAAATTAATGATTTTTATGTAGTCAAGTTTTGTTAAAATTTAAAAAGCGTATCACATTTATGTATTTCAATCAATTTTAAATGTGTTTATAATTGGCTCATTTAAAATTAATCCCTCCAACACTCACTTGCTTGTGATGTGGAGACTTCTGCTACTCACTCTTCTTATGGAAATTTTATATTTTTAAGTCGATTAAAAAAACTTATGATTTTTTTTCTACTTAAAGCTTTTTCGTTAAGTTTTATTCTCCTTTTACTGTTCTAAAAATTAAGACCTTTTTGTTAATAACTAAGACGATTATAAGGATTATTAAAATTTAATATGCATATAGCACACACTAAATCATAAACAGTCACAACCTAAAATGATCAAAGTGTTTTTTTTATAAAGCAAATTCCTTACGACCGCAACAAATTCAAGTATCATGGTCACACCCGTCACAATGAAACTACCAATATCCAGTATTTTTCTATGTATTTTCCACCTCTTTTTTAATAAAAAAAAGATTTTAATTCATTTATTACACAGTGCACCACGAATAAAAAATAAAAATATGCGGTAACCACTACATGATAAAGGACTAAAAAATAAAAGTCACGTGTCTCCCAAGTCATCCCCTTTTTTGGGGCTTCGGTGTAATTTTTGCATTTTCTAGGCTCAAATTTTGCAAACCGTTCGGAATTTTTATTTACTCTGTGAGGCAAAGTTGTAGCTCTTGAACAAAAATTGGGAACATGTAAAATCAAACAAATTTCATCTTCAAGATCAAAATCGCAAACAATTTAAAAAAATTTATTTTTTTTAACTTTTTTCCCCTGTTCAAAATTCAAGGAAACAATCAACTAACAAAATTTACCTAAGATCTCAATAAACAACTTTCTAAGACATATACATTTTCTAGGAATGATTCATAACACGGTTTAGGTAGCCGCAAAAGTGGAAAATTTCCAAGCAAATGAAATAAAAAAAATTTCGGGAAAATTTTCACTTTTGCGGCTACCTAACGGTGTTTAGAAGCATTCCTAGGAAGTTTATATGTTCTAAAAAGTTTTTTATTGAGATCTTAACTACGTTTTTGTAGTTGATTGTTTCCTCGAATTTAGAACGGTTTGCTACCTACGGACCTAAACATGGCAAAAAAGTTAAAAAAAAGTAATATTTTTTTTTGCGATTTTAATCGTGAAGATGAAGTTTTTTTGATTTTAAATATTAATAATTTTTGTTATTTATTACAAGAGCTACAACTTTGCCGCAGAGAGTAAATCAAAATTCCGAACGGTTTGCAAGATATGAGCTTGAGAAAATGCAAACATGGCACCAAGGCTTAATATCTTTGGGGGACCATAAAAAAGGGATGACTTGGGGCAAAACTGGGAGACACAGGTCTTTTATCACGTAGTGGTGTCCGTATATATGGTTATTTTTCCATGACTTGAAAAATTATACACAGTGCAATTTACCTTTTTTTAATATAGAAAAATCACCAAAACTCCCCAGCAAAAAATTACACAATGCCATCAGAACTACTTGCCATATAATGACTTAATTTTCTGATTACCAAAGTCCATTACTCGCTTACAAATCACATTACATAAAATTTAAAAAAATCACGTACAAGTTGCTAAATGGATAGAATGATTTTTTTTAGATTAAATAGATTACGTAAACAAGTTGCCAAATAAAATAAATTCAGTGAAGTGCGAGATTTGACTCGCGCACGATGGGTTCCATATGCACACGATATATGTATGTAATTAAATACGAACTTTAGTCTATATAAAATATAGTTTTGGAATTTTTTTCGTTTATGGGTTTTTCGGTTTTAATTTTTTTTAGTTTTAGGGTTCTTTGCATTTATTTGCGCTTTTTTAGTTTTGGGATTTTTTTTCTCGTTTTGGCAATTTTTTTGGTTTTTGACGTTTTTTTAATTTTAGCGATTTTTTATTTTGGCGATTTTTTTAATTTTGGCGATTTTTTTCATAGAGGCGATTTTTTTTTGATTTTGGCGATTTTTTCAGTTCTTGGCGATTTTTTCGGGTTTTGGCGTTTTTTTTTTATTTTGGCATTTTTTTTTAGTTTGACACCTTTTTTCTCTTTTTGGCGATTTTTTCGGTTTTCGGCGTTTTTTCTTAATTTTGGCAATATTTTTCGTTTCGGCCACTTTTTTAATTTTGGTGATTTTTTTTCATTTAGGCGCTTTCTTAGTTTTGACAATTTTTTTTCTCTTTTTGACGATTTTTTCGGTTTTTGGCGTTTTTTCAATTTGGCAATTTTTTTAATTTATGCGATTTTTTTCATATAAACAATTAATTTGGTTTTGGCACCTTTTTCGCGTTTTTGGCGTTTTTTCGGTTTTTGGCGATTTTTTAGAATTTGGCGATTAATTTTAGTGTTAGATTTTTTTTTAATTTTGGCGATTTTTTTCCTTTTCGCGGTTTTTTTTAATTTTTGGCGATTTTTTTTTGAAAATTTCAAGAGTTTACCTCTTACGGTTTCCAAAATATAGCAAGTTGTCAAAATTGCATTAACTGATTGACATCCCTTTAATTTAATTTTTTTTTTAATTTTAGTGTTAATTGTTGTAGTCTATATCAAAATACACTAATTTTACAAATTTCAAGTGTCAATATACATACAATTGTATGTATATTACATAAGATTTTAAAATTTTTCCTTGCTCGTTTTGGAACACCCTTTAGTTTGTAGTTCTTTTATATTTATTGTTGTAGCGGCCAAGGTTCTACATACTCTGTCCAAAATTTCAGGTCCTTAGCTTTTACGGTTCCTGAGAAAATAGCGTGTGACGGACAGACGGGTGCTTTTTCACCTTTGGTGTACGGAACTGTAAAAAGTAAGTAATTCTCAAGAATCTATTGTTTTAGTCTCACGCCTTGTTAAAATCATTAAGTTGGCAATCTAGTAGGGAAGAGTTGGTAATTCAGTAGGGAAGAGCTTCCACCACGAAATAGTTCAGTAAATAGAAAGACAACATTTAGAAATATGTATAAAAATGTATTTTGTGTTTATTAATCACTAACCAATTTCGATTTATTTAAATTCAGTCATGACTTGAAATTTAATTTTTTTTCACACACAAAAATAATTTTTTTTGTAGATTGACCAAAAAATCCTACTTCCGCAAAACGTGTTATTTGAAATATATTCCTCTAATTTATCAAATTTTTTTCGTATTAGTTAAACCAAAATTATAGAATGAATTCAAATCAAAGCACAGTTCGAAAGGAAACAGGAAATGATACACAATAAAAATTCAAAAAACTTCTATCTACTTCATTCAATATTTGCAGTTACATATTTATATTTTACCTGCTTCAATGCAAGTCCCAATAATGTGCATACATATATGTAAAATATTGTTGACATCTCGAACTAACAAAATTTCTTCGAATTTTGTATTTTCAAGTTCGTTGTCAAGTTTACCCAAAATTCATATAAAATAATAAAAATTCTCAGAAAAAACAGGCAGCCAAAAACCAAACATTTAGCCAAAGGAATATTAAAGGCGAGTCAAGATTTCAAAAAAAAAAACAAAATTTATGTATTTATGTACATAAAAAAAATTTTCGATTCTAAACTGTATGAATGAACATTGATGGCCTTGTCGTCCTCAGACAAAAGCGGAAAGATGAAAAAGTCAATAGAAATTAACGAAAATAAAATCGCTGATGATTGTTGATTAGAAAAGCATTAAATCATTCTTTATTTGAAACAGAATGCAGTTTTTTTTATTTGTTTATACAAAATGTTTATAAAACAACTTTATATGAATGATGTACGGGTCACAAAAAAAAGAGCAAATACAGTGATTAAAGGGGGATTTTAATTTTTTTATTATTTTTCATTATTATTATTTATTTTTTGGTTTATTCAAATAAATCTTTATAGATTTGATATAAATTCTGTCACTGTGTGTGGTTTATGTTGTTTTTATTTTGTCTTCAAGTCTGAAGTGCTTTAGAGGCCGGTGCATACAACAACAACAACAACAACAACAACAACAACAACAACAATAACCACAAAAAGCGTTTAGTGGTCAGTTAAACGATTTTTCCTTCAGTTGGTTTGATTGGCTTAATGAAACGAATACATGACAGACAAAAACTTTGAAGGGAATTAAAAATTTTTATTAAGTTCTGTGAGATGATTTAGTTTTTTTTTTATAAACCTAAATGATTAAAGTCTGGTCAAACTTAAAAAATATAACTGATAACAGCATCAGATTTCCCCTAAAAACTCACAAAAATTTCTTAAATCTTGTATTAATTTTAAATCATGAAATTAGTTGCATAAAGTTTTTTTTATTTGCGAGCAGGAGGCGTGAAAAAGCAAAACAGAGCAAAAAGGTTTGAAAAATTCATGCTAGACCATTTTTACCCGACTGCGAGACGCAAATAACGGCATTGTGTTCATCAATCTATGTATGTACATTAGAGTGGCCGTTAATTGTATGGAGACATTCTTTTTTTGATTTCTTTTACTCTCACCCACCAAATCGGTTCAGTTTTATGTAAAAAAAAATACAAAAAAATTTTATACCGATAAGTTGTGTTTTAGGGGGTGCGTCCGGCCTTCAAAGTTGGCCCTAAAGCCAATATATATTCAATGTAATTTTTTTTTATTTTATTTTTTTTAGATTTGTTTTCACTAAATATACTGTATATGTATGAAATAATTTAATATATATAAGCTCTTATTTTACATGCTTAAAATAAAAAATTTCCATATAAATATAATTTTGTTACATAAAATTTTTGGTATTTTGTTGGTTATTTTCCTCATTATTTTCTAAAATGTTAATTTTAACAAAAAACTTTCTTTGAGACTAATGTTGTTGATTTGAGGAGCTAAAATATTGCCACATGTCATATTCTTGTAAAATGATTTTTCAAAAAGTCATATGCAAAAAATTACATTGAAAAATGGATTTGAGGACAACTTTGACGGAAGTGCGCAACCCCTAAAACGCAATCAGTATGAAATTTTTTTGTATTTTTTTTACATAAAACTGAACCGATTTAGGGGGTGAGAGTAGAAGAAATCAATAAAATTAAAATAACGGCCACCCTAATGTACATATGTATGTTTTTTTTTTATTATTAATATTCTTTTTGCTATACGAGCTAAGGCTGGGATATGTTCAAAGGATATTGGCTGCCCGAACTGGCCAATATGACGATTTACAGCAAGATTTATTCGTTTTGTTGCCAATGCGCTTACGTGTCAAAACCTAACCTCGTTCGCCCCTCTTTCAACCATTTGTCCCCCTGGGACCGCTGCTAGGTATTACTTCAGGGAGTGGTGATTCAGCGAATGCTGCTTTCTAATAAATTATATACCCCTTTACCTGATTTTGATTTAAAATAAACTGATTCTTCTACCAATCTTTTCTAACCTGCTAAGCTTTAATAAACTAACTTTAAAAAATTATTCACACTAGTCCAGTTATACAAGGATTCTAACAAAATCGAGACCATGTTCTTCGGTCTATTGCTACGCCCTACACTACCTTTTAAATACGACCTCCAATTGTAAAATCGTTAACAGAAAATAAAGAACTAACGGCCCTATGTATAAGCTAAATTTGGCATGAAGTTAGCATAAGTGACGAAATTGAATTAGGTGTTAACGAGTTCCTTCATACAATTTGACATCGAAAATGGTCTCATTACCTAATTTTAACCCACCTCTAAGTCCTAGCATTATTTTTAATGTGAACTTTCAAGGCGAAACTCTTTAAGATCATGTTCAATCTTACCACTTATGCTAACTTCATGCCAATTTTTGCTTATACATAGGGCCGTAAATGTGTGAGGTAGTAATTCAAGTCACCATGTTTTCTAGTCAAGCATGTCCTAATGTACATATGTATGTATGTACATATCGCTCATTTACTTCAATAGTGTCACAACTAAAAAAAAATAGTTTTGCAGATAACACGTTTTAAGTTCTCAATTTGCATACAACTCAATTAAGACATGAAAAAATTATCTTCTCTCAGGAGGTGATGGTACAAGCAGCGTGACCGTTTGACCGACTGCCTTGCCACTTTTTGTCACCATTTTTTTACTATAATAATACATTAAAAATAAAAAGTTTAGTTTAGTTGTATATTTTTTTTAATGTTGCCCCTTTTCTTTGATAAATCTCCTATTTTTTGCCACTTTTTGAAAAATGTCATCGCTCAACCTGGGTACAAGCCATTTATATGAAATTTTTACACAAGATAAAATACGAAATGCCGCTTTATTCAGTTTTTTGAGTTATTACATAAGTGAAGTAAATGAGCGATATGTATGTATGAAGATTTTAAAAATAAAATGCAGATTTTGAAGATTTTTTTAAAATTATATTTGGTGAAAAAATACAGACATATATGTATCTGAAATTTACTGAAAAAATATACATATATATATATATATATATATATATATATATATATATATATATGTATATATGATTCGAAAGGTCTAAGTCTATTCTTTCTACATCCGTTTATAAATTCAAAATCGGTTGATATTTAGCTTATTTAGAGGTTGATAAGTGCCTACGGGTACGAAAAACCGGTTTTTTTTACCCGTAACTCAAGATTTTGGATGTGTTTGGAAAATTTCAAATACAGATATGTCACGTACTTGTTTATACCGTAACAACAGTATTTTTCCACTCTCAAGAATTTTTCATTTTTTAATTTGCGACTGTTTATGATTTAATGTGCGATATATTTACATACATACTAGAGAGGAGCCATATTGTTGCGTTTGCATCAATTTTTAAGCTGAAAGTTTTTCCATTGCTATTTTTTCTTATTAACTGACAGCATTTTCATTATTACAACTTCACTTTAAGCCAAGTTCAGGCTACCTGTAGCTTTTATCTTGATATTTAGTAATTTGAAGTTGCCACATTTTCATAAGTTGCCATACTTTATAAATTACAGCCAAGTTGAAGTATATTTGTTTGAAGAAAATATCACACAAAACAAAAAATATATCACAAAACACACAAAATAAGAAATATCCAAAAATTATTTAATTATGTTTGTAATTGAGTAAATAAACAAAGGCAAGTTGCCACTAAATATTTTTAACAATTAAAATTGTTCGGTATGCACAGCAATGTTGCCACAATACAGAAATTGTATTATCTATTTTATCGGACTTGCAATGAGAAAATTTTAAAGGTCACTATATAATTCATTTTTGCTAAACTTAGAATTAACTATTCGGAACTTTATCGCCAAGTTGTAATAATGGTCCTCCATATATTATTGAGAATCATTTTTTATTTGAACTTATCTAAAAAAATTTTTTGAGTGTATTTTTTAATTTAATTCATCCATCTTTATTTCAAAATATTGTTTGTAGCTACTACCAATTGCTATTTTATAAACAACTTTATAATTTTAAACTATGTTTTTCCAATAAACTTATAATCGCATACTTTTATCTTTGCAGAATAATTTCAATCGAGGCCATTAAATCTTTCGCGCAAAAGTTGCAAAAGAAACCAAGACAGATCTCAACAAAAAAAAAATATAATAATAAAATAAAAAATTAAAGGAAAATTCATACCTGTCACACAGAAATAAGCTAAAATAAAATATCACAATGAAAGCTGCAAATTATATGGGTCAGGTGATAGTAATTGTTTTATGTTGCCTCTTAACGGTTTTGGCACAAACTTTAGATACAAGAAATTTACAAAAGCAGCACATAAGACATATAACACAACAACTACAACAACAACAGCAGCCACATCATAAGCATCAACATAATAATAATCATCATCATCGACAACAGCATCTAACAAAATTAAGACAACAACTACTGCCCAACACCGGCTCTTCTTCTTCTGCTGGTGGCATCATATCTAGACAATCTAGAAAATTAGATTTAAAACCACCTGCTAACACAGCATCAACGATCGCCAATCAGCAGCAAAAACAACACAAAGAACAACAACAAGAAAATCCCAACAGTCAAGTGGAACTTATTGAAAATGTAAAAAACACTATACCAAAGAATGCCACTACACCTGTCGCGTCTACTAAATTGAAACGTTTAAGTGCTAAAGATTACTACAACAGATCGGTGCAGCGACGTTACAACAGCCGACGCAGTGCTCACGACGAGTGGGCTTACAACACCTACAATGTAAACACGAATACATTCGGTCCCACACGGACACAATCACACTCGGGCAAAGGCCAAGACAACAGTGACGATGTGGAATTTGTTAGTAGTACGGGTGTCAAATCACTATCTGATTGGTCGAGACGTGGTTATATACCGGCTCTAATGCCAACAGCATCGCCTACGCGTAAAACAACAACAACAACCACAACACAGCCACCACCAGCAATGGTGCCAGCAAGACGTGGCTATCCCATGGGTCCGTTTCCCAGCAGCACAGGCGGCGATTCTCCCACTACAGAAGATCCCTTTGAGTCGAATGTTATTAGCAGAAGTCCAAGTGGCACGGATTCCAAAGATATGGAAAAGTAAGTAGACAGTTATAAAAATAGAAAATGGGTTACTGAGAGTTTTAGAATAAGGGCGGATAAAAGTCACGTAGTAGCATAGTCGCACATATTCTGCTCACTGAGTTAATATATGTACACTTAATTTTTATTTCTATATTTGGAAGTTTTTATTGCACATATCAATTTAAAAAAAGTTATAACTATGCACTTGTTGATGCGTGGTATAAAAATTTTAGTGCGACTTTTTGGGTTTGAGATTAAGATTAGTTTATTTCTCTAATTAGCTAATCCGAAAATTAATTTAATCTCACATAATTGAGTTTCATGTTTTTGAGTGGTAGTTTAAGCTTCTTGTTATGTGTAATATTACCATACTGAGGAATAAAATAGTGGCAATACTTTCTGTGCAAAAGTCGTACATGTTATCAACACACTTTGATTTTTTGTGGGAAGAAGAAGAAACTGTCATATTTTATTACTTACAAGTTAAATATTGCGCGTGCTAAAGGCAATAAAGGAAGTAGTTGAAACGGTAATTATAATTCATTTTGATGTAGAGTGTTGGAGGTTGCAAAAGTTAATTATCTCCATTTCAATCTAAAAAATACAAAAAATAATGGATTATTAAAAAAGTAATCTCCCCTGTAACAAATATTATGGGAATAAGTTGTTTTGGGGGCAAACTTAGGTTTCCAAGCAAATCGGTATCGATATCTTCACAGATTATAGGAATTTTTATATTAAAATTAATTATTTAAGGTATTGCAAGTGCAATAAAAATTGTAATTGAAACTGCAGCTACAACGATTTTGCTGAATTCCACCACGGCTTAAGAAAAAAAAAATCAAGTTAATTATTTTCAATTAAATTTCTTGTTTTAGTAACAAACATTTTTTTCCTCGAAATTTGTTCACTTTTCACAAGATTGCAATCGTGAATAATTTTTAGCCGGAATTTTTTCCCTTTTTTGATTTCCCCTTATCATGAATAATATTTTTCACGTGGATTTTTTAACTTTTCCATTAGTTTTGTTCACTTTATTTTCGCAGGCGAATTATATATTAAACTTTATGAATATTTATTTTTAGCACAAGATTAGTAAATAAAGTTCATGATTCTTAAGAATAATTCCCTGCAAAACTTTTTTTTCATGGAGTAGGAATCGCTTTGTCTCACACACAGTAAATTTCATTGTGGTGCACCGCGGTGGTATACTAAAGAATTTTTTTCCACTGCGTTTAGAATATTTAGAAACACAACTTTTAATTTAAAGAAAATTTAATTTGGGACCTAAAATTTTTGTATTTCTGATTATTAAACTTAAATTTGTGATTTTCAATTAATTTTTAAGCTTTACAAATCATCTTCCCTTCTTTACATTCGCTGGCACTGATAGCGTGAAAAAAATTTCACGTGCAATTCCCGATAGCTATTTTCTGTTCGGCTGGAATACAAATTTAACGTGAACAAAAATTCCACTTGTTATTCACGATAGTGGTATTATCAAAAAAAAATAATTGGTATTTTTTTTTGAAATTGTTACAATTAAGTTTAAGATTTGTTAAAACACTAATAAACCCAAATTATTATTTTGCTTATTTAGTAAAATATTTTTTTTTATTTAAAAAATATTGAAAAATTAATTTCACTAATTCGATCACGTTTTTTCAGTAAATAATTCTTATGACTCTCAATAATAATTCCCTGTAAGGACTTTTTTGCACAGAGTATTAAAGTTGCGATACACATGGCTGAAGTATACAAATAATTTTTATTCACTATACCTAGAAAACAGAAAGAGTATTTGCTTTTTACTTACAAATTTTATTAAAAAAACAAAAACACATAAACATTTTTGGCTCTTTCACATTCATTGGCAACTATTAAAATAATTTGAGGGTAATTCTGAATAAAATTTCGAGAGATATTTTTCCCGGAGAACAATATCAAGCAATAACAAGTAATACGGAAAACAAAAAAATTCTAATTGGAAAAAGAAGTAACTTTAGCGGAATTTTACTCATGATTGCAACAATTTTCCCTTCAAAGGGAATTAAAAATTTCAGGGAAACAAAAATTCTACTTACAATAGGGGTTATTGTGAATTAATTTTGTAAAATAATTCCTCGAGTAAACATTTCGTGAATTCAACGCCAAAAAAAATATTGTTACACATTCACGATAGAAAATCAAAAATGTTTTCATTTTATTTTTGTGGGAAAAGTTATTTACGATGGGAGCTAAATATATGTATTAGTTCAATTTATTTTCATGTCATATTTTAAATTAACTAAAAAAGTTTAATTGTAATTCTTAAAAATTCCAAATCAAGTTTATGTTCTAAAACAGCAACAGTCATAAATTTCTAAGAATGATTAAAACAATGAATCGAAACTGCAAACAATGTCACACAGATTGCAATAAATTACGACCAATAACAACAATATGTTTTCGTCAATATGTTTTCAATCAAATGGACAATATTTTGAAATTGTTTGTATATTTTGTTTTGTTGTTTTTGAATTTATGAGCGCTTTTATTATAAAAATGATACTCGATTGATTTAAATAAATTACCATTTGTCATAGGGGGCCATTTGACTAAGACAATTGTTTTAAATAAAATATGTTCATATCTATATAAAAGTAAAGAGTGTAATAAAAACAAAATAAATATTTCATTTATAAAAATTAAATTATTTGCAATAAAAATAAATGCGAATTAAAATCCAAAACAATTGTCAAAAGCAACCATGTGTAAATAGTTTTAATATTTCAATTTGATGTCAGGCAATCGTTGTTAATGTTTTTTATGATCCCTTGTTAAAGTTTAAAGTTTGCTTTTATTGCCAGATTATTTAAATAATAATAATAATAATAATACACACATGTATATGATTTCTTAATTATTTTACTGGATTTAATGTCTTTATTAAAACAGACAAGTCTGCCCATGTAGTTGCAAGCAATAAAAAAACACTCACACACATTTATACACTCACAGTCAATAGTTTTATTTGTTGGGTAATAAAATTTAAAAATGCATATTTTAACTTTAAGAAGCAATGAATAATTTTCATTTATTAGCAAACATACGAAAAAAAAGTCTTAATAGTCATGCATGTGTTCAAACACAATTAAAGCGACTAACTGCAGCAAGGGGAAAATTAAACCAATCTGTAGATAATGAATATTTTATGCAGATCTTTACATAGTTATCTATGTATTCATAGCCTTCGGCCCAAGAAAGTCTGCTGGCCTGTTTCCAACCGGCGAAAGAACACGTTCGACTTAAAGTTTATATTGAAAACAACAATAATATATGAAAATTTGTTTTGTTTTCGATATAAATTGTAAAGGCTCAGTTAGCCGACTGTAATGTAACTGCAACGTAGGAAACAGCTGATCGATATTTTTATATGAAAATTAGGTTACGTTGCATTACATCTCTACAGCCACTTTCATTAATTTTCACATAATAATATCGAGCAGCTTTTTCCTACTGTTGCAGTTACTTTACATTACAGTCGGCTAACTGAGCCTTAAGTCGAACGTATTCTTTCGCAGGTGGGAAACAGGCCATGAGTTCATAGAAGTGAGAGGGAAGATGAAAGAAGAGGGGTACTGACTTGCTTTTACAGAAAAGGTACTTCAATTCTCTTCTGTTATTTCACTCGCTCCATTAAAACAATAGGAAAACTGAACAATAATCCGTCTGTGTGTAAGCAAACGAGCAATTTTAAAAGAGAATTGAAAAGAACTGCTTCAAGAAAAACTGCCGAGTCTAAAACAAGACTTTTTATTATTTATTTAAGAGAAATAACACTGAGGCAATCAATGCCTTCTACTATTACCAGGTCTTTTATTTCTTTTAGGAAAGAGATAGTGATATACAAGTCAAGTGATGAAAGAAGAAATAGGGGAAAGCTTCATCCTTTTACATGTTATTTTTTTTATAATGCAGTGTTGACGCGCATCTGGTGTTAAATAAGGCATATTAAGGCATTTTTTGAAGCTGTTAGCCATTTTATTGGTTATTGTATTTCGCCAAAAATTTCGCTACACAACGAAGGAGGGCGCTCTGATGATACACTAGGATTAATATCTTTTGAAGTCGGCATAGTTCAGTGAACAGTGTCGAGGCCTTCGTCACTTGAACTTTCCTGCAGCAACTGATACAAAGGGACACTAATGCACATGAGAAAAATGCGTGGTGTTGTTATTTAATGACTGTTGGGTACTGGGCTCGAACCCAGTACCTTCGGGTTTGCTAACTACTTAAGCCCACGCCCTGTATTATGTATTTTTTTATTTTGTGCCATATTTTTTTGAAATAAATAATAAACTTCAATTTGGCTGTAATTATAGGTTCAATCAGACGTGCCAGAACCATAGAACACAGCTGTTCGAATCAAACTTAGGTGCAACGGTGTATTCGATTATAGGTGACTCGCCATAACGCCATAGCCACTACCATAGAAACAAATTGAATTTTGGTTCGGTTATGGCTATAGAATTATGGCTATGGTACGTCGAATTTAAGCTAAACTTATAGTTCACTTCTGGTTAAAATGAAGATGTAACAATGAAAAACGGTGTATCCATCCGATAAAATCCTAACTTTAGCTTACGTCAAGTTATTATAATGGCCCTAAATCGTTTAGTCACCCTCAAACAGGGACAGTGATAGTTGCACAAGGCCAGCTCTTCCATTGTCAACAGAACTATCTTACACAAACATATATACATGCATACTATGTACATTGTATTCGTCGCCAACCGATGTATGCATGCCGTCATAATTGCAATATGACTTCAGCAATCAAAAGAAATTTCTTGAAATTATAACCAAAACAATTAATAAATTAAAAATGATTACTGATATGCACAACCATTCCTATTCCTTTTTTTAATTATAAAATTCTTTAGGAAACAAATAGCAAATGCACAGAAAGTTTATTAAATAGAAAGTGTCATTAATTTCAAGCACAACTTTTTATATTTCTTTAATACATATTAAATTGTTGCAAATTTTAATTGCAAATTATTAAAGAAACATATAAATATAATAATATATAGCAAATAAATGTGCATAAAATGAAAATGTTGTTTAATTAAAATGTATGCATCATGCATGCAATTTTTAATAAAAATTATAAATTGCAAAGTTTTGTTACACCAACAACTGACTACACCATACGCAAGACAAGACAAGATTCAGACACCACAATTCCATGCCCATTACAATCATTGTATAGGCTGGTATTTATGATTCAGAAGCAAAAAACACAAAACGAAAAACAAAATTTATAACCATGGCTAATTTTTTTAGATCATCTTTATTATAGAATGCAAACAAAAGGAACAGGACAGGGTATCTTAAAAATGAGTGAAATTTCTTAATTTTATGCAAGAGGAATTTTTGATATTTGCCGGGATGTTAATTGCCGAGATTTAATTTTTCCTGGACAAAATAAAATATTTTTTTCCAAAAAGACCAAGAGAAAAAAGTAATAAAGGAGAGAGAATTTTGATGACAGCTGTTTGTTTTATCACAGAGTTAGCATAGCGTTTCATTCAAAAAAGGCAAACAATGAAAAATAGGGGAAAATACCCAGTTAATTAATGTTCAGAGAATCCTTCTCTAATCATTGGAAAATAATCAAAAAAAATAAAAAATTATTACAATAAAGGTATTCATTTCAGTTTTTTCGTTGGAAAAATGTAATTTATTTTTTCCTGTGTTTGTTGTCAAAAAAATTACATTTTTCCATTTTTCCAACGAGAAAAACCTGAAATGAATACCTTTAATACTTCTAAAAAAAAAAAAAATTATTATTAGGTGTATGTACTAAAATAAATATTTACGAATGTACTAAAACTATTTACGAATTTGTGTAAAAAGAAAGCATATTTTTTTAATTATTTTTTTTCTTTGACAATTTCAAAAACAAATTATATTAAAAAATATTCAATCAATTAATTACAATACTTTAAAAAATTATTAGGTGTGTTCATGTACTAAAAATATTTATGAATTTGTGTAAAAAGAAAGCATATTTTATTTCTGTAATGTTTTTCATTGATTAAGCCACATAAATGCAATTTTATCCTCAAGGAATTTTTGGTTGTTTATTATATTTGATCAGAGAATGAAGAAAATTGCTTTTTTGTATGTATTTGTTAATAGATTAGAATGAAAAAATAATGAAATATTTATAAAAAATAGTACATAATACATGAAACTGTGAAAAGTATTTTATATCCATTTTTACAAATTTTATAATTATATATATTATCCAAACAAGATTATACAAAATAATTCAGAATTTTCATCCATGGTTCTGATAAATTTTCTTGCAAGTTTTTGCTAGTAAAGCGTTCATTTACTTTTTCGTATCTGGGAGAGTAATTTTGTAAATTTCTGCTTTAGGCCTGAATTAGTTTTGACTTTCTGTTCTGTTACGAATCAGCTGACTCTTTTTTGTTTATATAAATATAATACAAGTCGTTAGTTTTTCTGTTTCGTTATGTTCTGTTTCAGTTCAATCTGTGAAAATCAAAAAAATTTTCAAGTAATTGTAAGTGGCATCATGAATTAAATACAAATATTTTGAAATAAATTGTGATTGTGTTTTTAGAATTTAAAAAAATTCATTTAAAAAAAAATTAATTATATTGAAAGTTAACAATTGCCGATGCAAAAATCATCGCTTTAGTGCAAAACTGCGAGCCTTCTAAACAGAAACAGACTAATGAAGCCTTTACTCTCTCGTTTCAAAATTCTGCTACCAAAGTAAATGACTATAATATAGTCTTACAATAAATTTATGCAATGTATTTCTCATTTTCTTGGCCTGAATCTCTGAACAGACGGTTGGTTGTCGGATCTTACAATATTGTCAGTAAAATTTACTAAAAGTTTCTTACAACCCTGTGAACTGGCAATTCTTCTGTGACAACGTTGCCAGCTGACAACGAATTATCAGACACCTCTGTGGTTTTCATGAATATTTTATGATATCAAATTGTTATATTTTCAATGCCTTTTAAAAATTTCTAAGAAGATTTTGAAAAATAGGAACAAATGTAAATAATTTTTTCCAAAAACAACAACATAACTTCTACCTTTTTTAAATAATAATTCTTTCTGCCAAACAAACAAAAACAGACTTTAATGCAAAGTTCTGATAAAAGAAGATAAGAGGAAGTACGTGATTGTAAAATTAAATTTTAATGGGCGTCCCTCCGACCATTTTTTAAATGCAAGATGATGTGCTTTTCAGAGCTCAGGGTGCGTGTAGTCTTGTAAAAATCGGTAAAATGAAATATTAAATTTTAATGGGCGTGACTCCAGCCAATTTATTGGAAATGGAGGATTGTGTATATTTTAGAGTTTAAGGTGTTCAGAAATTTCGTAAAAATCGGTTAAGTAGAACCGCATAAAATATTACAATAAATTTTAATGGGCGTAACCCAACCCATTTTTTCAATTTACAAATTGTGTAATTACAAGAACCAAGTGTTTCGCAGCTATCAAATTAGTAGAGTATCATTAAATTAACTTAAAAAATTGTGGGCGTATCCCGCCCACTTTTTTGCAATGAGAAGCTATATCCTCTCAGACAAAAAAAGAATTTTTACAATCGGTCTAAAATGTACCGAGTTTTTTTTTAAGAACCCCGCAAAGCGATTAGCTTGTCTGCGGAAAACACTCAGAGTCTATGGTAGGAATCGAACCCACAACCTCTGGACTGAGAGGCTATCATCGCTACCACTCAGCCACAGTGTGTTATGAAGTAACACAAAAAAAATTTAGACTAATTGTTTTTTTGAAGTCTTATAATAACTTTTTTTGGCTTTACTAAAAGAATGGATTTTTGGATGTGCGCTATTTATTACTCATGAAAACCACAGATCTAACAATCATGTGAACATATTTCGGTGCCGTTATAAAATTATTGTCAGATATTTCTCAGACATTTTCTTGTTGTCAGAGGTGCAAAAATTATGCGCAAAGTTTGCATTTGACTATGGCATCATTTGTCAGAGAATTATTTCTATTGACAATACTTTAAGCTGCTGATGATGCTGCTGCTGTCTGCAAAATAATTAGGTAGCTGGCTACAAGGCGACAAATGCAAGTAGCGCAATTTGTTAGACAATCGTCTGGCAATATATTGCAAGATTTTCTACAAAAAAATTAATACAACCATGTGAAATGAAATTTTACTTTGTGCTGGCAACTTTTTATTGTCAGTACATTGTTAGACATTGCCAGATTTGAAATATTGTCAGATCTTAAAAGCGACTTTAACGAGCTTAGCTTTCAGCTGTAAAAAAAAATTTAAACACACCCGTAATAACAACAGAATTTTAAAGATTAATTTTCATTTATCAATACAAGCTGAAAGAAAAACTTTAAATAGTATTTCAAATTATACATCTCTTGACAAAATTCTCTTTTACACGCTAACAAAATAATATGTTTTTTTTTCAAGTTTTTATTAATTTTACTTTCAATTATTTCTTGTACTCCACGATGAGAAAAATATTTAAAACCCTTCAAGTAAAGATTTTTATTTAAACAACTGCAATTAACCTTGAGCATTTTTATTTTTAAGAAAAAATCTTTCAAAAACTATAAATATTGTAAATATTGTTGTTGCATGGAATAGATTTAAAAAATAATAAAATATATTATCTACAATATCCCATGCGTATGCTTTTGCATTGAATTTAAGGAAGTGGGTGTTTTTCTTCAAATATAATTAATATTGTGTTTCTTTTTTTTTGTTGTTGTATCTTTTCATTACGCTTTGTGTTTGGGGTTTTATGATTTTGCAACACCTTTCTGAGGGACACACCTTTCGATTAAAACTTACAACCAGCACACAGAAATGTAGAAATAAAATAATAAATTGTTGACCAGTCAACCTGATAAAAAGATAAATGGACTACTGTCTTGTTGTTGAAATAAAAACATAATTTTCTCGATACTTCTAACAGTTATGGAAAGAAAGAAAGAGAGAAAGACAAGGCAACTGAAATTGAAAGATAATAATTAAAAGTGAAATCGTATAAAGGGCTTGTTCGGCGCGTTTTTTGTTTTGTAATGTGTGAAATAAGAAAAGTCAAATTTAAGTTACATAAATTTAGAAGCATGTTTTTTATATAAAAAGATTTCGAGAATTAGTTCTAGAATTTTTAATTAAGCTGGTAATAATTCAAAAACCGAAAGTAGGGTGACGAATTACAGAAATTCGACATTGTGTAAAATTTGACATTTGTCTGCTTAAAAAATAAAAATCAGGAAATAACAATTACTTCAGATGAAAAATATAAATATTAAAAAATTACTGTTATCTTTCGATTTTTATTATACAGTTAGGCCTCGATTACCCATAATAGTCGGCACCGATAATCGATTTTCCCGGTTAATGGGGCAGCAGCTTTTTTCGTATTTTTATTAATAGTTTTGTAAAGAAAAATTCATGGATTTTATACTCCATAAATATATACTATAAGGGACTTTTTTTTTTGGCTGAAAACAGTTGCTTCCTTGCAATCCCATATTATAGAGTTAATCACGGTTGATCGATGCAAAAAAAAATTAAAGGGATGAACAAAAAAGAAACAATTACAATCCCACTTATTTCGAATGGCGTCGTCGATGTCACATCAAGATGACAGTAACAGTTGTCACATTTCATTACCGGATAATCGACGTTGCCGATTAATCGAATCACGGATAATCGAGGCCTTACTGTAAAAGGTCTTAACAATTGCGGTCTCTGCTTTTTTATTTTCTTTTAAATCTGTCTAATGAAACGGACTGCTTTATTTGTAATCAGGTATTAAAAAATATGTGTGGGTTTTATCTTAACGATCAAACAGAATAAGTCCGCAACTTCAGGAAAAATCGCTGTCAAATTAACAAAGCCCATAATTAAATCTATGGCAGTAACTTTAATGCTCTCTAATTTTTGTTTCATTTCCTTTGATGCTCATTTTTCTTTGTAGTTTTGTTTACAAAATGTATGAAATTTATTGAAAGTATAGTAGCATTTTGAGAGAATGAGTATGTATGTATATGTGAGAGCATAAGAAAAATAGCTCTCAAAATAAATTAGATTATATCTCTCGACTGCTTTCTGGGGCTACTTTTTGTGAAATTTTGTATGCAAAAATGTGTTTAATGCTGCAATTCTGTTTGATCAGTTAAGCGACACTATTGTTTTCGCTACGCTGTCAGTGACAGGCTGTTTTCTCGAGAACCGTAAGAGCTACGAGCCTGAAATTTTTATGTAATATATAAAACTTTGATATTTTCAAAAACGCTAAAACTGAAAAATCCCAAATTATAAAATCGCCAAACCTAAAAAAACGCCAAAAAGCGCCAAAACGAAAAAAAAGCCAAAAACGAAAAAAGCTAAAAATCGAAAAAAGCGCCAAACTAAAAAAATCGCTATAGCTAAAAAATCGTTAGAACTAAAACAAATCGCCAAAAACCGAAAAAATCGCCAAGGACCAAAGGAAATCGCCAAAACAAAAAAGCCAAAACTAAAAAAAAACTCTAAAGCTATAATAAATCGTGGAAACCAAAAAAAACGCCATAAACGCAAAAACCGCCAATCCAAAAAAAACGTCAAAACTAAAAAAAGCCAAAAGTAAAAAAAAAAATCAAAAACGAAAAAAAATCCAAAACTATACATTATATAGTCTAAATATCTAAATAGTATTACATATCTAGTGTCCGTACGTGTGTACGTGTGTGTGTGTGTCAAAGTCGGTCGCACTTTACTGAATTTATATTCATTGATCTCTTTGTGTCCAGAATATTCACGGTTGTTGTGACTGCAGCGGTAAGCGCGTTGGATACCATGCGATAAATTCGGGTTTGAATCTTGGCCGTGGAAGTGTCAAGACACACAATCATGTAAATGAAATAATTAATAAAATAAATAAATTCATGTTCTAAAATTAAGTTTGATTCAACCTGACTCTTCATTTTGATTTAAGAGTATTGGAATGTTAAATCAACATAAAACAAAATTATTTTAAAATAACTACTGTAAATCATGTCAAATTAACATGAAACACATATGAAACAAAATCGAAGCCGGAAAATGTTAAATTTACTTTCCTTTCGTATATTTGAATATGAAGTTATTCTGTGTGCACAATTTGCACAATAAATTTTGTTGGATTTTGCAAGTAAATCTGTCATTTACAATATTTTATTTTTTTTGGAAATGTTTGTTCAAATGTATTAAAACCTTTGGTTTCATTAAAGCATATTTTTAAAAATATATTTTATATGTAAATGTATACTGATGTGAAAAAACCACTTCTTTTGAATAATTTTCATAATTTTCTATTTCCCAAGAAATTTTGCATTAAAGACATAATTTAGTCTATTTATAGTACAATATATTTTTTTCTTGGTATCTAACTGCCAGTTTATAGAAGTACAAATTTTCCTCTGCCTATTTATATTGAAAATAAAAATAAAATATAAGCAGACAGTCGAGAATTTTTACTTGTCTTCTATAAACTGGCAGTTAACTCTTTCAAGACTCTGTCATAACGCACAGTCATTCATTAAATTACAGCAAAGTTGACATGATTGATGTCACGACACATGTAACAAGTACTGGAACGAACAAACGGCTACAAAAAAAAAGTGAAGTGATTTAAAAATCGTTTCAATTCTCTCAGCATATTTGCACGTTTTCAATGTAAATTCTAAATGTTGCAACATTTGTACGCATCAATCAATCTATTCAAGCATTCGCTCAGACTGGAATAAACATCTAAATATAAAACGTAACCATATTAAGAAAAAAAAAAGAAAGGAAAATAAGACTGCAACAAAATGCAGCACGTGCAATTTTAAATGTTATTCAAAATTTTAATTTTTTTTTTTTTGAATTATTAACAATGCTGCACAAAGTATAATAAATGAAAAATTGATTTTATTTTTCAGCCAGCATTTGAATATTATTTTTTCTTTGCAATTTGCAAAGTAACGACTTATGTTGAAATTATGCAAATAAGCGCCATAAAAACCTACATTTCAAAAATAACAATGGCATGAGATTCTTGCATTCTTTTTTTCAATGATAAAGTGAAGTGAAGTGAAGCGAATGTGTGCACTGCCACTCGTTTTTTTTTTTGTACAATAGAGATTTTTTTAGATTTTAAAAACTTTGAAACTTATTGAAAAACTGCAATCTGTGTTTATTATTTTGATTTTTGAAAAAATTTAATAAACTGGCAGACGGACGCCTAAAGAGTTGATGAAAAGTTGAAGTGTTTAAAAATGTTTCAAGTGTTTGTTGTTGCTGTCGATGCTGATGACGTTGATGTGGTGAATGAATGGATAAGTATAAAACATATAAGTACTTACATAGTTGCAGCACCATGAGGCAATTAATATGCCTCTGTAATACATCGACATTTATTAACAATTATGAGCTATTTAAAAAAGTTTTTACCAAAAACTTTTTGCTGGCCAATACGTGTAGTTTTCTTTACTTATTGCTATCAAGTTTTTTTTTAATTAAATTTTTAAAGTCACTGACCACAAAGTAAAGTCCCTACACACAGAAAAATTTCAATTTAAAATCCACTTAAACAAAGTTAATCTAATATTTTTCGGCAATAATTTTGCTTCATATGTGTTTCATGTTAATTTAACATGATTTATAGTAATTGTCAAAGAAATTTATTTTCCTTTTGAAATAAATTTATTTCCCGTTGAATTAACATTTACGTGCTGTTAAAATCAAAATGAAGAATCATGTTGAATCAAAGTTATTTAAAGTTAGATCAACATGAATTTAATTTAATGTTGTAATTCTATTTTATTAATAATTTAACTTACGTGTGATTGACATAAACATAAGAAAAATGTTTGTATATAAAATAAATTGGCTTCCCCGGACAAGATTTGAACTCGGAACTCGTCGCGTGGTAATCAACGTCCTTACCCCTGCAGCTACAATAACATTAAATATTTTAAATATGTACCATCCTAAATTAAATTATAATTCAAAATTATTTCATTGATAATTAAGCATACAGTTTATTTGAAAAGTTTTAGTTTTAGTTAAAAAAAACGAAATGATTTGACTTGAAAAGTTTTAGTTAAAAAAAAAATACAAAATACTTTGACTTGACTCCAGGATTCGAACCTGCGATCCTCCGAATGCAAGACTAGTACACTGCCTAACAGACAGCAGCAGTTTGTCGACTGTTTACAAACATAAAAAACAACAACAATACAAAAACAACCTACACAACTAGGTTGCAGCAACCCAGCCAACCTGAGATTCGAAAATACGGGAAGGTTCGCTATAGCGAACAATTCTCGAAACATTCTCGTTAAAAAAAGTTTAGCAACAAGAAACAATTTGTTTATCTCACTTTTTTGTTTTTGTGCATGAACAACAAAAGAGGAATAACGTTTTTTGCTATTTAGAAGCAATGAAATCAAACTATTACTGACGTTGTTTATGATTACATAATGATATCGCTAAAGGTTCGCTATTGATTCGTAAGCGAAACATCGATATCAAAAGATTTGCTGCCACAAACTGAACGACGAGTGAGCTCTAGCAGTACTTTCTCTTTACATTTACGATAACCGTTCTCGAGTGTTTTGACCGAGAAATGTTTACGCAACATTCGAATGCGATATTATTTACGAATGTTTTCGTTAGCTGGAAATGAACAAAGCAAATAAACACCAGCACACTCACACAACATATTATTTCTTGTAAATTTAATGTGATTTGAATAAATTTGAAACAAAGTTTTGGCATGGTGATTTTACATTGGTATTTTATTTCTGAGTGCAAACACATAAAAAAATATATGTATACCTGAACCTTTTTAAAATGCTTCGGGCAAATTTCAACAAGTAGCCCGCAATTTAATAGAAATACCAACAAAGAAATCAAAAAAGCAACACCTCGTTTTTTTTTAAATAAAAGCAACATCACTTCAACATTATAAAAGTTCACACGCAATCAATATTTAATGAAAAAGAGAAAAAAAACACAAACATACATACACTTACACTCACAAATGTGGGATCTACGAACAAAGTCTACCTGTTGGCCGATATTTTTATGCTGCCTATCATCACAAAAGCAACTCCAATGAGTTGCAAATAAAATTTCAACAACAACAACAACAACAACAAAAAATAAACAAAAATTATCCCAAAGTGTTAATACAAGTTTTTAAAGAAATTCAATTTTGAATAAATTTAAACAAAACCTCACAACGAAAATCTAAATCATACAAATTCTTGCAGATGGTACACAGTCGTGTATCTTACAATTTTGTTGCCTGTTTGAGGTGCATAGATGTTGTCGTAAAAAAGATTGTTAATGGTAAACATTTTTATTGCAGCTGATGATGTTGCTTTAGCTCATTTTGATTGATGTCTGTGTGCAGCGATTGATTCCATTCATTACAATTCCATTCATTACTGCATTGGCTGTGTTGTTGTAATTGCTTGCCTTTTGTAGATAAACACCGAGAAATCAATTAATTTTCATTGCTAATGCTTCAATTTCAACACAATCCTATGTCTCGTATAAAATTATTAAAAGCACAACACACACATACAATCACACTCGCACTGTGCACAAGTGGAAAAAGTCAACAAGCTGGATATTAAAATAAAATAAATTAAAAAAATAAAAAGAAAAAAAGCAAACAACAAACAGCACTCGTAAATTGTGGCACGTCTTCATGTGGTAAATATTGGTTGGTCTGGGAGTGTCTGCCGTATGCTTTTCTTTCCACAAGATACCTGTTGTACTCGTATCTATTGATTTGCATATTAACCAAAGTCTAAGCTTCTTTGCATTAAGTTGGCTGCAGCCAGCTACTGCTTGCTACTCTTTTACTGGCTCGGTTAATAAATAAATATGTATTGTACAACAAAGTTTTCTACACATCTGCGTTTGAATTAAGTTTGATATGATTTTTGTTTGCCAGTATTTTGCCTCTAACTGTAGTGCAGACACTATTTGAGGTGCGCATGCAAACAATAGTTAAGATTCAATTATTTTCACTGGAAAAGTTTAAGTCATATCGATATTATATTTTGCAATCTTTTTAATAATACTCGTTAGCATATTATATAGGATTACACATAAATGATATAATAACCTTTTAACGCAAAAGTAGTGACACAATGCTGAAGGGCTGCAATTTTTTCAAATGCTTAGTTTTGAAAATAACAATGATGAAGACGTTCTGTAATTATATGCCACAAAATCTAGCGGATTTTAATTAAAATCTTTATGAAAATCTATATCGTTTAAACCAAGTTGTTTAATGTATAAACATCTATACGCTAGGGTGTAAAAATCTTTTTAACAATACAATCACAAATTTTGAGTAAGATCGTAGAGTTATCAAATCGGTGTGAGCTATGTAGTATGAGTGGATTAGTGTAAGCATACGAACAATAAGTAGAGAGAAACTTAACATCTGCATAGAAATATACTCAACCGAATTTTAAAGCATACCTTCAGGAGCAATGTTAATTTTAATAGAAATTGCTAGTGAAGTGTAATAGTGTTGCCAGTGGGGATGATTTTGTTAAAAAGTTGAAATATATAAAATAAATAAAATATATACATATAAACTTTTAAATAATAGAGCGTTTTAAATGTCAAATATTTGTTTAAAAGATATATAGCAGTCTTTATATACAATTTATAATATTATATTATAACATATCTTCATTACGTACTGTTGCCTTACACTGAAGCTGGTGCACGACAATTGGGTAACAATCTACATCTCATTCATGCCAATTATTACAGGTTTAGATTGTAATAAAAAATTTTCAAACCCACTGTCGCAAGCTTTATCAAAATTTTTATTTGACGTTTTCTACGTGCATATGAGTAATTGTCCACAAACCCCCACAACTAATAATTCTAATACTATAGATGAAGTTTTCCATAGATTTTTAATAAGTAGAGTCAAAATTTATATATCTTATTTTAGTTACCATAAGTCAATATTAAAAAAAAATTTCATTACTAGATGCTTACACATCTCCCCTGTGATCGAACTCACATTGCTTTTTTTATATTTTTATCAACACTTTAAGCGGCCCACCCACTTGCAATATAATTGTGCAATTTTTCGTACTGTACAATAATATCGCAGGTGGCTTAATATATTGGCAAATATCAAAATGCTTTTGATTTTTATTGTACAATCAAGACAACTGTGTAATGTGCTGACAATATTGTTCAATGTTATTTAGTTTTCACTGTCAGGTAAATTGCGAAATATTTCCTTTAAAAATATTGTGTCATTTATTGCATAGTATAGGTCAAAATGACTCTTCAATAATATTGTATAATGATTGAGCCCGCTTTACAAAACATAACCCATTAATTGAAAAGTTTCCAAAACTACAACCAAACAACTGAATTATAACTAGAGAAAGGATTTTCATGCATTTAAAATCACGTTTTATGTACATAAAATATGCAATAAAAATATAAAAATATGTATTTAAAACTAATAAAATATGCATTTATCAACTTTTTTTCAACATTTAATAAAATGAAAAACTTAAAAAAATCAGCTTCATTGCTTTCTCAACAAATATTTTGTCATTAAAAACTTAAAAAATACAAAAAGCTCAGTTTGAATGCTTTCTTAACAAATATTTTGCAAATCATATGGAATGCAAAATAAAGTTCAGTCGAACTTTTATTCACGTACATGAATGAATAATTTTTTTTTAATTTTCAAAGCAGAAGTTACTAGTGCGCATTTAAATGCTGCTATTTCGTTTGTGGAATATTCAGTTTCTAAGTTTTCGTTGTTGGAACCATAAACTATTGACACAATTTTTTTAATATATCTTAAGTCCATATTTTTTTGTATATCTACTTCTAATTAATTTTTTATCTCTTCACTTATTCTGGCTTTCAGAGCGCAAATTTTTTACCGCATCTTCAACTAATTCCACTTGAGATGTTAAAGTAACGAAAGCCTCTAACTGGGATATAGTGTGAATAAGAAAGCAATAGTACATATGTGTGCGCAAATATCAATTTAGGCACAAGGCTGTCGGATACTATATTTATATTAATAAAATTAAACAAAAAACATTCCCCCATATGCAAGAAAAAAATAACGTGTGCTTCAAGTGTACGTTAAAACCAATTTTTGTTTGGGAATTTTGTTTAAAAGGTCTATTATCCTATGCTCTTGTTTTTTTTTAAATTTCAATGGTATTGGTATTCTTGACTTAAGCCAAGGTATTGAACTTTTCAAATGAGTTGAAGGAGTCCTACGGTGTTTTTAAATATCGAATAATATCACAAAAAATGTGGTCGTAAATTTTTATCGTTTTACTCTTTTTTTGTTTTTACACAGTCGTAAAAACTACAGGTTTTGAATACTTTACAACTAATAAAAAAACCAAAATTAGATTTATGACATGAGAAAACTAAAAAATTTATTTATTGTAAAATATGCAAAAATATGCACTAACAAATCGATGCCATTTCGTCGCTAATTTGTTGATTCGCAAAGATATTTTATTTACGCTATTTCGACCAACGACAGAAAACATGTATTTACATGAAAATCCTTTCCCTAATTATAACCAATTCACACACAATTTTATGTGCAGAGCCTGATTTTTAGTAAATTTAAAAAAAAAAATTATAATTGCATCACTAATACTGCATTTACACTGTCTCGAAATCTCGTATATTTAATTTGAAATCTTTTCGAAATCTTTATCGTTTACACTAATCGTTTTTAACATTTTCAAGATTTCGTATCCAAAGCAAAATTTTTTGTCTAAAAAGTGCCGACTTCACAATATATAAATATTAGGATATTCATTCATGCTTTAATCGGTTAATCGTTCGGTTAATTAATCGAGATTTTTGCTTAATCGGTTAATTTTTCTATTAACCGATATTACCGATTTAACCGACCGGTAAAACAAAAAACATACATAATAATTCTTAAACTAATTCGGTTAATTTTGTTAGAAAGTTTCTTGTATTACTATCGATAGTTCCTTCTGTTGGCGGGTCATCATCTGACTCATAATTGCAGAGCTCAGCGACGAATATTCTGCAAGAAAAAGTTCATCTCTGAATTTCTTACCTTTCCTTTTTTACTGTCTCTCATTAAATATAATCCTTCATTAAATCGTAATAATTAATTAATTAATAATTCCCTCTAGTTAGAGTACCAGAGTCCTTACTAAACTCTTTTATACCCATTTCCACATATTTTTAAGTTTTACTTAAGTTAGGATAACTGAACATACTTCTTTGTGTGTATGAAAAATAATTTATAAACATTAACCTTTGCAAATTAGACGAAACAAATAATTCTTCATACAAAAAATAAGTTGTAATACCACAAAATATGAAGACAAAAAATGCTTACGTCGGTTAATCAACTGAAATTACCCCGTTTAACCGTTAACAAAAAAAGGCAATTTTAAATTAACCGATCAGTTAACAGGATAGTAATTAACCGGTTAACCAATTAACGGCTAACCGATTGAATACCCTGGATAATACCAAGTATTTTCGAGACAACTTTAGAAAGTTTCAATACATATTATTAAATTCAATTTCACTTGCGATGATCGAGCAAAAAAAAAAGATAAACAAAAGCTTGACTAGCATGGCTGTTCCATAAGTCGCGCGTTTTGAATTCGCCTAATTTCCAGGAAAGAGCTCAGTTAAAAAGGTGACTTATTGCAGCTTCTTAATTGATTTTAATGTTTAAGATGTTTAAGATATTTTATACGAACTTATCTTTGAATGCACTAAATTGTCCGATTAGAAGAACACTGTTTTTCGTTTTTGGAAATCGCACGATTTAGAAACTCGCGGTTTGCAGAACATCACTGGATACACATTTCACTTGGAATTTGGTATATACAAATGTATGCGATGCAAATAATTTTTTGTTGGAGCTAGTTATGTTTTTATTTTTCTGTTAAGTACTGGTAGGAATTCTCATTGACTTTTTGTCCGTTTTTGTATAAATATAGCAAGTGTTTTTTTTTTGCATTTTAAGAATTTTTTGTGTTTGTTTTTGTTTAAAATCTACTAACGAGTTGCACAAATTGCAACCAAATGCATTTAAACAGCCTTAATTAAAGCAACAACAAATAATTTCTTCGTATAAAAGTTTTCTTCATAAAACTTCTTAGCGTGAAAGTGGACCCCAGCACTGCATTTACATTCTCTCGAAATCTAGTATATTTCATTTGAAATCTTTATCGAAATCTATATCGTTTACACTGAGCATTTTTTACATTTTTCAAGATTTCGTACCCAAGACAAAATTCTTCATTTAAAATTTGTCTAAAGCTGTAACCCAAAAAGTGCAGACTTAGCTCATTCACACACCTTCAATAGAAAATTTTGTAAAGCTTAACTAATTCACTCACCCACCTTTTACATAAATATATTGTACAGGGTAGTAAATATTAAATAAAAATCACTGTTGCCAACTTTTTTCCGAGAAATATCGCTAAAGTAGACAAGAAAATAGCTAAATTTCAAAATGACTTGAAAATTTAGCGATAAATAGCTAAAAAATTACATTTATTTTTAGGTTGTTTCAAAAATTTTACGGTAGCTTGTTAAATTCTTTCGTACTTCACAAATTTTCTTACAAATTTTATAAAATACTAAATAAAAGTAATGTAATAGGTTAATAAAAGGCTTATTTTATTAAAAAAGATATACATATAGGACTGTACAGATATACCTGTTTGCACTAGTTTTGTTTGTGTCGGTTCTGGTATGTACAGAAACATATGTTATTCTGTTACTTCGGGACTTCACCAGTTAAAAATCTCTTCAAATTATAGAGTAAAAGTAGTGCTGACAAACCTGCTGGTTTTTGTATTGTGAGTTCCCGTTTTGGAGTACTTCATATACGTTCACCGCTTCTAAACAATCTCAAATTTTAAAGCGAATTATGATCGACAAAAAATCGCTATAATTCCCGCTAATAGCTAAATCATAATTTTTCCCGCAAAATGTACTTAAAAATCGCTAGATTTGACGAGAAAATAGCTGATTTGGCAACAGTGATAAAAGTATTAGATTTTGAGTAGATTCCCTACAAATGTACTGAAAAATTTGATTTAGTTTTGGATCTAGTAAAAATAAACTAGATTTATCTCGAAAGTACTAAGTCCCGAGACAATGTAAATGCCCTATAAATGAATTCTTTAAATAAATCTTTGTTTTCAAAGCAAAGGAACAAAAATATAAATTATATGGGCCAGAAGCTTCTAAAAGCCACGCACATCTCCGTTGCAAGTTCATACATACATACACACATATGCAGCAACTGCATATGTATGTATGTCTCCAGCAGATCGCGTTAATTCATTATCTAGCAGATAGTTTTGTTGCATGTCTATTAGCAATTTGTTGTTGTTATTGCACACAAGTGACGCCCCATTAAGCACTTGCAGCAAACGTACGTATGCACATACGAGTATATTAAAATGCTTTTTACATTTCTTTTAAGCTAAACCAGTTTCCATTGTAAAACCATTTGCAACCCTCTTGTTTAAGATCCCCTCCCCCTTGCCAATGTGGTATTTAATGTCTTGAGGTGTTACATTAAATGCCATTTAATTGTTATTTGAGTTGATAAATGTATAATTAAATAGTTCAAGTTTTTAATCTATTTTTAAAGAGTGTTATACGATTAAAGTCATTATTACAATGATATGAAATGAGAATTAATTTAGCATTTCCAGTGCTTGAGTTTTAAGTTAACTTTTAATATTTAACCTGACAAGCAAATTTACTTGGTCGCAAATAAGTACTTCAACATTTTTAATCAGCTCCAATTATTTAATTAATTGGGTAAATTGGCTGCATTAGCTGTCAGTGTGACATTGTAAATTAATTGTGGAGTGCTTTGCTTTGCATGAAAAAAAAATTAATATGTACATATGCTTATACTTTCATAAGTACATGTATGACGTACATTATGGTATTTCGAAAAAAAAATTCGCCGTACAAGGCAGTTTAGAAACAAAATTTTGAATTTTTTTTGCCGAACGTAGGGGTCACCAAAATACACTTTTCGGATCTTAAAGTCTGATATATCTATGTTTTCGCCTCAAGGAGACCAATGTTTTGCTTTAATATTCATTGGCCTCTAATATTGCCTTCTAGTATTTACCCACCACATGTCAGTTCCTACCACCATAATGTACGACCTTATTGTCAGAAAATCAAAGCTCGCAAAAAACTCCAGCAAAACTATTTTAAGGGATGTTTTATTATGTTTTTTTGCCGTATTTAGGGGTTGGCTTTTTAAATTTTGTATCAAATCTTCGGTATTTACAGTCGGGTCTTGAATGTATAATATATCGATAGCGGAAATCACTCTTCATTGCATACTGCCCTTGCAAGTCCTGCAGATATTGCAAATGTAGCATACGTGCTATATTCTGCAAGACCACAACAACAAATTACATGCAACTGAGATCTGCATCACTTGAATAAATATGCATAACCAAAAACCATTGCATATTAAAAATTGCAAATGTTCTCAATGCTAAAACAGCTGTGCTTTTCGTTTTTTTTTTGCAATAAAAACAAGTAAACCCCTGCGTTTAAAAAATTTTACGACTGCAGAGCCGCCAAAAATTAATTAATTAATTTTCTGAGCATCCTGAAAAGACAATCACGCTTTGTAGCAAAAAATCATGCTATGTTTGCTAAAATTGCAGATGTGCAACAAAGGGTGATTTCCACTGATGTCTTTGCCTCGAGGAGCCCTTTTCTTCTTTCTAGTGTTTGACCTCATGTGCCCTCTTCTAGAAGTTACCCATGATATCTCAATCTCTCAATTCTTATACAAGAATTCAAAAAAATTAATTTAAAATATAATAATGGAATTTTAATCAACCATATTTTGAGTTTGGAAAAAATTTAGCCCATACGTTGTTCATCGGTGACAGTCATGGCAGGTTCATGTGCTACATGTTTTTGAGCAGTGGCCTGTTGAACGTCGCACTGTGGGGTGAAAGCCTTCACAAGTGGCGGTTAATTCAAAAGATGAACTTTAACTTTCAAAACCGTATTTGGTACCATATGAAAGTAGATAAAATTCTACATCACTAAGTGCAAAAATAAAAGTTCTTGGTAGTTTACTTTATTTGCAGTGTGTGTTCAAAGTTCGATAATTTTAGTTATTTTTGCGCGCATTGATTGAAATAGAAAATTTTGATATTTGAAGTGATTATATAGTTTTTGTTAAGACTTCTATAAGTAAAAGTTTTATAATGGAACCGTCAACTGCAGGTATATGAGCATTTAAAAAAATTAAATTGCTGTGGTATTTTTGATATATGTATACATTGAGTTTTAACAACTTTGCAGATTAGTGCAGGGAAAAATGCTTTTATGCTCTTAAAATATATGAAGGTTTTTGTGAGAGAATTCCAGTTGCTAAAATTCAATGTGAAAAGAAACATTTTTTAAAGGAACATAGAGTATACTCTAATTTAGTAATTTATCTTTTTTCATTTCAAAGTTACAGCAAAAATAGTCAAATAAGACCATTTTCTCCAAAATACAAAAAAGTCCATAAAAGGTTAAATTTTTTTTTTAATTTATTTTAAATGCTGGTTTTTTATGTATTTATTAATATTTATCAATAAAAAATAGCAACACTTTAATTTTACGCCTTCTATGAATTAATCGCCACTTTCTCTACCATTCACCACACTGTGCGTCGTCCGACAACAATTTAAATCCTTTTTAAAATTATCGCTTCTACTGCGAATATTGAAATAATTTTCAAGTAAAAATTTCTTTTTCTTAGCTTTCGACGCTAATTTCGTCTCTCCAAATAGGCTGTACGAGCAGTTTATTTAATTTAATTTTAACTTTTTAATGTCACCGTTTTTTTTTTGTTTTAAAAACTATGCAGTAACTTTAAGGCCCTAATTCTGTTTGACGATTGTGCCGTCTTGTCTATGGACGGAAAAAAGCAGCAGTTATGATTCTTTCCAACAATAATTGCTTATTGTCTATGCTAGAAGGTTCGGGTATTTGCTTTTTGATTTTGTTCCAAACATTATTTTCAACACATATATTTATATATATTTTTCAAACTATTGTAAAATACTTTAATTTAATTCTTATGTTTTAAAAACATGGCAATAATATTTTTATTTTTTATTATCAGAGACACCAAACTATTTTTGAAGAAAATAATTTACTGAATTCAAACACAAGAACTCAGAAGTATTTTCAAGCAAAACCGTTCTAATTCTTCTTTCCGTATTAGGGCATAAGTTTGATGTTAACAGGTGTTAGTTTCCAGTTGCCAATAACATTTTTACAGCTGGCAACGCGACTAAAGTTCGACTGCCAACCATAAAATATCTATTAAGTTTTGGGAAAAAATATATTTTAAATTTTAAGGGCCGTATCCTTATTAATTTGAACTTCAAGTGTTCTTTTGTCAAAATTTGTATAGAAATTTTGTTTGAACGTATACTTCAAGCTTAAAAAATTTTTAGGGTTCCGTATACCAAAGGTGATGAGGAAGCCTATCCGTCTGTCCGTCACAGGCTATTTTATCGAGAACCGTAAGAGCTACGGGCTTGAAATTTAGACAGAGGTTGTAGAACTTTGGCCGCTACAACAACAAATACATGAGAGTTAAAAATTAAAGGATGTTCCAAAATGAGCAACGAAAAATGTTAAAATAACATGTAACATGTTAACATATGTAAAAACAATTGTATGTATGTAATATAATTGTATGTGCATATGTATGTATGTATGTATATGTATATGTATAGACTACAATTTAAAAAAAATTAAAATTAAAGGGTGTTTTATCAGTTGATGTAGTCTTGGCAACTTGCTGTATCATGAAAACTGCAAGAGGCAAAGTCTTGAAATTTTCAAAAACGGTAAAACAAAAAATCTTAAAATTATTAAATCGTCAAATCGAAAAAAATCGACAAAACCCAAAAAAATCGCCAAAACGAAAAAAAGCACCAAATTAAAAAAATAATAATTCTAGCACTAAAATATGTATATCGCCAAAATGAAAGAAATCCCCAAAATAAAAAAATTGCCAAAAACCTAAAAAATCGCAAAACTAAAAAAGCACCAAAACTAAAATAGCACCAAATTAAAAACAAAACGCAGATAAACGCCAAAACTAAAAAAACCATATTGAAAAACACGCAAAAATTAAAAAATCCCAAAAACGAGTCAGAGTACCACTTTGCTGAATTTATTTTTGGATACGGCCATAAAACCCAAGTTTAATCTTTTAAAGCGCCTATACACTCATGTTTATTATTTTTTTCAGCCGTTAGAAACTTGTTATTTTGGAAAAATCTTGATTTTGTTGCACAGTGTTATAAAAGTCAATAATTAGTTTTGCAACAAAATAATACATATTTTTTTTTAATTTTTTCCAAAGTGAAGGTTGTATCATGTGAATATTTTTAAAAAATCTTGAAAAATAAACCTTTTTGACATTTAAAAAATGTTTGCCTTAAGATAAAATGAAGGCATATAAGAACGCCTACAAAACTTCATTTAATTTACAATCTCTTTAATATAAAATTGCTTGTACAAGTATTAGACAAGACCATATAAACCGAAGAAGACAAATTTGAAAAGTAAAATATTCAAGATGCATATATGTATGTACATCATTAATAATTGCATTAATCATACATACTCTCTGCAAAAATTAAAAAAAATAAAAACAATATACAAAACCTTTTAACAAAATTAGTTACTAAACGGCTTTAAGGAAAAATCTCACAATAAATTAGATTGCTGTTTGAAAACAAGGAAAACGAGAAAAACTCTGTGAGTGATCACATGACGTTGATAAACTTCGTTGCAACTTGCGAGTTAGAAGGAATGAAGCATTGAAAACAAAATTGCTTGTTAAACAGTAAAAAGCTTGTGGGTGAAATAGACTATAAAGGAAAATAAAAAATAAAACAATCTTCATTGCCATTTTTTCTAAAACAAGAGGGACAAGCACAGTTGGCGCATGTCAATGTTACTACAGCCTTAGATATTTCCAATGTAGGAAATTTTCCATAGAACAGAGCAGTAGAAGTAACACTTTGGGTGAAGAGAATGTGGTAGTTAGTAATTCTAGCGAAAGAACCTCAAAAAATATTTCCAATCTATATGGGACCTGCAAACTTTATATAGCCTTTATAACGTGCCATAACCGCAAAAAAAACTTAAGCGACATAATTTTCGAACTGCATTTTTTTAAGAAAATAGATTTCTTGCGATCGAAAATAATCGATTTTCCCAAAAAAAAATGCTGTTCGAAAACAATGTCGCTTAAGCTTTTTTGGCGATCATGGCACAATATCCTTGGAAACGGCATTACTAAAATTGAAATAATCTCTTAATTTATTTATATTTTTTATTAAACTAAACATCAAACAAATATTTAATCGAATTCAGATGAATAGTTTATTAATATATTAATTAATTCAATCAAACTTCTGTATTTATTACAACATTATTTAATACCAAAAATAATTTTCAAACCATTGCCACATATTGCTGGAGATTTTAATGGCCTAGCCCACGATGTTGACAACAAATTTTCTATCGCTTACTTGTATTGAAAACAAAAACCAAATAAAAATTTGGTTTTAATATAACTAAGCGAAAAAAAAGTTCCTTGTCAACATTGTGGTCCAGTCCGTTAAAGACACGTGAATACAACTGACAATTATTTGTCAATAAATGTTTGAAAATACATACCTACAACCCAATTTCCTATTTCTAGCTCAAGAAAGGGGTGATTCCCTGAGTGCTGGTTCTATTAACAAAAAAAAGAAAAAAAAACATTATCTGTTAAGATGGAAATAGTTTCCCCGTTTCGGGGAGAAAACTATGCCCCCCCCCTTATTGTGCATGGCGTCGCTGACGTCACATAAAGACGACGGTAAATATTGTAACTTGTCTACTAATTATCGGCAACATTTGAATCTTATTGACAATCTCTTATTAATCTCTAATAAATTGCAGCTTGTTAATAAGTAGTCAATTGTTGTTGACAAAGAGTAGCCAAGTGACAATTTTTATTGACGTCGACGTCGCCATTCATAATAAGGGGGATTGTTTTTTTTTTTTTTCAAATAATTACCAAATTTTGTTTATAAGAATTTTATCAGAAATCTTTTTCTAGCAGACCGGTAGTGCGATTCAGTAACTTTAAACGATCCGACAATCGTAACTTTTGTCTATACATTTTGTCGTTTAAAATAACGATTGTGTGATTCTCAAACTTATTTTTAACGATAGGATGCAGCTGATATTTCCTGTTGATTTTTTTCGATAAAATTAACAACACATAAATTATTGTCGCTTATTAAATAACGACACAGCTGGCATTAACCTACAGCGAATGTCGTTAAAAATCTTACTGAATACCAAATTCGATAGATTTTCGTTATAATTATTTTGACGATGCGATTATCGTATCTCAGTACGGATATTCTGGAAATAATATTAGAGAGTTACTCATGATGTTGTCTATGGACAAGACACAGTGTGGTAGAAATATATATTTCTTCATTTCGCCCCTAATACAATAACGCTGAGTGTACTTGAACATTGCTTATTTGTGAGGTTAGATTTGCGATATTATTTCAGCAGACCCTTTTTGCCTTAAAGACAAAACGTTTTACAATTCAGTGTCTTATATCCAGTCATTTCAATGACTTTTAAATTTCTTGCCAAATATTGGCATATTACCAATGAATATGGCAAATGTGTTGCCAGATTTCTTTGTGGGTGGGTTCCACTGCGGCTGAGTGGTAGCAATGCTAGACTCTCAGTTTAGAGGTCGTGGGATCGATTCCCACATTAGGCCCTGGGTGTTTTCCGCAGACAAGCTAATCGCTTTGCGGGTTGTGTTTGTTCTTTATAAAAAAATATAATCAGGCATGTTCTGAAAATCACTTTTTGTGAAAGTGATTTGAAATCACAAGAAAGGTGTTCTGCACACAAAACTTTTTGAATTTTTGTGATTTTAAACAAGTCAGCTAAATGCCTGCCGATTTGAAATCACTTGGTTATTTTTTCAATCACTTTATCTTGAAATTTGAAATAAATTAATTAATTGAATAACTCAATATCTTTTTTTATTGTTTTTAAAGTAAAATGAATTATTTTCTATGAAAGAATTTATAAAATTATGAAAAAATTTAAGACACTTTTTTTGCAAGAAATGTTCTTATTTGCTTTGTGATTTGCATTTGTGATTTTGCATTTACAAAACAAAACATCAGCTGTTTTCTTGTGGTTTTTGAAAGGGTAAAATCACACCGAAAAGTTAAAACTTTTGTGATTTTCAGAACACCATCAAATCACAATTGTGATTTTAAAATCACAAAGTGATTTGAAACCTTGAGATTTACAGAACATGCCTGAATATTTTAGATTTGAACGGGCTAAAGTTCGTATCGCTTTTTAAGCCAAATTACATGTGATAATTATTAATGAAAAAATAACATCAAAGTTAGTTGTAAATATTCTGACAACACATAGTTGAACGGAACAGCCAGCGTTCTTCTGTGTTGGTGCACTGTTTGTGGTATCAGTTGATGTAAATTTCTGCGTTATATACGAAACTTTCTTGCAAATGGAATACGTGAATTGTTTTGATTCATCGTATTTCAATTTTTGCTGAAACGTGTTTTCTAATGAAAGCCCAAATTTATCATCTCTAATTTACAACAGACTTACCATTGTCGTTTGTTCTTTACTAATTATGCACATGTTAGTTAATTTGCTTATTTTTGTTCTACTTAAGACAAACTTTTTTGGTTTGTTACTATTAAGTATATTTATTTAATTTTTGCCACAGGCCCATGGCTATTAATTTTAGTTAATTTTAATTATTATTTTTCGAACTTAATTTGTTTCTATATTTATGATTTCAACGGGCTAAAGTTCGTATCGCTTTTTAAGCCAAATTAAACTTTAGTTCGAAAAATAATAATTAAAATTAACTATAATATTTTAGATTCTTCTTTAATTCTTTTTCTGCTGCAATTCTAAATCCTAGATAACACGATCGGTACAATTTGCCGATTTGCTTCGGCTCACTGAAATAAAGTCATAAGTAATGAGGTAAATTTGCCTTATTTCTCAACTAATTGAAATATAATTACATAACTGCACCACACTGCATTGGTAATAACGCCATATAAACTTATTCAAGAATGAATTAAGTAATAATGCCATTTTGGCTTATTACTTATGACTTTATTGCAGTGAGCCTACGAATATCGGTGCATTGTACCGATAGTGTGATCTAGGCTTAAGGCTTTAAATGAAAAATGTGATTTTAAGACACCCGATTAATTATTCATCAAAATTTCTAAAATGAAGGCTGGCAAAATTGAAAATTTTAAAGTAAATTGGCTTAAATTCAACTATTTTTTGATATATGTATGAGGCTATCAGCGCAGAAGTGGTGTATCCCACATTTGTTTTTCGGTTGCTGTTCTGGTATTAAATACATTCGTTACATTACCAACTATCAAAGAAAGATATTGATATTCTAATGAAGATGGAGCTGAAAAATAGTTTTTGCACAGATCATAATATAGCAAAGTAATAAAGCAATTAAATAACAAAATACAGCAATTGTTTAATTAAATAGTTGTAGGTTACACCACTTCTGCGCTGATAGCCTCAAATATAGTCTTATTCATTCCACCATAAAGCACACTTTTCACAACAAATTTTACAACAGCGACAAATCAGCGACTAGGGAGGGACTGATGATGCCACCAGACCACACACAATCTTGCATTAAATAAATATCTAAGAATGACAGCTAAATTTTTGACATTTCACTGTTTTGGCAGCTAAAGTTATAATACTGAACAATATCGTTTCGTAGAGCCATCACCGTTTTTATATAAACCTCTAAGGAAGTGAAAAAGTTTGGAAATATATGTCTACACTCATCTTCAGATTTATAACATCCTTTTACAAGATTTTGGACAGTTTTGTATCAAATCTAACCAATAATACCGAAACGGTCATCAATTCATTCATTCGATTCATTTTGATGGCAATCACGCAGGACTGGACTGCAGCCGGTCAAAAATACTTTTATTTTTGCGAAAGCAACGAAAGCTTTTGTTGTTTTTCCGTACAACAAAAGTGGTAAACAACCCCATTGTTTTCGCTACGGTATCCGGACGTGTAATTTTGACCGAATATGTACAACTTTGGCCGCTACAACAACAAATACATGACAGTTAAAAAATAAAGGGATTTCCAAAAGGGTGTTCGAAAATCACATGTAATATACATACAATTATACATAGAAACTTGAAATGTGAAAAGTTAGTGTATTTTTATACAGACTACAACAATTAACACTAAAATAAAAAACAAAATCAAAATTATAGGGTGTGCCATCAGTTAATGGTATTTTGACTATGAAATTTTGACAACTTGCTGTATCTTGGAAACCGTAAGAACCGTAAACTCTTGAAATTTTCAAAAACAATAAAAATAAAAAATCCCAAAATTAAAAAATCGCAAAAACCAAAAAAAAGGCGCTGAACTAAAAAAAATGTCTAAAACTTAAATAAATCGCCGAAAACTGAAAAAAACGCCAAAATGAAAAAAACGCCAAAAACCGAAAAAAGCCCCAAAAGCGAAAAGATTGCCAAAAATAAGAAAAACCGCCCAAAAAAATTTACCGGGTACTTATTTTTTTAAATGTCTATATTAGGTAAGATATTTGATTATATAGGCTAAAGTTTGTGTAGCATTATACATGTAGTGTACGTACGGAACTTTACTGAATTTATTTGAACTATATAACACAACCAAAAAGTCTATAAAATCGCCAAGAACATCACGATTCGTAAAACTGAACTTCTAGTCGCCAAAAATATTAAATTTTTTGCGAAACATATGTCATATTTGACAACACTTTGTACATGAGAACTTTGCCATGACACTCTTTTTTAATCTTCAAACTCCGATGATAGAGAGTCCATGTAACTATTATTCGTATACCAAACATTTGCAGTTTAGTGTTAGACAAAAACAAATCCTCCATTCCTTCACACATACAAGAACATAATCTTAATCAAAATATTCAATCGCTGTCACTTGTGTTTCAATTAATTATCAACAAACATCGATGACAAGCAATTTGTGGCAACAAAAAAAAAACATACTAGAAAACATAAAAATCTTTTTAGACTTATGAAAGAATTGCAACAGTCACTGCAACAACACACATGACCGTCACACCGAACAACAAAGAGACTTGAGAGTTGCAGACATTGTGTAGGTGTCATACATGGGTTACCGTGTATGGGCTTTTAAGCTTAAATGAGTTTCGTTTTTATGTTATCGCTGTACAAAGGAAATATCTAATAAAAATTAAGATTGTTGTGGCCAATATTAATAATTTAGGTTTGTACACTGAGAAACATATTTTATATGAAATTAAGAATTTTTTAAACAAATTTTAAATAATTCAAATAAAAAATATAAATTAAAATCAAAATCAAGATAAACTGTCAGAATTGATATTTAATTATTTTATTAGGATCTGATCGTGCAATTCTAGGACTATATATTTTTTAATATCATAAGATTATTTTCTATGAAGTTATTTGAGACCTATATTAATGAGCCCAACATTCTGAGTGATTAAAGGAAATTCTTGTCCATAACAATTAATAAAAAAATGGCCATGAAATACTTCGATAGAAGAGCGTGTACATATTAGAGACCTGCGTAAACTCTTAAAATGTAAATACTTGTTTTCTAAATATATTCTCGTGGCATATACATATGTGTTATATCTACTAAACCAATAATAAATGGTGTCGTACTATAGGTGAATGTGTTGTCTTGGTGTACGTGTTTATTACTGTTAACAAGCGATGTCGCCAAGACTTCTTATTCATAACAAACAATCAAAAGAAGTACTGTTGATACGTGTATGCTTGTTATTTTGCATATTGTACGTTTGAGTGTGTGTGTGTAAAATATGTAGATGGTAAGCTATTATGTTTTTAAGGCTAGTTTTTTTAAAGTCAGCGCATACAACTAATATCAAATCATGTTTTCAGGAAAATAAGAGAGCATACACACAAATTATGAAGGTATGTATGTAATGTCGAATATTCTACCATTTTCAGGCGAATACGAATATTTTTCCAAGGAAATTCAATAAATAAATGCATAAATCCTAAACGAAATTTAAATAAATGACTAAAAATTTTAGTTTGTATATAAACATTAATTTTTTTTATAGAAATTTGTGCTTTGTATCATTTTCGAATACTATTTAATTTCGATCATTAAAGTTTTGGTTACTTTTTATTAACTTTAAAGTACGCCAAGAAGAGTGTTAAGTCCTTTTTCATAACAATTTTTTAATATTTCATATTACAGGCGTAAATGGAACCCCAATTTTATGTCTATTATTCGTATTCGCGAATTCCGGCCCTCAAAGTTGGCCTTCCTTCAAGCCCATTTTTCAATGTATTTTTTTTTGCATATAACTAACTATCTTTCTAAAAAATCATTTTACAAGAATATGACATATGGTAATATTTTAGCTCTTCAAGTCAACAACATAAGTCTCAAAGAAGGGTTTTTGCTAAAATTAATATTTTAGAAAATAATGAGGAAAATAACCAACAAAATACCAACAATTTTATGTAACAAAATTATATTTATATATAATTTTTTTATTTTAAGCATCTACAATAAGAGCACACATATATATAAAACTATTTCATACATATACAAATAGTCAAAATAAAACTAAACAAAAAAAAACTATAAAAAAAATTACATTGAATATATGGGCTTGAGTGCCAACTTTAAGGGGCGGACGCACCCCCTAAAACACAACTTTTGGTATGAAATTTTTTTTCATTTTTTTTTCATAAAACTGAACCGTATTCGGGGGGTGAGAGTAGAAGAAATAAAAAAATAAATAACGGCCACCCTAATGTACATGCGCATGACGTTTGCATACGCGCTCATGCGTAGAAAGAAGCACAAGCATTACAAATTTTCCAGTCACGAACTATTTGCTTCTTTACTCCTATACCTGCATTAAGTTAAAAAATGTATTGCCAACATTGTTTAGCGTTTGTTTTAGGAGATTTCGCTGTAGTAAAACACTTGAAAAATCCCTCATGTCATAGAAGTTCTTATAAGAGGTCTTGTGCAGGTCTTTAGTACATATGCAGCAGCAAGTGTCAAGATGTCAACTTAAAAAGAGTCACATTTCAAGTTTGAATTTGATGTTTTTGTTTCTTCTATAAACGCGTGCAAAAATTTTGTCGAGGCATTTATACAGTGTTTAAGCAAATTATACACAAAAGAATAAGCGAAATTTTGAATGAAATAAAAGAATGTCATTCAAATTTTATTTTGTTTATTATAATCATTGTCACTTTAGAAAAACATTTAAGGTGGAGCAACAATTATTACTAAGAAATAAATCTATTAATCATTTTTAAATAAAAAAAAACACCGCTCCTTAAAATAAATCATTTTCTCTTAGAATGATTATTTTATTTCGCTAAGTGTACTTGCTCATAACTAACGTGCAACAAACACATGCAGCATGATTAGGCAATATGAGTTGTTAAAAAAGTTTTATGCAACATTTTTTTGGGTAGGGTTTACAAGACAACAAACTAACTTAATAGAAAATGTTTTATTTGTTGCAATTTTTATTAATTTAATTGTAACTATTTTGTTTAATTAAGGCAGTCGTCATGCGAGTACAAGCAAAATTGAGGTGTATTTTATTTTTGCTAAAAATTGCATTCAATGAATCAAGGTTCTCTCTCTGGTAATACATACGAGTAGTTTTATCAATTTAACCTAGAATTTTGTTTCTTTATTCATTTTCATTTTCAAGTTTTTCTTTTTTTTTTCATAGTTTTTTTTTGTCAACAACAAAAAATGACTTTTGTACTCATACTTAGTTAGCATTTGTTGTATGATGACAATGACTTCACTTTAATTTTTTTTTTAATTTTTTCCTTGCTTTTTGTGAAACATTTTACAACACATTAAAATGCAGCTGTTGGCAATTTTGAAAAATTTTGTTTCTTGCATTTTGCTTAAACAACAAACACTAAAGTTGAAGTTCAAACAATGGTAATGAATGTAGCGATGTTTTTGTTTTTCTCTTTGTATTCAAAATAGATACTGCTGCAATTAATATTAATTGCACCATGAGAATAAATTTATGTAAATTTAATTTTTCACAAGTTCATAAAAAATTTACTCATAGAAAATGCCATTTTTCTTCATTTGTATTAGCATATTAGAAAATAAGCTAATCTATTAGGCTTAATCGTAATCATCAGACAATAGCAAAGTTATGCGGCCAGATGTTTTTTTCTTCTTTTTTTTTTGGGGTTTAAAGATTATTTTTACATAAGATAAAGTAGTCACAAAGAGGGTTTTCATACTGACATGGTTTTAATAAATGTTGGTTTTAACTTTAAAATCTAGTTTTACCCTACAAAATGATTTTGTTATATTTCGATGACGATAAGTAATCAATTACATTAGATTTTAAAAAGAATTGTGCTGATTATATAATTCCCTTTAAAAGAATTTCTGATAAATAATTTATTACGATTACTAATAATCGAAAAGTAATCTGAATTACTTGAAATTATAAAAAATAATCAAAAAGAATTGAAAGTAATCAAAAAATAAACCGACTAGTTACAAAGATTACTTTTGATTATTAATAAATAATCAAAAATAATTAAAAATAATCTTTAAAAGTAATCGGATTATTTTTTAATTACTTTTGATTCTTTTTATTTATTTTTTGTAATTTCAAGTAATTCAGATTACTTTTCCATTATTAGTAATCGTAATCAATTAGTAATCGTACGAAACTGAATACAATAGCAATTTAATCATTACTTCACCTTTCAAAAAAAAGTAATCAAATTAGTAATCAGTACGATTAATAATCATTGCGTAACAGCTATGGTTAAAGCCAATTTAAAACCTTTTTTTGAATTGGTGTTAAGTAGCTTTTATAAAATGCAACGTTGTTTTCACTGTAGTAAATTTAGTGCTGCCAATTTAAAATGGCTGGAACAGCTGATAATGTTTATACCAGTTAGAGCTAGTTTTCATGAAGGGTGACATAGCTGCGACAACGCTTGCATTATCTTCTGGAGTCCCTTCTTAAATTTATGCGCCTTTACATGGGAACTTTTTTGTCGCAATAGTCATGGGACTTTTTGATATTAATTTGATCTTTATGGAAATGCGGGTGGATTTCAGGAGGCACTCCAAAAGAGAACTAAAGTGTTGCCGCAGCTACGTCACCCTTCATCTTAACGGGCTATAACAATCAAAAAACTCAGGAGAAAAAGGGTACATTCAATTCAATTAAATTTATGCATCTATGCAGCAATTCTGCCAAGTTTTACTGCGTATGCGTAATCAGCTGTTGCACATGTTTTGCAACTGCTCAACATCTGTGCAGTTGACATTTTTGAAGGAACTGAAAGAAATTTATGCTCGTAAAGCAACGAAAATATTTTTATTGACATCTGAGAGGAGAAAATAAAAAAGGTTTATTTTATAATGAATTCGGACATTTTTTATATATAATAACTTGATTTTCAAGCACTTCTCTTCACTTTCTATAAGTAGTTCCATAATTTAAAAATATTTATTTACAAAATATAAAATAATTTTCAATTTATAGCACATTCTAAAATGTCTTAGTTTTTTATACAAACAAAAACAGCTGTTCTACAGTTTTTCAAATAAGTTTATAAGAAGTAGGAAAAAGTACAGCAAGAAATACACTTATTTCTACGGAACTAATTTATTTAAAAAAAATTATTAGACAAACTGTTTGTTAAAACCTGAATTTATTAAACTTGTAGTGTGAACACAAAATCTTGTGTTTCGGTCTATTCTGTGTGAGGTTAGCTGATGAACATTTCAGATTTATACTTCTATATTGCAATTTTTCTGTGCAAATAGACTACGTGAATTGTTTTGATTCACCCTATTACAACTTGTGGCAACCTTTTTTTTAATGAAAGCTCAATTTTGCCATTTCTAATTTACAACAGTCTTGCCATTTTCATTTGTTCTTTACTAATTCCCAATTATTTATAAAAAGAAAATATTATTTTATCCGATTTTTTAAATGTATCCACATATAGATTTTTATTTTGCTGCCTTTGTTGTTATAACTTAAATCTTCGCCGCTGGAAATTATTTAAACTATAAAAACACTCATGTTATTTTAATTAGGCAAGTGCACCGCGATCTGTAAACTTTTATAGTCAGTCATATTATTCGTTACATCTTTAATGGAAGTTCAGAAAAAACAAACAAAAAATATCTCTAAAGAAACTTTAATTCGTTTTTGTGTCAATAAGATAATTGGGTGTTTGTGTGAGAAAGGGCATTAACTCTATAATCTTACAAGAATCTTTTTAATATAATCAGTGATGGGAAAAAGCTTTCACTTTGGTTAACCTGAGGAATAAAAAATATTGAAAAATACATATTGAAAATATACACCTTGAATAGCCGAAAAGTTCTAAGTGCCAATAACAAATTCTTACAAAAGAAAAGATTATTCTAAATTCGCTTTATATTTAAAAGAAATGACTTCCTATAAATTTTTCAATAGTTGTATTATAGAAGCTCATATTAAAACTGACTTTCACCCGCACCCAATAGCATTAACGCACTTACATATTATTATTTTTTCAGTACTTTGAATTTATTTGTTTTATGTTTAATGTGGAAAAGTGTAAAAACCAACATAAATGCTAAACGCGTTTACCACACACAAACAAAAACTTGCCCTGCTTAAGATAAGCAACACACCGTTGTTGTCGCTTGCCCTGAAGTTGCAGTAGTTGTTAAAGTTTTTCTTGTATCTGCTGTTGTTGTAATTTAAATAGAAGCTTATGTATGCTACTTTCAGCCCTGACAACTTAAACTTTTCTGTTGTTATTGGGCGTTTTAAAGGCAAAAAGTAAGACATGATAAAAAGAGGAGAAAAATTAAGATAAATATTATAATCAATAACATAACCATAAAAATAACCAAAGTAAATATGTACATATATAACGCGAATGACACAGTGGCTACGTTTGGAAATACAATTTTCAGAAATGGCCAAAGTGCAAGAGCACGTGACATATGCCACGAATCACAAATGAATAATAAAAAATCAAGGAAATTCAATTTAAAAAAAGTAACAGTTTCAAAATGCATTTAATTTTTTTAATAAATTAATATTGCAGCACTTTTAAACGAAAAATTTGTAATTTAGTTTTTGATTTTTATTTCTTTGTTGGATTTAATTCATCACATATTAATGTTTCTGAAAGGCCTTTTGTCATTTTTTTTTTGGCAAAGACCTTTTATTACGAAAATCGGTGAATCATATGACAGTACGTCATTTAATTTAAAAGGATCCTTGTTTGGTTATTTCTTTAGCAGAAGTTTTTTTACTTATGAAAGGCCTCATATCATTGACAATAGGTCTTTCATAAATATATAGACCCAACCACTCTAGACAATCCAACATTCCTCTGCCAACAAAAAGCTTGCGAAACAAAAGTACCAAAAAAAAAATAAATGACTTGAAGAAACTTGTTCAGTACGTGCCAGAAGAACACATGTGGTTCTACAATGAACTTATTAAATGTCCTACAGCAAACAGCAACGAAAGTAACAGAAGTTCCTGAGTGCTAAATTTTAATATAATTTTACTAAATCCTTTGTTTAAAACAAATTTCAATAAAATGATACAAATAATCTCCGAAAACCAATATTAATTTATTTAATAAAAATTATTTTTCAAAGCAATATCCCCTTTAATTTATGAAAAGCCTCTTGTCAGTCACTTTGAACAGCTGTTTTAACATAGAAAATAATGAAATAAAAATATATCAATTATTAAATATTTTCAGCTCCAGAATCCTAAACATTGCCACAAAATTTGAAGCTAAAAAAAAGTTCATAAGGGAAAATAAACAGTTTTCTTTTATTTTCCATTTTTGTCACAAGATTCATTTTACAAATAATCGATTCATATTTGGTCCACTGCTTATAGTGTCAGTTAATGCAGGGTTCAGCCTGTTAAAAAAATAGTATTCAATCCAAAAGGAATACGTGAGTTATTTTGTTTTGTCGCATCAAAATTTGTTTTAAGATTTTTGTAGTGAAAGCACGAATTTGCCTTCAATAATTTACAACAATCTTGCCATTGTGTTAAAAACAAGTTTAGCAATGAGGATTCGACTGTTTCATTAGATCTATAGAAATGAATTTCTAAAGGCCGTGATACACTATCAACACAGCCGTGATATATTATCACAGACAGCCGTGCGATTTTTGAGAAAATACAACCCTGGTATGGAGTTTATGAAAATTTCCTAAAAGACAATAACAATTCATCAGATCAGAGTTGTATTTTATTCACAAATAATAATATAAATACACATTCTCTCAAAAATGCTACCATACTTTCAATTAATTTCATAAATTTTGTGAACAAAACTACAAAGAAAAATTAACATAAAAGAAAATGAAATAAAAATGAAAAGAATATTTTAAGTTACTGCCGTAGATTTTATTATGGACTTTGTTAATTTGACAGCGAGTTTTCCTGAAGTTGCGGACTTATTCTGTTTAATCATTAAGTGTGCGACAAGTCGAACGTTGTCGACATGGTGAAATTGGCCCTAAAACTGAATACGTGTGTATAAGTATAAACTAAAAACTTTGTTCATACTTATTTCTTAAATTACGCAGTACAATATAAGTAAAATTACTTCACTCTATTATCAGCTACAATCATATGCACAAGTATAAAAATACTCTGCGTATTTATTCGACAACACACGAATATATAGAGCAATATTTTACTTGCATAGTACTTTAATAGTGTGCGTGGCTTGCAAGGCTCAACTCAATCAGTGGCTTCCACAGACTCATTGTCATTCATACTGTTTTGAGCTGAACTGAGCATGACTACAATATTTTAAATATATCGACTGATAAGTTTCTGGAAAAATAAGCATCTACAGTTGCAGGATCAGCAGGACCAAACACTGCAGTCAACTTCAAAATTTTGTATGCTAATATTTCTAATAATTTCCAGGATTTTGATATTTAATACAGCATATGATTAACTGGTGTTTCAATAAAAAATTGCAAAAAAAAGTTGCATTGTATTGAAAACCCCTTTAAATCACTCCGTTTCAAACATGTCCTTTATACAATTATTTATTTATCACTTTTTTATTTCCTTCCAAGTTTTTGCAAAGTTTTATTATTATTACCTTTTACAAACTGTTTTTATTGCCCCACTGTTTTGCTGTTAAATTTCTATAAAGAGCAGCACATCAGCTGAAAATTACAGTATTTTCTTGCTTTTTTTTGTTGTTGTTGTTTTAGTGAAGCTAATGTAACTGTTGTTGCTGCTGCAATAAAGCAATAACAATTATGTATGTATGTTGATGCTGTAATGTGATCTCTCGTTTTTTATTTATTTTCTTTCACTGCTCGTTGTTTTTTACTTTTATTGTCTTTAAAATTGGATCACTTGATCCAGATGACGATGATGGTCAGATGATGGTGTTGCTGCTGCTGCTGTTGGTGATGGAGACTTGGAACTTAACAAAAATGCTGTAACTTTTACCAGGGTTTTTGTTTGTATTTCTTCATACAAATTTCTGTATGTCTTGTAAAAGATGTTTGCTTTTTTTATATTATTTTGTTTTGAATGTTTTATTTTTATGTCTTATTTCTTTTCTAAACTTATTCTGGTATTTGCTTTCCAAAGTCTTAAATTGTGTCCCAGTACTACATACATACTTACATACAGTTCGTTATGCGCTGCGTCTCTATAATTTTCTAGTTGATGCTTTTCATATGAAGCGTGATTTTTATGTCAATTATTTTTTTTCTTCACATTTTTACTACAGTTTTCTAAATGTTTGAGTGTGTGTTGTTGTGTGAAAAGAGTTGTAGTGCTTTAATTGTTGGTTATTTGAGATTAAATTACCTGGTTAGAAATACATGCATGTAAAATTAACGTTGAAAAAAGTGCTCAGAAATGACAAGTGTCAGATTTTTAAATGGTCTTACAAGGCGAGTGTGTAAATTGTCAAATCTTTAAAGCGTAATCTAACAAAATTTTTATAACTTGTATTATGTATTATTAATTTCTTTTTAAGTTGTAAAAAGTCAGTAAATAATTACTTGCATAAATATTGTTGTAATAAAATGGTTAAAAAAAATCAATTTACATGTTTAACGTTGACGAAGGGTAATACATTCGTTCGACAAAAACTAATTGACATGTCATGCCATAACTACCAAAAAAAGCTTAAGCGACATAATTTTCGAACTAAATTTTTTTGACCAAAACGTCTATTCGCGATCGTAAATAATCGATTTTCGTCAAAAAAAAAACGAGGTGCAAAATATTTGCTTTTTTTTGGCGGTTATGGCTCGATACTTTATTAGTCCTAATTTACACTAGGCAAGTCTTATTGCTAAGCTGATTTTGGCAAATGTTTGACAAGTGTGACCTTAGCTTAAGCTTTATGAAATAAAAAAACTCAATTTTTATTATTTCCTAAACGTTAATTACTTTAGCCATATTTTTTTTATTAAAAAAAAACAACATTTTCCATAAGTTTTAAATTTTTAAAAACCAAAAAAAAATACAAACAATTTCCAATCGATTTCTTTGCTCCCGCTGTTTTATTATGCTTTTAACCATATTTTCATATCAATTTAATAATTTATGTTTATGTTTCATTAGAAATACATATAACAAGATATATAATGTCTGTTTGCGATGTTATTAAGGTTCATTAAGAAAAGCATTAAGCTGTAAATCATGTTGTCTTTGTTCAAAATGCCACTTTCATTTGTAGTAATTTTCTATTTTTTTTTAATTCAATTCAAAACATGTTTATGCAAATTATTTTAATTATTTTTTGTCACATTTAACAATTCAATAAAATTATACAATCATTTGTTAGAGATATATAAACAACAATATCATCAAGACAGACTTTAATATTTTAAAACATTTAAAGCTGACAAGAAAAAAAACAAATTGTCGAGAAGAAAATTTAAATAATAAAAACTCAAAAAAAAACCTCTTTTCCACTGTCATTTGCATTTTGTATTACAAGAGATATGTGCATATGTATTATAATGAAATAAGACATAACGTCCGTCTTTCATATTGTCGTTTTATATTTACCAGTAGTACCACAACTCAATAGTTTGTTTCATTTGATGTTATTTTTTTAACTGTATTACAGTTCATTTGACGTGTGAGAAATAAAACTGAAGACAAACTTTTTAGAAGCAAAAAATTAGATGAGCGTTAACTTTATTTTGTTAGACATAAAAATTTTATAAGAAGAAAAAAAACAGATTGAACCGCCTTCAAAAGTAGGCACGAACCAGCTACAAACAATTTAGTTTTAAATAGAGTGTTTCTTATACATATGTTTTTTTATATTATTTTTCTGTGGGCGCAAGACTGCCCACTTTAACTTAACACACGAATGTAATCAGTAGCGGATTCAGGCCTGTTCCCGCCCTAGGCACTCTTTGATATGCCCCACCGTTTTTAATTATATAGAAATAATTATCAAACAAGCACACATGTAATTTTTGAATACTAATTTTTATTATTCTATATACATACATACATAATATACCTTTTTTTAATTCACATATCGTTATCTTCAGTTCAGATTTTTTTGAAATTCAGTTTTTGATGCAGGGCAAGAGAGTAAACAAAAATGCATCATTTGAAGAAATAACTAATAACCAATATATGTTTTGTGCACACAGAAAAATTGCATATTTAAAACAAAGTTAATTTAAAATTTTTCGGTACTGATTTTCTTCATGTTAATTCAACATGATTTAAGTAACCTTTAAAGGAAATTTGTTCTTTTAAAATAACTTGATTTAATTTTTAGTTAAGTTTAATTATTATTTGTAGTTAATATTAATTATTATTGTTCGAACTTTATTTGTTTCTATATTTGTGACGCGACATGGCGAAAGGGACCTTATCTTGACATAGCAAAATTTTCGTTACAGACCAAAACGTGAATTAAAGTCTAAATTTCATGTTTTGGGTTTTTGACACCTAACGCTACCTACATATCTCAAGATGAACTATATTATTATTTTACTTTTTATCTGCAAGATGGCATAAAAGTCCATTTTCCGAACCTCTATCCATGGTACAAGAATAAAGTTTAACCTCTTTGAAAAACTTTAACTTCAATTATCTCGAAAATACCTTTTTGAGATAAAAACTTCAAATTACTGTAACTTCGTCAATTTTTGAGACTTTTAATGATTTCGGTGTCATTTTTTTCAGAATTTTGTCCTTTATCCATTGGCGGGATAATATCCCTTATGTCATGTCGCGTCACACTTATGATTTGATCAGGCTAAAGTTCGTATCGCTTTGCAAGCCAAATTACATGTGATAATTATAATTATTAATGAACAAATAATACCAAAGTTAATTGTAAATATTCTGACAAACACGTAGTAGAACGGAACAACTAGCTGATTTCGAAGGCTACTACACTACATCATCAGTGTTCTTTGTGCTTGGTCCACTGTGTGTGGTGTCAGTTCATATAGATTTCTGCTTTACATACTCAGCCGTTACTGCAAATGGAATATGTGAATTGTTTTTGATTCATTCTATTACAATTTGCTGAAAGCTTTTTTGTAATGAAAACTCAATTTTATCATCTCTAAATTAACAACATTCCTGCCATTGTCTTTTGTTCTTTACTAATAATGCACATGTTAGTTAATTTGCTTATTTTTGTTCTACTTAAGTCAAACGTTGTTGGTTTGTTACTATGAAGTATATTAATTTAATTTTCATGTTGATATTAATATTCCATTAGTGTTAAATAAAAATCAAGAATCATATTGAATTAAAGTTATTTCAAGTTAAAACAACATGAATTTAATACTTAAATAACACGTCGAACCATGTTGAATCAAAGTAATTTCAAGTACAGTATGCAGGCAGTGGCGTCAAATAAAAATTTTTATTTAGTGAATCAATTACAAAATAAGTAAGCACTCTAGCGAAACAATGTCAATTACTTATTTAAATACACAATTTTAGAATTTTTATCTCAAAAGTAATACGGTCCAAGTGTAAGCCCTTGCAATGGCGGTACTCATTTTATTTGTTAGGGACAGACACGGACAGATATTTTCTTTTAAAAGCGCCAAAGCAGTCGATTGTTGTAAACTCTAAAATTGATATAAGTTCATGCAGAAAGTCTGTTAATTAATTAATTAAGTCTGAAAGTTAATGCTATAACTGGCATCTTTGCGCTTTAATTCTTGCACCTTTTAAGCTTCTTAGGTCCTTTTTTTTTTGATCTAAATATATTTAAAGCACTTGCGCACTTCCTACTTGCAAGGTTAGGATCGTCAATAGCAGACTGATTAATACTTTCAACGTTTTTTATGTTGATGATTTTAGCTGCCCGATTTCTGCTTTTTTTCCAATGAGCTCAATTTTTAAATCAGAGATATGCTTCGTTCATCATTTAAATGGTGCGAACGATCAAACAACCCCGTCAATAAATACATATGTGTGAGTGTCGTACGTCGCATAAAAGTAGACGTCTAAATAAACACTTCAATCAACATATGTATTTCGACTTCGTAGAGCAATATAAGCTTTTATTCATCCGCCCACTTCCACACACTTCCCCCTCTTTAAAACGAATCGAAAAGAAACAGATTTGTTTTTGTCAATTAGATCTAACAGTTAAAATAATCAGTCATCAAATAAAAAATAAATTTTTTTTAGTTTTAATCAACCATTCGCGACAATGCGTGCGTGCAAAATAAAAGCACCACCGCACGCGCACAACTATGAGATTGATGAGTTTATTTTATTGTCTGCAGGGCACTTAAGACTGCAAAATCTTGCACGCACTACGTTATCGGAATTACCAGTTTTTTAAAACTGACGTACGCGCAATGCGAGTTAAGTTAGCACAGTAATATGTATAAACAAGTAAAGGGTGTTTTTTACAAGGAAATATGTACATTTTTAATATCAAATATGAAATAATAATATCGATTGAAAGAAAACTTTATGAAATTAATGTTTACATATGATTTCTGTCACGTGGCCGCAACGGCTGGCGTGTAGAAGGCGCATTCTGGAACATCAATTTTCAATAACTGTTCGCAGCATTTCGGGTTAAATCACGCGATCTTGGTGGCCAATTAATTGGCCATTACGTAAAATTATTTTTTCATCAAAAGTTTCTTTGAGTAAATCAATTGTAGCGCCCGCTTGCCATCATCGTTTTTGAAGGCATGTAGACCAATGACTTCGCCAGCCCTTAAAGTGCACCAAACAGTAATTTTCTATGGATATAATGGTGTTTCGACAAAAGCTTGTGGATTGTCCTCGCTCAAATGCGACAATTCTGCTTATTTACGTACCCATTCAACCAGAAAATGGAATTCATTGGAAAATAAAATTTTCAATAAGGAATTTGACGAACAGAACAATAATTTTGATTAAAAATTGAAACAATTCACACGCGTTGCTCTGGTTTAAGTCGATTTATAATAAAATTTCAAAGCAAGCTATCAGCTGTTAAATGGGTGCTCAAATAAAGCAGTGATGCCAACTCAAAGTTGTGACATTCTAAAAAAACAGGCTTTATAAACTTTCTAACTTTTCCAAGTGTTAATTTTAGGCTTCAAGCTCACTGTAATCCAAAATCTCCAAATTTAAAGAGTCTTACATTTAAAATATTAAACATTAAAATAATAATTTTATAGAACGCAACGCTTAGCGTTGACAAATTTTGTATGCATTTCTTTTTGTAATTTACATTTATTCGTTATAAAATTTGTCAACGCTTAGCGTTACGTTTTACAAAATTAGGCCTTAAATGTATTTTTTTATAAACATGTAAATGCACCCACAAGTTTCCATGAATATTTGTTCATATTTATTTAGTGATCGAACCCACTGTGCAATGCTAAGTTACTCGTAATAACGAGTTAATAAACTATGCGTGTATGTATGTAAGTATGTCGTACTTTTTTTTGTTTATTAATTTTAAATAGTTAGATTTAAAAGATAAAATAGCAAACCCGTTGTTTCTACTCTTCATCATTCATTCATTCATTTTGACTACAAGAATTGAAATGGCTTTAAAAGACCGTGTGATTTCAAATTTGTATTTTAACAGCAAAAATGAAAAAAATTGTGTTTAAAAATTTAAATTTTGATTGGACTTTTTTGCATAATTAAAATAAAAACTTTATTTATGCGCCAACATTATTGACTTTGAAAGACAAAATTGATAGATTCTTATCAGCAATAATATTTTATTTTATTGTTTACAATAATGACTTTTGAAATGTTTTTAATATTTACATTGGTTTCTATTTTTTTTTTCAAAGAAAATTTATGGATCGTTCACATTTGGAAACTTCATAAAAAAAAACGTTGTTTCAATATTTTAATGGCATTTTAATAAAAAGGTGAAGAGATTTAAGCAACTACTTAAATATTTGTTAAATCTTTTTCTCTTCTTTCCAATGAAATTTTATTATTAATAAAAGCAACACTTTTAACGATGATGCTAATACCAAGATAAATTTCAAGAGTTAATCCATTCATATACAAAAGTAAATATAAAAATATAACAGACGACAGTGCGGTATTTGTAAACAAATTTCACTTAAATAAGTTGCCGCAGACATAAAATTTATCTTAATTTCTTGCCTCTTTCTACTATTCTCATAAAAAATGTGAAAATTGCTGAAAATTTTGATAAAATGCTCAATAGAACAGGCCATATTAATAAAAAACATAATTAAAAGAAAACATCAGTATGAAATATCGTATGTTTGAATTATAATTTACAATTTAGCAGTTGCAAATCCTAATGCCAGCCACACACTATGCAACCGTTGCAACGCGTTGGTACAACAAGTCGCTTTGCTTTACCAACTTTATTTCATAAAAAATTTGCTTTGAATAAAGATGGCATCAAGATTTATTGCTTGTATTGTAGTCGATGAGGTTTTAGAGCAAGAAAAAGCAGAAGAAGAACATGAAAAAGTACAGGAAACAAAATGTTGGTCAAAGGAATGGTTTATACAAAAAGAAACATATTCTAACAGCAAATTGTTCAAAAATTCGATTTTTTGATTTTGCTGCATATCTGTTTCATGTTAAATCAACATGATTTACAGTAATCTGCAAAGAAAATTTGTCCTTTTAAAATAACTATTTCATGTTGATTTAATATAACAGGACTTTTATATCAAAATAAGGAATTATGTTGAATCAAATTTGTTTCAAGTTGAAACAACATGAATTTAATTTATTATTGTAGTCACGCATTCTATTAATTATGTTTAATAATTTCTATTTAAATAAAAATTTCGAAATTTATTTCTTATAATTCTTTCTGCCAAAAAAACCGACTTCAATGCAAAGATCTGATAGAAGAAGATAAGAAGTACTTGAAATTTAAAATTAAATTTTAATGGACGTACCTCCGACCATTTTTTAAATGTAAGATTGTGTGTTTTTCAGGGCTTCGGATGTGTGTTAAATTTTGCAAAAATCGGTAAAGTAGAACCACGTTAAATAAAATATTAAATTTTATTGGGCGTGACTCCACCCATTTTTTAAATAAAAGATCTTGCCTATTTTAGAGCCCAATTTGTGTGGTAAGTTTCGTAAAAATCGGTTGAGTAGAACCGTGTGAAATATTAAAATAAATTTTAATGGGCGTAACTCCGCCCTTTTTTTTAACTTTCAAGTTGTGTTATTACAGGACCCTAAAATGTTTTATAGGTTTCGCAGCTATCAAATAAGTAGAATATCATAAAACTATATTTAAAAAATTGTGGGCGTATAACCGCCCACTTTTTTGCAATGGGACCAATGGGAAGCTATACCCTCTCAGACAAAAAACAAAAATTTACAATCGGTCTAAAATGGGACTAATGGGAAGCTATACCCTCTCAGACAACAAACAAAAATTTACAATCGGTCTAAAATGAAAAATAAGACAAATTGTTAACCTCCTCCTTTTTGTTTAAAGTCGGTTAAATAATAATAACATCAAAATTTAAGCCCTTGTGTTGGTGATACTTAAATATTTAATTTCTTATGGACCCATTTTTCACCGACAGATATTCATTCTTATCGCGAATAAAAGTTCACATGAAATGTGTTCCCTTTCCCTACAAATTTTTTTCAACAAAGTTTCACTTTACTGAATTTATAAAGTTCATTTAATTAAATTTTAGTACTAGACAAAAAGATATTATTAATTATTAAACAAAGTTTAATAATTACTTACACTAAAGTTTTAACTGGAATCTCCAAAAATCATTTTTTTACAATTTCACATTAAAATCTTCTCAAGTACTTACAATAAAAAATCACATTTCACGCCAACCCAAAGAAGTAAGTAACAGTTTAAGCTAAATTCTTTATTCAACAAAAATATATTAATGCTTAGCGATTTGTATAAATTTTCAACAATAATTCTTAGATATCCATATCAGAAACATTCAACGAAATGAAATTCACATTAATAAGAAAAGAATAACAGTTATACCAGCAACAGCAACAACAATAACAACAGCAGCAAAAAGTATCCTGTTGCATGTAACTCAATGTTGTCTTCATGGTTAATGCATTGAAGCCAAGTATAAAAAAACAACAACAATTTACAACAAGAAACTAATTGTAATTTAAAATTCTAATCTGATTTTTTTACGAACTCTGAAACCATTTAGAAAATTAAATTGGCTTCTAACAAATAAAACATTCAAGATAAACAAAAGCAATGAGCAAGGAAAATAGTGTTGCCAACTTATATTACTTTTAATTAACCGTAAGTGTTTAACACTTTTCACTTGGTTACTCGACACTAGAATTTATGTGCGAACATTCCAGCAAAAATTTTCATTAAGGCCGTGATACACTATCATACAAAGTCGTGCGATCTACGAAAAACTACAACCCTGGCGTGATGAATTGTTATTGTCTTTTGAAAATTTTCATAAACACCATCATACCAGCGATATACTTTTTCGTAGATCGCAAGACTTTGTAGGACAGTGCATCACGGCCTTTACAAAGTACTGATTTAATATCAAGGATGGGTAAATTTAAGTTTAGGAAGTAAATTAGCTTAAAACACCATTTTTTTGACAAATTCAGATACCAATGTTAAGGAGAAATATGGAAATCGTAATGAAATAATAATGAATATGATGTCGGACAAATGTCCACCTCTAGCTTTTCGGCAAACGTCCGCTCTTTCCACAAAATTTTAACCACATTTTGTAACAAAGTTTAGCCTATCTCGTCACTGAAGCGCCGAATTTCATATTTTAGAGCGTCAGCTGTTTTTGTTTTGATCACAAATTTCATAATTATAATTGTTTGTTGATTGATTGTAGTGTTCCATGGTTAAAATTTCCCAACTTTTTATTCATAAATCTCAAAGGATGACAGCTCAATTCTATGGCATTCGCATACTATAAGAAATGCAATCTACACATCGTTTCTGTAATGAACATGACAACTCGAGTTAAAAATATCATTATTAACTTGTGGAATAAGGATGAGTAAAAAATAAACACTATTTATTGGTACTTTTTGTTTTGTTTTTTTATTAGTCTATTTTCCAACCCAAGAGAGGATTCATGGACTTGCATTTTCCGCAACGGTCATGCATTAAATCGTTCGATTCTCTTCCAAATAATTGTATTTCATGTAAAAATTCAGGGGGAGCCACAGGAAATAACATTCCTAGCAAAAAAAAAAATTAGGCATTATCCTAAGAACTACTTGCTATATTATTATTTACTTTTCTGATTGCCAAATTTATTAACTGGCTTGACAAACATATTACACAAAACCAAAAAAAAAAATACTAACAGAACTTATTTCTTATTTTTAAATCGATTTATTTGAGGAAAATAAAATTAAATATAGCAAGTTCCAATGAATATTTATTTTCGACATGAAAGGAAATAAATAAAATTCAATACGACTACAGAAGATTTTATAAAAATATTTAAACAAAGTAACATTTTAATGAAAAAATTATATTTTCATAACATTATTATGTTTCTGGGATTAATTTTAGTAAAATAAATCCAAGACATATATCAATAAACATCAAAACTCTCTCCTTAATAACATGCTAGGAAAAGCTACAGCCATGCAGTTCGGAGTCTAATCGTCACTTTCGATAACGAGCTGATTCTATCGCGTTTTTTCAGTTTTAGATGTCATAGGATATCAACTCGTTATCCAGTTTAGTTCATCCAGGACAGACAAAAAAAGCCTCTTCTTTCAAATGGAACCCCTTGAAGCGTTAATGGGTAAATGTTGCGAAACGAATTTCTAAAATCTTATGTTGTATTCTATAGTGCCAATAGATTGCTCCGATTTCTAACTATCACTCGAACTTAAATAAAATATTAATCCCGTTTCCATATTTACATTTGTAAAATCCAATTACATTTTCTAATAATTTTGACAGTTCTACATCTATTGTGAATTTAATGTACTAATCAAAAAGCTGTGGAAGGCAAAAACTATTGTGAATTTAAGCAAAATTACGATCCGTTTGAAATCGAATGCAATGATGCCACTACGTTGGTATGATTGAAGCAACACATAATTATCTTTCGTAAGATTTTCGATACGATCACGGATGTGACGATTCAAACCCGGTTTTCAAGAATTGATTATTTTAGTCTCTCGTCTTGTTAAAATCATTAAGTCCAGTTGGGAAGTTACTCTGCCAAACATGCTAAATTCCAAGTTATCTTTCTTAAATTTTTTTGCTGGGTTACTGCATGAGTGAATGAGTGAGGTAGCCAGTGTAGCGTTGTGGTTTCTTTATTTCCTATAAGGTGTGAAGGATCTCAACAAAATTTTTCTAAACGTTTCTATTTGGCTCTATGTTCTTGATTTCGTTTCAACTTATGTCTGCTCTTGCCTTCCCCCTAAATCTATTTGCCTTCAACAGCTGTTTACTGGCCGTTCTCTTCTTCTGCTGCCTTGCGGATTCCAGTTTATTACATTATGAGTGCAATAATTTGAAGGTCCTCGTAGTGCGTGGCCTATATACCGGAATTTCTTCCTCATTATATCGCCTTGTATTGGGGTTTGAAGAGTGCGTTCCCAGAGTTGTGTATTCGATATCCTGACAATTCTAAATATCCTCCAAAAACAATTGTTGGTGAATACTTGGAAAGCCATCACATCTTTAATAACTACATTTTCGTTTCTTACTCGAAAGGAGTAAAGATTATCGATACACTGTACCCAGTTGGCAAAATGCTTTTTAAGAGAAGTAACACTCAGACAATGAATGCCTACTACTGTTACTTTCTTTAGGAACGAGATGGTGAATGAAGAGATAGAGGAAAGTTTGATTCTTTTACAACTCTGCTTTTTGCACGATTTTAATAATCCCGTCTTGCAGCGCCTCTGGTGTCAATGAGGCGCATTAATTTTTCAAAGCTTTGTTTAATATCCACTTGATTGGTTATTTTACTGCGCCGAAGATTCTGCTAAACAATACCTACAAAGGAGGGCATTACATTAGCATTTGTATCCGCTGAAGCAGGAGTAGTTCAGTCACCAGTGGCTAAGTCTTTGTCACTTGAACTTTCCTACAACAACTGAAATGCTGCAAAATGGCTATAAACAATTATTTGTATTAAGTTGCGCTTAACTTATAACATAAGCAAAGATTACAGCATTTGCCAGTTCTGTTAACATGATGTTTCGACTTCCACTAGTGCTTAGTCTAAGATAGATGTTTCAGATTTTTTCGTTTTTTCCCCTCTTCCCAAAGAAATAACTACAATAAAACGTTCAAATATCGAATCTCAAAGAAGCATTAGTATTTTTTCTTGCTTTTCCTATTTTTTCGCATAGCCATTAGTTTTGTTCATCTTTCTTTCTTTTTAAAGTTTTTTAACTCTAACCATATAAAGCATTTGAATAACATCATTGTATTTACTTATTGTCTATAAAAGGTTGGCTGCAGCACTTTTATTTTCAAACTCATTTCCATTCCACAGAGTAGTTTTTCCTTTTAATCCATGTCTAGGATTTTTTGCTGTTTGCAGTTGTTATTTATTTGTTACATTTTTTCTGTTTTACAGAATAAGGAAAATAAAATTTGCTATTTATTTATTTAGTTGTAGTCAGTGGCAGACAAGCAGATGGGATTTTTTTTTGTATCCTTCAATAGCATTAGTATTGATTTCATAATATATCGAGTGTTTTGGTTTTTTGGAAGTGGAGAACTTGGTATGGCTGTTGTTTGTGGCAGTTTATGGAACATTTTTCAATTAGTTTGGTTGACTTTGAAAGATTCAAAGTTGTAGTAAAATAGGCTTTCAAATTGTCTTACAACATCGACAAATTTAGTTATGATGAATATTACGGGTTGATTGGGTCATGAGCGAAATTTACAAAATCCAGCAAAAAATAATTATTTAATTATTTTTTGATGTGTAAACATCTATACGATAGGGGGTAAAAATCTTTTTGACAATACAATCACAAATTTTGAGTAAGATCGTAAAGCGTTATCAAATCGGTGTGAGCTATGTATGAGTGTATTAGTGTAATTATACTAACAAGAAGTACAGAGAAACTCAACAGCTGCATTAAAATAGACTCATACCTTCAGGAGCAATGTTAATTTTAATAGAAATTGCTAGTGAAGTGTAATAGTGTTGCCAGTGGGAATAATTTTGTTAAAAAGTTGATATATATAAAATAAATAAAATATATATAAACTTTTAAATAATAGAGCGTTTTAAATGTCAAATATTTGTTAAAAAGCATATATAGCAGTCTTTATAAAGAATTTATAATATTATATTACCAGCTGACCCCGGTCCGCGTTGCTGGCCCTAAGCAAACATTAGTGTTGTATATGGCATTGGTGGTAAAATATGAAAATTGGATTTTGTCCACGAAAAAACTAAATATTGCGCCACCTGTCGGACGAATTACAAACTACACAGAAACACTACTCACGGCCCATAGAGAATATATATAAAAACACGCGCCGGTCTTTTAGAAATATTTTGTGGGGTGGAAGGCGAAAATCTGTTGGGGCATTGAAGAGTTCACCCCTAACAAATAAACGTGTTTTTGATTTTTATATATATTAAGATAACATATCTTCATTAGGTACTGTTGCCTTACACTGAAGCTGGTGCACGACAATTGGGTAACAATCTCCATCTCAACGCGCCCATGCGTATGAAGAAGTATTTTCTTCTTTAGTCCTATGCCTGCAATATGTGAAACAAATGTCTTGCCAACAGTGTTGTTTAGCGTTTGTTTTAGAAGACTTCGGCTGCAGTAAATCATTTGATAAATACCTCATGTCCTAAAAGTTCTTGTAAGTGGTATTTTGCTGGGGTCTATTTATTGAATTTATAAATTTTTTATTGAATTTATAAATTTTTGGAGCAAAAAAATTTAAGCCGTCCTGAAAATGTTATGATCAGACTTAGTATGAACATCAGAAGTAAAAATTAATAAATTAATTTAAATTGTTACGGGAAAAGCAGGACAGGACATTGCGACCGAAAGGATTTAGTCTATCCCTTGCCAAGTTCTAAAGCAACTCAATTAGATTTCTCTCTACTCAGAAATAACCAGAGTACAGCCATTTCCCCCTCCCCCGTTCCTTCATTTGACCACAAGAGTATTATCAACCAAAAAAACATGTGCAAAATTGTTCCCTTTATTTGGCCAATGATTCCTCACGTTCATGGTCTAATAAAGTATTCCTTGATTTTAATATCAAATTTCCCCTTTGACTAACCGAACTTTATGTTCGTTATATAACTTATAAAAAATTCGGTTGGTCACTACTGCAACTACATTTTTTTTTGTTTTTTGGATAACAGAACTGCAATTCAAATAGACAAAAATATTTAAACAATTTATTTGTTGATGTTGCAAATAAATTTCTTTGCACACAAACAAAAAATAATAATATTTTTTTTCCTCTAAACTTCAAGTGTTGAAATTTAAATCTTTATTTATTGCATAATAATATGTTTGTGCCTCTGGGACTTATAAATAAAAATTCTATAAATTTTCTAAACTATCTTTATGTGTCTGTCTGTCTGTTTGTCTGTCTCCGTGTACATGTACACATGTGTGTGTTGTTTTCACTGGAACAGTGCAACAACCATTGAACCCACATTAGAGCAATAAAGTTGCATTTGAAATTTATGATATTTATGAATTTGAAATTTGCAAGCTGCCGTTCAATTTGTTGCAGTTTTAGTATTAATTGCTGTAAAAGTTGTTTATCTTCTATGACAGAGTTGCAAGTTGTTAAGGGGAGAGGGGTAACTTTGCAAAATTTGTGCGGCAGGAGTTGCCGCACTAAAAAAATTAAATGATTGACAAGCAATTGTCAATTATGATTGTTAGACTTGAAAAGTAGGTTAAATAAATATTTTCTATTGTATTAATATTTTTTTTGGTGGTGTCAGAATATCTTATTACACTAAACACTGAATAAAAAAATTATGTCAAAGAAACAAAAATTTAAAATTACAATATCACATTCCCAAAGGATTATATATTTAAAAACTATCAGAATCTCCGTTTTTCTTTGTAAGGATATGAGAAGGATATGTAGGAAAAGTCCCATTCGTTCTTGGTATTAAATTTCATAAAATATGTAAATTAAATATTAAAGAACAGCGTGAAAAATGTTCGACAATACATTTTCATAATGTTTTTTTTTCGTTTACACTTGATTAAAGTAATTTTTAATTAAGCTGCAGTACGAGTAATAGTTAAAACGATTTTTTTACTTTCACAAAGTATTATAATATTAATTAAAATGTTAAATACAACAAGAGACTTACAGCACAAAATTACTTACAGACTTACACTTGTATGTATGAATATATTTGTTGCATGTTGTGCTTCCATAATAATAAGCAAACATATTTATATAAAATGACAATATTGTACTCGCTGTTGTAGGTTGTTTGCTGGTGTGTAATTTAATATGACTGACCGAAAAATAAAAATAAAACGACCACCTAGAGCAGACAAAACAGAGCAGAACAGAATAAAAATTTAATTAAAAAAATAAATAAATATCGCACACTAGTGCCACTGAAAACGATTCCATATTAGCTTTTGATACATAAAAGGTAATACTAAACTTTTGAAGGAGTATAAAGTGTTTATCCCCACCTCTTTAAGGACAACGAATACAGACACTAAATCAAAATAAGGACAAATGTACAAACAGTCCGACAACCATATACATGCATACAAACATTCTAGACAAACGGCCACCTGAAGTTTGCTTTTCATTTATATTTAAAAATTATTTTACCATGTGTTTTTTTTAACAAGTGATAAATGTGTAGTATGACCATACGTGCATGTGCATGTAAACTTACACTGTACGAAAAAATAAAACTGTTTCTAAAACTAACAAGGCTTTTAAGGACAAATTTCATACCATTGCGTTATTGCGTTTTATGCATGCGTCAAAAAATTAGAATCAAGGTAATTCTGTGTGTATAATGCGCAGAGCGCATACTACTCATAAAATATACTTGCAAGAGTATAATATAAAGTATAATTATATATGGTGGATTCACATAGGAAATCTTAGATTTTTGCAACCCAGAAAAAATAATTCTTCAACTAACACATTTAATTGAAAAAAACACAAATAATAAATTAAATATTTAATTGAGTCAATTAAACGTTTGATTAAAAATGTAATTGATTAGCAGTTTAATTAAAAACCTTACTATCTTGCTATATTAATAAACATAAAAAAACAATAAAGCAAAATAACAAAAAAAATAAAAAAATATATATATAAATATGTAATCAATTACATATTTAATAGAGTTAATTGAACTCTTGTTCGATAAATATTTTCTCCAATTAACTTCTTTAATTGCAAAAAATATATATATATATATAAATAATCAATTTAATTGAATTTTTGTTTGAAAATTTAGTTGATAGAAAATTAAATTAAAAATTTATTGGGCAAAAATTTTCGTTTCTAAACGTTTCAAATTTGTATGAAAAATTACGGAAATTCGTTTCAAAAAATATTTTTTCCATACAAATTTCAAAACGAACAATCGTTTCTATTTACAAAATTTGGCATTTAGTTAAGTCAATTAAAACTTTGTTTCAAAATTTAGTTGATTAAAAGCTGAATCAAAAATTTAACTCATTTAACTAATATTTTGCTTAAAAATTCAATTAATTAATTAAGGGCCTAATTTTGTAAATACGCACCGCTTAGTGTTTAAAAATTTTGTATGGGAAAATTGTAAATTACAAAAACAAAATATGTACATAGAAATCGTGTCAACGCCGAGCGTTTCGTTTTACAAAATTAGGCTCTAAAATTGTATTGCCACAGTTAAATTTTTAATTAATTTTATCAGGAATATTTTCTTAATCAGGCTTAATTTTAGTATTTTAAATTTTTATAGCACGAAATATTTTTATTAGCTGAGGGAAATGCCGGCATATTTCTGTGTCGAAACACACTTCACCAGCATCCATGTCTGTCTACTTGGACAGCGATTGTTTGTTAACATCAACTATTTCACTTGAATTTTTATTAAAATAGAGTGCCGGCACAGAAAAATTATGGCATTTCTACCAGTTAAAAGTTTATTAAATTTTTCTTTGTCATCTTTAGAAAATCGTATTAATTAATAAAAACACTTAATGCTATAAACACAATTGGGACGAACAACGAATTTCGTTCACGTCGACGAATTCGCTGCGTAAAATCGTCGTGTAAAGCACAATAACGACAAATATACTCACCGAATTCATCTCTCATATTTGATAAAGTTTGTTGTTTTGTGTACAAAGACGGAGAGGGAGAGAGAGAAAATTGTTTTTTAGAAATAAATCTATAAATCGTTACATAACCGAAAATTCGTCGTTCCTCCCAGTTGTGTTTATAGCATAAGCCCGATTACGAAGTTATTCATGATTAAATTCATTCTAGTTCAATAAAAAAACAAACAAAAATTAAAAATTTAAAAAACCCCCGATATATCCAGAAAATATGTGATATATTCTAAGCGGCTGGACCGATTTTTTTCAGACATATGTAGCTAAGAACATTCTCGATTAAGTCACCTTTCAAACAGAAAAAACTAAATCAAAACCGGTCCAGCTGTTTGGTCTGTACGAGTATTTGTACAGACACACAGATACACATCCACAGATACACAGACATACACTACAAACTTGATAACACCCTTTTTTTGGTCGGGGGTTAAAAATACGCATAAACTGTAAAGTTGCTTCATAAAAATTGCTGTGTGTAAGGCCAGTAAAAGAAAGTGTTAGGTGTTTTCATGATGCCTGGTTTATAACCTATTGATGGTTAGTACATATACCCATATTTTAATTTTGTGATGCTCTTTTCTAAATATTATATAAAACATTGGCTTAATTCACAAAACCTCTTGTATCTCTGTATCGATTGTATTATCATATTAAATACAAGAGTGTAAGATTTGTTGTATGAAATTTTTATATAAAAATGAAATACACTATTACACTTTTATTTCATATGTTTTTAAAATGTTGTATTCAGAGAGAGGCTCTCTGAGAGAATTTGTATGTAGCTTGTTCTTCTTTTTTCATTTAAAATACAAAATACATTAACGCACTACACAGAGGGTGTTCACAATTAAAAAACAAAAAGTGTATTTGATACACAAATACACGATAAATATTGTTGTGAATTAAGCAAATATTTCATATTTTCAAATCTTGTATTATCCTTTTTTAATTTTTGTATACAAATTATGTAATTTTGTTTTACAAAACTATAATTTTGTTTAAATTCAAATAATTAAATTAACAAAGCCGTCCTTGAATTTTAAACTCAAAATTTTTTGATTAAAACATCAATCAACTTCTTGGCTTCTTCTCTTAATATTCAGATAAAAACATACGAAACTAACTTTTCAAACCAGATTTTTTTTTTCAAAATTCCACTTCTTTTTGTCAAAAAAAAAATATAAAAGAAAAAATTTAAATGAATATAAAACTTACCTTAAAGTTGAAACTTGTCAAAAGCGAAGATAAGAAAAATTGTTGATGATGGCCTTTTTTTAAGATGGTTTTCGTGTGGAAGCTCACGATGATTCAAGTTTAATTGTTGTTTCACAGTCAAGTCAGGTCAGCTGCATATTTTGGATTTGGCATAAATGTAAACGTACGATGATTGGCTGATTTTATTTGCATAGTGAACGTTTAAAAATTATGTAGGAACAACGAAATTAACTTGGCTTTTGGTTACAAAAAAAAACTATTTGTATGAGTAATTTTCGTATCTGCGATGCACTGTCCACTGTTCAGGTTTAATGAATTATTAGCACCGCGTGTACTGCATGCAGTCTGTCTGTTGTAAAATTAACCTGAAATAAATTAAAGAAGTTTTAATATAAATTAATGGCAAATGCGTTTCTTTAAATATTACGCTTTTTTATTTAAATAATTAATGATAAACTATATAAATTGTTATGTGTATAAGCTTTTACTTCGCTTAAGCTTGTCTTTGTACAAATAAACATACATTTTTTTATTGTTTTTAAACATATTTAAAACAAAACAATGTGGGGGCACGTCCTAATGAATGAAACAAATTAACATGCAAATGAAGCCGTTTATAGGTTATTGGAATAGTATATTTTCCAGCAAATATGATTTGAATATTATCTAAATTATGTTTCAAATTATTTATTCAAATTGGGTGACAAAATTTTGAATATTGATTTAATCTTGGGTGTTAAAATTAGAGTTTTTAAAAGTTAAATTGATTACACTTAGAGAAATACTAATTATTATTTCAGTAGCTTATCGTAGATCAGAAGCACTTGTACACATGAACAACATTTAAACTATACGATCCTTATCATATCAAACAATTTTAACAAAGGACTGTCACTAGAACAATATATCGTCTTGGAGACCTATTCAATTTATTGGTCCAATCCATTGACAAGATGTTAGAAAAAATAAATTTTTTGAAATTTTTCCTATGAAGTCCAACGGTTAAATATATATTTACAGACTGTGTTCGACAAACGTTGTCTAACCCTCAATTAATTTATTTTTTTACCTTGTGTGGTCTATCTATGATTCAAGTTTCATTCAAAATTGGTTAGATATTTTCGAAGAGGCAGTAATTCTCCCTATGTCCCCTTCTTGATTGTTGGATTTGAAAGGGAGGGAGAATAGCGTATTCACGTTACTATGGCTTTCTTTTCCTTTTGAATACGGAAAATATTGCTTTAAAGATCTCTTCTAAAACGAAAACTAATATTTTCTGAATATAGGGTGTTTAACACCCCTCGCACTTTACTGAAACTATTCATAGCCTATGTCCGTTAGGAATTTCCATTCTTCATTTTGTTAAAAAGAAATTTACAATCGAACTGGCAGTACCGGAGATTACATTTTAAAAACATATAAGCATACAAACTTTTCAACTTGATAATATTAGTATAGATTAAACTTCAATCCAAAGCAAGGTATTAATTAAAAACTCTACTGATTTTATAAGACTGACAAGGATCACTAACTGTTATAATTTAAAATTAACAGACAATATATGATAATCTTTATTTAAATTAAAAAGAACTAAGACAGAATATAAAAGCATGATTTTTCAAAAATAGTAATTTCAATGACATAGAGATTAAATAATATTTTAACAAACAAGTACATTATAAATAATTTTAAAAGAAGTGGATTTATGGATTTGTTTGCTACACTAACCTATCGCTAAAATAATACTGTCAGAAAGCGGATCCAGTCTTCACATATTGCAAACTCACTCCATTCAGTGACTACTCTAACTGCTAGTGTAGCAAGAATACCAGTACTCGACCATGACAAAGGGGTTAATGACCTCGATACTGTTTGAAAACTCTGTGTATTGTTTGTTTTGTAAGAAATCAAGCAGAATGATAAGATTCCCTTTAGATGCTAGATGTTACTCTACTCGTGCGAGTCCTAGCTTATTGAAAAGCTGTGAATCTAATGCTAGATCCAGTGATCATGAAGCATGAAGTCCCCTATACCAATCAGTGATATCTGCAATGGGTCGTCTAGTATGTTTCCTAAAATTTGTATTGCGCAGTTTGGAATACCTCACTCTCTCACTAGCAGAGTAGGTCTATTCTTTGTGCTGCTGTCACGGAATGTATCATAGGGAAGACCTAACCTACTAGCATATCTGCCGATCGGTCAGTGGCTAGTCAATAGCGCGACCAGCAGCGAGATAATCTTTCTATTTTTGCTTACTAGTTGTTCTGACCGTTTATCGTAGCAAGATTGGCCATATTTTCTTTATGATCCTACACGTATCCTACACGTAGCCTATTTCGTTTATCTTCTACTATCGGAAGATAGTCTTTGAGGATATTATTTTTAATGGTGCCCTGGCTATTGCATACGTCCCCTCATAAAGTTATTATCTACAAGAAGCCAGATGAGAATTGTGTCGATCTGACGATAAAGTCTAGACATTACATCTTTACATTGATCAACTAGCATTGAGGAGCTTGAAACCTCCTCTTACCGCAAGAAGTATCGGCAGCCATACAACAAAAGTGACGATTTCCCCTCTACCATTTCTTTCGCATAGTACACTTTGCCGCTCTTAAGGCCAGTATTTAAATATGAATCACACTATCACCATCGGGAAGCTGTATGCCCAAGTCACTTGAGAAAACTCCATACCTAACACCGAAGATCATTATTGACCTGTCAGTGAACACACTGCTGTTATAATCATTTGCTATTTCACCCTTTTCCACTGCTTTCTGGATGGGAGAAGGACTTTGAAACCTCTATCAAAGCCCATTTTGGGTAGCATATAATCTAAGGATTTCCCTAGTTCTGGAGGTAGACGACTTAAGATTTTTTTGATCTCCACCAGCCAGCATCTTTTGTCTTTTCTCTATTTGGGTTTTACCAGAGAACTTCGGTCACTCTTCCAAGAGTAGATTTCTGCCAAACCCATTGTTTCAGTTTATTTTTGATTTCTTCAAAAGGTTTGGCATCCGACAGTATTAGTATATGATTCCATAGTCGTGGTAGTTCAAAGCTCTATATCCAGGACTTTGTAATAAATAGTACCAATTCTGTTTTATTTGGGTTTTTCCCCAGACCATAGTCTGCGGTGAAAGTAAACAAGAACAAGGTAATGCGCTGCAATACAGTAAACAGCAACAAGTTCCACATAGAGAACATTGAACTAGAAGAAGTCTCATCATTTTGCTACCTAGACAGCATTTTAACAAACACAGATACCTCCAGCAAATATATAGCTTACCAAATCTCATAAGCCAACTAAGCTTTCGGTACCCTTCGGTCAGTATGGAAGTATTCTGTCATATCCAAGAACACCAAGACCAGTATCTTTAAATCTTGTGTAAAGTTGGGCTCCTCTATACATGCGAGAAGTGGAAAACTGCAGAACACAACATAAACTCCCTACAAATATTTATTAATCGAATATTAAAAGTTGTCTGGCCTAATTTTTTGGCCAATCCAAATTGATATATTGAGCCGCAAATGATACTGGATCGATTACGCGCTGCTCAGGCTTTCACGACCCGAAGAGTAGGCAGACCGATACACACCTGACGTCGGCAATTGCACATCGAAGTCGAAGTGATCTAAAGAGAAGTATCACTCAGCTCAGGCAATGAATGGCTATACTATTCTTAGGTGTTACCTTCTCTAGGAAAGGTAGTGATAGAGAAGACACGTAGTGAAGGAAAAGATAGAGGAAAGCTTGCAGCTCCTCTGGTGTCAATGGGGCGTCTTAAATATGCTACGGCTTTTATACCCTCGTTTTCTAAAAACAAGTGTAGGGAACAAATCACACCTCTGTATGTGATACTCGTATTATAATAAATTAATTTTTTAAATTCTGACCATCAATTATGTGTTCATATGTCCTAATTTCGAATTAGCAACATTTCGTTATTACCAAGACATCGTATAATTATGTTGCAAATTAAAAAAAACCCTTTTTATGGGGCACTAAAATTTGGCACACGTATTAATATTCATATATTACAAAGAAACATGCAACTTTTATGCAAGAAATGAAATAAATATTCGCATACAGCCAAAGATAAGTAGCAGTACCAAAAAAAATCACAAATTTCGCAAATTTGTTAACACAAGAAAGCTTTCTTTTTTTCTTGCGCTTATAAATTCTTGTTAATGATCCCTAAACAGGAACAGAAAAGTCAACGGAATACAAAAAAAAAAGAACCAACACCAGAGGTAATCTTTTCAACTTTCAACAAACGTAAATACATTCATATGTACAGACATATGTATTAGAGGCCTGCGTAAACAGTCTTGAAATGTATATACGTGTCGTTTTTTAATGTTTTCTCGTGACATGTGTTATACTAAACCAAGGGTGACCAAGATAGATTGAAGGTTGTGTAAGTAAGCGAAAAAGATAAACACACAGGCAGAAACTATTAATAAAAGTAATTCTTATATGATTTTTTTTATAAAAGAATTTTTTTCTAGAAAACCGTTTCAACAAAAATTAATAAATAAACATTATTATTCACTTTAATTCTAAATTTAAAAGCGAAAATCAGTTTTTGTTGTATGTAGGCAAAAGCATTTTTTAACATAAACAGCACACATAATAAATTTCTCGCAGTTCGTTTGAGAAAAATTAGTAAAAAGATAAGCAAAAATTTGTCTCAGATAAGACTAAATGAAAGAGAATAAGAATACGTGTGAATTCGATTTGCAAAAATTTGCTACATGATGTTGACTTACGTACTAAACTAATAATAAATGCTGACGTATTATAAGCGAAGCACGATGGATGCATTGGTCTTCGTGTGTATGAGTGTTAACAAGCGATGTCGCGAAGACTTCGGCCGACTTCCTATACGCAAGTTGCAATGCATAATTAAAATCCATACAATTCAAAATACCGCATCATTTTTATTTTGAATGCAAGCATATGTATGAGTTCCATACCGACGTTCCTAAATGCCGATAAAATGCAAAAACTGTCTCTGCAACGCACGGTTGCACTTAAGACATACTAATTTTTTTAATTATGCATTGCAACTTGCGTTTAGGAATTTGGTCTTATTGTTCTTAACAAAAAACCCAGCTAGCATTTTTTGCAGAAATCTCTTAAATGATTCTCCTCAGATCACTGTAGATGATTTATCACTTGGGTGATTGAAAAAGGATCCACTCATCATCACGATCAAACAATTTCTTGAAATAGAAGAACAAAATGCAAAGAAACCACAAAAACGTGATAAAATTATTTAATACTACTACTACCGGGAATTGAGAAGTAAAATTTTTTATTCCCGGGAATTTCAAAACCATATGAATTTAATTAAATGGTCTCAATATAAAATATAATTTTATGAAAAAACATAAAACATTTAAATTAATAACAAAAATTTTAAATTTCAAGAGCCCCAACGTACACACCAAACAACTGGACAAATTTTCTTCAAGTATAGGCGTGAAGATGTAAGATCAAGTCACCTTTCAAACGAAAGGTGTCCTTGACACACAGATTCAATAGAATACATACATCTAGGAAAGAAGTGATATCTTCTAAATGGCAAAAACGTAAATATTGAATTCCCGAAAATTCTCGTTGAAAACTTCCCGGGATTTGTAAAAAAAATAATTCCAGGGAATTGCGGAATTTTTTTCCCCGCGTAGAAAGTCTAATGTTCATGCATGACGTTTGTATACGTGCCCACGCGTATGAAGAAGCAAGCATCACAAATTCTTCCGACATGAAGTATTTTCTTCTTTACACTCCTATGCCTGCAATAACTGAAACAAATGTCTGGCCAACAGTGTTGTTTAACGTTTTTTTTTTTGGAAAAATCCCTCATATCTTAAAGGTTCTTATAAGTGGTATTGTGCAGGAATTTAATATGCATGTTTGTATTCATGTATCCACAAAATATGTACTAAAATACGTACATGACATCAAATTAGCATTTTGTATTTTGTTGTTGTTGTAAATGGAAATGCTTGCAAAGAGAGGAGAGATCAAGATGATGATGTTCTACGTTTTTAACCAGAATCCAACAACAACTAAAACTTCCGTATTATACAGTTTATTTTATATTGTTTTGTTTTTGTTGCCATTTCTTTCAGAAACCACTTAACTCGAGGTTGAATAATGGTCATTGGACCATTCAACCAACCAACCCACCATTCTTTTAACCATTTATCCTTTACATCCATCCATATGCACACGTTTAGCGCAGCACACATGTGCTTTAGTATTTTATTTTTTTTTTTAATTTTTTTTCAAGCATAAATATTTTGTTTGTTTGCAATAATAATGGACGTGGTTTAGTTAATTTACCCCAACGTTTGTGTGCAAAATCTTTGCAATGCAACAAGGAGTAGAAAGAAGTAAGTGGTATAAAATTGCACTGGAAGTGATGAAATTGACGTCGACGATGTTGATGATGATGATGATTATGTTGCTGACGTTTGAGAAAACTTTAAAGAAGTTGTATAGGTAGTAGTAGTACAAGTAGAACAATACAACACAACAACAGGCAGGGCGCTGCAACAACGGTAATTGTGCAGGAGTACTCGTACATTGTATACGCATAACAAAATAACGTGAGAAGCACGTTGCATTTAACTCAAAGTATTCATTATAAAGGGAAAAGTGATTTTTTTGTTCGCTTGCAATCATAACGCTTCATTGCAACCGGTTTCAGAAATATAACTGTAGTTGCATTCTTAATGTTAAGTACATTATATAGACAGTATATTAAATGCTGTATTGGAGTTGTAACCTTAAGCTGGAAATGCTTGACTTTATCGGGAAATCTTAAACAAAATTAAATCTTAATCATATGAACTGCATAATAACCCAGTTAATGGATATGTGTGCTCACTTGCATTATCCTTGTCATTTTTAGGGTTCCGTACACCAAAGGTGAAAAGGAACTACATTGTTTTCGCTACGTTGTCCGTCTATCCGTCACAGGCTGTTTTCTCGAGAACCGTAAGAGCTACGCACAACTGGCTGTATCTTGGAAACCGAGAGGCAAACTCTTGAAATTTTCAAAAACTTTAAAATAAAAAATCCCAAGATTAAAAAAACGCCAAACAGAAAAAACCGCCAAAAACCAATAAAAATCGTTAACATGAAAAAAGTGACAAACTAAAAAAATCTCTAAAACTAAAATAAATCGCCAAAAACCGAAAAAATCACCAAAATAAATAAAAATCGTTAGGAATAAAATAAATCGGCAAAACCAGAAAAACCACCAAAAACACAAAAACGCGCCAAAACTAAAAAAAACGCCAAATCAAAAAACGAACAAATATCCAAAACTATATATCGATGGGTTAATATAAGAAAGGCCTAACTCGAATTTTCGATATTTTATAGGAGAAGAAAAACTAAAGCATTTACACAGAAAAAATTTTTTAAATTACCATAAGTCCTTGATTTTGAACTGTAACGTACAGAGATTTTCAAGGAAGATGCAATTATACGTTGTCTCCCAGAAAACGTTAAAAACGCTTTTTCGAAAAAAAATTGAGATAGGCCCTTTTTATATTAAACCATCGATATGTATATGACTAGGTCTGTAAGGCACCCTTCGTGTACGTGTCAGTCACACTTTACTGAATTTATTTTTTTCCCCAATTCTCATTAAACTGACTCAATTGTTAAGCACAATATTCGCCATTGTTTGTTTTACTCTTTTGAAAGTAGTCAACGGGGATTATACCGCTTGCATTCCAATAAACGGTCGCCATGACATTATTGGCGGTCAAATCCAATGTGGCTTTCTTTGCTGCCGATTCACTCCCATAAACTCACTGCTTTGACTGCTGTTTTGTATCCGATGGGTTGTCATGGATCCATACTTCGGGTCAACAATGACAACTCCTCTTGCGATGTCGTCACTCGGTTGCATTTTTTGCCGATTGTGAGCAAGCGTGGTACCCATCTTGCGGAAAGCTTTCTTATTATTAAACATTATGACTTGTCTATGAGTTCCACAGTCTCTTTAACTTTCAATTTCTCATCAGGTAACATCATATCGTGAATTTTTCCAATTGTTTCGGGTGTAGAGATCTGAACTGTGCATCCAGAACGTTCGGCATCTTACGTGCTTAGCCTTGGTTTGAGTGATGGTTTTTCCACACAAAATAATGTTTCATGAGCGCATGAAATTCACTGTTTAGGATTTTCTTCTCAAATCAAACTATCAGTGGATATCAAACACAAACTTAATGACGCAACTTGTTAAAATTTTAACAGAAGTCAATTGATAGCTGACAGGAGCAGTGTTGACCTTTCATTTACGGAGCGTGTCAACCGTTTTACATTGGGAAACATGTCGCAAGATATATGTGTAGTAGACAGCAACCCTCGAGTCATTGTAATAATTGTTTTAGTGCAAACATAAAATAACTATCTACAACGGTACTCGGCGCTTAAAATAAAAAATAACGTCCATACAATTGAGTTTTATATCTAAAACATTTTTGTCAAAAACAAAAAACAAGAGAATAATTATTTTAATATACATATTAGGTTTGTTCATTTACAAAAAATTTTTACGAATACGTAGCAATTGTTACTGGAAAGTGTTCATTAACTCAAAAAGTTTGCAATGAGAGAGCGTCAAAAGAGAGAAAAAAATTTAGAGCCAAAAAAATTCTTACAAATTATTACATACCAGCAGGGATGGCAAAGTTGGTACAATTGTACCTTTTTTGGTACTATTTAAACTCGTAAAGTACAATAGTACACCAATGACTACTATTTTAGTACATTTAACGAATCTCTGCAGCTTCACTCCCTATATATTTTCAAATGATTAAATGCTTAAATTTTCATTTGTGAACAATGAAACTCATATTCTTCTCCTTGAAAGCAAAACGCAACAAGAAAATCAAAAAAAAGTGAACTATTCTATTTCCAAATCATCGTATGCTGGAGCACTATGCTATTACTCTGTATATTTTAAGAGGTGTAACTTACAAGCGAATTTGTGAAAACGATTCGCTGGCCAAAGTCGATTGTTTTAATAAAAACAAATAAAAATATGTAATTTGAACTAAAAAAATATTTTGGTACAATTAAGGTCAAAAAAGTAAACTTTTTTTAGAGTTGTTGCTACAATTTTAAAATTCTCAATGCCTTCCCTGTTACATACTAGTAAAATTTTTAATTGCAAGAATTAACCAATCAGCTGTTGTGTGTTTTGTAGTCAAATTAATTATTTCAAAAATATCTGAAAAAGGAAAACTAAAAAATGAATAAAATTTTCTTACAAGTTTTTACAAGTAAAGCATTCATTAACATTTTCATATTTGGGAAAGTAATTTTGTAAATTTCTGCCTTACTCTCTCGTTGCTATTTTCTGCTGGGAAAATAAATGAACAGACCTACTAATATTACCTTAAAACATCAATCTATTTGACAAATTATCTTTAAATGTAAAATTTGTTAGAAAAACCTCTGCACACCATAAATTTTCAAAAATGCCAAAGTGATAGCAACTGTTTTCTAAATGTAAAATTGTCAATTATTTTTTTATTATTTCCCGGGATCCCGCATAAAAAGTCGCGGGAAATCGGGAAGTTTTAAGATATTCAATATTCTAGGTGACAAATTTAGAACTTTTACTTCATATACGCAGTTATAAGTCGAAGTGTAGTTTCTGCAAGAGGCTCATATTCTATTGGCCCACTCTCGCTCTCTCTCTCTCAATTTTACAAGCCAACAAAAAAATTTGAGAAACCAAATAAATCAACCAAATAATTATTTATCAACATTGAAATAATAGTTTTACTACTCTGCATCCTCTAAACGACCCGATGATGTTGGCGTAAAAACGTTTATAAACGGGGCAATAACTTTTTGTGTTTTATGTTGTAGACATTTTGTTAAATTATGGCAATATAAACATCTAGGAAGCTGGCGAAAACTATAAAAATAGCAACAATAGCAATATTTATTTGTATGATTTAAAGCACAATATTACATAAATACATAAATAAGTACATAAATAAGTACATACATCTTTTCAAAATAAATTTTTTTTGAGATAAAAAATATTATTACATCCATGAATTACATTACATTGCATACATACAACATACATAGTATGTGCAATATAGAGTGGTGGCAATATAAAATTGCAAGTGATAAAAAAAATGTATAGGTAAATTACGGGTATAATTTATACAGAAAATTTATATTTCCTTGTATTTGATTTGTAGGATGTGCTCATTCATCACTTTTATGTAAAATCTTAAGAGCAACTAAGATCTTTTGTGCAATATTTTGACAGTGTAGCTGTTCTTCGTATATGTCTTCTTTTGGCACTTTCCAAAGAGGGAAGGGCGGGCCTAAAACCTATAAGAGGGTTCTATTTATTAAGATAGCCGCCAAGGTACAAATGGCCCTCATCACTAAAGATGATTTTTCGATGAATTTCCGGATCATTTTAATGTATTTCAAGGGCACAATCAGCAAAGAACCAACATTGTTGATGGCCAGTAACTGAACTTTAAAAACCTTAGGACCTAATTCTTTTTTATACCCTTTACCAAATATGGAAAAGGGTATATATAGGTTTGTCGTTCTATGATTAATAAGATTATGCGACCCATAAAGTATATATATTCTGGGTCCTTATGCATAGGGATGACGAATAAGCTATGTCCGTCCGTCCGTCTGATGTACGTGAAATCGGTTTTCCGAAGCTCCCAGAAAAGATAGAGACTTCGGTATTGGACTGGTGTATCAGAAGAAGGGTTGTGCTCCAACAGAACGAACTAGTTCAATTGAACTATTCACATAAGTGAATGATGTGAACTAGTACAGACTAGTTGTTCCTTTTTTGTCTTTAGGTCTTTGTTGTTCTTTTAGTCTTTCTTCTTCTTTTGGTCTTTCTTGTTCTCTTGGTATTTCTTGATATTTTGGTCTTGTTCGTTTTTTGTTCGTTCGTTAATTTTTGGTCTTGATTTTGTTTTGTTTATCTTATTCTCTGTTCCTGACCAAAACACATGCAAAAGATTTCAAGTAAAATATTATAGTTTTCGTTTGCATACTGTTAAAAAGATACAAATGTAGTTTGCTTATTAAATTTTAAGCACAATAATCAAAACAAACAAAATAAAATGTACCTATACTTAGTGAAATATAGAAAATTAATAGAAATAATTTGTAGTATTTAACTAAAACACAGATTGTGAAAAAAATTATTAGAATTAAAAAAGTGATTACAATTTGTTTTAAACTGATTTTGGATTTCATATTAAAAATTTCGAAAATATTAATTTTTACCTTTTACTTACTAAAAGCATACCACAAATAAAAGTACAAACCCCAAATGAAAATACGTCTAAGCAAGGAACATTTTTACGCAATTAAAAGAAAGAATTTGTTGTGTTGAATATAAATCAGTATTAAAGCATTTTCATTTTAAGCATTTTCAATGAACATTTTTTTATTAAATAAGGTCGCTAAGAATGAAATGAAATTACTTTAGAATATTAACACACGAATAAAACATTGAAGAGGATTCAATGACTGTGTAATCTCTGTTATGTTGTTCACTGAACAACTGACCGAAAAGAACAACTGAACGAAAAGAACTAGTTTTTTGTTGTTGTTGGGAACAAAAAGGAACAATCCGCAAAAGGAACAACTATGCCCAACTCTAATCAGAAGTGTTCCAACTTAGATTGGTATTGAAAATCAGCAAAATCGAGCTATAAAGCTTAAACTTTACTTTGCAATATAAACCCTAAACTAGCTAAAATTAATTTTTATTTTTTTTTTGTTCAATAATTATTTTATATTTCGCTACGAATAAAACCAACATAAAAATATAAAAAAATTAAATAAATAAAATATAAGAACGTTTCCAGGGTTGCAAAACTTTAACTTATTTTCTTATACAAAAGTAACTTACTAAAACAAATTCTTCCTTTTTCTATATAAATTAAACATATCTCATATTGCTAAAAGAAATATATTGGTGTAGGAATTGAGAAAAATATAAAATTTGGATTACAGGGTTGGGAAACTAACACTTTTGTAACAATATAAGTTAGAAGGGCTAATTAATTTTTTCTTTTTATTTACAAATTAGATATATTTTATGTTATGGAAAGAAAATTTTGGCATTAAAAATTAGAAAAATAAAAATCACAGCTCCAGAGCTGGAAAATTTGAACTTTTCTTGGATATTAAAATAACTAAATATAACTAATTTTTTCCTTATTTCCTTTTTTTATTCACTGAACATATTTTATACATTTTTTAAAGAAGTAGATTGATATAAGGAGTCAGAAAAATATAATATCAAAATTAAAGGGTATTCTTTCAGTTAATGTAATTTTAACAACTGGCTATATCTTGGAAACAGCAAGAAGCAAACACTTGAATTCATCAAAAACGCTAAAACTAAAAAATTCCAACATTATAAAATCGCTAAACCAAAAAAATTGCCAAGAACCGAAAAAATCACCAAAATGAAAAAATAGCCAAAATAAAAATAAATATCCAAAATAAAAAAATTGCCAAAAACGAAAAAACGTCAAAACTAAAAAAAAAAACATCAAAACTAAAAAACGCTAAAAACAGAAAGAAATCTCTAAAAAAATGCCAAACTGTCTCTAGGAACCTGAATTTATTTTTAACTTTGTGTTCCAAATTGAACAAAAAATGGCAAAGGCACGTAGCCAAATAATCAGGTTATGCCACGGGTATAAGCTTCTTTCGGTTGCTGCGAACTAGACTTGTATCGAACTCTCTCAGTAACTCGTTTTTGACACAAACCTATGATCAAAGCACAAAGGGATCATCATTGGACCCAAGTGAGCTGGACTCTAACTTTCTTTCCTTACTAGCAGCCTATGATAAAACCCATTTGATCATTGGTTTGTTTGGAACAAGCTACTGAAAGAGTTCGATACAAGTCTACTGCGAACGACCCATACCTTCATATAGGAAGTGGGAGTTTCCAAGATCCACTTCTATCGTTTTTTATGGTGTCCATCAGTTAAATCTTATTAAAAACATTTGCAATTGATAATGGAAAATACCACAAAATAAATAACTGTAACCATTAACAAGTGCGAGTGAGACGCAAAACTCTCAAAGGCCAAAAAACACACACACGCTTGATGGCACTTAAGATGTAATTACCATGACGCGAGAGCTGTTTCTCAGCCGAGTTGCTTTACGACTGACTGATCCGTTGCAACAGATCATATACTTTACTGGTAGGAATACAACTTGCAATTGATTTACGCAACACGTTTACATTACATGTTGCATATTTTGTTTGACACCGACAATGGTCGCATTCATATAAATACCATAAGCGCAGGTCTTTCTTTTTATTGCAGTGTTGTGCAAACACTGAATATTTATTTTGTGGAGCAAATTTTATTGTAAAAATGGAACATTCATGGGCTACTGACTTCATTACATATTCTGTGTTGTACATACCTTTTACCTAAACTAATTAATTTAGCCAATCTAAAGTATTTTCTTTGATCCTCTTTTATTACTTTTCAATTGTTTACATTCATCAGCTGTTCATTTTGCGAATTGAAGATTTTCCGAAAGAACTACGCATCACATGTAACGCAGTGATGCACTTCAGAACAGGTCCTTATTTAGAGCTTGAAACATGGACAACTGTTAAAATGGGGGACTGTTCACACTGAAAGGTCTCATTGAAACCCCTTGTACTTATTTGTTCATATTAAATTTAAAAAATATAAATATAAATAAATTGCCGATAAATAAATTGTGCATACTTTCCCAGACTTAAAGAAAAAAACATTGTGAATAAAGAAAACAAAATTTTTCATCATTTCAACCATGTGAATGAATCTTAATCAAATTTTTTTGCAATTATTTTTAAATGCAAACAAAGTGGCTTGAATAGGGCTGAATTATAAATGAAATTATGTATATTTTTATATTTATATATTTTTTACTATCATAATATTTTGTCACACATGAGTGTGGGAGAGATGTGTGCAATCATTTAATGAAATCAAATAAATTTCAAAGGTGGAAATGTGCAAAACACTCGTACAGTTTTTTAAAAAAAAAGAAACACATTTAAATGAATGTGAAAATTTGGCATAATCTTATTTTTCATGAAAAGGAAAATCTAACCAAGCCTTAAGGAAAAGCCAAAAAAAACCAACAAACACGCCTCAATGAATGGCGAAAAACGCAAAGAAAATTAACGAAAAGAAATCAAATTGAATTAAAGGCAGACAGTATGACGACGACACAGCATTTAAAAGACTTGAATGTTGTACGTTTGTTTGTTCAATCGTTGCTGCGATGCATGAATGGAATGAATGAATGCTTGGAATGGTTTCAAAGGATAGATCAAAAGAAAAATCATACTCGCATATACATATGTAGGATTTAAAGGAGAAGTAGTAATAATGTCAACTTTTGTATGATTTTTATGGTATTTTTGTGGCAACTTAATGATATGTTACTTTTAATCAGTAAGAGACTTTAAATAATAAAAAAATATATAAATAGATGTATGTATATACAAGTATATTAAAAGAAACAAAGACAGACAGAGAGACAGACATACTAGACTGTTTGCTGATTGCCTTAAAATCATGGCAACAAAATCTTAAGCAAAGTTGACAAAACTAAAAATGTGGCAATCAAAACTCTAGTTGGTAGACTGGTTTATGTACGAAAATTTAATTTTGCGGTATTGTTAGTGGCACATGCAATATTTAAAGTCATGATCATGTTCATGCTTTCGATGACAGACTTAAAATCACTTTATTTCTTGTTGTCTTAGAGCAGAGCCTTAATGAAAGTAAAAACAAGTTATGTATTTGTTGCTTGCTTGTAAATTTGCTTGTCATGATTGAAAGTATGTACAACTTCTGTAACTTAAATGAGTCATGAATTATTTATTAAGTTATTTTCTTTTTTTTTAGGTAATAATAGTAATTTTAGCTAATTAAGATTTTACAATTTATTTAAGTTAAATTAATTATACGGTGCAAATTTTATTTGCATACGTAATTTTGGTAATATTTTTTTTCTTTCGGTTTGGTAATTGAATTCATTGCCAGCATCCTTGTTTTACCGGTTAAACATTTCGAATGCACAGTGGGGGATTTTGGAAAAAAAAGGAAATATATTTGGGCCCAAATTATTACATTCCTGAATGTAAAATAATATTAAAGGCCATAATTCACTATCACACAAAGTCGTGCGATCGACGAATAAATACAACCCTGGTGTGATGAATTGTTATTCGTCGACCCAGAATAGTTTTGCTCCACCGACCATTCTTAAAAAAAAATTAGTTAGGTATACATACAAACGTAATTATATATTTTGAATACACTCTTTCTGAAATAAAAACGCGTTTCACGAAATTTATTATGGTTTTTGAGTTATTAAGCAATAATTTTGCCCCATATCCACTATTTTTAGGTTTTATTATTGTTTTGCTATACACGCTCCTATTTGGCGATTGAGTCAAATTCTTCATACAAAAATGTACAAAGTAATGCTAGGAACACAACTGGGACGAATTCTTCCACGTCGACGTATTCTTCGATAACAGTTCGCTGCGTAAATTCATCGTGTGAAGCACAAGCAGTGAATTCCTCTCTTATATTTGATAAAGTTTGTTGTTGTGTGTACAAAGACAGAGAGAAAGAGAGAGAAAATTGTTTTTTCATCGTTCGTCGGCATACAAAATAGAAATAAAATAGTTCGTCACGCACGACGAATTTCGTTGTACGGCCGTGTTGTGTTCATTTTCATATGCACAAATGTGTTTTATATTTTATGACGAAAGTTCGCACCGAAAAATTCGTCGTTCGTCCCAGTTGTGTTCCTAGCATAGATTTAACAAGGCGACGTATTGTCTTTTGAAAATTTTCATAAACTCCATCATACCAGGGCTGTATTTTTTTTGTAGTGTATCACGGCCTTAAGTCAATTTACATTTAAATCGGCTATAAAGGAAGTTCAGCAAAAGTCCTAACGAATCATGTCTTTAAAATGATTTACAATTTTTTTTAATTAACAAACTAAAATACCACTACTGAAGTCATAAACATGAATTCCCCTCTTCGATTTGGCAAATATACCCGCAAAATTACTTTTCCTTTCAAAAACAAAGAAATGAGCATAAAAATTTTGCTAATTGACTTTTCCATTATTTTTTTCAATGAGTCTAGTCGAAAAAACAAAAAGCATTTGTTTTACCATCAATTTTATAACAAGCAAAATATTATAATCAATTTATCAAACGAAAAAAAATATGCAACATCATTAAAATTGTAAAATAAATAGCTCTATATCTCTCTCTCTCTTGCAGACGTCACATTTGCGTGCAGCAACGGACAGTTACAATGCCCGTAAAATCAACTGAAGTTTATACACGTCCAATTTGGAAACACGTTAGTGCGCCGTGTCAACCACAAACGCATGTGAATCAAATGTGTACACGCGTCCAGTTGGTGCACGAACAAGCATTTCGCGATGTAATACGTCACAAATCAGCTCAACAGGTCACCTACGATTGTTGCACAGGTTGGATGCGTGACTCACCGAATGCCGATGGTTGCATGAAACGTAAGTTTCAAATTTATTTTTATTAAAAAATAAAAAAAGATAAGAATTTTCTCTCAAGAAGAATTACTTAAGTAAGCTTTAATTGATTATTGATTTTTCTTTTTGTGTGAAAGAAATATTGGATTAAATGTCGATTCATTTGCTTTTTACTAATCCCCATATTCATATAATTTAAAATGAATTTTAAATGTAAATCTTAAAATGGATTTCGAACACATTTTATTTTTTTTATAAATATGGGGGTAAAAATTTGCAAAGTTTAGACGATTGTTACGAAAATATTAGAACATTGAATGAAAAAATCGTAAAATATTGGGTAAGAGCGATATCTACGCAAATCTCCCTTTCAGACACGCAAAGTCTATTTTGCAAAGTCTTAATTCAGCTGGGAGTTACACAGAAAGAAAAAGTATTCCCAACTCTGTCTTTCACCCAGCTAAGTTTAAAAGGGTCAAAAGTAAAAGCCTTTTAGATACGCAAATACCTCTTATAGTCAAGCATGGTTCACTTTGTCACGCACAGAAAAAAATATTCCTGCAATAAACAACCTTAATTGAAAATAAAACTAAAAATCAATTAAAAATGTAATCGAGTCAATTTAACTTTTTAAATAATTAAATTTTTAATTAAAAGTTTAATTGACTTAAGTACATTTTTAAAGAGTTTTTGCTTTCATTTTCAATTAAAGTTGCTTATTGTAGGAATATATTTTTTTTTGTGGTTCACACACGTCAATTTTTGTTGCTCCACTCGCAATTCAGCCGTAAGAAAGACGGAGAAGGAAATACAAATATCGTTTTTTTCAACACACAGTTGACCTGTGTAAAACGGGACTTTGCAAAGTCTTATACCCCTTTTAGACACGCAAAGTTTAAAAGTGTGCAATACATATGAGGAAATACTTTCTCTCTCTCTGTCTGTCATCCAGCAGAATTAGGACTTTGCAAAGTAAAGTTTGCGTGTCTGAAAGGAATATTAATTCAGCTGAGTGAAAGACAGAGGTACACGGCTTTTCCACACGCAAAGTTTACTTTGCAAAGTCTTAATTCAGCTGGGAGAAAGATAGAAAGAGACTGGGCTACATCTGACTTTCATACAGTTGAATTAACCCCCTGTTTCTACAACGCAGGTGGTCGATTTGAGTATAGAAGGGTGTGTTCGTAAATGCATCACTGCGGTGCAAATGGAAATTTAAATGTTCTAAACTGGTTCACTGAAGTAGATAACGTACAAATAAATGTCATATATGGTGTACAAACATGATTACTACTAAAACAGATCATCAGCGAAATTGTATTGCATTTTAAATAAAAGTTTGCACGTATGATGCAGAGCAGTGATGCATATGAGAGATTTTCATAGGAATTTTCTAAACGAGTCGTCTGCCTGACTTGTAGAAACTAGTGATTATCCCTTGTAAAGTAAACTTTGTCCCGGTTTAAACCGTAAGAAAAAAAGTGATACTTGTATTTCTTTATCCGTTTTTCTTACAGCTGAATTGCGAGTTGGTCAACAAAAGTTAAAGTGTCTGAACGTGCACTTTCCATGTCTAAAAGAGATGTTAGTCCCGATTCACACACTTAAACTTTTGTTGATCAACTCGTAATTCAGCTGTAAGAAAGATAGAGAAGGAAATACAAAAATCTCTTTTTTTACAGCTGAATTGCGAAGAAATTACCTTGTATATAGTAGAAGGTCTTTTAAGATTAAAAGCGATCATTAAATTGAATCTTTTGTAATTTTAATACAACTTTTTCAGCGATCTGTGCAGCACGTTGCCAAAATGGTGGCACCTGTTCGGGTCCCGATACATGTGCTTGCCCCGCTGGCTTTAAGGGACGCTACTGTGAGCATGACATTAACGAATGCAAAGAAGAGAAACCCTGTGATCAAACCTGCATCAACACAGTCGGTTCGTATTATTGCAAGTGTCGTGAAGGCTTCACATTACAGGCGGATCAGCAAAGTTGTAAAAAAAATGGTAAATAAAGAAAAGAATAATAAATAAAAAAAAACAAATCAAATTATTTATGCATTCTAACAAACATATTTCCCACAATCTAGATTTACACCATGATGATGCATTTGAAGCACGCGATTTAGAAAATGAAATAGAAACACAAGAAGACATCACAGCCAGATTGCAAAAGATTGAAAAACAATTGGCCAATGAAAGAGTGCAAACAAATGAATTGCATAAAACGCTGCAGTCCACATATTCCATGGTGGATTTATTAAAAAGTCGTTTAGTTAATTTGGTAAGAGCTCAAATTAATATCATATTTAATTAAAATGATTCAAGTAAATTTTATTTTTTACTTAAGGAAAAACAACAATTGGACTATCATCGCTTGCAAACAAATCTCTATAATACAGAATCTCGTACTCTTAAGCTGGAGGGATTGGTAAATCTGTTAATGAATTGTCGAAATGGTCCCAATGCCCGTTGTCCTTAGATGTTTTTAAGCCAACTAAGTTTTAACATTATAAAAAGAAAACATTTAGTTTTATTATAAATAATTATTTAAGCCATCTCTCATACACACACAGAACTGCATTTCTTTCTTTTAACTAATTTAGTTTAAAGCTAAGTCTAGACATACATACATACAAAAATTTAGAAATGTAATCAAATAAAAAAAATTTAAAATTTTACATGATTTTTTAATATTTTATTACAAAATCTTTGTAAGCTCTAATGTTCAGATTTTATGCACTTATACTACATTGCTTTGTAATTTTTTTGAGTCCATTCCCTGATTTTATTTATTATGACATAATTGTGCTGCTCAAAACTTATAAAAAAATTAATTATAATAAACCTTGTCTTCTTGCACGTTTTTTTTTTTTTTTTGTATAATTAACCATATTATTATTTTGTCTTTTTTTTGAGTTTTAAAAGAAACTAAAGATAATGAAAAGCTTTCATATAACTAGTTAATAAGGAAATTTTATTTTATTTTTATGATATATTTAAGTGTAAATATTTATATATAAAGTAAATTTTATGTAAAAAAAATAGAGTTAAAATAGTATTAAACTAACTAAATAAAGTAACCGACCAGATATAAATAGTTTAAATATAACCAAATGACATGTTTTTTTGTTTAAGGAAATAAAGCTGCCACTTGACAAAAACAACGATACGGCCACCATGGATACGGCATACATTAGAAATTCGGAGATGCCAGTTTTTCATAATCAATTTAAAAGACTGCTTCCATAATGAGAAAAACAATTGTGTGTTTTTTTTTAACAAAATATTTCGAAGTGTTTCCATTATATTCGTGTACGAACTTTCGAAATTAATTTTACATTTATGTGAACATTTTAATTCGTTATTAATTTATATAGTTTTATTAAAATTTTCGTAAATTATTTTTAAGGTTCAGTACACCAATGGTGAAAGGGAACTCTATTGTTTTCGCTACGCTGTCCGTCTGTCCGTCACCGGCTATTTTCTCAGGATCCGTTAGAGCTACAGCCCTGAAATTTGGGCAGAGTATGTAGAACCTTGGCTGCTACAGCAAGAAGTACATGAGAGTTAAAAATTAAAGGGTGTTCCAAAACGAGCAACGAAAATTTTTAAAATCCCATGTAATATACATACAATTGTATGTAGATATGTATATTGCCACTTGAAATTTGTAAAATTAGTGTATTTTTATATAGACTACAACAATTAACACTAAAATTTAAAAAAATTTAAATTAAAGGGTGGTCCACCAGTTAATGAAATTTTGACAACTTGCTGTATCTTGGAAACCGTAAGAGGCAAACTCTTGAAATTTTCAAAAACGGTAAAACTAAAAAATACGAAAATTATAAAATCGTCAAACCAAAAAAAAAATCGCCAAAAATTAAAAAAAATCGCCAAAACGAAAAAAATCGCCAAAATAAATAAATCGCCAGATTCGAAAAAATCACACAAATGAAAAAAATCGTCAAATTTCAAAAAAAAAAAACGCCAAAAACCGAAAAAAAATCGCCAAAACGTGAAAATGGTGCCAAAACCAAAATAATTGTTTATTTGAAAAAAAAAAATCGCCAGCCAAAATTAAAAAAGCGTAAAAACAAAAAAAAAGTGCCAAAAACTAAAAAACGCCAATAAACGCAAAAAAAAACCTTAAAGCTAAAAAAACCCAAAAATTAAAAAAAATGCCAAACCTGTATTTTATATAAGCTAAAGTTCGTATTGAATTACATATATCGTGTCCGTACGGAACCTTTGTAACTGAATTTTTGTTACCTTATTGCAAGGCACATTCACCAGGTAGTAGCGCAGCTGAGCTATTTTTTTTCAAATTAAAGTTCATCCGAAACATAAACAATTTTTTACGAAGAGAAATTAAAAAAAATTTTAAAAAAACTTCAATATGAAAAATATTTTATGAAAAAAATTCTTTGAAAACAAATTTAAAAATATGAAAAAAACTATTAAAAAGTGCTGAACGTTGCAAATTTGGTAGCGGTAGCTGCCGTGGAAAATTTTTTTCAACTTTATGTCAATAATTTTTATTATTATAACATATGTTAAACAAACAGCCCTGTACTGTAAACCGAATCTTAGTAAATTTCTCGTTCCGATGTTGCAATTCTTTTTGCCAATTTTCGTTATTTTGGCAATAAAATTGATTTGAGCAATGTTAAATGAATCTAAGTGCTCCTTTCTAATATTTCGCGAACTTTACTCTTGGTCTCCACCTGACATAAAATGACTAACTTTAACATTAACTTCAAGTTAATGTTCAGTGTAGACTGGTCAAGTTAATGCTTTTTTCAAGTTATAACATTATTGTTAGTGCATTTGTTTTAACAACTCGGTCATAACTTGAAGTTACAGCAAAATTTCATGTTAGGTGGAGACGTAGAGTTAATAACAAATTGAATTACAAATGCTTAAAATAAATTTTTGTTGGCATACTTTTTTTGCGATAAAAACTTGTCAGACTACCAATTTTGTATTTTTATAACTTTGCCCCAAAGCTCGCTTGTGTATGAAAACGAATATATGTACTATGAGCAAACAAGTCGTTTTTCTCAAAATAATTTGAAGTATATCCAATATGCTTTTTGCTGCGTTTTTAATAAGGCCATATAGACTTTATCCATAATTAATTGAGTAATAATGCCATTTTGGCTTATTACTTATGAATTTATTGCAGTTAGCCGACGAAAATAGGTACATTATGCCGATAGTGTGATCCAGGCTTTATAAAAATATATTAAATATTGTCCAATGATTCCTAGCAACAAATTTTATCATTGGCATTATTCGGTGAATAGAAGCAACTGCTTACCGAATACGCGTATTGGAACTTAGCCTACGTTTTAATTACATCAGATTCTGCGTTACAGTTAAGAGGATAAACAAATTTTGTGTAACTTTATTTTTTTCCCCTCTTTCATTGATTCTCAGAAAACTGATAGTTCTATAATACCTGAAATTCTTATTTAATTCATTTTAGTACTAAACAGTACATGTATGTACACAATATTTTTAACATACAGGCCTGCCGCAGACATGCAATTCGGTCGCAATTAGTTTAAAAACGTTTTTCGTTCTCGAAATGAAACCACTTTAAGGCCGGATTTTCAATGTCGACAACTTTCAAATTTTCGCAATAACAAACTTTAAAATTTAGTTTATGTTTCAAATGTAACTGTGCGACAACTCCAACGTTGTCACAAACCGACCCTTAATTTAATGATCGGGTTTATCATTTTCTATATGTGAGAGTACAAAATCATTTTGAAACACCTTTATTTTTTGCAAATATAAGAATTATTCTCAAGTATTAAGGAAAAACATGCAGCGCCATAAAAACGGATATATTCTATTCAGTCAAAGTGCTGCGGTAAATTAATTTTGCATATTGATAAATATTATAACTTACACTGTTTTTGGATAGCAAAGTGGATTTGAAGCATCCCTAAGTCCTCCTAAGCCATATTTTTTCGGCTGACTGTTGTTCAAGGAATTTCGTGCACTAATTTTTAAATTTTTATCACTTTTATCACAGATATAACAAACACTTCAATTAAAATTTTTTTTGCGCCTTTTGTATTTCGTATTGCTCTTTTATTAACCATATGTGTTCGCTTTTTTCCGCTTTTTGCAATATTGCCGTACTTAAATTGAAAATAGTCGAGTTGCCACTTTTTGGGAATGAGCAAAATAATTCGAAAGAGCAATGAGCAAAATAGATTCGTAATTAAAACAATTTTGTTCAATTTCTGCAATTATTTGGTACCTGTGTGATATCTTTTATGATTTATTTGTATGTATGTATATGTGTTTGAATAAAACCATATAAAAGAAATTTTCCATATAACCGTTATAATTGTGTTACCTGTGGCAGCACTACATAAAACTGCAACTGCTGCCAACTTCAGTATTAAACTGAAGAGCAAAAGCAACAAGAGAAAAACGTTAACTCAAAGAAAACACAACAAAAATAAGCAATTGTGGGATAAAAACTGAAACATAATAAAAGTGGAAATTGAAAAACAAAAGAACAATGGTTACTCATTCAAAACAATAAACATCATAATAAAAAATAACTAAAAACATAGCTAAAAAATTCCATGAACATAATAACACGGTGTTAGTTCTTCGTCAGATACTAAATTCACTTAAATTGAAAGTAAATTGTTCTTGCCGCACCCGCATAGTAGCGAAGTAAAAAAATCGATAGTGAAACAAAATCCAAATTAGAAATTACCTTCAAGGGCTTTCTATTTAATTGGAGGACAGTGAATAAACAAACCTATACACCATGTCGGACGGCCAAAATAATAGAAAAATTCCTTTAAAACAGGCTGAAATAGCCGTTAGACGTTTCAATGACATGGCAATACCCCACCACTTGGGTCTGTTAAAAAATCATCGCAGTAATATCGAGAAAAGTTTGGCCTTGGGCGATTGGAATAAAATCAGAAAAGAAGAAATAAATGCCATACGAGTAATAAAACAAGTTAAAAATCTGCTGCTCGAAATGGATGCCCTTAGAGAAAAGGTCAGGCATGAAGATTTACAAAGATTTGATGCCATGATGGAAATAGGCAAACAGAAGGCATTCGAGGGAATGAAAGAATATTTAGGTAAGTGATAAGAATTTCTTCGTTCATAGTCAGTTTCAGCAATGTTTTTCTTTATCAGCTATTAATGAATGCACAATTTAAAGTTTTATTATTATAGGTAAGTGAATCAAATTGGAATAATCTGCCGATTAGCACAATTTGTTTAAATATTCCATAGTGCAGATATTTAGATTTTTTGTGCAATAAGTATTGAAATCAATTTCAGTTAAAAGCGGAATCTTTTTTTTTCTATTTCAATTTAATATAAAATATGGTACCTATAATGTTGGTTCGCTTTATTTTGCAACTTTTCTTTTAAAACCAACCATGTTTTAAATAAATTATTAATATATGAATTTTTCTTAGACTTATTAGACTTAACGAAATCACTGAACAGTTCAACAACTTTTAAAAAGTTCAACACTTTTTATACTTTAAATTTTATTGACTAGAAGCTCACCCGGATGATGCAAAACCTCTCTTCAAATGTAACCAATACGCTTGAAGCCAAATTTATTTACGAAATTAGAATATTTCATTTAAATCGACGCCAGAGAAAGTTTCTTTTGTGTAAAACTTAACCGGAAGTGTGATAGATCACTTTTCCTTGTACAAACAATGTTCTTTTAAATGAAACTTTAATAATTTTGCAACCAATATTAAAAAGATGAAATTTTATACTTTCAGAACTGCAATTAAAATCACCGGCAAATGTCCTACGTTCCCAGCGTGTTTGTGAAGATGACGAAAATGAGCACTTAAATTCCCCCGTTGAAATAGGACAAACACAAGCATATCAGGAGTCTATACCAGATATTAAAAGCGATTATCAGCCCGAAGCACACTTATTAGCACAAAGACAATCTTGTCTAGAGGAGTTGCAAAATCTGCAACATGAAATACGTGATTTAAATGGCATGTTTCATAATATGCGAGAGATCACACAAGAGCAAGCGGAAAGCGTACAAGCCATAGCGGACAATGCCGAAGAAGCTCTGGAGAATGTGCAAATGGGAGAGAGTAATTTACGAAGAGCATTAAAATACAAAAAAGCCATGTATCCTGTAATTGGAGCTTTAATGGGAACATGTGTTGGTGGACCGATTGGTTTGGTAGCTGGACTTAAAGCAGGCGGCTTGGCTGCTCTGGGCTGTGGTATATTAGGTTTCACCGGTGGTTCGGTATTAAAATCCAATCCCGCCATAATGCAAGGCAATATAGAAGAGGAGCAAGTATACAGCAGCGAGACTAATATTCAAGAAGACATCGAACTGCATAAAAAGGACGACTGACAATTGGTGCATGCTAATGCGGCAAATCAATCTTTAACAGTATGGGCTGCCTCAACCAGGCAGCTAATTAATGTAAGGGCTTCAGCTGCAGCTAGGCTAGACCCAGTGGCCCAAGCCACCACAGGGGTATTGTGCAGTGTTAAATCGTATTGTTCCATACAATAAATATTTAGAATATGTATATAATTATTTCTATAAGCCTAAAACCAAAATGATGCAATTGTTAAATGAAGTTTAAATTTTTCGCTTGTCACTAAAGTTAAATATTTGGAACTCATTTTATCTTTGATAAGTTTTATAATAACAATAGTTTTTATGTAGAAACTGTTACTAAGTAAAATAATATTTATATCAAAATATTTAACTACATAATACCGAATTAAATTTATAAAATTTTTTCATGGAATTTGTTTAACAAAACTTTTTCTTATTATTAGTTGACAACAGCACTGGAGAAGAGTGACTTAGCATAAGACTATGAAACAAGATGTATTTTACTTACAACTTGCTCTAAATTATTTTTTGCAACATTTTTTATTTGATTTCCTTCTCCATGTCAGCTACTGACTGATAAATAAAAAAAAGTTTCATGCCACTTATTCCATGAAAAATTTCATAATGCAAATTTAGTCTAAACCATTTGAAAGTAGGTTTGCCGTAAAAGAGGTTTGAGAAAATTTTTTCATTCACATCAAGATAATCCATATTAGTTGGTCTCAACAAAGCAATATAAATATAGATACAGTCAGCTGGATTCGCATCGACAAATTTATACTTTGATGTCAAAAAAATATAATCAAAATTTCTAAAGGATCTTCAAATTACAAGCGGCTAAAATAGTCGTCACTTAAGCAGTTGAGACAAATATAATGCAGTAGTGCCTTGCCCTACGCAGCTTTTCACACATGATTCATCATAATTAAATCTTTTTTTTTTTAAATGCCATTATCGTGGTTGGTGAATTTTGAGTTCGACTACGACGTCGAAAGTTGTTTCTGTAATCTAGGACCAAAATGTTGTCGAAGTTCAAATACGTAAATCACGATAAGGCCCAATATTCTACGTGTTGAATTGTTTTTCTAAATTATTTTTAAATTTCATTTTCGTTAACAAATTTTGACGTTTTGGGCCAGTTTTAATTTGACAAAAAAAATTTCTCAGCTGTGTTATCGATAAAGTAAATTTGCCTTGCTAATATTTTAGTTACTTTTATTATGATAAACAAGTTTTTGAGAAGTTTTTAATTACTGAAAACCTTTTAGAAATCGTTGTTAGACAGTTTTCTATTTCAATTATTCAACTATGTGAAAAAAATTTAATTTAATAAATCTCTTTATAAAATATTTTATCACTCAAATGTATGAGGCTTCTTTTATTTAGATCGATTTTAATTTTTGCTAAATCTTTGAAGCAGTTTTTTTTTCAAAGAATCAAATATCAAACCTTGAAAATATAAGATATGTATAAAAATTTATGAAACAAAAACAAAATAATAGATTTTGTAGGCTGCCAGTTCCACGAGAACCGGTTCAGTTGGATGCTGTTAGGTCCCATTGTGTTAAAAAAATCATAAATAAATATTAAATCCTATAAAAATGTATTTCATAATCTATTTGCGTATGTATTTATATAACTAAATTTATCTGTATTTAACTTTAAGCATTAAATAAAATGCCTTTTTCTTATAAAGAATTCATTATGTATTTACAATGTATTTGATTTATACAGCAAAAAAAATTATTGAGAGCAAAATCAATTGATAAATTAATGTGGGGTGAATAATTTTATTCAAGTAAAGGCGTAATGGAACTTACCATTATTCGTTAATCTTTGAAGTATGGATAATGTTTTAATGATGATGACGCTAAAACAAATGAAAAATAAATATTTACCCCCTTAGGCAAAAAAAAATTCTAAACTTAAAGTTGGTTTAACATACGAATTTTGTATGGCAAAACCGGTTTTAACGCATGCTTTAACTTTAACAATCGTTTTTGCTTATGTTAACGAATTTGATGAAAATGGGGGCATTTATGAATAAAATTGCGCGAGAAAATGTTCCCGGCGAAGAATTCCAACTAATAGCAAGTAGTACAGGGCTATCATGAATAAAATTCAGCGTGAAAATTTTCCCGGGGAACAATTCCAACTAATAGTAATAGGGAAAACAAAAAATTCTAATTGGAAAAGGGAGAAATTTCACGCAGAATTCTATTCATGATAGTCCTAATAGGGAAAACAAAAAAATCTAGTTGGAAAAGCGAGAAATTTCTCGCGGAATTTTTCCCGGGGAAATATTCAAACAATAGCAGGTAATAGGGAAAACAAGTCTCATTGGAAAATGGGTATATTTCTCGCGGAATTTTATTGAAGATACTGAACTTAACCCCGATTAAGAAATTATTCCTGATTATAAACATATATAAGTATAAAACTGTAAACATTTTTGTAGAAAACGAGAAATGCAATGTTCTTCATTCATTAATTTATGAATGTACCTTAATCATTCAGAAGCAGACTATACGATTTTCTGCTTTTTCTTCATTCATCACTTAACATTTAATTAAGCATTTTAAGTTTTTTAATTTAAAAGTATTAATAGCACTAATCAGTTTTTATGAAAAAAATGCAAATTAATTCCCTTTTATTCGACTATGTCACAGAGTTCAATTTCGTTCGGAAACGTGATTTCAATTCATCCAATTTTTGTAGCAGATGGTGTTTAAGACTTAAATATGGAAATTTGTCAGGTGTCTCCAGACTTTTGGGGGCGCTGGTATGCCGGGGTATGCTCCAGATGGGCTTGAGATCTTGAGGGGGATTGAATTCATTTTTCGAACGGAATTAAACTTTGTCACATGGCCGATTATGCTCAACTTCTTCAATAATGCACAAATCGCTAAAATCACACAAACATGTTTATATGTAGTTATAAAATTATTTTTTCTAATCACTACTTTATATAAAAGTAATTTATTAGTATTTTATTCAATAATTTCTATTCAACTTATAATGCAGTTTTCCAAACTTATTTCCCCTTGGAAATATTTTAATAGTATTTTAAGTTAAAACTACCTGTAGTAACAGCTTAAACTTTAAACAAATGAATCTTGTGCTTATAAGATTACAATGGCACATTGGTGACCGTCCACGCTTGTTTGAATTTAAGTTTACGTGCATGATTCTTCTTGCGGATACGTTTAGCCGTTTTGCGTGGTTTAAACCATGGCGGGTAGGAACCATGCTGATCTTTCAAAGTTTTTGTGTTGTAAACATGAGTTTTGCCTGTCTTTTCATTTACAACGGTGACACTTTCACCTTTTTCGTGTTCTTCTTTCAGTTCCAATTCTAGTTGTTTTTCTTCCTTGGATTTTTTCTCCTAGAATAAAATTAATAAATTATATCGTTTTGTTCTACTGTAGGCAGCAGCAAAATTTACAAGTTTTAATTCCTTGGCACTCTTAACTGTCGCCACCTCTGAAAGTTGTTCCATTGTATCGGTTTCTTCGGTATCCATTATCCCAAGAGTTTTCTTAAGCATGGCCAATTCTCGGACTTCATAGCGAGCTCTCTTAACTTTTGCATTTCTATTGCGACGTTTATGGGATATATTTGTGCGACCCATTTTAGGAATTTACTGAGTAAAAGCACGAAATAAATTTAAAAATTACTTCACTTTTTAACACGTGTTAATAGAAAGAAAAAAAGAACAATAAGCAAAATAAAAACAATTCAAAGACAAGTGCTGCCACATATATATATCATGCCATACGGTTTGGGGGCTGCCACAGTTTGTCGCATTGATGGAGCTACCAGATGATACATCACAAAATCACAGAAAGATTTAACATAACGCTTACACGAGTAAGTTATTTTTAAAACGTAGTGCAAGTAGCTCCACGAAGTAACGACGGATTTTTCGTTGCGAGCTTTAGTCATAAAAAATAAAACTCATTTATGCAAGTTTGTAAGAGAACAAAAAAATTGTTTTATTTCGAATCATAAGTGCAAACTGCAACGCTATCTTGAAACATATTTAGCATTTATACACATAAGTATTTCGTAAAATTAATCTTAAATAATTCAAGAGGATTTCTAACAAAATTATTTTTTTATGTTTAATTTTTGATAAATATGTTAAGTCTACTTTTACTAACTTCCAAACCAAGTAAGATATCTGTAAAAGAATTAGTGCGTGAATTTATGACACATCACATTTTATAATGGTGAAATAAAAAATATTTCAAAAATCTACACACTAGACGTGTAAAACTATCGATAGTGTCACTATCGGAAGTTTTCGATATTTTAAAAAACTTTATAGAAACTTTAAAGCTGAAGGTCCATACCATCCGTTCTATGCATATGCGTTGTATGCGTTTCTGTACGTTCTCTTCGATTATAAGTTCAAGTTACATGCAATACGTTTTATGCGCCAAATATTTTTGTTGTGATCAGCTGTAGTGTGAATATTTTTAAAAATAAAAACAGTTCTTGCAAAAATGGAAAGTGAAATTGTGATTTTAAATGAATTCATGGAATTCATTGAGTTTATCTATATAATATTTTGTAGAGGAGTAGGCTTTTATTATACAAAATTTCGTGATTTTTCACAGCTTCAATTAGCTTCTCCTCCATTGCACTTGTTTAAATAATAATAAACACAACAGAGATGACACTCAGTACACACAAGCAATCGATAACTAGAATGCAAATTTTGTTTTTGAAATATTTATGTTAAAAACTGATTTTAATATATTTTATTCTTGAAAATAGTTATAATCTTTATTACAAAATATTTTTCATTTATTATAAACTTTTTTATAACAAAAAAACTTAAAATTTAAATCCACCACACTAACGTTTTTATCGATATCATTGAAAATATAATATAATTTGCCATCTTTCGCTTTCAAAAACAGCTGACGTTTTTTCATGGTGCATGAGACGGATACAAAAGTAGAAAGTAGATCTACTTTATCCGTCCTATGCGTCTATACGTTCTTTGCGTTTTGTTCTGTAACTTGCCACATAAAATTACTTTGATTCTACTTTTTTGACACATGCATAAAACGCAACTACGCATTGAACGGATGGTATGGACCTTCGGCTTAAGAAAAACTATCCATATATCGACGATACTGTCGTGATAGTATCGAAGTTGTATGGTTCTCGTATAATATACATATTTATTTACACTAAAAATGTAAAAACAAAATATTTTTAAATAAAACAAAACAAAATAAAATAGAATTTTGTTTGTCAGTTCAATAAATAACACAACTTAAATAATTGTGTGAAAAATAAGTGAGATCAGCGAAAGAAGTTTTTCCGTCATTCAGTTATTTTTTTTTATGAAAAGCAACATATTTAAATTTTTTGGTTTTAGTGGTGTATCACTTACTATCGATAGTGACTAAAAAATAACGATTGTTTTCGAGTATTAATCGATGGCAGAACTAAACATCGATAAACAAAAAAAATTAACTATCAATAGCGCCATCGATAGTTTTCCACCCCTACTACATACAACCGATCAGTCAGAGCAACCCCCATATGAAAATACAACACCTTCGGCGAACGAAATTCGACGAATTCTGAGATAGATTTATTTTTATTTTTAAAACCGACCAACGATGGAAAAACAATTTTCTCTCAGTTCAGTTACAAAAGATGTTATCTGTTGTGTTTTACACGACGAATTTACTCAGAATTTTTTCATCCTTTCGATGGAGGCTATTTTCCATTGCAAGTGCCTCAAATCTAGAACATAGAAAATCGAGTTCTAACCTGCGGTCACTGACATAAAGTGACTGACTTTAACGTAACCTTCAACTTAATGCTTTTTTTCAAGTTATAACATTAGTTAGTGCATTTGTTTAAAATTTCATGTCAGGTGGAGAAGTAGAGTAAGAAGAGGTTGTTAAATTTTTTAAAGTTTGATAAGCCACCGAGAGAGGTGGCGATTGTGGACCATTGCCATAGACATTCCCCCTTATGCAAAAACGATTGGTAGATTTAAAGTTGGTTTAACAAACAAATTTTGTGTGGCAAAACCGGTTTTAACGCATGCTTTAACTTTAACAATCGTTTTTGCATAACAGCAATTATTGTTCACATATCCAAAAAATTATTTAATGGGGCTACATATGTATATCACAAGATCTCGGTGGCCAATTGTGATCGCATCTTTGCAAAATCATATCATCAGAAAACTTTTCACGCAAAAGAGCGATGGTATCGTTACTTGACCGCGAAATTTTCATGAGTCATGACAACTGTTAAAATAGCGGGCTATTTAAAATGAAACGTCTTATTGGAAGAGCCTATACCATGAAATGTGTCGAGAAAATCCAACCCTACTTTATGCTGTTTTTATTTTATTTATAACAAGTATTTATACAAACAAATCAAAAAACCGACTGTGACCAACTTTGAACCGACAGAATTAAAGCAATGATTAGTGAAATTAAAAAGTCTAAAATGGATTGAATGAAATATGATCATGCAAGTTCACATGTTTACTCAAGCACGAGTTTATGTTTTTATTATAAAATATATATAAATATGTATATAAATTCTCGGTATGCGATTTCTTCTTCAGAAATTTGAAATGACAGTCATAACTTTCCAATCACGAAACATTATATGTATAAAAATTCTTTTATATTAAGTTCGCTTCCGCTAATAATGTACATATGTATGTATGTATATTCCACGGTAATGCTCAAGTGATTGAAGGGAAAAACTATTCACGATTATCATTTTAGCGGTGCCCACTACTATTACGTATTAATTCTTCCAGCTCGTATCTACTCAGGAAGTGAAACTAATAAAAAAAACCCGACGCTTGCTTTTTGGGGTGGTTATGCGACTAGTTTCGGAATAAAGAAAGCAACTAATTTTTAGAACAGTAATTTGGGATGAAACAAAATGGATTAGGAAGAAAGGAAATACATATGTACATATCGTTACCTTAATTGCAAGCGGGCTTAACTTACCAATAATTCGAAATCGAGTTTTTGATTGACTATGTTTCATTTGATCAAACTTCACGTTTACGCAAATAGTAGCGATAAAAAATGATGAATTTATTAAAGAAATTCAAACGGACTTAATTACGAATGTTAATATTTTTTATTGCATAAAACCTAACTAACATAACACTACGACCACACGAGCATTTGTTGTATCTTAACACAAGCAATAACGCCGGCGGAATGATGACGTCAAATTGCTTGTGTTCAACAGTGTATCTAGATGTGGAGAACACGTACATTCAAATATATTTGTATTTTTATGCATACCCAATAAACACTAAAAAAATTAAATGTCAAGCACTTGAATTTGAATTGGAAAAAAGTTTAATTCAAGCATTTTTTCATGTAATTTTCAAGTTTGAAAATATTTTCAAATAAAAAAATCAAACAACATACATTTATGTTTAAACTTTGTCAAATACATAATTTATTTATTATTAAAACTAAAATTGTTGAGCAAATATCAAAAATAAATAAATAAAAGTGAATTTGGAAAACAAATGTGATTAAAATCGTGAAACAGCGGAGGCAGATGTGCGGAAAGACATTATTAGAAAACAAAGGAATTGCATTTTGCTTTCTATTTTAAAAGCCTTGTTTTTGCTGCTTGAAATACACTTGAATTCAATTATAATACAAGATTGAATTACAATATAATTCAAGGCTTGAATTGAACTGTAACACAATTGAAATATTCGAATTGAATTCAAGTTCCCATTTCACTGGAGAACGCTATTGAAATAATGTGTAAATCCAGCTTAATTCAACCCTTGACAGTTGCATTAAGGCTTGAATAACAGTTCTTGTACACTCGATTTCAAGCAAAATTGCTTATTGGGTATACTTTCTTAAATTATCCTTTATTAGATCTTTTGTTAATTCCAAATCGAAATTCTATTTATTTTATTAATTTAAATTATTTTTTCTTGCTGTTTTAAAAAAAAATCAATATTATTTTAATTTGACAGTATGTGTTAAGAGATTATTGCTCAGCAATGTATTTTAACATTTGTTGCTTAATATATATTCGAACACATATTCATACGGTCTACACGCAAATATCTTGTGTCGGCAATCGAATTTGACAATTGCCAAGGCAATAATTGTCGAGAACATAATACTACGACCACACGAGCAATTTGTTGTATCTTAACACAAGCAATAACGCCGGCAGAATGATGACGTCAAATTGCTTGTGTTCAATAATGTATTTGTTTTTTATGTACATAAACTCTTAAATTATCAGTAAATAGATATTTTTCTAATTATAAATTGAAATTTTATTTGTTTTATGCATTTAAAAATTTTTTTTACTTTTTGTTGAAAACAAATTGATTTTATTTCTTTTTGAGATTATGTGTTAAGAGATTATTGCTTAGTAATGTATTTTGACATTTGTTGCTGAATCTATATTTGAACACAAATTCATACGGTCTACACGCTAATATCTTGTATCGGCAATCGAATTTGACAGTTGCCACGGCAATTATTGCCAAGATTATTGTTCGTGTGGACGACTAGTTAAAGCTTAATGCTCTTATGCAAAAACGATTGTTAAAGGTAAATTATGCGTTAAAACGGGTTTTGCCACACAAAATTCGTTTGTTTTTGCATAAGGGGTAAATATATAAGTAAATATATAAAGGAAACAAATGGTTAAAAAGATATAAGTGTCCATACTAAAAGTAAATTTCGATGAACATTTTTAAAAACACTTTATTATTATTGATTTTGAAACGCTTTTTGTTTCTTCTTTAAAAAATAAAATATGTAGTTATGTCCGTTTGCATTTAAGGCGAAGATATGTATTTATGCCGCCATGGAATGAATAAGTACAGTGACTCCAAAAAATTAATTCTCACATAATTTTTCAAAATATATATTCACACATTCATTAAAAGGGCTGTACTATAATTTAAAAGTAATGATGAAGTTCTAGAGTTTATTTAGCCAACTAAAATTTCTATCACAGATTTCAGCTAGCAAAGGTTATTTGTTAGACGATTGTGTTTAATATACAACTTTTACTCGTGACGAGTAACAATTGACGTAGTTATACATTTTTTCTAGAGGGCATTATGAGTGGCGATTTTCATGAGTAATATTTATTTATTTGTTCCTCTAATCTTACGAATAAATTCTAAGACTAAACTGAAAATATATAAGCACTAGCTAAATGATTAATATTAAAATAAATAATTAAATGTAATTTTTAATGATTCTAGGGGGGCAAAAGCAATTTTTGGGAGGCAATGCACCCCCTCCCCAATATGGTCTTTCAGCACTTATGCGAATAACATCAACAAAAACATTAAATTTTTATTATATTCAATATTTTCTGACATGCTCATCTTTTAAACTTAGTATGTTTAACATGCAAGTCCTAAAAAATCTTTTAGTGATTATTTGAAGAGTACACAAACAACATGTTACATTTTGTTTATCTTTCTTCAAGCTTTTCGGAAACACTCGCCTTTTAATTTTGAAATGTTTAATGCAAGATGATTAAAAATGTATGAAACATATGAGAATTACAAGGCAGCGCATTTCACGAGTTGTAAAATAATACTTTTATATATTTTATAGATTATATATGTATGTGTATCCTAAAAGTAATAATTCCGTAAGAACTGAGATTTGTAAGGTCACACCCGTCACAGCCATCTGATGGTCATTATTAGCAGAAATTATATTATTTCAGTTAATATATATTATTTAATGTCCGTAGGGTTAACATCCTTGGGAGCTGCACCTATTTTTAAAATTATAAATTTTATACTTTTGAATTATAGCAAAAAACTGTAGTACTATAGTCACACCCGGTATTAACTGTTTCCTTCGTCAACTACTGTTTTAAGCACTTTTACTTAATGATTTTGTTTTAAGCACTTGTATTTCTTATATTTTGCATTTTTTTCACATTATTTTCAGTTGCCAATCTGTCATAATCGCATTTTCGATAACTTTTTGGCAACTGGAGGAAGTTGTCATACATAATACCAATTTTAGTTTCAGTTGCGTTGCTAGTTAAGTCGGCAACTGAAGTTCGGTTGCCATCCATAATCGAGCCATTAGTTTTTCCCATTTTTATAGTTCTGGCGACTTTTAATTAAAATCGCACTTTCCTATCGTTTTGATTTTAGCAAGTTATTGCAAATTTTCGTAATTTTCGCAAATTTTTCCGAGTTTTTGGCATTCATAGTACTCGTAATTTCACCTAAACAATTTTAGGTCTTAATTTCGATTTTACAATTTGTCGCCAATTTTCGCTATTTTCGCGATAAAAGTTGTTTTAAGCCAAATCTTCCCTTTTTACCATTTTACCGATTTTTAATCCATCTATCTATTTGATGTTAGCAATTTGGTGAGGATTTTTATAATTTTGGCAATTTTTTTCCGATTTTTTTGTTGGTAATTTTAGGGCTTGTTTGCAATTTATCGCAAATTTTCTTTAAAATCGCAAAAAAATTATTGTTCTTTTTTTGCAGTTTTAACTATTAGACTTTGATATCCTTTTGATGTTGCCAAGTTTTTGCGAATTTTCCTAATTTTTGCGAATTTTTACAAGTTTTTTGCATTTCTTTTCATTTTGGAGTTTAAAATTAATTTTAAGGTTCTTTTCAATTAAAAAATTATTCGCAAATTTTCGGAATTTTTTGCACATAAGATTATTTTTGATTTTTAAAATTTACTGAGTTTGCTCGTTTACAGTTTTTACGGCTTTGGAATTATTTTTACAGATATGCACAGTTTTGCAAGTTTTCGCAATTAACATACATATACAACATATGTTGTAAGCCTATTCTCCAGTTATTAAGTTTTTACGATCTATATAATCAGTTTTGGGAGATATTTTCCATTATTTTAATCCCAACTTTGCCAAAGATATTTAAATCTATTGTCCTGCATACCTCTTAAAAATTCAACTTTTACATCTTTTGCTAATAGTTATTGGTAACCAAAAAATTTCTTTGGTTGCTTTAATAGTTATTCGTAACCACAAAAAATATTTTTCACTCAAATTGGTTACAATAACCCAAATGAAATATCTCTTACGATAATGGTTAAAAATAACCCAAACAAAATAAAACACATTTTACAGTAATCTTTTCATTTCAAATAACAAAATAACAATTATTTTCGGTCCCTGCTTTTTCCTTTAAATTAACCCCCTGTTTCTACAATGAGTTAAAAATTTTTATGGAAAGCACTCACTTTTCTGAGTGATTTTCGTACAAATTTTCTAGACGAGTCGTCCGTCTGCCTGAATTGTGGAAACCGCACATAACTCCCTGCATTTACAAAGCAGACTGTCGACTTGAGTAGAAAATTTGAGCGATTTTCATAAACATTTTTTAGACGAGTCACCTGCTTGAGTTGTGGAAACAGGGTCTAACTGCCAGTTAATAGAACCCATGTAAAAATTCTCGGCTCTCTATTTATTATGAAAACAAAAACATATTATCATTGCTTTGTTTTTTTTTAAATAAACAGGCGGAAGACAATTTTTACTTGTCTTCTATGAACTGACAGTAAGTGTAAATTGAAAACTTGAAACTATTTTAATGTCAAACTAATTTTTTGGAGTTATGATGTTGTTGAAGTAAATGAACGATATGTACATATATACATATACATATGTATACATATTTTAATAACAAGAAAATTGGATAGGTAATTTTTTTAACAAATTATTTTTATACAAAATTACATTATCATTTATGTCTTTATTGCGATTTTTGTGCAACCAACCATCGTTTTGTTCATTTTAGTTGTCAATGTTATATTACAAGATTCAGAATTTTTTTAAATTCTTTTTTGCAGTATTTCAGTCTACTTTATAATTGTTTTTGTATGTTGTTTTTCTGCTTCACAGTTTCATGATTTCAAATTTGGATCTTTCTTTCAATCCAACAGGAAATTATATGCAAATATATTGTTTAAAACAAGTGCAAAAGTTAAAAAAAAAACAAAAAAGAAAACGAATATATAAAGGAATGTGCAGAAATTTAACTAAACAGAACAAAATAGTTTAATCGTTTATAGTTTGAGAATAGCGGCAGCGATGAAACATCACCCGAACTAGACAATTGATTTAATGACTATACAATATATACTATAACTAAGTCCCAGTTTACACACGGCAATTTTGCTTCAGCAATTTTTTACATCATGGGCGAAAGAGAAAAATACAGGGATCGCAAATAACGATTTTTTTTCGAATTTAAACTAAAAAAAATCTCACAAATAGAGAAGTCCTACCTGCACAAGGAATATATCAAGGTACTCCATGTTACAGACGCAATGATTTTTATTTATAAAAATAAAAGTAATTTTGTGACTTTTATTTATTCCTCAGAAAATAATAGTTATTTTGTGACGTTTATTTTTTTGCTCAAAAAATTTTAATATTTAGAGTAAATAAACTATAAAAAAATATTTAATTTAACATATAAGAGTTTTTTTACAGACTATGCGTCGATTGGTTTCTGGTTTGCGGCACAGTATATTCAAAATACATTATCAGCCCTATATATAAGCAAAGATTGGCATGAAGTGGCGAAATTGAAAATGATCTTAAAGAGTTTTGCGATGAAACTTCACATTAAAAATTATGCTAGGACTTAGAGGTGGGTTAAAATTAGGTAATGCTACCGTTTTTAATGTCAAATTGTATGGAGGAACTCGTTCACACCTAATTCAATTTCCCCACTTATGCTAACTTGCCAATTTTTGCTTATACATAGGGCCTTTTGTCTGCAGCAAACCAGAAACCAACCGACGTATGGCGATAAATTAAATTTTAAAACCTGTAATATTAATTTTAACGAAAAAATTACGCTTTCTAAATTTTAAAAATTAAGTAACAAAGTAAAAATCAAAAGGTAGCTGTTGTTTTTTGAGGAATAAATAAAATCAAGAAATAACTATTATTTTCTGGGGAATATTTAAAAATAAAAAAATAATGATTAAAAAGTAATTTTTAAAATAAAAATTATAACCGTTACGGTCCCTGGAAAAATATGAGTACTACCCTCTTCATTACCCTCTCCTCTCTCTCTACCATAAGCTCAAAAGTTGCTCAACTAAACTTGCCGTGTGGGAACCGAGTGAAAGCCTCTGTTGAAGATTTCCTTAAATTTTTGATAGAGAACAGTGAATAAATATTTCCTTTGACGATGTTATTTCTATAGAAAAATTTCTCATCGTCGATAAATTTTCCATACTAGAAATTTTTTGTCGATAACTATTTATAAAAAAAAATTGTATTTTTGAATTTCTTTTCTATACAAATTTTTTGAGTTTTTTATGGAATAGGGAATTTGCAATTCAAAAATACTGTGATCTATTAGTATCTTCTTACAAAACGTATTTTTTATTTCAATAACTTCATATGCATTATGGCCCACTGTGCAAGGCTTAGCTTAGGTCGTAACCAAAATAAAAAAAAAGTCTTTGCGGAATTTATATGTACATACATATTTACTTTTTCTTCGATTAAAAATTGCTCATTAAAAGACAACAATTTAATTTATTGTTACGTTATTGGCTTTTGGCCAAAAATATTTTAAAAATTTATACAAACAAATTGTTTAAAAACAAACTTTTTTTCTAAATCAGAAATGAATGAATTATGACACACGTTAGTAAAAATAAAACAAAGAAAAAAATAAATATTTTGCAAAAAAAAATAATAATAAAATATAATAATAATTTTTACATAAACAAGATTAAATTTTTGCGCTAAAAAGATATTTCTTATTAATAGTATATAACCTTGAACTAAGTTTTCAAATAAATACATTTGTAAACTTTTTGGTGGAATATTTTTTTTTGCTGTTTTAGGTTTTTATGCTAGTGCAGAGAGGGAAATGACTTTCACCTAAGGTCACAATGCTCGTAGTATTGAAAAGCTGAAAGCAGAATATAAAACAAAACTAACAAAATTGCATATACATACATATGTATGTACACAGGTACATAATTCATTTAACTAGACACGAAACACACATTTGTAAGATGCAAAAGTTACCCTGACATTGAATTCTAATATACTGGTATATCGTTTTAGTGTGGGCGTTAAAAATACATTCTTAAATACATAAGCAAATACAAACATATGTATGTGCATTTAGATTTCTGATAATTAAATATGTACATAAGTATGTACATACATACATTTAGATTTCTAATAATTTGTGTAAACTGTAAGAAAAATAAATATAGTCGTAATTATCGTATATGATTGTAATCAAGTTTTAAACTAAATATTATTCTATTTATGAGTATAAAGAGTCGTTTTTGAATGCCCGCATTTATTTTTTTTAATTAAACAAAACTCAAATAAAATAAATGAAACAAAAGGCGAACAACTGCATGCATTCGTTAGAAATAATTTTCGAGCGATTAAAGAATATTTAACTACAATTATAGATTAGACTTTGATCTAAAGGCTTTTGACACGTAAGCAAAATTGCAAAAAAAATATTCAATTAAGACACACGATGTACATACATCCATACATACATGCATACATATGTATGTATGTATTCATGTAAATTAATAAGATTATTCGCCAGTTTCAGTTTTCAGCTTTTCTATTGTTCTTATTTCAAAATTTTTTAACATAATTGATTTCAAATTACACACAAAGCTTTTGTTGAAGAAAAAAAATTTCCGTATATTTTTTTTGAAAACAGCAGCAGAAATTTCCTGTAAAAACGTTTCCATTGAAAAATGTTTTTTATTAACAATTTTTTTATTGAAAAGCTTTCTATAGAATATTGTTGTTGTCAAAAATTTTGTATTTTGATATTGAAATATATTCTTTGTAAAATGATTGCTATCGAAAAATTTTTTATACACAATTTTTTGTTATCGAAATATTTGCTATACAAAATTTATTGTTATCGAAATATTTGCTATACATATAGCGAATTTTTCGCTATACACAGTGTTTGTTGCCGAAAATTTTTCTATACAAAATTTTTATTATTGAAAAATTTTCTTTAAATCATTTATGTTATCGAAAAGTTTTGATACAAAATTTTTGTTATCGAAAAATTTGGATATAAAATTTTTGTTGTCGAATAATGTCGATGTCGACAGACTTTCTATATACAATTTTTGGTATCGAAAATTTTCTTTAAAAAAATTGTTGCCGAAATATTTTCTTCAATAACATTTTTTTCTGTTAAAGAATTTTCTAGAAAAAAATTTTTGGTCTTAAAGTTTTCTATAAAAAAATTTGTTTGCGAAAAATTTCCTATACAAAATTATTGTTGTCGCAAAATTTTCAATGCAAAGTTTTTGCTATCGAAATGTTTTCTATATAAAATTTTTGTCGAAAAATTTTCTACAAAAAATTTTTGTTGTCGAAAAATTTTCAATAAAAAAAAATTTTGCTGTTGAAAAATTTTCTATACAAAATTTTTGTTATCACAAAATTTCCTAAACGAAATATTTGTTATCGAAAAATTTCCTAAGCGAAATTTTTGTTGTCGAGAAATTTTCTCTGCAAAATCTTTCGTGTAGAAAAATTTTGTTATCGAAAAATTTTCAATACAAAATTTTTGTTAGGGAAAACTTTTCTATAAAAATTTTTTTCTAATTGAAACATTTTAATACAATATTTATAGAAAAAATTTTTATATAATATATTATATAGAAAATTTTCTATACAAAATTTTTCTTACCAACAAATTTCTTATGCAACACATAAATTTTTTTTATTACGAAATATTTTTGTTGTTTAAAAATTTTTAATTTTTCTACATGAACAAAAATGAATTTACTGTTATCGATGATTTATGTGCACAAAAGTATAGATAACAATACGCATTTGTGAATAAATATCTTTACAAATAAACTTTTTACAATTGAAAAATTTTTTATATAAAATTTGCTATTCTAAAATTTTTTAATAGAATTTTTTTTATCGCAGCAAAACTTTTCTGTGTTAATTATTTGCTATTGCTAAATATTATGAATACAATTTTCTTTTTTAAAAAATTACCTTATAAAAGTTTTTATATCAAAGAAATTTATACATATATTTATAAAGGTTATAAGAGACTTCATTTTTATATGTAAGACAACGAGTATTTTAAAGCGAAATCATTGGATGTTTATTTGATTTAATAATGTAAAGCAATATCAGGCAAATGGGAGCGACGGTTACATTTGCAGGATCATATTCTTTTCACGAATTCCACTTTTGAGTTATTGAATCAATTGCTGTTTATACTTTTTACCGACAAATTTTTCAAAGAAAATGTCAGTTATTGAGAATTTTTCTATCGAAAAAATTTATATGAAAAATTTTTCTGCTACTGAAAGATAATTTTTACTATCGAAAAACTGTATATACCTATATAGGAAATTTTTAGAAATACTATTCCTACTGCAAACTTCATATCTTTATTTACTTTATTACAGACAAATTTTGTCTATTCGATCCTTTTTAGATATTTTTTAATTTGAGGAAATTTTTATATTTGCACTGGACTTATAAGGCAAAAAATCAGCCAAGAAAATGAGACTTGTGAAAATATAATTGTATAAGTATGTACTTATTCAGTTAAATGTTCACTTTGAAGCCTTTACAAGAAAAATCTGTTACATGTATCAAAACTGTCTGCACATGATTGCAAAATAAACAGATAGCTATTTCTTTAAGAAAATAAAAAATATTAAAAAAAAAATTTTATACATAAATTTAATATTATAAATTTTGTAAAAGTGCACCACACCTGCACTAAAAACGAAAACTGTGCTATTTATTCTACAGACAAAACAGAAGTAAAAAAATATGTAAATAAAAATAACAAGAAATAAAATTTATTAAATCTTTGCCGTCAAAATCATTTCATTCCCAACAATTACAATTATCAGCAGAAAAGCAAAAGACTACAAATGATTTTTAACACTTGTTAGGCAACTCAAGAGGAAACATAAAGACTAGTGGCAACAGGGAACATAAAAAGGAAATTCAAAAACTAAAGATCTTATATATAAATATGAAGAAAAAAAAATTATTATAATTGAGAGTAGAACAATGCATCGCACAGTAGACCTGCAGATTGAACAAGTGTTTTGATTTACTATCAATGTGTTTTGTATATTCACACTTGTATTCTTCCAACTAACCAAGTATTAAAAAAACCGGATTTAGGTGAAGTACCCTGTAGTACAAAATAAATAAATTTTAAAGATTATTTTAGAATTATATCTTTCACCCAACTGCACAACGCAAAGAAGAGTATGTATGTATGTATGTGTGTTCTTTTGCGGCACTATATAAGCAGAACGCGTGGACCGATTTCGTAGATTGTTACGTCATTCGATTTGTTTTGTCAAAATTCAATATGGCGGAGAACAGACGCCAGTTTGTAAATACGAAAATAATAAAAAGTTGGCGAACTATATCAAAATGGGTATCATTCGACAGGTATTTTAAAATCATCTTTGGGTTTCTCCTACGATTTTTCATTTCGAATGACCGTTTAGGATATTTAAAGCTTCAAAGTTGGTCGCAGTAGCTTTTTTTTTATTTTTTTTTGTATACATACATACTTGTTAACTTTATTTTTAAAACTTTTCAACTTCTTGTAAAATTCCTAATTACTTATGGAATTTCTCCTAAATTTTCCCTCACTAAAATTTTTGATAACATACGTGTTTTCAATTTTTTTTCGCATATTTAAATTTTGCTTTTTGTGATGTTCTTTAATTTTAACACAATTTAGATTTATTCATGAGATTTTATATTTACATTTGCCTTATTTTTGTTGATATGTATTTCTATTTTATCCTCAGTGATTAATTTTAATCAGGAAAAATTTCTTAATCGAGCTTAGTAAGTTCAGTATTTTCAATTCTTGTAGTTAGAATGAATGAATAGAAGACAAATTAAACAAGGGGCTTTCTTTTTTCATGGAGGAAGTGTTAAAAGTGTTCTGTGCCATCCTACACTTCATCAGCACACGTGTCTATATACTTGGGCAGAGATTGTTTGGTAGCATCAGTTATTTAACATGACTTTTAAACAAAATGGAATATGAGAAATAATTATATTGTATATAATTAGTTAATATAAAAATGAATCACTTTTTATTTGTCACTTAATCACGCGTGAACGATTCTACCTATCAAGGCCTATTTATCAGGTCAACGCAATCGTCCTGCTGATATTCTGTGTTTTCGTGTTTAAATTGTCAAAAGCTGTTTGCAACACACACTTTAGTTCATGTTTGTGTGTGTTTCTGACAACTTAAACATAAAGTTGTTTTTTGTGTTACCGTGTTTTTGTAGAGTTGCATTGACCTCATAAATAGGCCTTGCTACCTATCTTTTTGGATTTTGTTTGTTATTGTCTACCGAAGAATGATGTGAAAGAAAAAATTTAAAGAAAAGTGCGCGGAACAGGGTAAAACGGGAAAAATTTTAGAAGAGAGAGACGAGGGAAAAAGAAACGTTTCTGTTCCCCTAGTCTCTCTTTCCCACAAACTAATCAGCTTAGTATTTTGTCTGTTTTAGATAAGATTGGTATACATACAGTTTAAAGTATACTCAGTTTCTTACTGGATGCGAACAAAGTCGAGGGAAAATTAAATTACATTAAATTAAAAAAAAAGTAATATTAATTCATGAACAAAAACTCTAATATTTGAACTACTGGGTACTTATATATGCACATGTATGCATTATTTTTTATATAAATGTATATTTTTTAATGAATTCTATTTCTTTCATATGATACCAATAATATCATTTTCGATTACCTTACAACAGAACAGCTGATTTCTGACGTAATACAATAATAATGAACTGGTTTTTTCCTTAAATTTATAAAGAATAGTATAAAACTAAGTTAATAAATACACAAACATGAGTGAATATAATATGAATGTATAAATATGCACTAAAGGGTGAAAATGTAATGGCTAAATATAAATTTCATATAAGCAAAAAATTTAATATACTTATGGCTCATTTACTCGAACAATGCCATAACTAAAAAAATCCCAGTTTGCCAGGAAACGAGTTTGAAGTTTTAATTTTTCAAGATAATTTTATTTTTCTCTCAAGAGTTAAGTAAACAAAATATTTTTATTAAATTTTTACCCAATATGGGCATTTCCAATAAAAATTCCAATTTTTTGTCGCGTGCGATAGAAAGCAAATAAGCTTGTATTTCAGAACAATGTGACCCAAGTTTTTTTTTTATTAATTTTACCTAATGTAGAGCTGCTGATGGCATATACAAATATATAAAGATATATAAAAAAATGAATTTTTCTTAAAACATAACAAGCATATTCGTTTGGTGTCGCACGCTATAAAAAGTTGACATTCCTGTGGAAATGCCTATATGTAGAACGACATGTGGATTAATTCTGCATCATTAACTCTAAAATTAAATTTTTTTAATTATTACGTTCTTTGAGTAAATGAGTGATACTCGTATGTATGAACGTGTACTCGTAACACTTACACTTACAATATCGAAAAAATATTAACGTCTAATATGACTGCATCTATAAAAGCTGATGCAATATTGTGAAAGAAAAAAAAACACTTTTGCAAGACAAAAGAAAGTACATATTGGCCATAAAATAGCCAATAAAATCATATAATGAATATGAGTAAAAACAAGTAAGAGTGCTATATTCGGCTGTGCCGAATCTTATATACCTTTTACCAAAGTGCGTTTATGTAGTATAGAGATACATACATAAGCACAGAGATATGTAGGTACATATTAATTTTGTGAAAAAATTCATACTTTTTTCTCTAGTGCAATTTTCAGGTTTTTGGCATTATATTTAATTTGGTGCTTTTTAAATTTTGGCGATTTATTTTATTTTGCTGATATTTTTAGTTTTGGCGATTTTTTTCATATAGGCAATTTTTTTGTTTTGGCGATTTTTGCGGGTTTTTGTCATTGTGGAAATTTTTTTTGTTTTGACACTTTTTTCTCATTTTGGCGATTTTTTTCGGTTTTTGGGGTTTTTTTAATTTTTGGAGATTTTTACCGATTTTTTTTCATAAAAGCGATTTTTTTAATTTTAGGCGATTTTTTTTCATATAGGCATTTTTTTTGTTTTGGCGATTTTTTTTTGGTTTTTAACGTTTATTTCATTTTGGCGATTTATTTTCGTTTTGGCGATTTTTTTTAGATTTGGCGATTTTTTTTCGTTTTGGCGATTTTTTTCACTTAGGCGATTTTTTTGAATTTTTGGCAATTTTTTTTCACATAGGCAATTTTTTTTGGTTTAGCGATTTTTTTCGGTTTTTGGCGTTTTTTTAAATTTGGCGATTTATTTTCGTTTTGGGGATTTTTTTTGGATTTTGGCGAGTTTTTTCATTTAGGCGATTTTTTTTAATTTTTGGCAATTTTTGTTCATATAAGCAATTTTTTTTGTTTTGGCGATTTTTTTCGGTTTTTGGCGTTTTTTTTTCAATTTTGGCGATTTATTTTCGTCCTGGCAATTTTTTTTTTAATTTTTGGCAATTTTTGTTCATATAATTTTTTTTTGTTTTGGCGATTTTTGCGGTTTTTGGCGTTTTTTGACATTGTTGGAAAATTTTTTTTAGTTTTGACACGTTTTTCTTGTTTAAGCGATTTTTTTCGTTTTGGCGATTTTTTTTTAATTTTTGGCGATTTTTGTTCATATAAGCATTTTTTTTTGTTTTGGCGATTCTTGCGGATTTTTGTCATTGTGGGAATTTTTTTTTGGTTTAACACTTTTTTCTCGTTTTGGCGATTTTTTTCGGTTTTGGGCGTTTTTTTTTAATTTTGGCGATTTTTTTTCATTTTGGCGATTTTTTTGATTTTGCCGATTTTTTTTCAAATGAGCGATTTTTTTTAAATTTTTGGCGATTTTTTGTCATATAGGCAATTTTATTTTGATTTGGCGATTTTATTTCGGTTTTTGGCGTTTATTTTAATTTTGACGATTTATTCTCGTTTTGGCGATTTTTTTTCATTTTGGCGATTTTTTTCGTTCTGGCAATTTTTTTAAATTTTTGGCGATTTTATAATTTTCGGATTTTTTAGTTTGACCGTTTTTGAAAATTTCAAGAGTTTAACTCTTACAGTTTCCAAGATATAGCAATTTGTCAAAATTACATAGTCAAAATTTCATTAACTGATGGACCACCCTTTAATTTAAATTTTTTTAATCTTAGTGTTAATTGTTGTAGCCTATATAAAAATACACTAATTTTACAAATTTCAAGTGTCAATATACATATGTACACACATACATACAATTGTATGTATATTACATGGGATTTTAAAAGTTTTCGTCGCTCATTTTGGGACACCCTTTAATTTTTAGCTTTTATATATTTGTTGTTGTAGCGACCAAACTTCTACATACACTGTCCAAATTTCAGACCCGTAGCTTTTACCGTTCCTGAGAAAATAGCCATCTTCCTAAAACATGAAATATGTTTAATTATTAGGAAAAAAGTTTAAGTTTTCCAACCCTGGAAACGTTTTTTAATTTGTTAAATATAAATTTTTTTTCTAATTATAAATACCAATTTTATTCATACCGAAGTATAAAATAAGTTAATTTAATAAAAAAGTAATAAAAACTTGTTTTCGGTAGTTATTTTCTATGGGAAAATAGAGTTTGAGTTTTCCAGCTCTGGAACCGTCTGCTCGATTTTGCAATAGCAAAATTTTTCGGAAAATTTCTGACACACCAGTCCAAGAACGAAGTCTCTAGCTCTTCTGGGAGCTTGGGAAAACCGATTTCACGTACAGACAGACGGACAGACGGACATCGCTTGTTCGTCTTCGCTATGCATAAGGATCCAGAATATATATACTTTATGTGTCGCTTATTAATATTGTAGAAATTACAAACGGAATGACAAACCTATATATACCCTTTTACCATTTTTTGGTAAAGGGTATAAAAACTGAGAATTAATTACACTTGTATATATGTACATACAATGTATATGTATGTATGTATGTTTACAAACATACATCCATTATTTTGTTTAAAAGCTTAAAGCAAAATTTTCTCTTTAGTTTAAAATTTCACAATATGATTTTATTATTTCCCTTGCAAGTGTTAAACAAAACATTTTTATTTCTCCACAAACTTCAAGGCAATTAGCGAAAAGTAAAAAAAAATCTTTGATGCTATCATATTAAAATAATTAAAAATATTACAACAATTAATGCAATTTCAAGTACTTCATGTTTTTACTAATAAAACAGAAAAAAACCGGATTGTAGGCTACTAATGATTGATTCTTGCAGAAGAGTCCCAAAAAAATTATATGTAAGCACTGTTATAGGCATTTTTTAAAACCTGGAGTCTAGTCGTCGCTTTCGATAACGAGCTGATTCAATCACGTTTTTTCAGTTTGAGATTATGGCATTCGATATCGTACCATATTATTACATTCTCAAGCTGAAAAAACGTCATCGAATTAGCTCGTTAGCGAAAGCGACGATTAGACCCTGTCCTCTTATTCTGTAATTCGCTCAGATGCTGAATATTAATATATAAAATTTAAAAACACTAAAATTTCGGTGGAATATATCGAGCCATAACTGCCAAAAAAGCTTAAACGACACAAGATTTTTATGAAATTTGTTATGTGCATTGGGTAGATCTGAAAATAGCTCGTAATTTGTTTTTTATACCCCCTCAGTGGGCTGCCCCACGCCCATACGAGCGAAATATCTTATATCTTGAAAGCTATAGGAGTTAGAGTATTCAAATTTGGTATGGACACTTTTGAGAGCAATGTGCGAAGTAATTAAAAATATTGATAGAATAAGGCAGGGGGAAAGGCTCCCCTCATAAAAAGTAATTAATAATAATCTTATATCTTGAAAGCTATAATAGTAAGAGTTTTAAAATGTGGTAGGGAAAGGTGCGAAGTACTTACAAAATTTGGTTGAATAAGACCCGGGAAAGGGGCACCCCCCGTAATAGCAGGAGTCATCAAATTTGGCATGAGTTAATTTGAAAACAATTAATCTTCTTTGTACATATAATTCTACTGTGCGTGTGTATATCACTGAACTACTCCCTGGATGGTTTAGATTCAAAAGTCAACCCGGCAGACGGCGCTACAGTCGGTATCTAGGTTATTTATCTATACTGCAACTAAAAGGATGGAAAAAAAATTAAGAAAGTTGCGCGGAACAAGGTAAAACGGGAAAAATTTGTGCTGTTGGTATTTTTTCTGTTTTTGATAAGATTGGTATAGATTCAGTTAAGAGTTTAGAGTCTACTCAGTTTTTTTTGGATGCGAACGAAGTCGCGAGAAAATTCTGGTATAAGTATAAATTATAATAAATTTAAAACAATAAAGCTGGATTCACCCATTGTTTCCGAACAAAATTTTTGTCCGGAATTTTTTTTTTATATTGGGTTTGACGTTTCTCTTTTTGAGAGAGAGAGAGAGAGTAACTCCATATAAAAAAGAATTTGTCCGGACAAAAATTTTGTTCAGAAACAATGGGTGAATCCAGCTTAAATGTTTGGTGCTTTAATATTTTTTATATTCCGTCATCGTTCACAGCACTACCTGCCTCTATCACTCATATACCACATCCTCACATAATTACAATGAGTTAGTTATTATTTTCTGCCCTAGAGAAATTCCATAGAAATAATTTATGTGGCAAAACCGGGTCAGGTTTGCCGGGTCAGCTAGTCGACTTTATAGATTTATAGTTTTAGCTTTAGCGATTAGGGACAGAATTAGGGGTCTGTTTCACACACATCAACACTCCTTGCTCAGGTTTTCATTTCATCTCTCATATCTGCCAAATCAAAATTTGTTGTGTGTGTGAACCAGGTCTAAGTTTACGTCCGAACCTATTATAAAAGAGGGTTTGAAGTTCACTCTTTTTTGCGCACCACTTTTGTTTAAAATTTTACGAGTATAATTTTCGAAGAACCTTGCGTGCATGTTAATATTCGTATTTCAAAAATTTCTTCACTGTTAGTGAATTGTCAAGAACCCACCCAACTAAATAGTTCAACTTTTTTTAAATTATACTTCTCTTAAGTAATTCGTTAAAACAATTCGTTAGTTCCTCTGAAAGCAGAATTAGTTTAGACATTTTGGTAGTTTGACTGAAATACGATTCGCATGCAGTTTAGCAAGTGGAAACCAAATACAAATACATAAATGAAAGTTTTAATTAATTTTTAATTATTTTTTTTAGATCTTTATTTGTTTCTATATTTATGATTTGATTAGGCAAACATTCGTATAAGTATGAAGCAGAAATCTACACCAACCGACCCCACATACATGGTTGCCAGATTTGACGATTTTGGGTTGCAGAAATAGCATTTTGACGACTGGATGATTTTTGCCTTCAATTTGACGATTTTAAAATAATTATAAATTTACACCATTTATTAGAACTTTAAAACAACTTTGAGCTTGAACAAGAACTTGGCAGCTTTTGAAACAATATGCATTAAAACTAAAGAGTAAAAGGCAATCAATTTTAATTTTTGTATTAATAATTTTTGAATTAAATGTTTTCTAAGTCTGTTATTGTAGAAAATTTATCAACTAAGACGACAGAAATACAAAATTTATATAAAAATTTATGAGTAATTTTTTAAAAACAGATTTGCTTGAGTGTGATAATTTTTATTTGAGGGACTATAAAGATGAAAATAATTGTTTAAACATTGTTGAAATTTATTTAATAATATTAGTATTTGCTGATATTAAGGTTAATCAAATTGAAAAATGTGAAACATTAAAATTTTTCATATGCAACCATGTGGTAAAATTTTAATAATATGTCTAATATTAGAAGATAAATTGAGTCTTATTTATCAATACAATATTATTACAGAAAACAAAAGTTCTTTCTACGATATTCTAAAAGAGTTTTCACACATTGTTAAACAGTGTGAATTCAGGCAATTAAAGTTAATACAATTGGAAAAAGTTTTCCATGATACACACTTAAAACTTTAAGATTTGTGGAAAAAATTCCCAAAACGAAAAAATTAATTCCCACCATAACTTATTTTATATACAAAATTTCCCCAGCTAATAAAGTATAGTTTAATTTTTCTTTCACATTAATTAATAAAAATATTTCATTCAATAAGAATTTAAGATACTGAACTTCAGCAAATGTAGTAAGAGTATTTAGTTAAATTAACTTAAACAAAACCAAAGTAAGACATGTAATTATTTTGTTTTTGAAACAATTGATTGCCTTTTTGATAAGACTTTAGCACATTTTATACAAAAACTACGAATTTATTTGTTGTGAAGTGTTTTCGTTTCATCCAAGTGTTTGTTTTAATTTTGTCGAATTTTGGACGTTTCCGGATAATAATTTTCACGATTTTGTGCGAAACTTGATAAATTCACACCTATTTTATCTGGCAACTATGGCTACACACAGTGGACCAAACACAAACACACGCTGATGATGAAAACAGCTATTTGTTCCGTTCTGCTAGTATTTTTCAGAATATTTACAATTAACTTTGGTACTATTTGTTCACTAATAATTATCACATGTAATTTGGGCTACAGAGCGATATGAACTTTAGCCTAATCAAATCATAAATACATATAGAAAGACTTAATTTTCTTAATGCGATACAAGGTTAATTAATGTTCCACCAGGTCATTAACATATTTATTTAGCAAAATTTTTCTTAAACTAAGCAGACAACAGTGATGGTTAAGATTATTGTTTAATGGTTATTGTGATAAAAATAATATCGATGTGTTACGAATAAATTGATAAAATCAATATATTCTCCCTCTGTTTATATTGTTTGTACATACGTATGTATGGACGAGTATGTATAGATAAATAAAAATCGGTGGCAAATAATTTGTAAATATAAAATGTTCAACCAGGAAATACTCGTACGTTCACACTCGTACATACATATGTATTTGTTATTAAGCAGGATTGTACAATAAATTTGTATTTACCCACATACAACTATACAAGAAACCCAGCGGGTAAAAGTACGACTACCTTTACCTTCTAGAAGGCCTCTATATACATTATTTTGTATGCCATACCTTGTCATTGATAATGTAAATTTTTACACCGAGATATTCTGAAAAGCCTCCCTATTAATGGCTTTTGCTTTGAGAATCAAGTAGTCAAAAAACCCGACTGCGACCAACTTTGAAACGAAAAAGCATAAGAGAAACCTAAATATGATTTAAAATGCCTGTCGAATGATGCCCATTTTGATATAGTTAGCCAACTTTTTATTATTTTTCGTACTTACAAAATGGCGTCTGTTGGCCGCCATATTGAGTTTTGACTACTGTTATATCTTTAGTGGCACTCCTAGGATTAAGACAAACAATTTGATGTAAATCAAAAATCAAAATCATACATTATACTGATAAGCACAAAACCCTTTTTTGCGTCGCGCGGTCGGGTAAAAAACATTCGGCCTGACCCACGATGTCGACAAGAAATTATCTGTCGCTTAGTTGTATTGAAAAAAAAAACAAAATAAGAAAATATCTTTTTGTTTTCAGTATAAATAAGCGATAGATAATTTCTTGTCAACATCGTGGCCAGGCCGATTAAAAATGTTTACTTATTTTCGTCGTCCATCTCATAGAAAGAAATATGGAATATGTATCTCTGCTTTTATACAGAAAAGCCGAAAACTTCTATCAAAATAATGCCTAAGCAGGCCTTTAATAAGGCCTGAAGTAACAACGTCTTTTCAGTTTTCCCGCTGGGACAATACCCACACATACTTACACAAATACACAGACTTAGCTACATACACACATGCACACATTTATTGGGAAAATCCGTGTTTACATAATTGAAGTGAAAGGAGTTTTGATAAAAAGCAGAAAGTAATAGAGAAAGAGAGTCATTTTCTAATGCGCAGGATTTTGTTTACAAAAATTAATTAATGATTGATAAAAGAAAAACCAAAAAGAAATAAATAATTAGTTGGAAAGAAAACCATAAAAAGGAAAATGATAAAATAATTTTCTAGGCTAAAGCGTATAGTAAAAGGAATGAATGAATGGAAAGTAAAGGAAACATTAAAAGGTCAAAATAATCATAACAAAATCGTAAATGCATCACTTCGCTGCAAACATGATTGCAATAACAGGTACACGCACAAGCCCAGCCTGTTAATGTATTCAATACGAATACATAATTGTAGAAGTATATCAAGCCTTATTTTCGATTTTATCGTAAGCGACAAAAATTTTATTTTATTTTTTTAAAATTTTAAAATATATTTTTGTACGTAAATTGTCGCTTACGTTAAAATTGTACAGCCCGTTCTTAAAAGTTATCAACAATTCTGGCATTCTGATAATTCTAAACTATGGACAGGCCCATAAAATATTAATTTCAATAAAAAAGTATATTTTCGATAACATTTCGCTAAAGGTAAAATCGAAAATAAAGGCTCAGTTAGGCGACTGTAATGTAAAGTAACTGCAAGAGTAGGAAACAGCTGATCGATATTGTTATGTTAAAAATAATGAAAATGGTTATAGAGATGTAATGTTACGTAACCTACTTTTCAAATAAAAATATCGTTCAGCTGTTTCCTACGTTGCAGTTACATTACATTGAGGCTCAGTTAGCCGATTGTAATGTTAAGTAACTGTAACGTAGGAAACAGCTGATAGATATTTTTATATGAAAATTAGGTTACATTACATTACATATCTATAACTATTTTCATTACTTTTCACATAACAATATCGATCAGCTGTTTCCTACTCTTGCAGTTACTTTACATTACAGTCGGCTAACTGAGCCTTTACAGTCGGTTAACTGAAACTTAAGGCTCGATATTATTACCTACTTCTGGGCTTATGCACATATGCATGTTAATATATTGTGACCGATAAAAGTCTATATACGACCACACTTTTTGGCCATTTTATGACACGAAAAAAGTTGCAAGGCAAATGACATTTTGTTCGCCAATCACAGTTGGAGAATATCAATATCGTGTAGACGAAAAAATACGATTGCAAGCACGCAACTATGTGTTGATGAGTTTATTTGATCGTCTTCAGGGCAATTAATAAATGCAATTCATTGTAGTGAAGAAGAGTTTTGATTGCAAATCGTCTATATTTTAACAAAAACCTGCTGTGCCAAAGCCTAGATCCTGCTGTCGGCACAATGTACCGATTTTCGTCGGCTCACTGAAATAAAGTCACAAGTAATAAGCTAAATTTGCCTTATTTTTCAACCAATTGATAAATAAGGACATTTTTGCACCACACTGCATTAGTAATAGAGCCATATGGACTTATTCCGGAATTAATTAAATAAGAAATGAGGCCATTTTGGTTTAATAATTATGACTTTATTTTTTTTTATTTGAGCCGACGAAAATCGGTACATTAAGCCAATAGTGGGATCTCAGCTTAATAAAACTTAAATAAATTTTTATAATCAAATAATTTAAAATATCATACATATTTTATTTATTTTTACACAATTAAGGCCTTATTCATAAAAAATAATTCTGATTTATAAGCGGTTTATAAAACAGTTTTTCCTACAACATTTGTTTTATAAACCTTTTGTGAAACAAAATATTTTTTTATGAATAAGGCAGTAAAAATTCAAGGTTTAATGAGTGAAGGATTAGGTTTACACATACAGACATACTTATATACTCGTATGCATATCATTATTTTTTTTGCATGGCAAATTAAAAAGGAATGTCATCGCCAGAAAATCGATAAAATACCTTATGGTTTTTAACATGCAATGATAATTAGAAACAAGTAAGAGTGCTGCTGTATTCGACTGTAACGAATCTTATATACCCTTCAGAAGTTATATAATATTTGTAGGTATGTATGTATATGTATACATACACTAAAAGTTTAGGAGTCATAAGCAAATTAAGATATTAAAAGAAAATTGCAGTTTCCAGTCCTGGTTTATAATAAAAATATGTCAGTGCCTGGAACTTAATTTTATTTTGCAGATTTTAAACAGAAATCTATGTAAGACAAATCCTGATACATCAATCTAACAACGAAGTCTTTAGTTTCCCGATTTCTCGTACAGACTTTAATGGATCCCATATGCAAAGGGAATATATAACTCTTGATTATTTTTAATTAACAAAGAAACAATTAGTTTTAGTATTCTGGGAGTCGCAAATGTACTATTTGAAGACAAGTTAAGCTGCCAAAAGAAAATTACATTTTCCAAACCAAACAATGTCAATGTCCAGAACCCCGTTTTTATTTCTGCTGACTTTCAACAAGAACCTAGATAAGGCAAACCACGATAATTCAGTAAACAACAAAGTCTCTGATTTTTCTACGGGTCTTCGGAAAATCGACTTCTTGTACAGACAAGCGGACAGACGGACATTGCTTACAAGGACCCAGAATATATATACTTTATGGGATCCCATATGCATTTTGTAGATATAACAAACGGAACAACAAACCTTTATACACACATAAAATTTTAGGTGAAGGCTACAATATATGCATATTATACACACTTGGAGACACTTCACCACACTTCGTTCTACACCCAGCCAGCGTGCACTCATGCATACAAGCAAATGCAACACACAAATTCAATGATAAATTTTTTAATTGTTTGCCGCTGTAAATGAAGATAAGTATGACAAAAAGGGAGTGTTTTAATTTGTATAGACAGAGTCTAAATATTTGAACTTAAGCAGGTGTTATTTTTAATAGAATAACTAATAATATTTTAAACATTTTACTTAAATAATATAAAATAAACAAAAACTTTTCGTAACGTGAATGTATGTTATCTTTAAAAAAAAAAGTTATGATTAAAAATGTTTGATAAAATACTCCACATTTTTCCCTCTAATATTTACGTACATATATTAAACCTGTTAAATTTTTATTATATAACAACTCTCTATGTGGTTCATTCCACTTTCAACTGATAAATTCTCAAGTTCAGTGAACTATATAATATTGAAAATATTCCACTAAAAATTCTAATATTTATGAAAAAAAAGTACAAGTTTTCCTACGCCATTGTTTTTTTGTTATTTATCACACATATGAGTACCTCTCATTGAATTTCAGCCATTATCATGCTTGCCTGATAAGACTCAATTATATTTATAGACCTACCTGTCGACATTGTATACTTCTTGAAGCCACTAGGTGAAAAAGTTGCATTCACCAAAATTCAAAATTACCTTTTAAAAAGTACCTTTCAAAATAAAGAACCATTTGTAAAAAATATCTTTTTTTAAAACTACCCTTCATAAGAAGTACTTTTATAAAAAGTATTTATTATAGAAAGTACTTTTTACAAAAATATATCATAATAAAAAATATTTTTTTATAAAATGTACCTTTTATAAAAAGTACCTTTCGTATAAGTTAAATGTTATAAAAAGTACTTTTTCATAAAAAGTATTTTTTATTTGAAGTACATTTTATAAAAGGTAGTTTTTATACAGTTTGTTTTATAAAAAGTACCTTTTCTAAAAAATTCCTTTTCAAAAAAGTATATCTTATCCAAAGAATATTTTATTAAAAGTACCGTTTTATAAGAGCATATTTTTTAAACAAGTACCTTTTATAAAAAGTACCTTTTATAAAAACTACCTCTTATAAAAAGTATTTTTTATAAGAAGTACCTTTTATAAAAACTACCTTTTATAAAAAGAACCTTCCATTAAAAGTATTTTTGTAAAGCATTTCATTTATAAAAAGTGCCTTTAATAAAAAGTACATTTTCCAAAAAGTACCTTTTCCAAAAAGTACCTTTTATAAAAAGTACTTATTTCCAAAAAGTACCTTTTCCAAAATTACCTTTTATAAAAACTACCTTTCATAAAAAGTACCTTTTATTAAAAGTTCCATTTATTTAAAGTGTCTTTTATAAAAAACAATTACTTTTTATAAAAAGTGCATTTAATAAAAATTGCTGTTAGGGGGAATAATTCGTCTCGCTAGGTGAGTTTTACTGTTATTTTGAATGAACAACATATATTTTCAACAAATTCTAATTTATAAAATTTTACAACTCTTATAACAAAGTTTCTTAAAAATAATTAAAATTCAGGATATTTCTACAATATAATGATCTAAATATCTCAACAAGAGAATGATAATGAGTACTCAAAAAAATATACATAAGTAAATACTCTTCAATTTTAAAGTTCGTACTCTCACAACTATGACTGTAGCCGATTCCAATATGTCTACTTCGTTTGTGCGAAAAACTAAAATACACTACTACTAAAAGTAAACAAGGTACATGTTTATCAAATACAATACTTACTGTATGGATATTTAATCGGACAAAAAATACCCATGTTTCTCGGGATATTTATTCACCATTTGCCGCCATATACATACATATGTATGTGTGTATAAAATGAAATGAAAAATATGTGGGTGCGTGTGTGGCTATTTAAAAACATAATTTTTTTTTGTTTGTAAATGGAAAAGCCCTGTATATACGCAAGTGTAGCCGATTAATTGTCACGAGTATTTTTATACTCACGCTTTAGATAGTAGCTCACACAGCCTATACATTTTAGTGGACGTTTTTCGTTTGCGTGGTATAAAAAATTTATATAAACAAAGTTGTTCTGTTTAAAATTAATAATTGTCTGTTGTTTTTCGCTATACACATTTATAATTGTTTGACGGCCAATACTCAAAGAGTACTATACTTTTGTCATTCTCTGGTATGTACTTACATAATACAGACGTGCATTTACACGGCATACGTAAATATCTAATTCAAAATTAAACACGTCAATAAATTTTGACAGCGAATATTTTGCAGAATGAGAACTTAATTTCCTCCGGGTTTTTGCCTGAAATACATACAAACATAAATATACATACGTACATACTCGTACATATGTACATATATCTATGCATGGACATATTATATATGAACATATACATTTTTATTATTTAAAACAAAAATTATTTTTTAATTTGAAATATTATAATAATTACGTTTAAAGAAGTACTCATTATATTGTTATTAACATTGAAATTCGTGCTTTCTTAAAATAGAATGCTTGTGTTTTGACCAAATCTTTTTTTTTTTAATTTCGAAAAACATTTAATTTTATTTTCTTTTATATTTTTACAAAGTGCGCAATAAGTTTAGTGAGAAATTTTGTTTATTTTTAAATAAATTTTTATGAAACATGAATTACCAAACCAAAATATTTAACAATACTTATTGTGCCTAAAGAATATGATAAAAAATTGGAAAGTACTTGTGTATATACATAGAAAATACGGACAAGAATGGGAAAAATTCCTAACATGGTTAATTAATTAAGTACTTTCTAATATTAATTTTATTAATGATGCTTTTTGAGAAAGAAAATAAAAAATAAATTAATTTTGGCATATTGTTTTATTAAGTATCTACATACAGAAAAAAATACCAATGTAAAATCACCATGCCAAAAGGTTTATCCAAATTCAATTAAATCACATTAAATTTACAAGAATTAATATGTCGTTTGAGTGTGTGTTGGTGTTTATTGGCTTTGTTCATAGCTGCAATACACTTTTGTGTTACTACATTAAATTAAATTCATATTGATCTAACTTGAAATAACTTTGATTCAACATCATTCTTTATTTTGATTTTAACAGTAAGTAAGTGTTAGTTCAACGTGAAATAAAGTTATTTCAAAGGGAAAACTTTTCTTTGAAAATTACTATAAATCATGTTAAATTAACATGAAACACATACATATGAAGCAAAATCATTGCCGAAAAATAATAGATTAACATTATTTAAGTGGACGTTTTATGAACATGGGGGAGTATTTCATGACTGGCAAAAAGGTTTCTTACTCATATTTATCCATGCAAGATGAGCCATAACAGCAAGGAAGTGAAATTTTAAAAAATCACCCGCAAAAATTTCCGCACAAATTTTTCTTGGGTTTAAAATTAGAGATTGTAAATTTTATTGTTGTATAAAACATAATTCTAAATATGACAACCTTCACTTTAAAAAAAAACAAAACCATCTTTTTGTTTTTTTTTGCTTGCAAAAAAGTGTAAATTTGTTTCTTTTTAATTTTTAAAAACGAGTTCTTTCTACATTAATATTCTAGATGATTTTTTTGTTTTAATATTAAAAACTGATTTTAATCAAATCTTTTACAAAAAAAATTAACATAATACCTTAACATAATCGGTTAGCTACAAAAAAATATATAAACATGTTAAAAACGAAAAAAATACACTAAAAAATTAAATTATTTTCTTTACTTTCCTGACTTTAGCAGTACCTCAGATCTCAAATCTCAAATCAAAACTTAAAGTCTTCAAAATTTACAATATGATGTAAAATTTTGTTGTGTATCGAGTTGCTTACTTAGTTCCTAAGATTACCTTAAATTAATTTTTCGTTTTTGGGCAGCTTTTTGCTCACTATCTTGAGGTGATATTGTTCTTCGAAAATTTCCATCATCAATTTCTGGCCAAAATAATTAGGCCAGAGTTTAATTTTCTCAAAAGAAATTAGTTAATGTAGGATAGTGTATCGTTGACTGAACGTTTCGATCCCATAGTGCGTATATATAGAATTTATTTTCTAGCAAACTAAACAAACAAACATGTTTATATGTTTTTAATTGCGTTGAGGATATTTTATAGTTAATCAGGTGGCTGGCTGGCTGGTTTTTAAACATAAAAATATACACATAAACTTAAAAACATACATATGTACATATGTACATAAAGGGTCTTTTATTAAGAGTCTCCTATCTTTAAACGTAAATGAAAAAATGTATGTATGTGAGATACCGTTTGAAAGGCCGTCATATCGATGCCATTATGTGTGGAATATATCATGAGGCAAATGTCCATAGCAGCCCTGGTAGCACGCTTCGAAAATGTGCAATGTTCTATGACTTTGGCTCAAAAATCAGGCTGAATTTGACAGATGACTCCCTAATGAAGCTACTGTGTACTTCAGGCTGAAATTTTAGAGGTAAGGGAAGTGGCTAGAGTGCTTATTGATAGTAAGTCTAGTACTATTAGAAACTTCATCTTCAAGCATTATCTCTATAAGGCTGAATGCAGGTGGTGCAATATAGACACGTGCTAGGTTGCTAAGAAAATGTGGCCTTGCTACAATGATAGACGCTCATTACAATTAACAAGTAGGAACCGAAAGGTACATCTCAAGACCTGTTGCAGCCATAAGGGGTCACTAGACGGTGGACAGACATGCTAGTAAAATAAGCCAGTCCTATAATGAATTCTGCCTAAGTTGTTCTTCTCGAAAGCAAAGAAGAGAAAATCTTCCACTTTTATTATGAATGTCCAGCTTTGCATGTCTCGAGATACAAGTTTTTAGGTAGTCATGTATTTGAAGACCTTTCAGATTTATCTGAGATTGGGTTGATTGACTTTATCAGATATCTCAACGCTACGGGTTGGATCTAGTACCAATCACCGTATCCGAATACTTAGATACGGTTCAGCATAGATGGACACGTATAGAGTGGTCTTTTAAAAAAGAAATCATCTAGATTCTACTTGAATGCCTACGTGAAGAAGGCAGCTACATAAGCTAACCAACCCACTAACCAACCAACCAAACTAGACTAGACCCATTTAAATTACATGGGTTTGATCATTGGTTTGTGTCAAAAATTAGCTACTGAAAGAGTTCGAAACAAATCTAAACCAGACCAACCAACCAACCAACTAGACTTGGGTCCAACAGTTCTTTTTGAATTAGTTTGTTCAGTTGGACACAAGTCCGGTCAAAAACATCAACGTATATTAGACTTGGGTCGAAATCGTCCACTAGTTCATTTTTGCCACCAACCAATGATCAAAACCATTTAAATTACATGGGTTTGATCATTGGTTTGTAGCAAAAATGAACTAGTGAACGATTTCGACCCAAATCTAATGTAAATTAAATGGATTTGAAACAATTTTTGATTCGAACGCTCTCAAACTAGTTCTAAAAGAGCTGTTGGACACAAGTCTACAACCAACCCACCAACCAACCAAGCAACGATCGATGGAGGGGATTTTGTTGTCTTTAAGGACCGTTCTGGTTTGTGGTTTATGCGCATAGACTTGCAGCTTTAAGAAAACCCCACAAAAAAAGTATAACGGGAAAAAATTTGACTTGTTTCGAACTCTTTCAGTAGCTCGTTTTTGACAAAAACCAATGATCACACCCATTCAAAATACATGGGTTTGATCATAGGTTTGTGTCAAAAACGAGCTACTGAAAGAGTTCGAAACAAGTCTAGAAAAAATCGGATGATCCCGGCGGCCATTTCACATCAGCTCCACGTAAGGTGACCTCACATGTGCTCAAAAGCTTTCGGTAATCATCGGCCATTGACGGTGATTGTCTAGATAACGTCGTTTTTAAAGAAATTTAATCCAATGACGTCATCAGAGCAAAATCCACACCAAGCAGTGGCTTTTTCAGAATTCACTGGACTCTCTTAAATATCACGCGTACCAAGCTCTATATTTTTGTTTGCCGACGTACCCATTCATTGCTGAAAATGATTTTTCGGAAAAAAACTAGGGTAAATTTTTCAATTGCTCCAGAGTCTATGACGTCGCGTTGTCTATGGTCCTTTACCTACAGCTGCTTAATCAGCTGCATTCTGTACAGAAGCAGGAGCAGGTCACGACCACAAAAATTTACCAAGTAGTGGCCTGTGAAAGGCAGAGTTCTTGTTAGTGACCAGATATCGACTAACTCGTATTCCTCTGCAAGCAGGTGCGATTAGTTAATTTTACTCAGCCTACTCGCGGTAGGCCGAATATGGCAACTGCGGAAGATTAACTTTGATAAAAAAATTTATCATTTGCACATATAGCTGAACGTTTTATCCCCCCATTATGATTTGGTAAAACAGACTAAATAACTGACAGTTAATACGACAGAAGAAGCTTCAACAGCATGTCCTCTATCAAGTGTCAAATTTAGGAAGTCCTTATCGGAAGATCCTTTACATTTATATGTATTTTTGTTTTGAATTTTTTTGTTGTTGCCCAAATATATACATTCATTTTATTTTATTTATCAAAACGGATATTAAAAGAAGTACTTATGTTATTCCAAAAAAAAAATATATAAGATAAGATACGAAATATATTTGTTTATAACAAACATATAAATAATAAACACGTCAATATTGTATGTTTGTTGTTTGTTTAATAAAAACAGCAAACAATTTAAGACAATTTCATATCTACACTTAACAAAACACTGATGTTGCAAGTTTAATGTACCCATCTATGGCAGCGTGTATCCTACATCGATTTTTTATTTATTTAGTCTGCTTTTTCATTTTATGTTGCAGTTAAATTTAATAAATTCCAACTAATAGCAAATGATAGGGAAAACAAAAAATTCTGATTGGAAAAGGGAGAAATTTCTCGCGGAATTTTTTACATATGTAATTGCCCTGAATGTTAATTATTATTGCGATTTATACTCGTATGAACAAATAAACAACTACTTTTGTTTTTTAAAGTAACTTATTTCACATATTTAATGAGCTAATTATAAAAATTTCTCTTTAAAATAATCATGCCATTAAGCAAACCATTAAAGTCAGGTAAGCTATATATAAATGTTTTTTACAGAAATTCCCGGGACGGGAAATCTCTGGAATTTTGCTAAATTTCTAATCCCATAATCGCGGGAATTTATCGTGGGAATTCCCAAGAATTTTTGGTTTTAAAAAAAGTATATTATCTGGAAATTCTTATGAAGATATGTTGAGTGTTTATTTGTTGTTAGAAAACGCCGCAGCAAGTTAAACATTCTTCAGCAAATAATTTATATGAAAGATAAAAAATCTTATTTGTGGGACTATTTTAAAAAGAAAACAACAGATCAAAAATTAAGGGCCAAATTTACAGTCATTAGTTAATTATTAGTAAACTAAAATTATAACTATTGTTTAACTAATACTTCATATTCACAGTGCATTGTTTAACTAAAGTTCTTAATATGAGCAAAGAATGGTAACCCTATCAAACAAGTAAATTTCACTATCGACAGCTCTGCTATAGCATATGGTTTTTGTTTACATTTGCTGTATTATTTCTTAAAATTGGATAAAACAGTGCGCGCTCATCTAACTTTACCATGCAAAATATTGAATTAGTGCTAAAATTGGTTTGGAATAACCAAACTATAATAGAAAATAAAATAAAAGAACGTGTTACAGCTAAATACAATGAAGATGCTTGATGTGTGAAATGTGCATTAAAATTTTCACAACACAAGAATACTAAACAACAAAACTAAAGTTTACAGTGAATCAGCTGTTGTCTAACTATTTGTTAACCAATGACATTTGCCGGTGTAACTAATGGTAAACAAAGAGCTGTGAATCAAATATTTTTGGTTAAACTATTGCTATTAGTTAACTAATGACTGTAAATTTGGGCCTAAATCAAACAAAATATTGAGTCCCAGTTAACAAAAACAATTGCAGATTATCTCTAAATATGGATGAATGGACTAGTATAAAAAATAGTAGATACTTAAACATTTTCATGCATGGATAAGTCGATTGATGACTTATGACTGATGATCGAAGAATGAGTGATGAATCAGTTAATAACACTGTCAAATAATAATCCAACTGAAATTTCTTAACAACAACAATGTAAACATAAATGATTGTACCCTTTTATATTTTATTTACGTTTTATTCGTTTTTATTAATAATTTGTTTATTTTTTAGTTTTGTAAGTTCGATCTCGATAAAGTGAATTTCAAATAATATGTATGTTTTAAATTAAAAAACAAATTCTAAATATTTGTTTCAAACGGAAATTTCCGGAATCCCGGGAAATTTAAAAACCAATCCCGATTTCCCGGGAACTACAAAAGTGCGGGAAAAGAAAAACTCTACTATCAATGTCCTTAATAATGCAGTTGACTGAGGTGAGTTGTTGATTTGCTGTTAATGCAAATTTTTATAAAAAAATGCTTTTTCTTGTTTTGTTTCTTGTCAGTCAGAGAAGGAATATATAGAAAGGAGATATAAATATATTTGGAGTCCTTCTTTTTAGTTGTCAGGCGGCCTGACTAAAACAACATTTGTTCATTATTGCTTTTGTTTTATTGAACTGTTCATATATGAAAATATGTATACTTATGTGGCGTCATAGTGATGGAAACGAGATACATATAAAAATTATTATTAATACTAGAAAGTTATCGAGAATCCTTTAATACTCCCTAGACTGGAATAGAACGAAGCGGCTTCTTAACCAGGGTACATATTTAAAGTACATTTAAGCGTATAAAATGGACATTGAATGGACTAACGAAACGTTCAAAGCTCTAATAAAGATTTAGTTGTCAGAATATAAAAATTTACCGGGTTGCTAAAATTTTTTAAAAAATTTCTACATCAGGTAAGATATTATATTAAAGGTGTTCACGTCAACTCTTGCAACTGTGCAAAAAAGCATAATTGCACTTTCTGACGTGAGCAACCCATTTTGTTTAGTTGTCTATCAAGCAACACAATATGTGCACTAATATGTTGCACTCGTATGCTTCTTAATTGTTAAAAGAGTTTGTTTAAATGCTGAATTATTCTGTAATTAATTCACTAACAAAAATATCAATATTAATAGTATTGGTATTATTTAACAAAATTGTAATAACGATTTAAGCCATAGGTCGTTTGAAAATAACTAAATTATGTATTTGTTATCTTAAAATCGAATTTGAAGATTTCTTTATAATTTCTAGCTAAGAATTTAAAAAAGAAATTTTATTTCATAATTTTTTAATTAATCAATTTGGTGCGAAAATATCTTCCACTTGTTTTTTCATTTAAAAGAAAAACATTTTGGTATTTCTGCGTTGTAATTTGCTGTATGGTTGATTTTTTAAGTACTTTTTGTTGATTCTTTTGGATTGGCAATGCCATAAAAAGTTGCACAACTTTGCACAAATTTACCCTGATAATCTTGCACTTACTCAGACCCTGACAATTTTGCATCATTTGTGCAAAATAATTTTCTATGTTGTTGTTGTTATATTTTTTGAAAACTTAGCAATTTCGCTTTTTCGCACCAGTGCAACTTTTGACGTGAATACCTTTATTATATATGCGACAGTTTGTATTGTATTACTTACATATATAGCGTCCGTACGTAACTCTTCGTGTGTGAGTCAAAATCAGACTTTACTGATTTTTTTTGTGTATTGCTGACAATGCAGCTTGTAATTGTGTACCCTAATTAATGCAATTAGAAATTTTTTCTAAAGCTGTTCGTGCAGCTGACGGTACACTTACAATAAGTTTGTACCAAAAACTTTACACACACATAAGTAAACAATATAGAACAAATATTTTAAGAGAAACATTTGCATATTAATTATAATGCAATTGTAGAACTTTAGTATTATTAAAACGTTAAAAAATTTAGTGGATTTTGAAAACAAAGCAGCAATAACAATAAAATATATAATTGTATACTTATGAATATAAAACTAGCATTGAAATTCTTAAACAAATCTAACGACATGAGCTGAATACGTGTGAATTTAAAATAAAAAAAAATAAATAAATATTGGAATTATATTTTAAAGCATTAGATAACAAAAATAAAAACAAAAACAAACAAAAAATCATACTATTTACAATTAGTTTAATAGAAAAAATCAAAAATACAATTTCTATTTATCAAACGTTTCCCTCCGAATTTAGATGCATTCATTTTCTGTTGTTTTATTTTAATAGAAATATTTTATTTAAAGTATATTTAGAATTAATTTATGTATATTTGAATAAGCAATAAAATCATTGTGGCTGTTTTGTGGAATACATATATAATTTAAACTATAATAGAATTGATAAGCAAAAACAGTTGAATATTTTACTTCCACTTATGTATATTCTAGGTTGCACTGCACAGTGGGCTGGAAATGACACAAGTGTTGCACGTACGTACTATATAGTTACATATTGAACATAAGGAATTATAAGTACATATTTATTGTATGTATATGCATGTGTATGGACATTGTACATATTTATGATTGAAGAAAGTGTAAACTAGGGGATTCTAGTCACGGGATACCGTTTTCAAAAATCCCGCAATTTTTCGAGATCGAGTTTAGGATAAGGGGTATCCCAGCAGAAAGAAGCGAAGATTTTTTTATAGAGATTCCTTATTGTTTTTATGTGGTAAATCTTATTAATTTTATCAAGAAGAAATCTTATTATTGACAACTTTTTTTACTCAATTTCCGTTATTTTTGGCACGAAAAAAACAATCCATAGAGAAAATCTTCTTGATTCTATTAGGTTTTCTTATAAATTGTAAACTATAGGGATTTCTTATTGATTTCATTAGGTCGCCTTATTGATTTTGTCAAAAAGGTTTTCCTTATTGTTTTCATTATGTTCCTATATGATTATGTGTAAAGCATCTTATTAATTTTTTAATAAGGAAATCTTCTTGTTTTTATTAGGTTTCTTGTTATTTCATATCTATAAATAAACATAGAGACAATTTTTTTCATGATCTTTTTCGTTCTTGTATAATCATGTTTGTACAATAATTTCAGTGCGGATTCAGGCTGCTTGTTAGCATATTGGTTAGAGTTCTTGTCTATCAGCCAGAAGGTTGCTGGTTCATTACTTGTCTCCTCCCAAGTAATAAATATGTATGTTTGGTGAGTTAGTTAATTAAGAATATATGTAATATAATATGTATGTATGTATGTATAAATAAGTAACATCTAAATATACTACATACATACATACATATATCGTACAGAATTTAAATGAAAACACATAAGTACAAAGAATAAAGATATACAATTTTTTTATTTATTATTAGGTTGCCTAATAAAATCAAGAGCCTAACCTAATAAAAACTACAAGATTTCTTCTTGATTTTTTCAAAAAGGTTTTCTCTATGAAATTAATAAGATTTCCTTATTAAAAAAACCATAGAAATATCTTAATAATTTTGTTCTATTTTATGAGGTATTTATTGGGCACTGTTTTCTCTGTGTAGCTCTGTTTTGAAGATGTTGCACTTAAAATTCGTCAGATGTGGCATACCTAACAAATATAAAAAATTAAACGGTTTTTAAATACCTTGGTATCAATGCAATAACGCTGATTTACACAGTTTTGTCTCATTTAATAAAATATTTTTGCAAAACCTTGTAATAATAAGTAGGAATAATTTTGTATTGAATTCTAAAATTCTGTCATCAAAGAAGAAGAACAACTACAAGGGCTACTATTTATATTTCGGGAATAGCAAATAATAATTAGCCTTATTGTTAGTTCAAATACTCCCCTTGATGATTAATACACTTTTGCATTCGTTCCAATCATTTGCCACATCAATTTTTTCATTCCTCTTGAGACACCTCCAAAACATGGTTTAGGAACGCTTCAACTGCTCCTTTGACGCTCGTAAATCGTTGACCACGCAGTTCAACTTTGATATTTGGGAACAAGAAGAAGTCCATTGGGTGCGCAATCAGGACTGTAGGGAGGATGAGATGTCAATTCGATGTTTTGACTGGTAAAAAATTCACTTGTTTTGACGAGATGTCTGAGAGCTCGCACTGTTTTGATGAAGTATGATTCTTCTTCGGGAGTTAGTTTGACGAATTTCACCGAAGATTTCCGGCAAACAAATGGTCTTGTTCACTCAGAATTGCCAGTTCTACGTTGCTCAAGCGGAACAGTGGCCACATGAACCATTCAGCGACAATTGCCTCGCTGTGCTTATTCCAGGAACATCTTTTGTTAGATTTAGCTCATCTTGGAATACCCACTTGAACAATTGCTGTTTTGTTTCCGGCTCATAAGCATATATCCATGATTCTTCACCTGTCACGATGTTATTTATGCACGTCTTTTGAAGCACCACGGTTGAACTTTTTAATAATTTCCTTACACCACATTTGATGCGAGACTTATTTGAGCAATTGATACATTATGGGGTATCCAACGAGAATAAATTTTTAACACAACTAAGTGTTCTTGCAAAATCGAATGTGTTGAAAAGGAAGTAATGTGCAAGGATGCCTTTATCTCACAATATATCATATGACGATCTTGCACTGCATCGATGTTTTGTGGCACAACAACCGACTTTGGACGACCTTCAAGGGGTTCGTCGGCGACGGATCTACGACCACTAAACCAGCGATTTACTGTATTTTTGATGCTGCTTTATCGCCATACTAAGAACTGAGTTTATAGACATATTCTTGTTCAGATAATCCATGTCGAGAGCTTGAAAAATAATCCTACGAAATACTTCTCTTGAAATTTAAATTTGTTCACTGTTAACAAAACAAATAGCACTTGTACATCAAAACGTTGTGAGTACGTTTATGCTTAAAAATTTCAAACTTTATTATGGTATAAACAGATTTTGGCTATTGACATTAGTGTTGCCATTTCCCCAAAATATAAATAGTAGCCCTCATATAACATTTCTTTTGTCCCCCACTGTATTTAATACATATGGTTTATATCTACTTTCACCCTTTGAAATAAGAAACATTTTTAATATCTTCATTGAGTTGTACATACATATGTACGTTGTATACTGAAAAGTTTAATGGCCTATTTCTCACTTCCGAAATAAAACGTTCGACTTACAATTTATATTGAAAACAACAATAAAATATGAAAATTTGTTTTTGTTTTCAATATAAATTGTAAGTCGAACGTTTTCTTTCGCAGGTGGGAAATAGGCCATAAGTTTTCATTTTCTGCAAAACTACCTTTAATTGCGTTATGAATATGTTGCAATAAATACATAAATACTCGTACATAGTATGTACACATTTCTGAAAACCAAAATTGGTCAGTTGAAAGAAAGTAGGAAAATAAATTTAAAAAAAAATTGTTCATTTGAATTTTAAGGTATAATTAGTGCGTATATTCATACATAACTGTATGTATAAATGTGCAAACATAGATACATATGTACATACATCTATTCATATCTTATCTTAGTTATTAGAAAATTCATGTATAAATTCATACTTACATATCGTTAGCTGAAATGCAAAATCACTTAACTACACTTTTTTAATATTTATGATTTGAACGGGCTAAAGTTCGTATCGCTTTTTAAACTAAAATTACATGTGATAATTGTTAATGAACAAATAACACTAAAGTTATTTGTCAATATTCTGGCTATATGTAGTTGAACTGAACAACTAGCTGTTTTCGAGGGTCACTAAACCTTCATCATCAGCGTTATTTTGTGTTTAGTCCCCTTAAATACTTAAAAAATAAATAAAAAAGAACGCTGATTGAAGGTTTAGTGGCCTTCGAAAATAGCTAGTTGTTCCGTTAAATTACATACATATGTATGTGTTAGTCAGAATATTGACAACATTGCGTGTAATTTTGGTTTAAAAAGCGATACGATCCCGTTCAAATCATAAATATAGAAATAAATGAAGTTCGAACAATAATAACTAAAATAAACTTTTTTTAGAAAGAGAGAAAACTACCCAGCTAAAAAAATTATATATGGTCCATATATTTTTAATATATGAATGTATATAACTATATATGAATATGTATGAATTCATGTATGGAAATATATGGGATTAATACATGGCAAAACTATTATATATGAACTAATATATGGACTAATATATGAAATTTATTATAACATATGAGCTCGTATATGAAAATTTAATTATGAAGCTCTTCTATGTGGATCCATATATAAATATAAGATTTTATATATGGAGCCATATAAGAATGTATGCATACATGATATCTCACATAAGATCGTTTTTGCAATCAAAAAAGCTTGGAATTCTATCACTGCTAAATTGGAAATCCATTAGAAAATACATACGGTATGCAAAGTTTATATGCGTACCCTCAACGTTTCAAAGAGAAGAACTTATTGTTAAAAAAAACCATTCTTGTATAATTTTATACATTGTAGCCCCATTTAATATATCAAATAATCAAAACGATAGATAGTCCAGTCATGAATTTTATAGAAAATAACAAAATTCTCTAGATAAGAAACAAAGTTCATATAACTGTAAACTATTGTAAGGCGGATTATTTTTTCTTTTATAATTAATTGCATTAGTTTTTAATCTGATTTCTTAAGCTAAATGTTATGTACGAATATGATTTATGTGTTTTTTAAATAATTGATTAACCTTTTGATGAATGAAATGACTTTTAGTTCGTTTTGAATTATTTGTCCAAACAAATGTTTCATTAAATACAACCTCTCTTTCAAGTCTAAAAAAATTTAATTTTAGTAATTTAATTTATTGCACAGCAGTGCGCTTTTGTTAATGAAGAGTGTATGAATATGAACTTTGCATACTGTGGAGGGAATTTACACATACATGCATGAAAATGTATGAATATATATACCCAGCTAAAAAAATATGTATGGAGCATATATGATATCCCATATATGGTTCGGATCCGAAAAATGAGGGTATATGGGCATATATGATTATATATATTCATACATTTTCATACATGTATGTATGTGTAAATTCCCTCTACAGTATGCAAAGTTCATATTCATACACTCTTGATTCACAAAAGCGCACTGCTGTGCAATAAATTAAATTACTAAAATTAAATTTTTGTTAAGACTTGAGAGAGAGGTTGTATTTAATGAAACATTTGTTTGGACAAATAATTCAAAACGAACTAAAAGTCATTTCATTCGTCAAAAGGTGAATCAATTATTTAAAAGACACATAAATCATATTGATACATAACATTTAGCTTAAGAAATCAGATTAAAAACTAATGCAATTAATTATAAAAGAAAAAATAATCCGTCTAACAATAGTTTTCAATAGAGTAATATGAACTTTGTTTCTTATCTAGAGAATTTTTTTATTTTCTATAAAATTAATGACTGGATTATCCTTTTGATTATTTGATATATTAAATAGGGCCACAATGTATAAAATCATACAAGAAAAAGTTTTTCTTTTTTAAACGTTGAGGGAACGTATATGAACTTTGCATACCGTATGTATTCTATCTAATGGATTTCCAATTCAGCAGTGATAAAATTCCAAGCTTTTTTGATTGCAAAAACGATCTTATGTTAGATATCATGTATGCATACATTCTTATATGGCTCCATATATAAAATCTTATATTTATATATGGATCCACATATGAAGAGCTTCATAATTAAATTTTCATATATGAGCTCATATATTATAATACATTTCATATATTAGTCCATATATTAGTTCATATATAATAGTTTTGCCATGTATAATCCCATATATTTCCATACATGCATTCATACATATTCATATATAGTTATATACATTCATATATTAAAAATATATGGACCATATATAATTTTTTTAGTTGGGTAATCATATATGCCCATACACCCTCATTTTTCGGATCCGAACCATATATGGGATATCATATATGCTCCATACATATTTTTTCAGCTGGGTAAACAAAAATTTTTCAAAAGATTGAAGTAAAGTTTTTTTTATTTTCATAGTTCGGCTAACTTTTATGATAGATGATTGAAAATTATTGTGGACATGTGTTTCGAAGTAATGCCCAATAATTAATTAAAAAATACGATTTTGAATTTTTTTGTTAGTTGCTTGGTTTTGCATTCAGCTTACTATATGTACATAGGTATGCAGTATGTGTGCATGTCGCCTCATGTACTAAAACAATGTCATAATTCAAAAATTGCGATTTTGTTAGTTTGAATATATCGCCCGTTTATTCAAACCACGTCACAACTCAAAACAAACAGTTTGTCATACAGACATACATAGAAAACAACTATTTTTCCATTTCAAACACAAAATTCTCTGAATGAAATACTAATTTTTTCAATTTAGGTCCTTCAAAGAAATTTGTAAATTCAAATGCAAAATTTTGTAATAATTTGTTTGGAAAAAATCCCGATTTTTTCAATCAACAGATTTTTTGATTTAACAAATTTTTTTAATGAAAATAAAAAGTAAATAAAATAAATAACTGTTGTGTACAGTATGCAATTTCTATATTAGAACAGATATGTTCTCTCAACAATTTTTGTTACTTTTATTTGAAAATTTTTTTGGGAAAAATTTTTTCTGTGTACATATGTACATAACGTTATCATAATATAGAAATTCCTTAACTCATTATTTTTTTTTGAAATCGAGATTTTTTACATTTTTCGATACATTAGATGTTCTATTGAAATATGTACTTATACAAAAAACTAGATTCCCAGCTAAAAAAATTATATATGGTCCATATATTTTTAATATATGAATGTATATAACTATATATGAATATGTATGAATTCATGTATGGAAATATATGGAATTATACATGGCAAAACTATTATATATGAACTAATATATGGACTAATATATGAAATGTATTATAACATATGAGCTCATATATGAAAATTTAATTATGAAGATCTTCATATGTGGATCCATATATAAATATAACATTTTATATATGGAGCCATATAATAATGTATGCATACATGATATCTCACATAAGATCGTTTTTGCAATCACAAAAGCTTGGAATTTTATAACTGCTAAATTGGAAATCCATTAGAAAATACATACGGAATGCAAAGATTATACGCGTTCAACTTTTAAAAAAGAAAAACTTTTTGTTAAAAAAAACCATTCTTGTATGATTTTATACATTGTGGACCCATTTAATATATCAAATAATCAAAAGGATAATCCAGTCATTAATTTTATAGAAAATAACAAAATTCTCTAGATAAGAAACAAAGTTAATATTACTGTATTGAAAGCTATTGTTAGAGGGATTATTCTTTCTATTATAATTAATTGCATTAGTTTTTAATCTGATTTCTTAAGCTAAATGTTATGTACGAATATGATTTATGCGTTTTTTAAATAATTGATTCACAGCAGTGCGCTTTTGTGAATCAAGAGTGTATGAATATTAACTTTGCATACTGTGAAGGGAATTTACACATACATGTATGAAAATGTATGAATATATATAACCATATATGCCCATATACCCTCATTTTTCGGATCCGAACCATATATGGGATATCATATATGCGCCATACATATTTTTTTAGCTGGGTTAATAAAAAAACAATGAGTTAAGGCCTTTCGATATTAAGGTAACGGTATGTAAGTATGTTTGTACATACATACATATTTATTTATACACAAATTTCTTTTTTTTTAATTTCCAAAAGAAATAAAAAAGAAATTAAGGCCAAAATAATCAAATACGCAGTAACGTAAAATATACACTAAAATAAGAGAAACAGCTGATCTAACAAGTAAAAAAATTATAATAAAAATTCTCAGCACTACACAACTAAATACATATGTACATATGTATGTTTGTAAGATTTACAAATTTGTAAATACATATTTATGTATGTATGTATATGTATATGTATATATGCATGCATATGTACATACATGCACTCATGTCTACACACATACACATATATTTAGATACATACATATAGTATACATAGATACATTTGAAGATACTTAAATTAAAAATATGAACTCAAACCAATGCATGCGTATTTAACTTTTTTTATTCACAGTGGTTCGAGCAGGCAATGCCACAAATAATTGTTAAGTATGTATGTGTTACATATCGTCCCTACCACGTCAAGCTATCCAATATGCAAATTTGAACTCTTCAGATGAGCGCAAAAACCCGTTCATGATGAATTTAAAGTCACCAAAATAACGAGTCTAAAAAACCAATTTTTCATATTGGATAGTTTGACGTGGTAGGGACGATATAATATAATAAACAGCTGAACTAATGCAACTACAATATATTATACCGTTCAATTGTCAAAATCCATACCTTCAAATCAAATAATATATTATTCTATGTATGCATTCACTGTTTTTGTATGGTGTTTGACAGTTGGCAAGAAATCAGCTGACTCACACCGACGCTAATGCAGTCACTTGGTTGTAGAGCTTATATTCCCAATTGAAAACCAGAGATGGCCTTATGTGAATGTAGCTGCATATGTATGTATGTACTCGTATGTATGTTTATAAAAGTTATTCCCAAATATACAAATTAATTATTTGAATTTTGTATGTCATGCGTTTAGTGAAGGAACATCAACAGTAATATTCGCCCATAAAATTCTATTGTATTATACTACATGAATACAACAAAGCTTGAAAATCAAACAACAGATACAGGGTGTTTTTTTAGAGGTATAGAACTTCGAATTGAAATAAAACATAAGAAAATCGTTTTAATGTCCATCAATTTGGCTTTATTGGAAGGATAATTTTATGCCATTAATGTTTAAATATGATTTCGGGCATGTGGCCGTCGCGGCTGGCTCGAATAAAGCCAATTCTACAGGTCCAATTTTCAACCACTTTTTCGAGCATATGGGGCCGTATGTTGGCAATAACGCCACGAATGTTGTCTTCCAAGTCCCCTAACATTTCTGGTTTGTTGGCGTAGACGAGCGACTTCACATATCCCCAAAGAAAATAATCCAATGGTGTCAAATCACACGATCTTGGTGGCCAATTGACAGGTCCATTCCGCGAAACTATGCGCTCATCGAATGTTTCCTTCAATAAATCGATTGTGACGTGCGCTGTGTGGCATGTAGCGCCGTCTTGTTGGAACCACAACTCATCCACATTCATGCCATCCAATTCGGGAACAAAATAGTCGGTTATCATGACTCTATACCGGTCTCCGGTGGCGAATCGATTCATTCGGGTCCTCTTCAACACTTTGCTCTACAGCGGCAATTGTTTCTTCGGTGCGCACTGTTCGACGTCTCTGCGGATGCGTATTATCACATAGAGTAAACGTAGTGCGAAAACGATCCATGGTTAACCGAATTAATTGCTCTGATGGACGATTATGTCGACCATAAAATGGACGGAGCTTGCGGTAAACTTCGCGAACTGAACCATTATTTTCGAAATAAATTTGCACGATTTGCAAGCGTTGTTCTTTTGTCAACCTATTCATGATGAAATGGCAAACCAAACTAAATATTAATCACTTGACAGCTGACAAAAGGGCCGCCAGTTAAAAAAGTGATGCCAACTTAAAGTTCTATACCTCAATAAAAAACACCCAATATAAGTCAAACCATCTATCTCTACATCTACTTCGTTATATGCGAAAAAGTCAAATACGCTATGGGGCAATTATGAATAAAATTCCGCGAGAAATTTTCCCTGGAAACAATTCCAACTTCCAGCAAGTAATGGGGAAATCAAAAAATTCTAATTGGAAAAGGGAGAAATTTCTGGCGGAATTTTATTCATAATTGCCCTGTATAACTAAAAATAAAAAACAAATGCGTATCAAGCGGCGTGGCTTATAGTCTATGAATATGCTTAAACTCAGGCTATGGACATTTAATCGGATAAAAATAATGATGCTGATACTCGGGATATTTATTCATCATTCGCCACCGCATGCATACATTTCTGTATATAAAATATGGAATGGAATGTAAAATGTATAGATGTATGTTTGGCTGTTTGAAGACATGCTTTATTTGTGTGTGTAAATAAAATAGTATTTTATATACGCATGTGTAGCCGATTAATAGTCATTGTATTTTTATAATCATGCATGTGATTGTAGTTCACTCATTCTATAAATTTTACTTGTATGTTATTTGTGCTACGTAGTTCAAAAAATATTTATAAACATAGTTGTTGGTTTAAAATTAATGCGGATGATGTGTTAGCGGCTGCACATGGTTTTTACATATTTTTAGCTGTACGCATTCATAGTTGTTTGACGCCCAATACTCAATAAGTACTTAAACCCATACTTTTGTCATTCTGTGATATGTACCGACCTACAATTCACTAAGAATTTAATATTCGTATAACTACTTTAAGCAACCACTGTATTTCATTCCTTTAAATTACTATTTCTATTATTTTTTGTTAATTATTTTGTTTGTGGTTTTTGTACGTATGTATTTTCTTCTATTCGAAATGTATGTGTCATGAGCGTCAGTCATATATTAGTCAGTCAGTCATGTATCTATGTTTGTTGATTTCGTTCACTTTGCGTATGATTTATTACACTGTGCAACAGGAAATTACATATCGCTTATTTACTTCAACGCCCAGTAAAAAAAAGATCTTCGAATTAAGTCAATAAGTGAACTTTGCAGGTGCAAAAGAAGTCACAATAATTGAAACTTATGCGTAGTTTAAATCTGTGTGCCAGGTGCCCAAAAAAAAGCGTAACCACTAATTACTAATGAAAAACAGTTTGATTCAGACACGTATTTATTAAGTTTAACAATTTCATACATAACTAATAGATAATTTTATTGAGGGTTACACTGTTTTTGGGCACATGGCAGACATGATTTACACTGTGCACGTCTTATTGCTAAGCTGATTAGTTTGTTACGAGAGAGAGACGATGGGAATACAAACGGTTCTGTTCCCCTCGTCTCTCTTTCCCACAAAACAATCAGCTTAGCAATAATACCTGCATAGTGTAATTTAAGACTTACGCTAATAAGTTGGCCGTGACACAGCAATGAAAACCCACAAATTTTGCTGTTGCCCAGTGTTATCAGTAGAAAATTAACACAAGACAACAAAAAGCAAACAACCCTCACTTTTTCTTGCTTTGCATTGATTTTGTTGCTTTACTTTTGGTATGTATCTTCGTATTTCAACACTGCGCGTACATACATAAATGTTTGATAAACACATACACACACATCGATTGTTTACAAACAAAATAGTTTGGAAACACAAATGTGTAAAAGAAAAATTATCATAATTTTTGTTTTGTAAAATTTTGTGTTTGCATCACGAACTATAAAATTTATAGATATTTTTATGCCTGAAGAGTAATGAAAATGACGTACCTAAATACATACACATACATACGTAAAAACATATGTATGTATGAATGTACAATACGTTGCATATATGTATGTAAATAAGCCCAACACACATATGTGTCCCTCGTTGCAACATAGTCATAATTTAAGAAAGTTAAAGGTTCATTAAACGTATCATAACCATAACCATACAAATCAGCTGTTCGAGCCAAACTTATGGGCAAAACTGTAATTGATTATAAGAGTACATACCTATGTAGGTGCCTCGAAATAATCCCATAGCCATAGCTATAGCCATAACCATAGAAACCAATTGAATTTTCATTTTTTGCCATAACTATAAATGCATGTTTATTGTTTACGCATATATATTTGAAACGTATAAACAAATGAGAACATAAGCAGCTGTTTATGGGTAGCACTAATTGGTGAAGCAAATATATAGAGCCAATTTCACCAACTTATTTAAATATCAATTCGTATTTAAAAGTAACTTTTCCATACAAAAATCAATGAAAATCTATATTTAAATATGAATTGATATTTAAACAGAATTGGTGAAATTTGCCCATAGTATGGCACATCTGATGGAATGTCAAGAATTGGGCGAAAAGCCTGTCAAATGTTCAAGCAATTTAGATGTGACTTTTAGTTGTCTGTAATGTATACATATGAATATACATATGAACATAGAATTAATAATTATTTAGCCATAGTTTCGACATATCGTCCCTACCACGTCAAACTAATCAACATGCAAAATTGGTTTTTTAGACTCGTTATCTTGGTGCCCTAATTTACACGATATGCCTCGTTTCAAAGTGCTGAAATTCTCATGAACTATAGATAACTCAATAAGAAATATTTTAAACCTGTCACTTTCAAGAATACGCCGACTTTAAATTCACAATTGACGGGTCGTTGCGCTATTCTGAAAAGTTCGAATTTTAATATTGGATACTTTGACGTGGTAGGGACAATGCACACAAATTATGTATTGCCAGTCACCACCTAGAATGAAGTATGAGGAATACTATTTATATTTCGGGAACTGGCAACACTAATGTCAATAATGTAAAATCTAAAAATCTGGCAACACCATAAAGTTTGACATTTTTTAGCATAAAAGTATTCAAAACGTTTCGATTTATTTGTTTTTTACAGTGAGTTCAGAAAATCAATTTGACAAAGAAATCGAATTTTCGGGGGGAGGTTTTTGTTGAATTCTTTTTCACAACTTTAGATGTGGATTATCTCAACAAGAATGTGTCGATGTACTCAATTCTTTGCATGGCGATAAAACACCATCAAAACCCATTGTATATCGCTGGTATAGTGAATTCAATCATGGTCGGAGTTCCTTCGCCAACGAATTTCTTGAAGGTCAGCCAAAATCGGTTGTTGTGCCACAAAACATCGATACAATGCGTGGACTGATAATGCAAGATCGTCATGTAACATATTGCGAGCTAGAGGCATTCTTGCACATTAGTTCCACTTCAAAACATGCCATTTTGCATGAACACTTAAAAAAAAAATTTGTTTTCATTGGATATCCCATAATTTATCAGACGACGAGCTAAATCAAACAAAACTGTTTCGTGGAGGAACCCAGCGAAACAAATGTTCACCTGTTTCCGCTTGAGCAACGTAGAACTGTTAATTCTGAGTAGTATACGACCATTTGTTTGCCGGAAGTCTTCGGAGAAATTCGTAAAACTAATACCCGGAGACAAATTATTATTCATCATCCCAGCTAAAAAAATATGTATGGAGCATATATGATATCCCATATATGGTTCGAATCCGAAAAATGAGGGTATATGGGCATATATGATTATATATATTCATACATTTTCATACAATTCCCTTCACAGTATGCAAAGTTCATATTCATACACTCTTGACTCACAAAAGCGCACTGCTGTGCAATAAATTAAATTACTAAAATTAAATTTTTTTAGACTTGAAAGAGAGGTTGTATATAATGAAACATTTGTTTAGACAAATAATTCAAAACGAACTAAAAGCCATTTCATTCATCAAAAGGTTAATCAATTATTTAAAAAACACATAAATCATATTCGTACATAACATTTAGCTTAAGAAATCAGATTAAAAACTAATGCAATTAATTATAATCGAAAGAATAATTCCTCTAACAATAGCTTTCGATACAGTAATATGAACTTTGTTTCTTATCTAGAGAATTTTGTTATTTTCTATAAAATTAATGACTGGATTATCCTTTTGATTATTTGATATATTAAATGGGTCCACAATGTATAAAATCATACAAGAATGGTTTTTTTTAACAAAAAGTTTTTCTTTTTTAAAAGTTGAACGCGTATAATCTTTGCATTCCGTATGTATTTTCTAATGGATTTCCAATTTAGCAGTGATAAAATTCCAAGCTTTTGTGATTGCAAAAACGATCTTATGTGAGATATCATGTATGCATAAATTTTTATATGGCTCCATATATAAAATCTTATATTTATATATGGATCCACATATGAAGATCTTCATAATTAAATTTCCATATATGAGTTCATATATTATAATACATTTCATATATTAGTCCATATATTAGTTCATATATAATAATTTTGCCATGTATAATTCCATATATTTCCATACATGAATTCATACATATTCATATATATTTATATACATTCATATATTAAAAATATATGGACCATATATAATTTTTTTAGCTGGGATGACAATGCAAGCTTTCACACATCTCGTCAAACAAGTGAATTTTTGAGCAGTCAAAACATCGAATTGATGACTCATCCTCCGTACAGTCCTGTCTTAACACCCAATGACTTGTTCTTGTTCCTGAATATCAATGGGTAACTTCTTGGTTAACGATTTACGAATGCCGAAGAAGCAGTTGAAGCATTCAAAACCCATGTTTGGGAGGTGTCTCAAGACGAATGGAAAAACTGCCACGACAAATGGTTTTAACGAATGCTAAAGTGAATTGATCATCAAGGGGAATATTTCGAAGTAAAGCCTTTTGCATTTAAAAAGATTTCTTATTATTTGCTATTCCCGAAATAGCCGTCGTATATTTCACTGAAGTTTATAAAACTGGAACATTTTTTTACGCTCCTAAATACAGCACTTTTTGACTAGGGCTTCCTTTTTTTACTTGGTGACTTTTACTCCGAATTCTGGCCGCATCTTAATTAAATATGCCATCTCGCATCTTACGGAAATACAATTCACTCAGTATTCACGTTTTTCTGGTGCGATTATAAATTAAGCACTTCAGTACGGCATCCATATCTAATATTATTTTATTATATTGAAGTCGGCCCTTGAGAGAAAAATAAAATCTATTAATCTATCTATATCACATGAAAAGCTGACAAAATACATGAATAAAATTGGCATGAATTTTTCATGAAACATAAACTTCCCAGTGAAAAAAAAATGGAAGTCATTCTAGCGGAAGTACATTTTCATTGCTTCCAAAAAATCGATATTTTTAATTTGCCGAGAGTGAGCAAAAAAGCATGTAGAAGCATATTTTAGTCGCACAAAACCTTGTAACTCCTCCATAGTGTTAGAAAATACTCACCAGAATTTAAAAAAAAAATTTTTAACGAAATTTATGAACTAATTTTAGTCTAAAATTTAAAAGTTATTTGCTTAAATTTACATAAAAACACTGTTTCGAGCTTAAATTCGTATAAAAAGAAACGAATTGTTAAAATAGGTAACTATTTACAATTTTTCCTAGATGAAAATATTACCATAGAACACAAAAAAGGGAATTTTTCTTAATATCGCTTCCAATTCAGTGACCACGCATCGAAAAAGAGAACTTCTTGCAATGACAACCCTATGTAAAAATCATTAGATCGGATCGAAATTTTCACTACTTCCGCATCGCAAACTCTACATTTTCATGACTTTTTTGGAGTGTCTATTTTTACTGGGTTGAATTTAGGAAAAAGTGTTTCTTAATAATAGTACATGTCTTTTTTTTGAGTGTAGTATAGAAAGCCCTTAATTAATTATTTTAAAACCGAGTTTTTTGTATATTTCAATATATTTCATCTAATGTGCCGAAATATGAAAAAATTTCAATTAACAAAATTATTGAGTTAGGGCATTTCTGTATTAAGGTAACGATATGTAACATATGTATGTATATACATACATACAGAATAACTATAGGTATATTACCTCCCTCAGATTATAGTTGGATTTGTTTTGGGATATGTGTACACACATATATACATACATATGTTTGAATATGTATGTATGTAACTATACCTTATTTGGGTATTGCAGCCTAATTATAAAAGGCTCGGGGAATGCTGACGTAATGCGTAACTGCACAGAAAATGATATGTTTCCCGTTTTGCTGGCGTCTAATAATGTACATACAATGTATGTAAGTATGAACATACATACATACATGTGTACATAATTGTTTACACATACATACATATGTATGTATGTATCTGTTACAAACTCTGCTTTGGTATCATCAAACAATTATAACTTTTAACATTTCATAACTCAGTGTCCACACTTGCAATTTTGTTGCAGCAATTCTTGGTTGTTTTAGGAGAGAGAGGTAAGAAGCTTGGGGAGGGGTACAGTGTTTCATGTTCTCGGCAATTCTCTTTTGCTTTGCAATTTTCTCTATTCAACTTGAAGTTTGGTAGGGTTGAAGAAGGCATAACAAATACAAGAATTGCAGTACTCGATTTTTCTAATGTGGACACTTACGCAATTCCGCAGCAGAATTGCATGCAACAAAATTGCAAATGTAGACAGGGAATAACTTCGGTTAAACGTTCAGTACTAATGGATTTCTACGAATTTTATATTTACACATGTATTTGAAAGATCTGATTCTTACCTTTTACGAACTGATCTAGAAAAATTAAAAATATTTTCGTTCTTTATGGTGTCTAACAAAAGAAAATTGGTATATGAGAACCCCTGAATATTTCAGGTCTATCACTGCATCACACCAAGCCTTGATAGTCTGCCCGAGTTCAATCCCTGGCCTGCTTTAGTCATATAAACATCATGGATTTTACGATACATACATATTTATGTATGTAGGTATTAAAGTTTATGTCACAGCGACCTTCCTCCTTGTAGTAGTAAATTTTTGACAAAGTAAAATAAATAGCTGCAATAATGCAATAAGTAATGCGCCTGTTTCACACCAGGGGCGCTGCATGGAAGTTATACATATATATAAATTAACAAAACCGTTGAAAAAACAATAAAAATAAATTTATTTAATCTACTATTCTATTTATCTATTTGTCACTTTACCATCTGTACTTATACTAAGTATACCTTTCTATTCTCAGGTAAAGAAAATGGAACTGATCCCAAGTTAGCTAAAAATTTACTCTACCTGCTTGGTCATCTGTCAAACCCAGCCTAAAGGCTAATATTGTTATTGTATATCTTGCAATATTAAAACTGTATAGGTACATCTGAAATTTTAGTTTATAAAATTATGCAAGCCAGCAGGTAAATCGATAAATTATTTACTTACATACATACATCTTATGTATGTATGTATACACATGTTAGACATGAAAAGCACTAAAATTAGAGTCAAAAGCGCCAAATTGAAATCATTGTTGTGTAAATAAATACGTATGTAAATAGAGTAGAATAAGAGATAAAGAATAGCAACGGCGTTCTCTTTCATTTCTATTATTATTATTATTATTATTATTATTATTATTATTATTATTATTATTATTATTATTATTATTATTATTATTATTATTATTATTATTATTATTACTATTATATACTTTTCCATTCATTTCAATTGACTTGTGTATATCTATAAGTATGTATGTATGTATGTATGTATGTATACATATGTATCTCCACCGATGTAAGCATGTATGTAAGTAAATGAATACTTACATACATAGTTCCTACATATTAATGTATGTATGTATGTATGTACATAAACAAACAAAAGTACTTTCTACATACATACTTACATACCTATTTACCCACATACAATTTATATACAGTGGCTTAATTTAATAGCCGGACATCATGACAAAGGTTCAATAAAACTGAAAATTATGATAGGGTGATGAAATAAAATTTATAAAAAAAATATTTCCACTAAGCGTTACAAGAATTATTTCGTGATAAACAAAAAAAAACATATCTAGAAGAAAAACAAGAAAAACTTCAGCCCGATTGCTGCAAGAAACTGGTGAACTCAGTTCCAAAGAGATAAGATGTCATTCGTTAATATAAGGGACTGCCCATGGAATATTAAAACATAAGAATATAATCATTACAGACATGAACTATTTTGGTGTTCGATTATTCATTTTTGTTTTGGCTCATCACAATATTTTTGTTTTAACGCTAAGCGGAAATACATTTTTTACATTATTGTTTTAGTTTTTTTAGTTGCTTTGAAAAATTTAGAGTTTTATTGAAAAAAATTCTTTGTTAACTTGGTGTCTCGCTATTAGATTGAGTCACTGTACACTGTACATTCATGCATACATAAGTATGTTTGCCTTTATTTCAATTTCTGTTTTGGTCTTTACATTTCTCTTAACTTGATGTACTTACATAGATACTTTTATGTTTGTATGTGTATGTATTTATTTTAAACCATCCGCACAGGGTGACCGTTGTGGGACTAAAGTGGAAAATTGTTTCTTTTTCGTGCGATTTGTTATTTTATGGACCACTTTTGTCGCTGTAGATAATTTCGAATGAAACTCCAAGGATTTGTTTAGAATAAGAAAATTCAATATAAAAATAAGTTTTTTCAAGCAAAAAAAAAAAAATAATATAAGTACCTGTTTGTTATTTTCTAAGCAAAAACTAAAACTTTGGCCGCTACCATAACAAATATGTATGTACACGATAGTTCAAAATTAAATGGCGTTCTAAAGCGACCAACGAAACATATGGAAATCATAAAAAAAAATTAAATTTTGATAAAACATTTTTTTTTATTTGTTTCAGTATACTCTGACAAATCATCATGAATAGACTCACGCTTGAACAACGCTACGAAATTATCCAAATTTACTTTGAAAATCAGTCGTCGATTCGCGCAACTTATAGACGACTTCGTCATTTTTATGGCGTACATAATCGTCCATCTGAACAAGCCATTCGTCGAAATGTGGATAGATTTCGTACCACATACTCTCTAGAGGATGCAATAACACCAACACGTCGAAGGAATGTGCGTAGTGAAGAGAATATCGCCGCTGTAAACGAAAGTGTGGAAGAAGATCCAAATTGATCGATTCGTCGTCGGTCGCAGCAATTGGGGCTCTGTCCGTCCACTACGTGGAAAATTTTGCGCAAAGATATCGGCCTACACCTGTATAAGATCCTGCTGGTGCAGGAATTGAAGCCACGAGACCATTATATGAGTCGTTCTTTCGCCGATTGGGCTCTAGAGCAGTTAGCAACTGACCCGTTGTTTTATCGCAAAATTGTGTTCAGCGATGAGGCGCATTTTTGGCTTAATGGGTTTGTTAATAAGCAAAATTGCCGCATATGGAGTGAGACCAATCCACAAGAGACAATACAGACTCCATTACATCCAGAAAAATGCACCGTTTGGTGCGGTTTTCACGCTGGTGGCATCATCGGACCTTATTTCTTCAAAAATGACCATCGACTTATTGAAATCAAAATTTGGCGATAACTTGATTTCGAGAAATGGACCTGTCAATTGGCCTCCAAGGTCGTGCGATTTGACACCTCTCGATTATTTCCTGTGGGGCTACGTGAAGTCACTGGTTTATGCTGATAAACCAGCAACAATTGACGCCTTGGAGGCCAGCATTGTTCGTGTTATTCGTGACATACGGCCAGCAGTGCTCGAAAAAGTGGCCCAAAATTGGACGTCCAGAATGCGCTTCGTCAAGAACAGCCGCGGTGCCCATATGCCCGAAATCATTTTCAAATGTTAATGTCACGTATTGATCTTTCGAATAAAAAAAAAATTTTGATTACAATTTAATTTTTTGTGTTATTTTTTAAAATTTTAAGTTATATCGGGCTTAAAAAAACACCATTTATAACGAAAATCAATTAACACTGGGATCCTCACAAAAACATAAATGGGACAAAAAGGCCAAGTTCCTATTCAAAGTTTAGGCCGTTAAAAGTAGTGAGATAAAAATTTTGACCCAGTTCTTCTTTGCCACAATACTACAATTTGCTTTGCATTATATTATTATTACATACATAAATTTGTAATCGTCAGGATGTCATATTATTTTTAGGCAACCTGCTTACTTGACAATATTTTTCCCCATATAAAGAAGTAAATAAATATCCGTTATTATCTTCGGTATTGCAAGATTACTTGCTTGATATATTTTATTATCGACCTCCTCCTCAGTTGTCAGTTGCTACACCTATAACATTTTGAGAACTGGCAACGCAAGTAAAGTTCGGTTGCCATTCATTCAGCTAACCATGAAATTCGCCAACGGTCACACTGCATACATACATGTACAAGAAAAAGAAATAGAAGAAAAATACAGTTCATTGTAGCTTAATGATACATTTGAAATCATTCCCCTTGACATTCATAAACAAAACTTACAAAAGAACACAGGTCTCGCGAAGAGTTCGAAACAAAAGTAATAAAACAAACATAACCGAAAAGAGGAAATAATCAAAAGTTTTATGTATTATAACAAACACATAAAATAAAATAAATAAAAGGAACTACATAATAAAAAAAGTAAGATACCTTCTACCTACATAATTTTTTTTAACATATTTATTTAAAAAAGAATATCCAGTATTTAATACTGAATAATATTATGTGTAATGGACAGTGAATTTTTTATAGTTTTTTTTTATTATTAAAATCTCTTTGCTTATCTGGCTGAGTTTATTAAAACAATAAGAACTTTTGAAAAGAAAAAAAAAACAAACAAAGATTTTTATAAACAATAGATTAAAAAAATGTCTATATATTGCTTTTGTTTGGAAATCTAAACAAAAAGTTTTTGTTTCTGTTTTAAGTGAATTGCACTCATACACACATACATACAAACATACATATGTACATACTTTTTTATGTGTATTGCGTTGTAACGAAGTTTGCATACCCTGCATTTAACTATCAGATACTTATTAAATACATATGCCATAGAAAACAATACCACAAAGAAAAATCACATTAATTAATACCTGATATGTAATTAAAAATTTTCAATTCTAAACAAGAATTGACAAACACATGAACCTGAGGCTGATTGTGAAATTATTGCTTCAACGAAATAATAATCAATTTCAGTGTATTTAATTTTTAGTAAAAAATATTTTACTAAATAAGTAAAATAATAATTTGGGATTATTAGTGCGTTAATAAATGTTACTTAAACTTAGATTGTAATAATTCCCAATAAAAAACACTAAAAATAATTTAAATTCTTTTTTGTAGCTACCAATTCTATTGAAAAAATATTTACAATTCCTATGTACATATGCATAAATCGCTCCTTCATTGCAACAGAGGCATAACTCAAAAAAGCTAATTTTGCGGAAGATAAGTGTTATATTTTCAATTTGAATGAATGAAGATATAAAAAAATTTTCTTATCTCAAGAGATGCTTGAAAATAACCAAAACCCAATTTTTTTCACTATCCGATTTTTTCTAAAAATATTGTTCGCATTACTGAAATTTGTTACACTTAAGCGTACTGCTTAAAATCAGTACAATACAATAGAAAAATTTAATAAAGTATGTAAGAGCGAAAAGGACAAATACTTTTTGCCATTTAATTTTTTAACGGACACAAATGCACAATTTTATTCAGCCTTAAGTTATGCAATCGATTTCTATTAAATAAATTTGTCATTGTTTATTTTTTCACTAAAGCGAAGTAAGTTTCATAAAAAACTTAGTTGTGGGCTTGCTTTAGGTTTTCAGTAATACGATATTTTCAGTAAAGCAATGTTTCGCTTAATCGAAGAGAATAAGACTAGCTGCGTTTGAAATCAGTGCGGGGATTTGTATCACTTTCAGTAATCCCATTTTTTCAGTAAAGCGTGTTGCGCTAGAGCGGATTCGACTGTATAAGCCTCTTAAATGAATATTTTTACACAATTTTGAGCATGATATGAAAATTTTTTTGCGCTTTAACTTCAAAAACGCATTTTTTTAGATATACCTATGTTGCAGTAAAGGAGCTATATGTAAATATGTACATACATATTAGATCCCAGTACAAGACCACTTACAAGAACATGAGGGATTTTTCAAATGCTTTACTACAGCGAAATCTTATAAAAGAAACGCCAAACAAAACTGTTGGAAAGACATTTGTTTCAGTTATTTTAGGTATAGGCGTAAAGAAGAAAATACTTCGTGACTTATTTTTCTGCTCCCATACAAACGCGCACATGCATACATGCTCACATGCTTTAAAAAACCACCTTTAAACACTGTGATGCGTATATGCGTTTGGTTGCGTGTGAGTGTTTGTTATGAACAAGAAGTCCTTGCGACTTGGATTGTAAACACTTACATATATACATTAGTGTCCTGCACACGACCATTTATAAGACCTTTCAAGACATGAGAGATTTTTCAAATGCTCTACTACAGCCAAATATTCTAAAACAAACGCTAAACAACACTGTTGGCAAGACGTTTTTTTCAGTTGTTTGGCTTGTTGTTTAGCGTTTGTTTTATAATATTTGGCTCTAGTAGAGCATTTGAAAAATCTCTCATGTCTTGAAAGGTCTTATAAATGGTCTTGTGCATGACTTGTGCTTCGATTATTAAAGACATTATTTATAATTGGTTTAGTTAATACATGCTAGGACAAAACATTTAAAAAACAAGATCTATTTACGATTTGAGCGGGATAAAGTTCGTATCGCTTTTTAAGCCAAATTACATCTGAAAAATATTAATGACCCAGCAAAAATAAAGACTCCAAAAAAGTCATGAAAATGTAGAGTTTGCGATCTGGAAGTAGTGAAAATTTCAATCCGATCTAATGATTTTTATATAGGGTTGTCATTGCAAGATGTTCTCTTTTTCGATGCCTGGTCACCGAATTGGAAGCGATATTAAGAAAAATTTCCTTTTTTGTGTTCTATGATAATATTTTCATCTAGGAAAAATTGTAAATAGTTACCTTTTTAAACAATTCGTTTCTTTTTATACGAATTTAAACCCGAAACAGTGTTTTCATGTAATTTTAAGCAAATAACTTTTAAATTTTAGACTAAAATTTATTCATAAATTTCTTTAAAAAAATAAATTTTTTTTTAATTCTGGTGAGTATTTTCTAACATTATGGAGGAGTTACAAAGTTTTGTATGACTAAAATAAGCTTCTACATGGTTTTTTGCTCACTCTCAGCAAATTAAAAATATTGATTTCTTGGAAGCAATGAAAATGTCATTCCAATAGAATGACTTCCATTTTTTTCACTGGGGAACAAATAATACTATAGTTAATTGTAAATATTCTGACTGACACATAGTTGAACGGAACAACTAGCTGTTTTCGAAGCCCACTAAAACTTCATCATCAGCGTTCCTTTCTGTTTGGTCCACTATGTGTGGTATCAGTTAATGTAGATTTCGGCTTTAAATACGTACGTAACTTTTATGCAAATGGAATATGTGAATTGTTTTTGATTCGTCGTAATTCAATTTGCTGAAAGCTTTGTATAATGAAAGCTCATGTTTATCAGCTAAATTTTATCATCTCTAAATTTACATTAATCTAGCAATTGTCGTTTGTTCTTTACTAATTATGCAAATATTAGTTAATTTGCTTATTTTTGTTCTACTTAGCTTTAGCCCGTTCAAATCATATATATAGAAACAAATTAAGTTTGAACAATAATAATTTAAATAGATCTATTTACATTTCAAGACTGTTTACGCAGCCCTTTAATACGAGTACATAAGTATATACATACCTTCCTACATCAATTTTCACTTGCACACAATGGAAGTTTTTACTTTTCAGGGTTTAAAGCAAAATTTCTCAAAGTAACGTAGGTATCTATGATTGGAAAAAATCACTTTTAACCTTTGCGAAAACGCAAAACTTTTAGTCAACTTTAAAGCCCATTACAGTCCACTATGATATATTATATTATCTTTAGTAGGTATAGGGTATAAAATGTATGTACATATGTATGTATGTATATTATTTTGTATTCTTTTTATTAATTCTCATATGCAGCGCTAATCAAACAACAAACCCACCATCATCCTCCACCACCATCGACCATCATTCTTTTTTGAGTGTATTATACTAAGTTTTGTTGTACATATGTACACTCGTACAAACATTCGTACACACATATAATTTTTTTTTATTTAAACTATTTTTTCAAGTTGTTTGCTTGATTGTGTGTGTGTGTGTGTGTGTGTGTGTCTTTTTTACATACTGTATTCTATAGATACATCTAATATTTAATGTTTGTTTTTTACATTTTGTGTTTTTGTATTTTATATATTTTAGACATACATACATATTTTGTTTTCGTTTTGGGGGACCCGTAACATTCAAAACAAACTTCTGTTGTATTTAGTTGGCAATCAAGTGTCGACTTAGCAATATATCGCTGGTGATATTTTCTAAATGTATATTTCATTCTTAAAATCTGCGTGTTTGTGTGATAAATTCTACATTAAATCGTAATTAAAAAAAACCCCTCCAGTAAAATAAATTAAATAGTACGAGTTTTAAGCCCTCCAGAGAGAAAAAAAAAATAGAAAAATATTCCACACCACAACCCCATTGAGAAAACTGATGAAGTGTTTTTATAAGAGTGAAAAATATAGAAGGTGGGTTTTTAAAGAAAATTTATAAAACGAAAGAAATAACACAAAGTCTCAAAGTCCTTAAAGGATACAAAAACACAGAAAAAATAGCTGTGGAAATAACAACTGCAAAATTAAACAAGAGTATAAGAGTGCATGGAATAAATAAGGGTGAAAATAACAAAAGAAGAAATGTTGAGAATTTGTTACATCAAAATAAAATAAAATAATAACTCACAAAAAATTTTTAAATATTGAGTAATTTTTATAGTTACGAGTCTATAAAAATTAAGAGCTACCAAAATAATATAAAAATATGGATTACAAATTTGTTTGATACTCGTAATTTGCTGACTGATGCTTAAAACGTAAAACAATTTTTAATGATTTTATATTAAAAACAAAAACCAGTTGGTGTATGTTTTTTTGTAAGTAAATTGTATAACGGAAATTATTTTACGTTTTAGAAAAACCGCCAGAGTAAATTTCTAAATAAAATTCATATAAATATGTATATTATAAAAAAAAGAATACTCTATCGAGTTTTAAATATGTATCTGCGTCCAAAAATGCTTAAACCGAGCTAAGCTGATTTTTAGTTAATTTCACCTCTGTAATCTTAATATTCGAAATTACTTCTAAGCAAAGTCTCAATGATTTTGTGCGATTTTTCTGGAAGTTATAGCGCAATGAATGGCTGCTTATATTTTTCTTTGAACTCATAATAAGTTCATGTGGGCATTTCCACAGAAAAGTGAATTTTTTGTCAAGTACACAAATAAAAAAAATTTGTAAGTACACTTAATTTTTTTATATCAGTTAAATAATTAACTGATTTTGAAGCTACAACGATTTTTGTAAATAAAATTAACGAAATTGTAAGTTAAAGGAAAATCTTTAAAATATTTTCAATAAATATAACAAGTACCCAGTGAAAAAAAATGGAAGTCATTCTAGTGGAACTACATTTTCATTGCTTCCAAAAAAGCGATATTTTTAATTTGCCAATAGTGAGCAAAAAACCATGTAGAAGCTTATTTTAGTCATACAAAACCTTGTAACTCCTCCATAGTGTTAGAAAATACTCACCAGAATTAAAAAAAATTAATTTTTTAAAGAAATTTATGAACTAATTTTAGTCTAAAATTTAAAAGTTATTTGCTTAAATTTACATGAAAACACCGTTTCGGGTTTAAATTCGTATAAAAAAAACGAATTGTTAAAAAACGTAACTATTTACCATATTTCCTAGATGAAAATATTATCATAGAACACAAAAAAGGAAATTTTTCTTAATATCGCTTCCAATTCGGTGACCAGGCATCGAAAAAGAGAACTTCTTGCAATGACAACCCTATGTAAAAATCATTAGATCAAATGGAAATTTTCACTACTTGCGCATCGCAAACTCTACATTTTCATGACTTTTTTGGAGTCTCTTTTTTTACTGGGTAGTTTATTGGAATTTTTTTTAACATTTATTTTTATTAGATTTTAAAGTTATTTCAATTAAAGCTATTGCGAATTGTTGCATTTCCGTACAAATTTTGATTATCATAGTTGTTACATTAACAATATTTTTCAAACACAATCATAACCCTTGAAACGATTTTTTGCATATCTGCGAAAAACACTAACTCTGCTTTTAAACTCGGCAGCAGTTCTAGCATCCGAACTTAAAAGAAAACAATTTGGAAATGGACGACCGTAAATCGAACAACAAGCTTTATTGCTCAGTCATCGTGAGTGATAAAAAGTTGACATTTCTGTGGAAATTTTAATAATAGTAATAATAATTAATTTGGCTTATACTTTGGTATATTTAAAATTTAATATATGTATGATAATAATACTTATACATACGTACAATATAATTGGGGTATTCAGAAGGTACTCATAAATTAACACATTTTAAAGAAGAAATAAAACGAAAAAATATGACTGCTGTGAGCAACCCCTTATAATTTACAATTATTAATATTATACTTATTTGTATTTTGGTTTTAGCAGCTTTGTACATTGCCTACTCTCTCTCTCTCTCTCTCTCTCTCAATTCCTTTGGTAACCTCTCACGCATTTCTACATGTAGTTATAACAAAAAATAAACATAGCTGAGAAAGTCTTATTACTTTATGACTTTTTTGTTTGAGTCACAACAACAATTTTTTTAAACTATGTTAAAATGTTAAGACATTATGACACTTAGGACACTTAAGACACCCTTGTGAATACTCCAAATATAAAATGATGTTTCCTAAAAATTTTTATTGTGTGAAATCCCCACATACAACAAACAAAACAATATTGACCAAAGTCTTGAAGAAATTGCAGTAAAATTTATAATAAGACCAACATTAATAAATTCAGTAAAGAGCGACTTTGAATCGCACACGAAGGGTTCCGTAAGGACACTACAGTTGTAATAGTATACGAACTTAAGCTTATATAATCGAATATCTTACTTATGGAGCGATTCACTAACTTTTTTTAACAATAATCGCATCGTTAAAATAATTACAACAAAAATTTATCGAATTTGCTATTCAGCAATATTTTGAACGATATTTGCTGTAGGTTAATGTCGGCTGTGTCTTTATTTAAGCGACAATAATTTGTGTGCTGTTAATTTTATCGACAAAAATCAACAGAAAATATCAGCTGAGTCCTATCGTTAAAAATAAGTTTCAGAATCACACAATCGATATTTTAAGCGACAAAAAGAATGGACAAAAATGACGACTGTCGAATCGTTAAAAGTTACTGAATGAAAAAACTGAAAATTTTTTTTGTAGAAAATTCAAGACAAAAAAAGTTTGAGCACTAATAATTATTCTTCTTATCTAAAAAAATTTAAAAGTTTACTAACATAACACTGATGAACTCGTATTAATTGTTGTGGCATTATTTTCTGTAAATTTAAAAATTACTTAAGGGTAGTAACGTCTTCTTGTTTCAGAAAAAGAAAGACAAATGAACTTAACTACCATAAAAACGTACACACATATAAATAGAAAATAAATTGTTAAAAAAATACATAAGTATCCATATTGTAAGTAAATTTCGGGAACAATTTTCAAGTAAACTTTATTATTATTATTGATCCTGTAACGTTTTTTGCTTTTAATTTAAAAAAAAACAAATAAAATAAAAGTGTAGTTACGTCCGTTCGCATTTAAACTGACGTTATGTACATCCAATAAAACAGCTGTTTTTGATATTCACCCTTATTCCAGTTCTCGACGTCGACGTCACTTTAAAATAACAGTAAGAAATTGGGGATTCTGTACCTGTTGTCGAAAACAACTGTCCCCAGGGGAGTCTATGTATTTAGACTACGGGTGTTGCAATCCCGGGGCCCCAGCTAAGGGTAATGAGGTTTTTTCCGCTGGCGGACCTTTGGCCCATTACCCGTAAAACTTATGTTGTTACTACCCGATCTCTGAAATAACAGAGCAAAGGATGTGCACATATTTATAAAAGGAAAACAATTAATTAAAGACCGTTGTTGCCAGCTGGGTGCAACGTTACCTAGAACTGCCCCTGAGTTCAAAAGACGATAGAGGTGAAGCCCTTGTGGTGGAACTTCGAGGTCTCACCAGAGGCTACTTCTGGTGCCACGGGTGCCGGTTGCCCGACAGCTGAGCTGCCCAGAGATAAATGCATTGCGGTTGTCAAGATTCTGTGCTAAAAAGGTTTGTCGTCCTTCTATATAAGGGCGGTGCACTTATGTGTCAGATCGTAGTAGGTACAAGATCTTGGTGGCGTGCTTGCGTTCTTCTCGCGCGGGTGGTTCCCGCTGCTCTGAAGTTTGAGTGCATGTAGCGGTCGTCAATATCCCTTGCTAAAATACCGAGTTCGTCCTACCCCACGGGGTTAAAGGGATGATTTTAGTATGTGTGGAGTAAGGCATTGGATACTTGGCGACACAGGCATGCGTTCGTTACGGATGAGTGGTAGCTGTGCCGGCAATGGTTGAGGAATTCTCTTGGGGACTACGCTATGGTGTATACACAACACTATAGCGTGGAAGCCGGAGAATTATCGTGGTGGCTGTGGTTGCTACCAAAATCGCTGGGAGAATAGTCTTGGCTTCCCAGTGTTAAATCAATGCTAGTGATTGGCGTGACGCGGTCAGCCAGACACTATTCTAGGTGCTGTTGCCATTCAACAGAAGCTGCTATGGGCACGGACATAGCAGCAGAGTTTAGATAGCTCAAAGTACCTAAGCAAGGTACTTGAATGTAGTACAGGGATAACTATATACAAAAGATTGCAACCTATGTGCCTTTTCGGAGTGGACATAGGTTCATTCTAAAAAGGGTGCATGGGGGCGTTGGTCTGGCGTCTAACCCAGCACCCGGTGCTTTGGCACCCGTGAGGTAAGGCCGTCAAGGCAGGTACTCACGGAAAGCTTTTGCACATCTGTCGAAAACAACTGACTCCTGTTGGCAGGCTTATGCTATTTTCTGGACCTTAGTGAACGGAAATAGATTATCAGTGGCACAAAATTGTTTTCGAGAACGAGTAAAGAAGCCCCAGTTTTACATATTATGCTAAAATGGCATCGATGTCGACGACTGGAATAACGGTGATTGTATAATTTTATACTAGGAAAAAGTAATCACCATACCAAATTAAATACCAACCATTATAAAAATGAAGTAAAAAGAACAGACTGTAGTGCTCTGTATCATTTCCTCGTGTAACCCACATCTAGTTTTTTAAACAATTGATCTTTTTAAATATTTAATTGCTTTATTACTTTGCATATTATGAGTATGATCTGTGCTTCATTTTCTTTAGAATACCAAAATGCGGTTTATTACGAGTAGTTGGTAACGTAAATTATGTATTTAACACCAGAACAGCAACCAAAAATTTAATGAATGTGAGTTACACCACTTCTGCGCTGATAGCCTCATATAGAGGTATATACATAAAAAAGCAGAAAAATACAACCGGGCCAAGGTTGGCAAAGCATTTTCTAAGGCGGTTAAAACGTTGGCAAGTAGTAAGATATTCAACGTTTAAAGTGCTTTGCCAACACGAAAATGATAACGTCTATCTGTTTCATGCCCATGGGCAAGTATTGCGAAAACAACAAAATCTGTGCCTTGCCAATATTCACTCTTATCGAGAATAGGAGGTAAAAACTGTGTTCACGTGAAATATTTCCAATTAACAAAAAATTGTGAAAAAAAAGGAAACTCAGCAACCACAATTTTAGGTCGGTAGGTTATCATTTTGTTCAGTAAAACATTTTCCCACTACTTCACTGATGAAATGCATATGCCTTATATCAGAATTAATAAATAATTACTACAAGAGTTAATTTTTAATAATTCATTCTCGTACGAGTGTATGTATCACAAGAAATTGTATCCAAACTTCCAAAAAAAATTATTATATATTTAAAAATGTGGAAAGCTACACAATTTTATTTTTTCATGTTATCCGCTGGAGCAATTGCTTTAAAGAGTGCGTCATATGTTGAAGTGTACAGTCACTTTTCAATTTTATTTACTTTTTTCCACTAAAACGCATTAAATATTTGTTAAAATTCTTTGTGGAGCATATGCCTAGATATTATGGCTCTAAATCGCAAATTATGAACATGCAAAATCTAATCCATAATCCATAATCTTTTTCAGAATTTTCAGCTTTTGACTTTGGAAATATTAAAATAGGACAACATTCACATCCTTGTTGTCTGTCTGCATCATTTGACTATTACTTTTAACCGAATCTTCCTGTTTTCCAGTCCTTAGAAAATAGTAAAAGTTATTTTGGCTTTCTTTGTTCTCTAACTCACTCAAATAAAAATTTAAAAAATATCAGTTTACGACAAAAAAAAGTCATTGGAAAACCATTTTTCAGGTTATTAAAATGGTTTCTTAAGTAAAAATACTTTCCCAGCGATAAAATTTTTGTACGGTTGGCAATTTCGGCATTTGCGTACCCGTATGTGTGTATGTATGTATGTTTTTTATTTGCCAGTTGAGTCTGGTAACACAGTTCTCAGAAACTGGCAACGCAACTAAAGTTTGGGTGCAAAATGAAAAAAAAGAAAACGAACTGCCGTATAATTCTCCATAAATTTCCTAATTTTTTTTCGGAACCAGTGGCACGCTGGAACTTATTTGCGAAAGAAAAAATAAATTCAGTGAAGTGCGACTTTGACCCGCGCACCAAGGGTTCCGTACGGGCTCGAGATATGTAATTCAATACGAACAATATAAACTATAGTTTTGGGATTTTTTTCGTTTTTGGGTTTTTTCGGTTTTAAGCGTTTTTTTAGTTTGGGGGTTTTTTGAATTTATTGGCGCTTTCTGAGTTTTAGCACTTTTTTCACTTTTTGGCGATTTTTTTTTTGGTTTTTGAAGTTTTTTTAATTTTGGCAATTTTTATTATTTTGGCGTTTATTTTAAATTTTGGCGATTTTTTTATTTTGGCGATTTTTTTTTTAAATTTGGCAATTTTTTTTTAATTTTTGGCGATTTTTTTTTCTTTTTGGCGGTATTTTTTTCACATAAACAATTATTTTGATTTTGGCGCATTTTTCGCGTTTTGGCGATTTTTTTCGGTTTTTTGGCGTTTTTTTCATATTGGCGATTTTTTTCATTTAAACGATTTTTTCGAATTTGGCGATTTATTTTAGTTCTAGAATTTTTTTTTTAATTTTGTGGATTTTTTTCGATTTGGTGATTTTTTTAAAATTTTTGGCGATTTTTTTCAGGTTTTGGCAATTTTTTTCGGTTTGGCGATTTTATAATTTTCGGATTTTTTAGTTTTACCGTTTTTGAAAATTTCAAGAGTTTACCTCTTACGGTCTCCAAGATATAGCAATTTGTCAAAATTACATAGTCAAAATTGCATTAACTGATGGACCACCCTTTAATTTAAATTTTTTAATATTTTAATGTTTATTGTTGTAGTCTATATAAAAATACAGTAATTTTACAAATTTCAAGTGTCAATATACATATGTACATACAATTGTATGTATATTACATGAGATTTATAATTTTTCGTCGCTCGTTTTGGAGCACCCTTTAATTTCTAATTCTCATGTATTTGTTGTTGTAGTGGCCAAGGTTCTACATACTCTGTCCAAATTTCAGGTCCGTAGCTCTTACGGTTCCTGAGAAAATGCCGTGTGACGGACAGACGGACAGACGGACAGCGTAGCGAAAACAATAGGGTTCCATTTTTTACCTTTGGTGAACGGAACCCTAACAAGAAAGAACTAGGACAAATTTCTTTGGTCTTAATTTGAATATTTTTATTTATTTAATACATTTTCATTTCTTTATTATCTACACAAAAAAATCTTTGGTCTTCTTTAGTTGTAAGTGTGTAAATTATAGAAATAATGACCTGTTTCCGATATCGAAACAAAGATTTCGACTGCAAACAACAATAAAATATGAAAATTTGTTTTTATTTTCAATATAAATTGTAAATCGAAAGTTTTCTTTCGAGATATCGTGAAACAGGCACTAAGTAAAATAAATAAATATTTTTCGAAAGACTCAGTTGGTGGTTGATTTAAATTTTAAACGTTTGTTCTCGACAATCCATCGGATCTTAGATCTTTGGAATTTTCAGAAGAAACAACTTTGTCGCTGAGAACACGATAGCCGTTCTCATAAGCTTGGTATCTAACTCGATGCGTCTCACCATCTGGTGTCTTATATTCATACATGCCAGTGACTTTACCGGAGGCATCCCTCTCTTCTTGTCTTGTTTGATTCTCATTTTTGAATCCAAATTTGTAACTACCCGACGCATCTGGACCTAAATATTGTTGGTTATCATTACTTCCTTCTGCCTCTACATTTTCGTCACGTTCAGAAGCAGGCTGAGTCAAAAGAGCTGCTGGTAAGACCTGAAGAGGAAAACAATGATAACAATTTAGTCAGATTTAAAAAAGAAACACAAAATCCATTAATTTTAGTTTGTTTAAATGTTTTTAAATATATGTACAATACTCATTCGTTGTATATTTTGTGACTTGTCATGATTTTATTCAGAAGAGTTTTGAAGGGCGTGTCAGCGAAGAATTTTTTCATTCTGAATTGGTTCTGAATAATTAAAAACCTGGAGAAAACTTATCCTTTTCATATTTTAACATCTTCTATAGGTGCGATCAAATACGAGTAGCTTGTGAATGTTGTTTGTTGATTTAACAACGATAATTTTCTTGTTTTGTATACACGTTCTTTAATAAACTACAAACAAAATAAACTCATACGTTTTCCACTAAACGACATAGTTTTTCCCTCTTTGTAAACACATATACAAAGTGTTGGTTGGATTATTTTCTTGTCGGTTTTTGCCTCGATGAGAGGAACCAACTTTGGAGCGGCCCTTCTACTGCGTACCCGAATGGCTTCAAAACAATTAAAAAATAAATGCTTGGAATATCTGCATAAGTTTTGCAATTAAAATGTGGTAGTAATGTAGTTAGTTACCAATTATTGATTTGTAGTTAAAAATTAAAAGGGGTTTTAAAGAAGATCGGAACGTTTCATTATCAAACTACGAAAAAAAAATTAAAATAAATATTGTGTTAAATTATTTTCCTTGCATAATTGAATGTTGCGGGACTCGCTTCCCAACGAAGAGTCTGTGCATCGTTTTTGAAACGAATGTGAGAACGTTTAGAATTGCAAAAACACATCATATGACAACCAATGTAATAATAATTTATTAAATTTTCTCGATGCGAAAACTTCTCACAGGTTACTGGAACGAAATACGACTACTGACTGATCTTCTTCAGTACAACGGGCGATCGTCTTTTCTTGCATGGATTTAAAATGTCAAATTACGTGGTCATTTTTAGGACTATGCATCTCTTTTTAGTTTTCAGTGATCGAGGTCCTGATCGCACAGCCAAAATACCACATAGTTGAAGAGAAAGCCATTAAGCTTGGCCAAAGTAGTGCCAGTCAGCTAAACTCTATTGAACAAGACTACCACTCGAAGGCGAAGCTAGCTCCAAATTTTTTATAATTCCTTCTCCTCCTTTTTGCACTTATTAATTTGATGCGAAACAAAATGCAAATATGTCGTGCAAAATAATTTTCCAAGAACAAAACTTTTAATATACCACATTTTTAGATCTGTATAAAAAGTAGTTAATAATTTTTCTAAGACTATTTAAAACTTTTCCATATTGTCCTGGATATTTGCTTGCAGAATAATGAAATAAAATTACTGAATAGCAGCAGCGTTAATTTCGAATTCTAAATTTCAAACTCTTCTGATATCAAGCAAGGATTTTATTAACATTTTTTTACCCAGTTTTAATACTCACCACAAAAATGACACAAAACAAAATGGGCTTCATGTTAATTTCTAAAACTTTGGAACACTTTCAACACAATTATAATATTTAATTGATTTACTTGTACTGTTAAGAACTTTATAACTTTAAAACTCCAAGATCTGCCTTTTTATATATTCGTTTTTCTAGGCAAATGTTGAAAAATATTTGCTCAACGTAGACAAGAAATATATAAAATAAAAAATACATCTACATATATTTTATGTACGAGTACATATGTATGTATGTATGTGTATGTATTTAATTAAAAATTTCACAATTAAACACATACATACATACATATGTACGAGTACATACGTTGAATATTAGAGAAGTCGAAATTTCGATTCCGAAAATCGCGGGATTTCTTTTAAGAATTGCTGAACATTTTCGGAATAAGTTGATCATATTATATTTTCAAATCTAAACTAATTTTGATCTTTTGTATCATAAATAAAATATGTACTTTATTTTAACATTCCAAAATTGATGTGTTTTTGTTTACAATAATGTATTCGGAATTTGCTTAAAGCAAATATCCTATACTTTATCAAATTTTTCCTTAAAATATTAAAAATCTACTGTAGACTTAATTGTTTTTTTACATCTAAAGTTAAACCCTGCTTTTAACGTTTAAACCATAAACAGCTGATTTTGCGTTTACACTGCAAGTTTGATAAATAACAGGTTTTCTAATAAATTTGTTTAAAATAAAACAAATACGTGCTGCATTTTTTTCCGATTTTTGTAACATTTATTTGACAAATTGTACAACAACTGTTTTTATTTGTATGAAAAACTCAGAAATTTTACAATGCAGACTAAAATGAAAATTATTTTATATTTTGTAAATAAACATTTTAAAATTATGGAAGTATTTAAGCAAAGTGAAATCAAGTAATTATGTATAAAAAAATGCACAAATACATTTTAGCCAAACATTTTCAGTCATATCGTCTATTTTAACTTTCCCGAGGTCAATGAGAATATTTTAGTTGATTTCTGTCCATTTCTGTTTTTCTCCACAATTTTTTTATTATTATTGCGGCTGAATATATTTTTAAATTGAAAATCTTTTAAACGGTATCTATTCTTATTCACTGGCATAAACATTATCAGCTGCTTCCGGTTATTTTAACTTGGCAGCACTGAATTTAGCACAGCGAAAGTAAGGTTGCTTTTCATAAAAACTACTTAAAACCAATTTAAAAATTGCTGTAAGTTGGTTTTAACAAAATCATTTTGTATGGTAAAAGTAGGTTTTAAAAATTGGTTTTAATGTTAAAATCAATAATAAGAAATAAATTAAGGCAATATAAAAAACGATATTTCCCTCAGATATCTATCTTCCAGACATCGGAAAAATAATTTATGATTCAAGAAAACACAGTAATCACTAGTCCCATTTTTTTGTTAAAGCGGTTTATATTTTAGATGACGATATGTCTGTTTTTTTCATATAAAATATTTATACATATAATACTTATATACATATTTATGTATGTGTGTATATATGTATAGGCCGGTAAATTAAATACTTTCATTTAATTTGTTTAATACATATGCATAAAAGTATGTACATATGAATGTATGTATGTATACATACATACATACATACATAAATGCATACACACACATAAACACATACATATCTTCTCATAATATCCAATTTATTAGAAGTTAACTGAATACTGAATCTTGTAGATATATTATCGCCCAAGTTCTTACGCCGGCACATGTAGGCAAATATTTGTTCTTGCTGTCATTGATCGAGAAGTATTTTTCTAATGAAATAAACATGTTTCAAGGGCATATATATGAATATACCCTGCAAGAAACTTGGGAATAAGTGTCTCCACGTCACCACTTTTGTCGGCTATGTCAGCGACATTGGCAACGGGGCGTCTATCCTATTAATATTTGCTTGTGATGAGAAGAAAATATTTTGTCAGATATAGACTTTCGGCGGCGGCAGCTGAGTCATATGGTTCCAAAAGTACTAACAAGTCTATAGTGCCAATGTCGGTATAGGATTTTCAATGACATGCATATACATACTAAATGTCTATAGCAAAAAGCCTTGTCTATACACAGTTCGTCAGTTTTGCTATTGACACTTGCCAGCAAAAATTATTGCTCCCGCTAAGCATTTTTGTAAAGGAATGTCAAACTGATTTGGCTTACGATGTCCCATTTTAGAGCATATCGTTTCAAGGGCTTACTTCAGTGCAATTAATTTGTAGTGAATTTATGGAATATTGAAGCTTCCAAACGTTAGTATTGTCGTCCTATTATATTCGTAACACTACGTAAAAGTATATATTTTAATGATCGCCTTACACTAGTGCTTTCTGTTATGCACTGGTGTAAGGGAATGTGGGTAAAGATTGTATTTTTATTTTTTATTTTACATTTTCAGCCATACATTTCTGCATTTGGTAAGGTAATACATATGTGCTTATTGTGAAGCACGTTCTTAAGACAGGAAAAGTATGTACTGCTTCCAAACCCAGGATTATTTTTTTGCTGGGTTCCTAAAGGGTACATGCTGTATACATACGTAAGCACAATATAGTTAGTTTTCATAAATTTGTTATTTTTCATAATTTTTATGAAATACTCTTGCGTCACATCCGTTTATTAACTAATATGTTTTTGCTCAATAGAGTTTTTTGCGTCTTAGTTTTATTTAACTAAATTATGTTCTTTTAAAAGTATAGAACCTAAATTTCAATAAAACACCGAAAAATTGAATTTGGCTTCTTTCGAAAGATAATTAATTCCTTGTCATATATCTATGAAAATGTGTAAATTCCCGCCATATTGCGTATGGAGAATGCAATTTTCAATAAAATTTATGTCTTTAAGTGATGACTTGGGTGATCAGCCCCCTTATTCTGTAACTCACTGAAGCTAAATCTTTATCGCTAAAAATCTTTAAAGTCGAATGAATTATCGCTTTCAAACTTGCATTGCTATATCAGGCATACAAGATATATATAAAGATTTAGTCCGCGATAGTTTAGTGCTTAATGTCATCAGCATTTTAACGATGGACGGTATTCGTAGCTAAAGTGTATTACAGAATAAGGGGGCAGATATAAAAAAAATTGCAGCTAAATCGACTTTAAAAACTGCTAATAATATTAAGCTTAATAATAATAAAATGTATTTTTTTATAATTTTTAACATGATAAATCAGTTACTGTCTTATTTCATTTGAATAAAGCAAAATTGGTTCATTAAAGAACGATTCCAATTTTAATGAATAAAAATAAAATGACCCAAAAAAAGGACAAAATGGCCCTAAAAACATTAATAAATTACACTTAAAACTTGTTTATTTCAATAAATTTGTTGTAAATTATAATATGTACTCTTATATATTTAATGATTTTTAAACTTTCAAATCAAATCAAGATCTACGATTATCTGATGAAATATTTTTGTAGATTGAAAAGTTCCTTTACACATCACACATACACACAAGTTTCCAAATGTAGCTTGTAGCGTCAAAATTAACTCTAGAAATCTCTGTAGATATGCTCCATAGTGTCTCGAAACACTGATTATAATATATATAATAAATATATAATATATATAATATATGCATATTATATATGTATATATAATATACATATATATATAATATATGTAATAAAGAAGAATTGCAAAAAAAAAACAAATAAAAAAAGGAAAAATTACTAACAAATTGCATAAAACAATAAATAAATTCAGTAAAGTGCGACTGTGTATCGCTGTTTTATCTAAATGACCTATCTAACATTTTTATTTTTTTATATGGAAACGTGTGATATATTTTTACTGCTATAGGCTCAACAGTAATGTTTACAGTCATAAAAATTGTAGAAAAGGTCTACCTACTATGACTCATAAAGTCTGGTAGTTGACTTAACTAATTTATCAAACAAATTTCAGTTAGATCGGTTAGTTAAAACAGCGACGATATGTAGTATAATACTATACGAACTTTAGCCTATATAATCGAATATATAGTACTATCTGATGCAGACATTTAAGTACCCGGTAAACTTGTGCTTCAGGTTTTGGCGACTTTTCTAGTATTTGTCACATTTGGGGATCAACGAGTGGGCCTTCTTTCGATTTGGTCTCACTTATTACTCCTGAAAATATACTTTTCACGTCTTTGGAGATCTTTCCATCGCTATTCATAGCTTATACCAAATCGTTCATTGTGTCTAATTTGATATACGCGATATGAGGAATTTTTTTGGTTCCCGGAATCGCATATGATCTGAAGGACCAATTCATAAAAAAGCAAGAATATTTTTTTAATTCCCCAGCTTTGTCATTTCTTTTAAATCGGCACATATGTATATCTCACAAAAAGCGATCGTACGGATTTCTCTTGAGCAGAAATTTTATGTTTTGATAGCTCTCTTTCATAGTCATGGTTTGAGCTAATGACGGTTATTGATTTCCATTATGAAGCCACACTGCTTTCCGAGTCAATACCATATTTTTTTAATTCCAGGAACCATAAAAAATAATTCATTTATGTGGAAATAGTTGAAGATCGAAAAACGCCCATATTAATTTGATTTAAAGATAATTTTATTTTGAATCTTTAAGGGCCAAATTTACAGTCATTAGTTAATTATTAGTAAACTAAAATGATAACTATTGTTTAACTAATACTTCATATTCACAGTGGATTGTTTAACTAAAGTTCTTAATATGGGGAAAGAATGGTAACCCTATCAAACAAGTAAGTTTAATTATCGACAGCTCTGCTATATCATATGGCTTTTGTTTACATTTGCTGTATTGTTTCTTAAAAATTTATAAAACAGTGCGCGCTCATCTAAGTTTACGGTGAAAAATATTGAATTATTGCTGAAATTGGTTTTTAATATAAAATAAAATAAAAAGAATGTCTTACAGCTAAATACAAAGAAGATGCTTGAAAATGTATGTGTGAAATGTGTATAAAAATTTTCACAATGCAGCAATACTAAAAAAGTTTACAACGAATCAGCTGTTGTCTAACTGCTTGTTAACCAATGAGATTTGGCGGTTTAACTAATGGTAAACAAAGAGTAGTGAATCAAATATTATTGGTTAAACTATTGCTATTAGTTAACTAATGACTGTAAATTTGGGCCTAAGTGTTTACATTATCAAAATCGAACAAACTGTTACAGAGTTATATTGAAATATTAGAAAAAACATGAACTTACCGTTTACACATGCAATTACAAGTGCAAATAACTCAATACATCGTTATTTTTGGTAATACAATCATAATGCTACAAGTAGTAGGCTCAATGGCAAGAGATTTTCATTACAAGTGGTTGTTTTACTTGCTTGTTGCAGAATTGTCAAAAGTAAAATCAGTGTTACCGTTTAAGGACTTTATTTTAATTTTAATGAATAATTTTTACATGGAATAATTTTTAAAATATTATTATTTCAACTTATATGGAGAAAAATTAATATAAAAAGTAAAATCATGTAATCAGGTATGATTTATTATTGCTTTGCAGTATAATTTTGTTAATTATTCTGTTAAAAAGTTGCTCAATTAATTTGCTTCCCTGAAATGTTCTATGTTAAAAATTTGGCAACCCAGACATTGAAAACTCATACAAACATACACAAAATAGAAACAACATACGGAATAATTTTCCTTAAAACCTTTGCCTTCAACGAGTGCAAGTGTTTTTATTACTTCATTCAATGTATTAATACGTACACGCAACTTGTAACAACATATTTTTATTTATTTATTTTATTTTTTTGCAGAACAATGTTTATTATGAACTGCAACGTGGCTTGACAAAATTTTACAAAAAACTTTTTGACTTATCTACAAGTTTGTTTAGTTTTTTTTTGTTTTGTTTTTTGCTTCTCTTGTAAAATAATACTTTTGGTAGTTATGCCTTTTTTGCGTTTTAGCTGATCTTAATTTAATTTAATAATTTATTTATATAAATAGTTCTATTGTTTTACAATTACAATTATTTTCTTCTTAGTTTTTTTAAATTTTTTTCTTCTTAATTCTGAGCGTTGAAAAATGCTTCAAAGGAATTTTGAAACTTTGTTAACGATTTTTAATAATTCATTCTCGTACGAGTATTTATCACAAAAAATTGTATCCACACTTCAAAAAAATCTATTAGATATTTAAAAATGTGCGGTTTAATGAATTTTTTTATGTTATATGCTGGAGCAATTGCTTTAAAGAGTGTGGCAGATGTTGCAGTGTACAGTCACTTTTTAATTTTATTTACTTGTCGTGGGTACATGCTCCTATTTTTTCGTAAATATGTGTTAAAATTTTTTGTGGAGCATATGCCTTCATATTATGGCTCTAAATCGCAAATTATGAACATGCAAAATCTAATCCATAATCCATAATCTTTTTCAGAATTTTCAGCTTTTGACTTTAGACATATTGTAATAGGACAACATTCACATCCTTGTTGTCTGTCGACAGTATTTGACTATTACTTTTAACCGAATCTTCCTGTTTTCCAGCCTTAGAGAATAGTAAAAGTAATTTTGGCTTTCTTTGTTCTCTAACTCACTCAAATAAAAATTTAAAAAATTTCAGTTTACTACAAAAAAAAGTCATTGGAAAACCATTTTCCAGGTTATTAAAATGGTTTCTTAAGTAAAAATACTTTCCCAGTGATAAAATTTTTGTACGGTTGGCAATTTCGGAATTTGCGTACCCGTATGTATGTATGTATGTATGTATGTTTGTTATTTGCCAGTTGAGTCTGGTAATACAGTTCTCAGAAACTGGCAACGCAACTAAAGTTTGGGTGCAAAATGAAAAAAAAGAAAACGAACTGCCGTATAATTCTCCATAAATTTCCTAATTTTTTTTTCGGAACCAGTGGCACGCTGGAACTTATTTGCGAAAGAAAAAACAAGAAAGAACTAGGACAAATTTCTTTGGTCTTAATTTGAATATTTTTATTTATTTAATACATTTTCATTTCTTTATTATCTACACAAAAAAATCTTTGGTCTTCTTTAGTTGTAAGTGTGTAAATTATAGAAATAATGACCTGTTTCCGATATCGAAACAAAGATTTCGACTGCAAACAACAATAAAATATGAAAATTTGTTTTTATTTTCAATATAAATTGTAAATCGAAAGTTTTCTTTCGAGATATCGTGAAACAGGCACTAAGTAAAATAAATAAATATTTTTCGAAAGACTCAGTTGGTGGTTGATTTAAATTTTAAACGTTTGTTCTCGACAATCCATCGGATCTTAGATCTTTGGAATTTTCAGAAGAAACAACTTTGTCGCTGAGAACACGATAGCCGTTCTCATAAGCTTGGTATCTAACTCGATGCGTCTCACCATCTGGTGTCTTATATTCATACATGCCAGTGACTTTACCGGAGGCATCCCTCTCTTCTTGTCTTGTTTGATTCTCATTTTTGAATCCAAATTTGTAACTACCCGACTCATCTGGACCTAAATATTGTTGGTTATCATTACTTCCTTCTGCCTCTACATTTTTGACAGGTGCGTCACGTTCAGAAGCAGGCTGAGTCAAAAGAGCTGCTGGTAAAACCTGAAGAGGAAAACAATAATAACAATTTAGTCAGATTTAAAAAAGAAGCACAAAATCCATTAATTTTAGTTTGTTTAAATGTTTTTAAATATATGTACAATACTCATTCGTTGTATATTTTGTGACTTGTCATGATTTTATTCAGAAGAGTTTTGAAGGGCGTGTCAGCGAAGAATTTTTTCATTCTGAATTGGTTCTGAATAATTAAAAACCTGGAGAAAACTTATCCTTTTCATATTTTAACATCTTCTATAGGTACGATCAAATACGAGTAGCTTGTGAATGTTGTTTGTTGATTTAACAACGATAATTTTCTTGTTTTGTATACACGTTCTTTAATAAACTACAAACAAAATAAACTCATACGTTTTCCACTAAACGACATAGTTTTTCCCTCTGTGTAAACACATATACAAAGTGTTGGTTGGATTACTTTCTTGTCGGTTTTTGCATCGATGAGAGGAACCAACTTTGGAGCGGCCCTTCGACTGTGTACCCGAATGGCTTCAAAACAATTAAAAAATAAATGCATGGAATATCTGCATAAGTTTAGCAATTAAAATGTGGTAGTAATGTAGTTAGTTACCAATTATGGAATTGTATTTAAAAATTAAAAGGGGTTTTAAAGAAGATCGGAACATTTCATTATCAAACTACGAAAAAAAATAAAAATAAATATGGTATTAAATTATTTTCTTTGCATAATTGAATGTTGCGGGACTCGCTTCCCAACGAAGAGGCATTAAGGCATTAAACTTGGCCAAAGTAGTGCCAGTCAGCTAAACTCTATTGAACAAGACTACCACTCGAAGGCGAAGCTAGCTCCAAATTTTTTATAATTCCTAATGATTTCAAAATAGACTTGTCGTTGCGACAAGTTCTCCTTTTTGCACTTATTCATTTGATGCGAAACAAAATGCAAATACGTCGGGCAAAAGCATTTTCCAAGAACAAAACTTTTAATATACCACAGTTTTAGATCTGTATAAAAAGTAGTAAATAATTTTTCTAAGACTATTTAAAACTTTTCCATATTGTCCTGGATATTTGCTTGCAGGATAATGAAATAAAATTACTGAATAGCAGTAGCGTTAATTTCGAATTCTAAATTTCAAACTCTTCTGATATCAAGCAAGGATTTTATTAACATTTTTTTTACCCAGTTTTAATACTCACCACAAAAATGACACAAAACAAAATGGACTTCATGTTAATTTCTAAAACTTTGGAACACTTTCAACACAATTATAATATTTAATTGATTTACTTGTACTGCTAAGAACTTTATAACTTTAAAACTCCAAGATCTGCCTTTTTATATATTCGTTTTTCTAGGCAAATGTTGAAAAATATTTGCTCAACGTAGACAAGCGAAATATAAAATAAAAAATACATCTACATATATTTTATGTACGAGTACATATGTATGTATGTGTATGTATTTAATTAAAAATTTCACAATTAAACACATTCATACATATGTACGAGTAGATACGTTGAATATTAGAGAAGTCGAAATTTCGATTCCGAAAATCGCGGGATTTCTTTTAAGAACTGCTGAACATTTTCGGAATAAGTCGATCATATTATATTTTCAAATCTAAACTAATTTTGATCTTTTGTATCATAAATGAAGTATGTATTTTATTTTAACGTTCCAAAATTGATGTTTTTCTTACAATAATGTATTCGGAATTTGCTTAAAGCAAATATCCTATACTTTATTACATTTTTGCTTAAAATACTAAAAATCTACTGTAGACCTAATAGTTTTTTCACATCTAAAGTTAAAACCTGATTTTAACGTTTAAACCATAAACAGCTGATTTTGCGTTTACACTGCAAGTTTGATAAATAACAGGTTGTCTAATAAATTTTTTTAAAATAAAACAAATACGTGCTGCATTTTTTCTGATTTTTGTAACATTTATTTGACAAATTGTACAACAACTGTTTTTATTTGTATGAAAAACTCAGAAATTTTACAATGCAGACTAAAATGAAAATTATTTTATATTTTGTAAATAAACATTTTAAAATTATGGAACTATTTAAGCAAAGTGAAATCAAGTAATTATGTATAAAAAAATGCACAAATACATTTAAGCCAAAAATTTTCAGTCATATCGTCTATTTGAACTTTCCCGAGGTCAATGAGAATATTTTAGTTTAGTTTTAGATTCCTGTTTTTCTCCACAATTTTTTTATAATTATTGCGGCTGCATATATTTTTAAATTGAAAATCTTTTAAACGGTATCTATTCTTATTCACTGGCATAAACATTATCAGCTGCTTCCGGTTATTTTAACTTAGCAGCACTGAATTTAGCACAGCGAAAGTAAGGCTGCTTTTCATAAAAACTACTTAAAACCAATTTAAAAATTGCTGTAAGTTGGTTCCCAGCATACCATATGCGCTCTATATGAGCTCATAAAGACTCTTTTGTCGGAACGCTGACGCTCATAATGAGTTCATAAAATAATCATAAACAGTCATAAAACGCTCATATTTGTGTGGCTTTTTCCACTAAAGTGGTCACTCATGAAAGAGCTCTAAATTTTATGCATAAAAGAGTAGTTTCCCAGCTTACCATATGCGCTCTAAATGAGCTCATAAAGACTCTTTTGTCGGAGCGCTGACGCTCAAAATAAGTTCATAAAATAATCATAAACAGTCATAAAACGCTCATATTTGAGTGGCTTTTTCCAATAAACTGGTCACTTATGAAAGAGCTCTAAATTTTATCCATAAAAGAGTATTTTATGACTCTTTTTATTTTTAATATTACATGCTGGATTTTCTTTTCTTAATTTATTTGAACGAAGTTCACTTATTATTAATTTGCTTTCTTTTAAGCTTGCTATTTTCATTATTTTAATTATGTATTATTTTTATAATTATTATAAAATAACTCACAATTTTGTCTTTACGCTTCCAAAAATATTCACTACTGAATCAATTTGTGTAACTTCTTTCTTCTGCTTGCCGGAATTTACCGTTATCTGGCAGCGTGCAGAAATTACTCATAAAAATCACATAAAATCTATCGTTTATGAGCTCAGAAATATGCGCGCAGAAACCAAGCATAAAACACTCATAAAATTTACCGTTTATGAGCTCAGAAATATGCACGCAGGAAACACTCACAGAAGCTCATAAAATCGCTCATATATGAGCTCATATATAAGAGCGCTCCGATAATGGTATGCTGGGTTTTAACAAAATCATTTTGTATGGTAAAAGTAGGTTTTAAAAATTGGTTTTAATGTTAAAATCAATAATAAGAAATAAATTAAGGCAATATAAAAAACGATATTTCCCTCTGATATCTATCTTCCAGACATCGGAAAAATAATTTATGATTCAAGAAAACACACTAATCACTAGTCCCATTTTTTTGTTAAAGCGGTTTATATTTTCGATAACGATATGTCTGTTTTTTTTCATATAAAATATTTATATAAAAGTATGTACCTATGAATGTATGTATGTATACATACATACATACATACATAAATGCATACACACACATAAACACATACATATATTCTCATAATATCCAATTTATTAGAAGTTTCAAGTTAACTGAATACTGAATCTTGTAGATATATTATCGCCCAAGTTCTTACGCCGGCACATGTAGGCAAATATTTGTTCTTGCTGTCGTTGATCGAGAAGTATTTTTCTAATGAAATAAACATGTTTCAAGGGTATATGTATATACCCTGCAAGAAACTTGGGAATAAGTGCCTCCACGTCACCACTTTTGTCGGCTATGTCAGCGACATTTATTTATAATATTTGCTTGTGATGAGAAGAAAATATTTTGTCAGATATAGACTTTCGGCGGCGGCAGCTGAGTCATATGGTTCCAAAAGTACTAACAAGTCTATAGTGCCAATGTCGGTATAGGATTTTCAATGACATGCATATACATACTAAATGTCTATAGCAAAAAGCCTTGTCTATACACAGTTCGTCAGTTTTGCTATTGACACTTGCCAGCAAAAATTATTGCTTCGCGCTAAGCATTTTTGTAAAGGAATGTCAAACTGATTTGGCTTACGATGTCCCACTTTAGAGCATATCGTTTCAAGGGCTTACTTCAGTGCAATTAATTTGTAGTGAATTCATGGAATATTGAAGCATCCAAACATTAGTATTGTCGTCGTATTATATTCGTAACACTACGTAAAAGTATATATTTTAATGATCGCCTTACACTAGTGCTTTCTGTTATGCACTGGTGTAAGGGAATGTGGGTAAAGATTGTATTTTTATTTTTTATTTTACATTTTCAGCCATACATTTCTGCATTTGGTAAGGTAATAATACATATGTGCTTATTGTGAAGCACGTTCTTAAGGCAGAAAAAAGTATGTACTACTTCCAAACCCAGGATTATTTTTTGCTGGGTTCCTAAAGGGTACATGCTGTATACATACGTAAGCACAATATAGTTAGTTTTCATAAATTTGTTATTTTTCATAATTTTTATGAAATACTCTTGCGTCACATCCGTTTATTAACTAATATGTTTTTGCTCAATAGAGTTTTTTGCGTCTTAGTTTTATTTAACTAAATTATGTTCTTTTAAAAGTATAGAACCTAAATTTCAATAAAACACCGAAAAATTGAATTTGGCTTCTTTCGAAAGAAAATTAATTCCTTGTCATATATCTATGAAAATGTGTAAATTCCCGCCATATTGCATATGGAGAATGCAATTTTCAATAAAATTTATGTCTTTAAGTGATGACTTGGGTGATCAGCCCCCTTATTCTGTAACTCACTGAAGCTAAATCTTTATCGCTAAAAATCTTTAAAGTCGAATGAATTATCGCTTTTCAAACTTGCATTGCTATATCAGGCATGCAAGATATACATATATAAAGATCTAGTACGCGATATTTTAGTGCTTAATGTCATCAGAATTTTAACGATGGACGGTACTCGTAGCTAAAGTGTATTACAGAATAAGGGGTAAGATTTCAGCATAATCTAAAAGAGTAGATTAATGTGACTAATTTTAAAATGTTCTGAAAAAATGTCTTTTTAAAAACGTTTTGATTTAACCAGAAAATGAACCAGCAACAAATTACACGTTACCATCAGAACTACTTCCCATATAATGAGAAGAATGATTGTTTTAAATTTAATAGATTACGTGAATATGTTGCCAAATAAAAAAAGTAAGTAATTCTCAAGAATCGATTATTTTAGCCTCACGTCTTGTGAAAACCATTAAGTTGGTAGTTCAGTAGGGAAGAGTTTCCACCAAAAAATTCTTAATTCAAAGCCCGATTACCATTTTCGATTTTTTTTTGCTGGGGATTTTTTATAAATATTTTAAATGAGATTTTATTCATAGGCGCACGGTTCTTTTGCTATTTTCAAGATGTTTATAAATAAACAAGCTTCGTCTATGAAATTGAAATTTTTAGGTGTTGCTGGACATTTCGATGGAAATGCCCATATATTTTAATGAATTGCGATTTTGTTTTAAGATGAATACCTATCATGACTTCTTGGAATATGTTTGCACTTAAAAACTTATTTCGAGGCATTTCTATACGGCATTTTAATTCATTTTAACAATCCCATTTATAGTTGATTGCAATATGCAATATTATAAAATTATTGCCTTATTTATAAACATTATGAAGGCTTTATAAAGGGTTTTTAAGAGAAATTTTAATAAGTTTTATAAATAAGGACGGGTTTATATCTTTGTGCCATGTGCCACACAAGCGCAAAAAAGCGTAACCAACTAATTACTAATGAAAAACTGTTACCTTATGACTTTATTTCAGTGAGCCGACGAAAATCGGTACATTGTGCCGATAGTAGGATCCCTGCTTAAGACTGTTATGTTAGTCTTTAACACTTTTTATTAATTGAGAATTTTTTTCTAACATTCCAACCCACTGTGTAATGTTAAGAACGAGATGTTGCTTTTATTTTGTTTTTTTTCTTCTTCTAAATGGTTCTTTATTCAAGGTCAACACTGACGTAATCATAAAAGTTGTGCACATTCATACTTACATACATACATACATACAGGCTTAATTGTTTAATATGGAAGAACATGCACGTAAATATGTGTATATGTATGGATGTATGTGGGTAGGTGCAGATGTGTAAATAACATGTACAAGTGTGAATGTGTAAACACAAATTGCTCATACACAGAAACAGAATAATTTAATTCTTACATACTATTTGGCTAAGAAATGTAATTTATTTACATATACAGAATTTATTATTTAATTAAAACAAATGATAATTATATAATACTAAACGATTTCACTTTTGTCATTATTGTTTTATGAATGTACATACATACATGTATGAACGTATGTAGTTGTACATAGGTTCTGTTTGTTTGTTGCCTGTTGACTTATGGCCAAAGTTAACGGTGATGTGGCAATTCCCTTTGAGGCACAACAACATTACAGACGAAAGCAGTTAAAGAACATAATGATTGTTCAAAAAGAGAGGGAAATTTAAAAGGACATTTTTTGTATGCATGTATGGATTTGTGTAGGAGTTTTAGGGAGTAAATTAAACGAGTTTATCGTTAAAGCTGCCAGATTTTTTCCGAAACGTAACGTAAAATTAAAAATATCGATCCCGCTAAATGCCTAAAGCTAAAAATAGTACATATTAACACTGCATGCTGCAACATATCTTATATTCACTTATGACCAGGGAAACCGTAAATATGCTATTGCATGTTTTTTCTGGTGTGACATATTAATGAGGAAGTAAGATATTTTCCGTTTCAGAAATTTTATGAATATTTTCGTCGATTTGTTAGTATATATTTTTGCATATTTTATACTATAGAGCATATTTTTGAATATTGCAGTCCTATACGCATATTTTAAGCATTTTCTAATTTTTAGAGCATATTTGATACTTTTAGGACATATTTCGCCACTTTATAGAACTTTTTATTTTAATATGCTAACAAGTCCAAATTTTTGTCCTTATTCTATGCATGTAGTGAATGTATTTATCTTATTTATTTGGCCGTTGTTATTTTTATTATTTTTATTTAAAAATCCAAGTCAAAAAAAATAGTTTATTACAATAACAATTATAGATCAAAAATTTGTCCAAACAGTTCGGAAGTTTTAATGCTGCTATCGTGGTCTCTTTCTTTCTCCTTGAAGTTAAACTTCTACTACGGCCGTATAAAAAAAATTAATTTGTATTATTTCCTTTAGTCCAAATTTGTATGGAAATTATGATTTAACATACACTTCAAACCCAAATTATTTTTTTAATACGGGAGTTATTCTTAGTTATTAATTTTTATATTTTTTCCTTCTTTTTTTGTTTATTTGATATGCAAATGTTATTGAATTGTAGAATTAAAAATATATTTCCATTTACAAAATAATAATAATTTTATTATTGAGGCCTTGTAAATAAAATTAACAATGTTTATTGTTAAATAAACATATATGTATAAATAACAATAAACATTATAAATTTTATTTAAAATACCTCAAGCTTAATAAAATAGTATTTTTTTTAAAGGTCAAATAAGAAGTTTCAAAGATTTTTTCAATTTGCAAATAAACCAAATTATATAATTTTTAAGAGCATATTTTTTAGTGTATATTTTAAAGTTTTAGTGGATATTGAATGCGCATAAAACGCTTTTTTAACTATGACATACATTCGTATACATATTTGCTTTCGTTTTACTAAAACCCCGGCACAAATTATTTCATTGTTCTCATTAAAGGAAATCCAAAGTAAGTGCTTATGGAACATGAAAAGTGAAAAGAGGATCATATATTATAATCATGACTAAAAGCCAGTTGTTTCAAAAATAATTGATAAAATAAAGCGCAGAAGAAAATCTTCAAATCAAGGATATCAAAAAAACAACTCAAGAAATTTTCCAACACATAAACCAAAGTTTTTATTTCCATCTTAGAGAAGAAATCACCCACATTTCGGGTGCAAATTCTCTAATCTGGCAACATGGGTCGCTGAAAATCAAAATGGCAAAAAAAAGAAATTTGAGATCTCCAGCACAATAAATAAAATCAAAATTAGAAAGAAAACCCAATAAATTTCAACAATAAAAAAATTAATTTTATATCTGAACTTTTTCAAGTTTAAGGGTCTTATGCAAAAAACACTTAACAAAGCTCTGCAAAGCAATGTTAAGTAAAGTTGTATTCTAAAAAAATTATTATATCAAAATTCTAAAGTAGGCACCTACGTTTGTTAAGACTACTTTAAGTTGATATTCTCAAAATGTGTATTTTGTACCTCAAATATTTTTGTTAATATAACACATATTGATTCATGTTACATCTGAAAATGAAGCTGGAATTGTTAGCTCTTAGCTTAGATTTACTATTTCTGTTATGTAATGGAAAAGATCATCAAATTATCCAACTAATTCAAAATACATACATAAAATAAAAGAAATTGCGATAAATATTCTTTGTTCATCATATTTGTTTACTTTTACTTCATAGAAATGTTTATCTGTTTTACTACCATGTCATAAGCTCATATTGTTTAAATTAGGTTGCTTTACTTCAAGAAAATAAAAAATTATTTAATAAAATAAAAAAAAATATTTGAATACCCCAATGAAATTGTATTCGATTTTGCACATCATAGGCTGTGAAGTGGTTGTTGAACACGGTGGTGTTATTAAATAACAAAATAATTAAAGTTGTGTTTTGCATACAATTTCTTAACAAATCAATGTTAGCCTGAAAGTGCTTGGCAACTACTATGAATTTTAAAGCTAAAGTAAAATATTTTTTTGCTTAAGGGGGTAATTATTTGGCAAGGACATACAGTTGCATTCATCTTTGTGAAATAAAAGGAGTATGTACATATAGATATATGTACATGCATATATACATACATACATACATACATAATTTTTTGCAAACATCTTTTAAATTAGCTTCTTAATTTAACTTACAGGATTAATAGCTAATAAATCACTGAATGTTTAAACATAGTTTAAGTTAATTTTCACAAAAAATTAAAATTGATTTAAATACACTTTCATTTTTTCAGTGGCTAATTAAAGTTAATATCAAATTACGTTGAAAGTATGGTAGCACTACAATATTTCCAAATATTATGGAAAGCTTTCCAAAGAACAGCTGTTTAATATAAATAAGAAAGTTGATTTATCAAATTGCAGAAAAATTAAATAGCAAAAAACACATTTTATGATACAAAAAGAGCATCGGAATGCATTTTTCTATTTATATATTTCATGAAATGAAAATATGTGTTACATTTGTTGTATATTTCCGAAAATTAAACGAAATTATTTTTAATATGACCTTATGATGTTTATGTACAGGGTGGCCCAGAAAGACCGAAGTGGTGTGAATTGCTTATAACTTTTTATTTAAGAGATATTTTTTTAATTTTTTTTTTTTAAATACATTAAATTTATGGGGAATATTTTTGGATTAGTTATTAAAAATGATATCCCGCAAGTGGTGGCCATATTCTGCTTCGCACAAATGTGCTCTTTCCAACACATTTTCCATGACCTTTCGCAAAACTTCCGGTGGTATGTTGTTAATTTCTTCTCGAATATTGGTTTTTAACTCCTCAATAGTCCTAGGCTTATTAACATAAACTTTTCCTTTTAAATAGCCCCAAAGAAAACAGTCTGGAGCGGTTAAATCCGGGGAACGCGGAGGCCAATTAAAATTGCTGTTACGAGAAATTATTCTTTCACCAAAGATGTCGCGTAAAAGAGTCATTGTGGCCCTCGGAGTGTGCGCTGTGGCTCCATCCTGTTGGAACCATATTTGCGGATGGTTTTCCACGGCTGGCCTTACAAAATTTTGCAACATGGCCCGATATCGATCACCATTGACGGAAATGGCGACACCTTGTTCATTTTCAAAAAAAAATGGGCCAATGATCCTTTCAGAAGAAACACCGCACCAAACGGTACACTTAACTGGGTGTAATTGTCGTTGATGAAGTACTCTCGGGTTTTCCTTAGCCCATATCCTAAAGTTTTGCTTGTTAACAAACCCATTTAATTGGAAATGGGCTTCGTCACTCATAAATAAGTTATGAATAATGGAAATGGAAAGAGCACATTTGTGCGAAGCAGAAAATGGCCACCACTTGCGGGATACAATTTTTAATAACTAATCTAAAAATATTCCCTATAAATTTACTGTATTTAAAAAACAAAAAATTAAAAAAATATGTCTTAAATAAAAAGTTATAAGGAATTCACACCACTTCGGTCTTTCTGGGCCACCCTGTACATGCATTCAAAAAACACACACATGCACAAAACATATGGTATGTTTGTAAAACTTAAACAAGGCTATTATTGATTTTAATATTTGAATATAATGACTGTTCAATACAATTCACTCAAGTTGTGCATTCAGTTGTTACGTGTGAGTTCTTCTTGGTCAAATATTGGCAATGGTTCTAATACTTTTATTTTTCCATGCACTTTTATAATAAAATATAAATTAAATGTGAAATTAATTATTTACTATAACATCTTTACACCTAAACATTTATAATAAAAGCCGCCTCATGTGAATATCAAATGAGATCAAATACTTGAAATTAAAACAAATATTTAATACGAACTATAAATTTATTTATTATCGGCAAAGTAATTATTATGAGTGTCATAAGTCTAGACAAAAGTCTAACAATTTTACTTATTATTATTAAATATTATTATAGTGTTATCAGTAAAAATTTTTATGGAATATTTCTTTGCTATAAATAAATTTGTTCGTCTTTATTTTTTTCTTTTTAGGTAAGTCACTACCCGATTTTATTGTTTAAATGCACACACCTCATTTTTACAAGTAAGTTTAATTTGAAATTCTATTCAAAAATATATTTTATTTTGGTAAACATACATATTAGCCCAATTCAAAATCTTGTGCAAATGGCCTTGCATCGTTGCATGTGCAAAATGCTATAGTATATCGATACTCACCACTAAGAATTGTTAATTGGTGAGATTCAACTCATACTATACCATTTTGCACATGCAACGATGCAAGGCCATTTGCACAAGATTGTGAATTGGGCTATTGTATTTATGACATATTTACTTATGTATTAAAATAGTATTTTTAGTTTATGAAGAGTTTTTAATAATAAACTGTCGGAAATGTCCATATTAGGTAATTCCGTCTAAAGAAAATTATTTTTACTATCGATCTATAGCGCTCGCGATCGTAAATTGGCCGAAGTACGCGGAGCGTTCGAAATGTACCGAACCGAATCGAATGATGACTATCTTACGACATCATTTAGAGCTCTGACCCGTTTTTGATGTATGATATGTTAACACACATACTGACACCCATACGGACATTATCACGGAATTTATTCAGAATCAACTGCTAGGAATTCAATGCGTCGAAATATGATAGAAAGTCGATTTTCGAAGATTATCATAAAATCAGTAATTTCCTGTAGCGGGAAGTTAAAAAAAGGCGAATTCAGTAAATGCAGGACCATGATACAATTATACTAGGTACATGCACAACTACAACAAAAATACAACACCAAAAACACATGTATTTTGTTGGTATAAACAAACGAAAAATTGTCAGAAGCAAATGTCTTTGGTTTATAAAAATAACAATTACAGGGTAACTAAAGTAAAATTGCAGACGCGGCATTCCTGCATGATTATAATTATTCAGTGTTGCCAGTCTGGGTGTAGTTAGACAGTGTGTAATTTCTACTCACATTTGCAGGCTATGTAATTAAATTCTTGTATAATCTGTGTGTAATTCTACTTTGGGTTCTATTTTTATTTATTTTTGTTTTCATTTTAACCTACACAAAAGTTGTGTAGTGTAATTTTCTTCAATGTGTAATTGGAGACACAGCCATGTGTAAATTCATTGGCAACACTATAATTATTTTATTCACACACATACACTAACATTTTTGCAGCTTGTAAACAAAGTTTGACAATTATATGCAATGTATACAGTAACAGGCTGGCCTTGTGCATGTACCTAGTATAACTGTATCATGTGCAGTACTGCAGAAAAAACTTGTTAGTGCACTCTCCTAGTGTTAAAAAATTTACGAAAATTTTTCTTGATTTTGACACCAGAGAAACCTGCAGCTGATCATCATCTGCTGACATGAGGTCACCTGTACCTGCATACAGTAAAGGCTAAGTTAGCCTGCCTGTAATGGAATGTAACTGCAGCGGTAGAAAATAGCTGATCGATATTATTCGATGAAAAGTAATGAAAGTGGTTATATATAGAGATGTAACCGGAATGTAGGATCTGTACATTAATTTTCACATAAAAATATCGATCAGCTATTTCCTACCGTTGCAGTTACATTCCATTAAAGTCAAATCAAACTGAGCCTTAACTTTTATTACGATAATCGTATTAGTATCATTAATATAACGAGCATTTATCGATACTTTCACTAGCTCAAATTTTTTTAGTTTTTCTTTAATCCAACTTTGTGCTTTTCGTTTATTTTAACATTTTGTGTGCAGAGATGTCACGTAATTTAAAATTAAATTTTGAGAAAAGTACACCTGCAGACTATCGGAAAAAATAAATTATATAATCACATTATCGTTAACGCAAACGAATGAAATAAATATATCGATAAATATTATGATTTTCGTTTTGCAAAAAGTTAGTGAATGCAGGTACTAGGTATGATTTCGCCTTGTTTTACAACAGGCACGGCATTGAGAATTTTAAAATTGTACCAACAACTTACAAAAATGTTACTTTTTTTAACCTCAATTGTACGAAAAGATTTTTTAATTCAAATTGCATATCGAGCCGTTTTTTCGATTTAATCGTAAGCGACATGTTATCGAAAATTTACTTTTTGATTGAAATTAAAATTTTATGAGCCTATCCATAGTTTGGAATTATCAAAATGCCAAAATTGTTGATAAATTTTCAGATACAGGCTGGCGGCTGTACAATTTTATTGTAAGCGACAATTTACGTACAAAAACAAATTTTGAATATTTTAAAAACACCTTCTCCTGAAAAATTCAATTTATGTCGCTTAAGGCCGTGATACACTATCATACACAGTCGTGCGATTCATTCACTGGAAAATTGGATTAAATTCTGTCACACTCCAAAAAAATCGGAACAAAATCTGTTATAGGTGCCACACTATTCCACAAAAAAGATGCAAGAACATTTAAAATAATTTTTATATTTAATTATTTTGCATTTCTAAAGAAATAATAACGCAAAAAGCATTTTTCAAAATGTATCTCTCTATCTTCAAATAAATAAAGCAGAATTTGCGGTTTTCTTATTAACTGCCTTACAAAATCAGAGATGATCTAATAGAAATTATCATTTTATGAAAATGTTCATAAACTTTTGGAAATCGGACAGACTTGTCAAAAAATCTTTCACACATGTCAAATTTTAATCCACACTATCATACTTTTTGAGCACACACGATTTTTTTTTGACATATCGAACGACTTTGTATGATAGTGTATCACAGCCTTTACGAAAAAATCGAAAATAAGGCTGGATATTTTTGTATGTTTTTTTTTGTTCTGGCTACCAAATAGTTTTCACAAATTTGCTTGTTTGTAAGTTGAGATAGTAAAGCATATGGTTACAACTGCTTATGTTGAAATTTAAACTATACAAGTAAATAGCAAGTGCTCTAGCATCCAAATTTACAAGAAAAAAGATTTGGAAATGGACGAGTTCACATTTTGTGACTTTTTCGCTGCGTTTTGCTGCGTCACAATACCGTTTTTTTAGTGAGAAGAATATTAGTTTCTAAAGTGAAAATTGACATATGCAATCGTTTGAAAAGGAATAAGGCGTGAAACTGTGGGGAGATTCCTTAAATGTACTATTTTATACTTTCCGAGTTTGAAAAGTAAAACAAAAGTACAATTGTACCAATTTTGCCATCTCTGTTTTGCAATATTTAAATTTTCTTAGCAACATGTTTAGCCACATGTATCAAAAACTACTGCTTTGAAATTATGTTTAATAGTGGGGCGTTGCCAGCTTAGATTTCGGAAGGCTAACTTCAACATATCGCTCATAGTGTCATAAGTTCAATAGTGTCATAACTCAAAAAACTTGTTTTTTTTTTTGTTAAAGAAAACGCGTTTAAATTAAAAAAATATTCTTCCCTCAAAGTTTAAACAAAATGCATATGTTTACATAGAAGAATACAAAAATTTTCAACCTTCTTTTGTTTGTTTGTTTTGTAGTATTGTTTTAAGGAGCTTAATATTAATACACTTCAAAAAATCTACAATCATCATCAGCTTACACATAATTACATATTTATGACCTCAAAATGTATAACAATGAACTAATGTACGTAGTAGCGTAGCGCCTTCTTAAACTAACCAGTTTTAATTAATAATAAAAATTATTCAAAGTCATTAATATTTATTTTTGTGCGGCTTAACTTAAACAAGTTTCTAAATATGGCACCATTTAAATAGAATGAATTTTATTGTACATTCCAGTTTTTACAATACCTAAAGTCTCCTTATAATTTTGTTTTTATTAATAAATTTAAATTTAATTACTAATGAAAAAAAATTATTAATCATTATTTTTGTTTATAACCACCATAAAGAGAGGTTATTAAAAAAACAATAAGTTAAATATATATTAAAAAACTGGTTCAAATTATGATATGGGGATTAATGACAAAAAAACATGAAACATGATAAGCTACTGTGATGAAAAGATTTGCCGTTACAGAGTAATAGCAGTTAAGTAAATTATGTCAATATTTATTAATTAATTTATTTTTGTTTTGTTTGTATGTACACATTAAATTTAATCCGGGTTGTTAAACAATTTTATTTAAAAATACAGCAACATAAACTAGAGAATAGTTGAATTTTTTTATTTTCTTATTTCATTTGCATGTTATTGTGAATTAAAATGTTTACAAAAAAATTTCTTGTGGCAACATTGGCTATTTTTTTAAGTTCCGTTACTTTAAAATATTTAAGGGATAGTAGAGAATGTTTAGCTGTGTTGCCAGTTGCCAAAATGTTATTACGTATTTGCAATAATATTGAAACCACAAATTTTTAGTTACTGCATACTGTTTAAGGTGGTAAAATTTTAAAAATATATATATATATATATATATATATATATATTTTGGGAAAGCGAAAATATGCTTTAAAGTTAAAAGAAAAACAGCATTAACTAAAAATTTTTTCAAGCAATATCATTTAATTAGTGTAGGGGCAGCAATTATAAAAAATTTAAATTGTCCCACAAGTGATGTCTAATACAATCAACATTTTGTATTTACTTCCTCCACACTCTTTATTGAAAAATAATTTCACTGAATTAATCTTTATGTAATTTTTTTTAAGCACTCTTAAGGTACCCATAGACTATGCAACATTATTGAGTACTTTTTATTGCTATTATTATATCGTTTTGCTCCACACTAATCAATAAATTGCACAATATAAAACAAAAATATATGGCGCAATTTTTCTTATACACACCCGTGCGCTTAAAAAATTTTAAAATAAGTTTTTGCATGATAGATACTTGATCTTAAATAATTTTAAATTAAATAATTTAATAAATAGAGATACAATAAAGGTTTTCATTAGAATGTTCAAAAGTCTTGCAAACTGTGCAATTGTGCATTTTTACACTCTCGTAAATAAAATGTCAAAAATTATATAGAAATTTATTTACACAAACCTGTTAAGTTTGCCCAAAATTTTCAACTCGATAAGTTCTCACATTCCTTACAGAAACGAGGCACTGTTTGCGCAAAAGTTCAAAAGGGTCTTTATGAAATAAGTCTCGCAAATTTGTTCAATTGCACAAATGGAAATTTTAAGAGATCTCTTGAAACCCCTTAATATTTAGTGTGATAATTCAAAAGATTTTTTATTTTATCCATTATGTGTGAAATATGCCAATTTAATAATTGCCTGTGTGTAGACAATTTTATAGTACAATATCAATTACTGCACAAAAATATTGCAAACGTGTGGGTACTTTGCCTCAAAAATTTTTTTAACACTTATATTTTGAAGCTTTGTTGTAGATTGTAGATTGGCATAATCGTGTTTTCGATAACTTTTTGGCAATTAAAGAAAGTAGTCATACGTACTACTAATTCTAACTTCAGTTCGTTGCCAATTGATATGGTAATTGATCGTAACATTAATGTGAGTTATGATAACCTTTCCCATTTAAACACACAAGAAAATTTTTTATAGACCCACAATAATAGACTCAGAGTGATTTAAGCAGATTAAATGAAGATTTACAATAATAAATTTAATTGAGGGAAATAATTTAAGAGTATGACGAAAATCACCTTTAAGTCACATTAAAGTAATATATTGGCAGTGAATCTTAATCTGAAAAATAAATATTCTTAAGCCGACTTTAAGATGTCGTTCGTACTCCCATTGTTATTATGGGAAGTCTTAAAGCAACGCTACATAAGTATTAGAGTTGGGCATAGTTGTTCCTTTTGCGGATTGTTCTTTTTGATCCCAACAACAGAAAGAACTAGTTCGTTCTTTTCGTTCAGTTGTTCTTTTCGGTCAGTTGTGCAGTGAACAACAGATCAGAGATTACACATACATGCATACATTGAATCCTCTTTAATGTTTTATTCGTTTGTTAATATTCTAAAGTAATTTCATTTCATTCTTAACGACCTTATTTAATTAATAATTTTTGATTGGAAATGCTTAAAATGAAGTTTGATCATTTGAAAACAAATTTTAATCACTTTTTTAATACTGATTTATATTCGACACAACAAATTATTTCTTTTATTTGAGGAAAAATTTTCTTTGCTTAGACGTATTTTCATTTGTGCTTTGTAGTCTTATTTGTTGTATGCTTTTAGTAAGTAAAAGGTAAAAATTAATATTTTTGAAATTTTTAAAATGAAATCCGTTTTCAGTTTAAAACAAATTATAATCACTTTTTTAATTCTAATATTCTTTTTCACAATCTGTTTTTTAGTTCAATACTACAAATTATTTCTATTAATTTTGTAAAACTCACTTTTATATTTCACTAAGTATACATTTTCTTTTGTTTGTTTTGATTATTGTGCTAAAAATTTAATAGGCACACTACATTTGTGTATTTTTAACAGTATGCAAACGAGAAACTATAATATTTTACTTGAAATCTTTTGCATGTGCATTGGTCAGGAACAGAGAATAAGATAAACAAAACAAAATAAAGACCAAAAATTAACGAACGAACAAAAAACGAACAAGACCAAAATATCAAGAAATACCAAGAGAACAAGAAAGACCAAAAGAACAAGAAAGACTAAAAGAACAACAAAGACCTAAAGACAAAAAAGGTACAACTAGTCTGTACTAGTTCACATCATTCACTTATGGGAATAGTTCAATTGAACTAGTTCGTTCTTTTTGAGCCCAACCCTAATAAGTATGTATAATATATTTTATATACAGTATGTCAAGTAATTGTTTTTACATAGTTAAAATCGTTGTAAATTTTGATTTTAAGAATGAGAGCATACAAATTACATGAAAACCAAAAAAACTCAACAATTTCTTTGTCAATAAAATGTTTTTACATCCTTGTATTATATAGTAAGCAAATGGGAAAGATTTTAAGGTGTACAAAAATGAATATTGTTTTTGGCCGCCATTGGCATCAAATAGGCCTGTAAGACGACTTTTCATAAAAAAAATTTTGTCCATATATCCCGCTGAAATTTCTCACTTTCCCCTCGTATTACTGTTCTTAACTCCATTTAGTTCTTGAAATATAATTTGGAAACACTATTTTTCAGTTAAACCCATACATTTTGAATAGGATATAGATCTGGACCTTGAGATGGAGTATCCACAACTTTACAGCAATTGAAAAGACACCATGTTCTTACCCACAGTGCCCTACATTTCAGGTCAATACATTAATACAAATTTAAAACGTCCATACATATCAGCAATAAAGCCAACCTTAATCGCGCTGTCAACCAAAAACCATTTCAACGTATTGAAGTACCGCTCAGTAACACTCTCCCATGAGACAAAGGCAATTGCTAAAAAGATAAATAAATAAATAGATTGTACTTCAAGAACTGCTCGCAAATCCCCGCCTCTTAGAGTGCAGCACAAAGAACAACAATTGCCTTTTGCGATAACGCATACTTCCAAGCTTGATGGCTACTACGATAATGTGATTTGCTGCGACGAAACCAAACTTCTGCTTTATTAGAATTACAGATCTAACAAAGTATGGATGAAAAAAATTTTTAAAATATTGGGAAGTGAAACCATTAACCCAACTGTAAAATTTAAAATAATTTGGTTGATGGATTGGAGGTATATATAGTATGTATACGTATATATGTTTATGCTGTAAAAGGAGGAATAAATTTTGCTTTATTGAAAATATTATGGATGCGGGGCAGTAGCTCAATATATTGAAGTATTTTTTTGGATGAGAGCTTGAGTAAAGTTGGCGTTATTGCTGGTAAACGTGGAAGTTTTAAATTTTTATTAATGTATTGACCTGAAATGTAGGGCACTTTGGGTAAGAACATGGTGTCTTTTCAATTGCGGTAAAGTTGTGGATACTCCATCTCAAGGTCCAGATCTATATCCTATTCAAAATTTATGGGTTTAACTGAAAAATAGTGTTTCCAAATTATATTTCAAGAACTAAATGGAGTTAAGAACAGTAATACGAGGGGAAAGTGAGAAATTTAAGCGCTTCTCATTAAAAAAAAAATTTTTTATGAGAAGTCGTCTTACAGGCCTATTTGATGCCAATGGCGGCCAAAAACAATATTCATTTTTGTACACCTTAAAATCTTTCCCATTTGCTTACTATATAATACAAGGATGTAAAAACATTTTCTTGACAAAGAAATTGTTGAGTTTTTTTGGTTTTCATGTAATTTTTATGCTCTCATTCTTAATTTTGCTTATAACTTACGACTATATGTGCACTTAAATGTATATAAAATGAAGTCAACTACAAAAAAATTTCATAATGCAAAAAGGGAGAAAAATATTTACGATAAAAGTCAAAATTTACAACGATTTTAACTATGTAAAAACAATTACTTGACATACTGTATTTGTATATGCGATAGATTAAATGCGATTTTAGCGTTTGTATCGATAACTTCCGAATTTTTTTTTTTAAATTTCAAATCGATCTACTTAAATACACCACCAAACCCACACTTAGTCGTTTTGACGAGTGAATATTTCCTAGGGTAAAAGTGCATTATTAGTAAAAATTTATCGATTACTGCATGTTTTTAGTAAAAATTTACTGCTTACTGGAATATTATTTACTGCTAACTGAAATTTTTTCCAGTATTCAGTAAATTTTTACTAGATACTGAAATTTTTTTCAGTAATTTTTACTGGAATTTTAATTTTAGTGTACTATGCCCATGTATGGTATATTTCAAGTTTTTTTCTTAATAATTGGCCCTGCTCTGTAAATCGATTCGATTATAGAAAACTAACTCCGATAATAAAAACATTTTCCAGACATTTTTAATTTTTCTATTATTATATAGAGCCTCAAATATCATGTCTGAAAGAAAATTATCCTATATGATTTTATACAAGTCTGGTGGGGGACCGTTATTAATTTTGGAAATATAACGATAATAAATCGATTCGGTTTTTAGAACAAGGCCGAATATTGTAAAACCGAGATATGTACATAGGACTTAAATATAATTTTTATTAAAAAATCTTAATCTTCCTGAATCATTAACCTTTTGCGCTAGAGTTATGCAACTTAATAAAATGTCAATTGCTAAATTGCACTTTAGTGTTCATTTCAAATTTTTATAGTTTTTCTAATGTTATCATTGTTTTTGATGTCATTAAAATGTCAATTGAACGGGTGAATCAGGGTTGGAAATGCAGTTTTTATTTTTATGTTTATGTTTCTTTGTTTATGTTTTTAATTTTTTTACTTTTGCTAAAGTGGCCCACCCTCTTGCAATATAATGGAGCAATTTTCCGTATTGTACAATAATATCACCAATGTGTATGTCATATTCGAAGGTGGCACAATAGATTGGCAATCATCAAAATACTTTTAATTTTTAGTGTACAATCAAGACAATTGTGTAATGTGGTGGCAACATTGTTCAATGTTGTTTCCTTTTTCACTATCAGGAATATTGGGCAATATTTTCTTTGAAAATATTGTGCCATTTATTGCATAGGACATTGTTTGTTTAAATTTTTATTAATTTTTTTGTACATACATTTTTAAAACTAAAAACAAAAATATACATTCGCAGATATATTTGATATATTTTTTAAACTTTTATAATCTATGACAAAAATGTTTGAACTTCAAAATCATTTTTTTTACAAAAATGTTGTGAACACAGACAATTATTAAAAAAAAAAACGGCAACGTCAGCAAGAGAAAGAGTATAAAAAATTGAGAGAATAAGAAAGTCCGCAATAAAGCTGTGGGAAGTACTGATTCTTTTCTGTGCAGCCACGCACTTCATCAGCACCCTAGTCTATCTATTCGGGTAGCACAAAAAAGTATCGGCATTTCCCCCAGCTTAAAAGCCTAAGTTTAATTTTTCTTCTCCTTTTTAGAAACTCACATTAATTAATAAAAAAAATATTTCATTCAATAAGAATTGAAATTACTGAACTTAACATTTAATATATATATAACATATATATTTATAATATATAATATATAATATATAATAATATATCCCGCTTCCTCTTATAAGCCTTAAGTTTCTACAAAATTTATATCACAATATACATATATCAAGACATAAATTTAACAATTCTAAATGCCCATTAATAAAGACACAAAATTTATATAAAACTATTTTAAATTAACTATATATATTTATAGCAGATTTTTTTTTTTTTTTGAAGAGATAAATTACACTAAATGTCATTCATGCTTTTACCCACCAATAAATTACTGATCAAAAAACAAAACAAACAGTTCTAAGAAATTTGTTTTAGCAATAAATTATCCATCTCTGTATTTTGTAATAGCGTTCCTACGCTGCTGCCTGCATTCATATTGAGAAAGATAAAGCTTTATTTTATTACTTGTGTAAAAATAAAAGCTCTTTTTTGCACGAAATACGAGTACTTATACACTCCCACAGCCGCACAAGAAATATGTATGTACATATCTGTACAGAGATAGACAAAGTGTTCCTTTGTTCTGGTCTATAATTAAATTGCAATTATTGACATGATTTTGTTTTAGTTCGTCTTTATGTTATTGTGGGCTTGGGTATATATAATTTTATTTTTGTATTTTATTTTTTCTTCTTCTTTATTTAATGGTTCACTATGTCACTGTGATCACTTGTAAATCACGTGAAAATTTATTGCGGTTGTAAAGACAAATGAAAAAAACAAATCGAAATAGATTATTTTTTCTTAAAAGAAATACAAAAATTCGTTAGTAATTAATTAGTTAATGTAAGAGAAATCAGCATATGTATTGTATACGATGCATACCCCCAAGTAGTAATTTAAATTTAATTAAGAGCTAAGCAGAAAAAAGCATTGGATAATTAATAGTCTTGGCTATCAAAGGTGATGTAATTGAAAACTTATTTCACATGTCGTTCTCTGTTGAGAAGAAAATAAAAAAGTGATATGCGGCATGTCTTTTGAAATGAATTTGCATATGCATGCACTTGCTTATCTTATTTAACCCTTGGGCTGACGCATACATTTGTTAAATAAAGGGCATATACAAATGTTTTATGATGATGTAATTTCTTTGAGGGCTTGTGCAACCCAGTTTCAGCACAGTTTCGGTTAAATTTAAGATAACATTTAATAATAGAACTGATTAAAAACACCAATCAAAAATGATTTGAAATGAATCTAATTGATTCTTTTAAAGCGTATTTTAATGAAAGCCGAAAACATTAAGGATATTCAAGATAGCAGTTAATACTAAAGGTTTTGTACCCCCATCTCGTTTCTTTGTGAAATGAAATGAAATGAAATGAATTAGACCCTTGGCCGCTATAACAACAAATACATTAGAGTTAAAAATTAATGGGTGTTCTAAAACGGGCAAAGAAAAATTTTAAAATCCCATGTAATATACATACAATTGTATGTACATACATATGTATGTATGTATATTGACACTTGAAAATTGTAAAATTAACACTAAAATTTAAATTAAAGGGTGTTCTATCAGTTAATGCAATTTTGACAATTTGTTGTTTCTTGGAAACCGTAATAGGCAAACTCTTGAAATTTTCAAAAACGGTAAAACTAAAAAATCCCACAATTACAAAATCGCCTGTGCGGAAAAAATCGCAAAAAATCTAAAAAAATCGCCAAAATGAAAAAAGTTGCCAAAATTAAAAAATCACCAAAATGAAAAAATCACCAAAATGAAAAAATTCACCAAAAAGAAGAAAAACGCCAAAAACCGAAAAAATCGCAAAAATTCAAAATAATTTTTAGCACAAAAATAAATTGCCAAAACCAAAAAAAAAACGCCGAAATGGATAAAGTCGCCAAAATGAAAAAAGTCGCCAAAATGAAAAAAAAATACCAAAATGAAAAAAACGCCAAAAACCAAAAAAATAGCCAAAATTAAAAAAAACACCTATGTATATTTAAAAAAATCGCCAAAATTAAAAAAAAGCACAAAAATACAAAAATAAGTCGTCAAAACCGAAAAAATCGCCAAAATGAAAAAGTCGCCAAAATGAAAAAAAATCACCAAAATGAAAAAAAAACCAAAAACCGAAAAAATCGCCAAAACTAAAAAATCGCCTATATGAAAAAAATCGCCAAAATAAAAAATAAACTCGCCAAAATTAAAAAAAGTCAAAAACTGAAAAGTGTCAAAGCTATAAAAAAGCGCCAAGACTGAAAAGACGCAAAAAACGCTTAAAATCGAAAAAAACCTAAAATAAAAAAATGCCAAAATAAAGTTCGTATTTAATTACAGATCTAGTATCCGTACGGAACCCTTCGTGCGCCTGTCAAAGCACTTCACTGAATTTATTTTTTTGTAGCTTTCGATGAACCCAATTTTCACGCATCGACATATTTTTTGCACTATTGTCTCATTTTGTTCCCTTTAGTGTTTACTTTAAAAATATATAACTCTTTGGCATTATAGTTGAATTGTAGTGCTGGAAAAACCCTTTCATCAATTCATATTACGATGTCTTAAATTTCCCCTTTGAATTCCCAAAATCAATGACTATCATGTTGAAATTTTATTTAAATATACCACATTTTTCCCTGGCATTTCAATTCCTTACACCGGCAATACAATCAGTAATCAGCTGTTTTTGGTGAGGCCATCTGGAGAACAAAAAAAACTGTTCTATTTATTTAAGGCTTTTGCGCATAATTTTTTGTTTTAATTTCTCTAGAAAACTTCTTTTTATCACAAATTATAAATAAATAAACAAACAAAACGATTATTTTAAACTTTGCAATACGGGTCATTGTAGTTGAAAAAATAATAAAATTAACAATTTAACCACAACCAACAAAAGCGAATAAAACTAATTCAGAAAACCAAAACAAAGAGAAAAATAAATGCTTAAATTGGTTAGAAATCCAAAACAAAGGCAATTGCAACTAATATATGAGAATTAAAATAGAAAACGTGATTGAACAATGGCAATTATTATAAAAAACAAAAATAAAAATAAACATAATAAAATAGAAACAAACAATAAACTTTAAAGCATAGAAATATAAAGCGCAAACATTTTAAAATTTAAAATCTTGACAAAGTAAAAAAAAATATATAAAAATAAATTAAATGTTTTTTTGGAGCTTACTTTATTTAAAGCAACTGACATCAGCAATGGAAAAGAAAATTGGCGGGAAGTGCGCCATAGAAATTTAACAAAAAATAAACTAAAATAAACAACAGCACCAGCAATTATTTCCAACTACTAAACTGCAGTCCAATGTTTGATGCTCTGACAAAGATGTCATTTACCAAAAACATGTTGAACATACGAGATGTGTGTCAATAGCTTTCAATAATGGTATTGGCTGCCTGCATGGACACAAAACGATCCATGCTATCCTTAAAAGCCATAGTATACTTGTCGGTGACTTTTGTTATTTTTTGTTTTGTTTTTTCGTTTTAAGCAAAATGTACATATTTAGTTGGAGTTGTCATGTTTTGGTCATAATCATAAATTTGACGATCAATACTTTAAGATTGCAAGAAAATTTACAATTTAAAGATTTAAGCAAATAATGGCCATTGTTTTCGCTTAACAAGCACCATAACTACTGTTTGCTAGCACAAAAAAGAAAAAGGTCAATGGAGAATATTTAACATTTAATAGATAACGAAAGAGATGGTTATAAATTTCACAATAGAAAAAACTATAATAAAACAAAAGAGAATCTGGGCAGATTAATAATAGAGCTGGGATAATTTTTTTTTGAAAACTCATTAAGGCCATGATTTGCTATCATACAAAGTCGTGCGATCTACGAAAAAATACAACCCTCATAAACTCCATCATTTCAGGGTTGTATTTTTTCGTAGATCGCACGACTTTGTGTGATAGTGTATCACAACCTTTGATATAAATTATTTTTCCAATTAAAGGGTGTTTTTAGGCCCGATAGAATTTTAAATTAAAAAAAAAATTTAACCAAAAAATATAATTTATGCCAAATATTTTTTTTATTCGAAAGGCCAATACATGACATTAAAATGTGAAAATTATTTCGTCCATATGGAAACTGCAGCTGTTCATAACGCAGACCATTCGACATGTCAAATTGTGGGCTACCTTTTCAATTGTTACTGGTTTATCAGCATAAACCAATTACTTCTCATGGCTGCACAGGAAAAAACCGAAATCACTAATCACACGACCTTAGAGGCCGAGTAACAGGTCCATTTATTGAAATCAACTTGTTAAAATTACATCTCACCAGGTTCAATGTTATCCATATTTTCAAGTAAAAAATCATTTATCATGATGCGTTAACTATCTCCATTGACCGTAACGCGAGCTCTGGCTTCATATTTGAAACGTTTCTTTTCCCCTGGTCTAACTGTCCTTACAAACTAATCAGCTTAGCAATAAGTAGGAAAATTATTTTTATGTGGTTTGACTTCTTTCTCTTCTTAAGAGAGAGAGAGAGAGCTTGAGAGTCTGAACACAATGTTTGCGGTGTGGTGCGATTTCTCGGTGCGGGAGAGAAAAATAAACATAATACAACGGAAGACGGCGACGGCAATACTTGTCATTGTTTCTTTAAATTTTTATTAATTTTTTTATGCATACATTTTTAAAACTAAAAACAAAAATATACATTCGCAGATATATTTGATATATTTTTTATACTTTTATACTCAATGACAAAAATTTTTGAACTTCAAAATCATGTTTTTTTATTTACAATGATGTTGTGAACACCGCCAATTATTCAAAGCTATCGCAAAATCAGAAAGCGAAAGAGTGTCAAAAATTGAGAGAATAACAAAGTCCACAGAGATAATAAAATAGGTTTTAATTTTATGCCACTCCGCACTGCGATTTTTTACTTCAAAATCGTATGAAAAACCGCTCCGCAATAAATTATCGTTACATTGTGTTCGTGCTCTGAACTGGTTTTAATTTATGCCATGGTGTAATTATACAGGTGACTGCGTAAGGATTTGTTATACAATAATACCATAGCTGTGTAAAGAACTGAAGAATATCAAAAGCACACAAATTTTTGTACCAAAACAAAACAAAACGAAGTTTCTGACATTCGTTAGCTACAAAACACATAGAGCACAAAATAATCAGCTGAAGTAGCACTGCCACCTGTTTAAATACACCTTGGTTTATGCTTTCTCAGCACAAAGTTAAATTGAGTTGCCCTATTTTTAATTTTTCAAGTAATAAAGTGTTTGTATAGAAAAAATTTCACATTTGGTTTTTTTTAAATTTAAATTAAAATTTATATTAAATAAGCGAGAAATAATTGTGGAATAAATTTATATTAAATTGAAAACTAATATACTCTCTACTTCATATAGTAGTTCAAGTTTTCCGGATTTTTTTTTTTAAATGGGTAAATCGTGCTGCCGAAAACTCACAGAAAACAATTTTGTCCGGAAAACAGGAAAGAATTATCCTGAAGCAATTATATTGAAAGACCCCGTATAATCTACAGAGTTTTATTTCAAGCATATTTTTCGATTATAGTTGAGCAGTTATCCTTTACAGCAATTAATTGGAAGTATATCAGCTACGTCCAATCACACATACACTGATATTTGCATTTGAGGTAAACAGCTTTGAAAGCTCTTAAATTGGTTCTTGTTTCTTTGCAAAGTAAGAGCAAGCATTGCAGTCTATTGTGTTGTTGTTGGGGATGTTGTACTCTCGTCGGTGTGAAAGCACAAAAAGCTCTTTATAAAAGTTTGCACATTGTGCATATGGCGTGAACGTAGTTAGAATATATTATTAAATTCAGTTTTGGAAATAAACGGGAAGTATTTGTTTTTCTAAAGCAGCTACGTCCATGCCATATGCACAATGGGCAAATTTTTACAAAAGAGCTTTTCAGTTTTCACACTGACCAGAGTACAACAGATACAACAACAACACAAGAGACAACAATGGTTACTCTTACTTTGCAAGGAAACAAGAACAAAATTTAAGAGCTTTCACAGCTGTTTAGCTGAAATGAAAATCTCAGTGTATGTGTGCTTGGACGTAGTGATAAATATATTTATTTTTAAAGTCACAGTAGATTTGATTTTGTTATAAATATCTACATATATACCTAAGTGCTGCTTAATACAATTCTCTATTTTATTGACCTATTAATTAAAAATAAAATTTTTATTAATAAGAAGTTAAAAAACGAACCACCTCCACTTTTTAGAAATTAAATTTTATATAATTTTTAATTCCTCTTTTTAGCTGTCACTGTTAGTCGTCACTCTATTTAATTATGTTAGACGAGTACATATGTAGTCTTTCATATTCAAAACTGCTTATAACTCAACCATACTTACGTCATACTAATTTAAACAAAGTACCTAAGAAATATTAAGATTTTTTCTTTCGTTTTCTTTAATACCCGACCCTTTTAAGGGCCATTATTACAACTTAAAGTTAGTTAAAAGTAGGATTTTATCGGACGGATAAAAAGTTTTTCATCAGTACAATTTTCGCTTAACCTAAAGTGAACGTTAACTTAAAGGCAAATTTATCCTTAATGGTAAAGGCTGTTTCAGACTACAATAAAAGTATTAATACTTTAGACGAAAATGCATCCCTGGTCTTATATTTGTTTGAAAAATTTCAAAAAACCAATAACAACTCAACATGTCAGAGCTGCATTTTCCACAAAAGTGTTAATACTTGTATAACAGTCTGAAGCAACCATAAGTGAAATTAAATTTATAATAATGAATAGCGTTTTATACGTGCGACAAAATCCTACATTTAACTAGTTTTAGGTTGTAATAATGGCCCTAAGAAACATTATATTTATATATATATATATGTATGTATGTATGTTTCCATAAACTTAATCTAAGGCTTACTACCTCTTATGGTTTCAAGAGACATTCGGTTACAAACAATAAATAACAAATGAAATATAATATACAAGCATACAACATAAATACATGCTTACATGTGTACATATTTTTCATATTTAAAAATTAAAAAAAAAAATTCTTGTCTAATATGCATAAAAAAAGCTAAAAGTGCCTATTAAATCATTCGAGACTGCATGGCGTGTGCTTTAGAAATATTTTTTTTTACCCTTAAACGTGCAGCAGGGTTCTTAAACGGAAGATAATAATTTCTACAACATTGGCAAGTTTATATAATTTTTGATAACAAATTTAATTTATTCACATAATCACCCCTATCGTGATTATTTTTTGTCAAATTGCAATCGTGAATAATTTTCCCTTATTTTAATTCCCCTTATCGTGAATGCAGTCGACTCCGCTTTACTGGAAATAAGCAAAAACCCAATTTTTTTCAGTTATCCGATTTTTGTTCCAAAACGTAGTTCGGATTAATGAAATTTGTTACAGTTAAGCGTACTGCGTAAAATCGTTACAATATTATGGGAAAATACAATAAAGTACGTAAGAGCGAAAAGAGCAAATACATTTTGCCATTTAATTTTTTAACGCACAAAACATGCACAATTTTTTCGATTTCTAATATATAAATTTGTCATTGCTTATTTTTTCACTAAAGCGAAGTAAGTTTTATACAAAACGTAGTTGTGGTCTTGCTTTTGGTTTTCAGTAATACGATATTTTCAGTAAAGTAATGTTTCGCTAAAGCGAAGTGAATAAGTCTAGCTGCGCTTAAAATCAGTGCGGGATTTGTGTCTTATGCAGTAATCCGATTTTTTTCAGTAAAGCGGATTCGACTGTAATATTTTTTAAGTGCATTTTTTCACTTTTCTCTTGATTTTGTTCACTTTATTTTTGCAGTCGAACTGAATTATTGTATCGAATAATTTTAATATATTTCTTTGAAGTTATAAATATTTATTTTTAGGACAAGTTTAGTAAGTAAAGTTTACGATTTTTGACAATAATCCCTAGCAGCACATTTTTTTCATAGAGTATGAATCTCTTTGGTTCACATACAGTAAATTTCATGCACCTAGAATTTTAAAAAACACAACTTTAAAGTTAAAAAAAAATCATTTGGAGCCTAAATGCCTATTTGTGTATTTCTTATTATTTAACTTAAGTTTGTCTGATTTTTAATTAATTTGTAAGCTTTACAAATCTTCTTCCCATTTTTACATTCACGGGGACTGAACGCGTGGAAAAAATTTCGCGGTAGATTCACGATAGCAGTTTTACCTTCGAGGGGAATCAAAATTTCACGTGAACGAAAAAATTCCACTTGTTATGCACTATAGGGGTGAATAATTTGTAAACGAAACATTAAAATAAAATTCACCTGTTAAGGGTTAATTACACTTTTTGTTTTGCAAATAAAGAATGACTAAAAACATTCAGTGATTGTTTAGAAAATGTTATTCAAAATTCGTTAATAACATAACGTGCGTCATAAAATACAACAACAACAAACACAACAACAGCAAAGAAAAACTTTTAGCATGCCACAATATTATTGTTAGCAAATGACTTGTTCAATGTCATTAACTGGTGGCTTTGAATAAGGAAAACAACAACTACAACAAGTACAAGGCTAAAATGAAATTAAACATTTCATTTGCAAACTAAACCAGAACCGAAACACTAATAACTATAATTTTAATTTTTATAATTTTTTTTCATACTTTCTCTACTTGCAGCTAACTGACTAATTTGAATTTATTGAACAAATAGTACCAGTAAAAAATCAGCAAACAGAAACAAGGTAACAAAAGCTTAAATTAAGCAAGACTGAAAAGAGCAAACAAACTATTTAATAATAAAAAGCGCCCTAAACAACAACAACAACATACAAACTCTATAAAAAAATTCTTGTTTTAAAGGATTTTAATAATAATACACAAAATAACAAAAGCTACAAATTGATCTCAACAAAAAACAAAACAAAAAAAACGACTAAACTTTTAAGCAATATTTTATTTTTCAATAAAACCTCAAAAAGCTCTCAAACGTGATAATAATTAGAGTTAAAGCATTAATTACCATTAAAACCAAATAATAAGAAATCCGATTCACAAAAGCTCCGAGCCCTGAACACACACTCTACGCGATTAAAAGCTCTATCAGCTTTCCCAGCTCTCCTCCACTCGTAGTATAATGTTTAGTAGTCTTGCATCGTTTCTCTTTGGATCGAATACGAATTGTGAAACGAATAGTGATACGACTGCTACTGCGACTGCAATTGCGAAAAACGAAAAACCTGAAACGAGAGTTAATTTAGTGGATGACGATAATCTTATAGAGGTAACATCACTAACACCATCGGTTACGGGTGCTGGTGCTGGTGACAGGGGACAACGTGCCATTAAACGTGGCAGGAATAGACGCAACAACACTCGTCAGCAGCATAAACGTGAAGGAACTAAGGCGCCATTGCCGCTGAAGGCAAACCAAGCAAATATTGAAAATTGTGACGACGAAGAATTTGACGAAGACGACTGGTTTATTGTTGAGAAGGAGGGTGAGTTGAGTTTATTCCCTACTAAGCTTTTACAAATAATAAACTTATATATTCCCTTTTCAGAAGAGGAACAAGACGTTTCCATAACTCACTCTGATTTCGAGAGGGAAAACGTTCCTGTGGTCGAGGTAGCTAAGACCATCAAACCTGTAAACGCTGTTGCTGCCCACAATTTGGGCCAGCAACGGCGTGTTCAACATATCAATTCGCATTCCCTGTACAGTGGAGAACGCCCACAAAAGCCGCGTAATTACGTGCAAAAAACCCGCAATCATACTAGCAAGCGTCCCAGTAACGGCTTAAGTGTTTCAACATTAAGTCCATCGCGCACAGTCAACCATGGCCGCAATGGCTGCGGCCACGAGGCCTCAGCTGATGGAGGTATGACCCGCTCGTTGTATGTGGCTCCGGTGCTATCGCCAAAAAGCGATGAACAGGCAGTCGCTCCAACTAGCTGTGCAGAAGTAATCAACAAGATGGAAGAATCATGGTTCGTAACTCCACCGCCATGTTTCACCTCTGTTGGACCGGTCAACATGCCAACTTCCCCCTACGAAAATCTATTGATTGAACATCCAAGGTGGGAGTTTAATGTTTTTTTTATTAGTGAGAGTGAGATTTTGTTTTTAATATTATTTCTTTCAGCATGTCGGTATACCATAGTATTAGAACGGCTGAAGAGACCGCTGCAACTTTCGTTAAACTCGATATGGTCCTAAATGAAAGCAATAAAGTTAATAAAATGAACAAAATGCCTGAGAAGCCAAAAACCAAGGTGATCTCTCCCAAGAAGGCAAAAGAGAATGTAAGAATAATAAAATCCCAAAGAGAGCAAACGTTTTAAGATAAATTTTTAACTTTTAGAATTCTCAAACGGTTACGGTTATACGTTCTCCGGGCTACCATTTGGATCGTCAAACTGTAGTACAACTGAAACAAGAAGCAATGGCTCGCAATGTGCAAAAGGTAATGGGAATATTTTTTTTTCTTTTTTATTGTGGCTCTACAATTAAGTGATCTGTAAGGCGATTCACTAAATTTTTTTGAAAGATAATTGCATAGTTAAAATAATTATAACGAAAATTTATCGAACTTGCTATTCAGTAACATTTTTAACGATATTCGCTGTAGGTCAATGTCAGCTGCGTCGCTATTTAAGCGACAATAATTTATTTGCTGTTAATTTTATCGATAAAAATCAACAGAAAATATCAGCTGACTCCTATCGTTAAAAAGAAGTTTCAAAATCACACAATCGTTATTTTGAGCGACAAAATGTATAGACAAAAATTACGATTGTCGAATCGTTAAAAGTTGCTGAATGGCACTATTGATGAGATGCGAAATATTTTAATTTCTGACCATCGGCTTGATGGTATTTTCCCGGTGTTAATAACTGCACTATTATATTGAGAGAGAGAGAGAAATATAAAGAAAGCGAGAGAGAGAGAGAGAAAGAGGAGAATTTTGAGTATTTTCAAATGCAAACCAGTTATAGGTTAGGATTTGTAAGTTACCAGATAACTTGGGTTTTATTAGATGCGATTCTATCTATTATCTGAATGAAAGAGAATCATAAAAAAAACCTAAATCATCTCTTCTGCTTAGTGCTGAACTCATCTGTGTTCTGGATATATAAGTCTACTCTTGGTATGTCACACTCCGCCCACAAATATCCCATTTTTATATCAAGAGCGTAACAGTCAGGCATGTCACAGAAATCGATCGAAATTGTTTTGATTAAGAAAATTCATTTCGATCGATTTTGTTTTACCTTCTCCGGATTTCGATCGATTTGTTCATTCCAAAAGAGCGTCAATTCGATTGTTTTCATTTTAAATGTGACAATATTAGGAAACACAAAACAAAAAACACATAATTACTCGTATTAGAAGAGCAACAAAATACCAAACGATATATTTTTTATATTGAAGTGAACCAAATTTAAAAAATTATGCATTAAATGTCTGTAATTGCAATAACTGCAGTTTTAAATGCCCAGAGCGATCAATATTTTGCCGGAAAATTTCTTCAGATCCACTTTCATATTCACAGTGTTAAAGTTTTATTTAAACTTATTTCACAGAATATAATATTTCAGTTTTTATGATGATGAATTTTTTTCTTAAGACTTGAGAAAATATCTTAAATATGTAAAAAAAAATATTAAATAATACATACATATATTATAAATAAATGGTTGAAAAACATTTTTCTTTGTTGAAATAAAGTTGTTCCAAACAGATTTTTGTACTTTCACATAGAGAATATTACAATTCCGAGCACTAACATTAAAGTGGTTTCATTTCCAGCAAATTCTACGTTTTTAATTTTCTGAAGAACTTAATTACGGAATTGAAATCATTTCGATCGAATGTGGTCTGAGGCCTGTCACCCTGAGTGACTTCCTTATTTCTACACTATGGATTTTCAGGATTTTGGCCGCTTTATAACCTGTTGAAAGTTCATTTAATTTGACCGCCGGAATTCCGGCTTAGATAGTCCATCCAGAACTTCTACGTCTAAGCTACATATATGCACAATGTGCAAGCTTTTACAAAAGAGCTTTTGTGCTTCCGCACCGACGAGAGTGCAACTGACAATCAGATCTCGGCGACAACAATGCTGATCTAGAATATTCAGCCTGATTACAGTTGGCGTATTTCCACCACGCCTAGCATTAGATTAACGAAAAATGTTGCGATTTCTTTTTTAATCTAATATTAGGTGTAGTCGAAATACTTCAAATGTAATCAGGCTGATTATTCGCAAGCATATCATTCGAAAGATTTACGTCATAATATCTCGCCATCTTGTAAAAAGAGTCTAAATTCGATGCAGTATAAACATATCGCTCATTTGCTGCAATAGCGTCATAACTAAAGAAAAATGAGTTTTTTTTCAAAGTTAATACTGCAAAATTTATTTGGCGTTTTGTATTTTGTCTTGAGCAAAAGTTTTATATAAACAGCTTGTACTCAACCTACTGAGAGAGAATATTTTTTATCTTCATTGAGTTGTATATAAATTGAAAACTTAAAGCAAATTTTCTGCAAAACTATTTTAAAGTTGTGACAATATTGAAGTAAATGAACAATAAATGGCGATTTTGCCGCATTTTTTTTTGTCAGCATATATTCGGATATCTTTATCTTATATTCTGCTTTCATAGCACATCGTCAACATTATTCTGTGTGGAAAGCAGAAAAGAAACATATCCCCATTACAACATCTATATTTTTAAGCGGTTTACACACTATCAAAATATTCATCAATCATTATGGTTGGTTGCTTGGCGTGACTGCCTTCTACACGTAGGCATTCAAGTAGAATCTAGATGATTCCTTTTTCAAAGAGCACTCCACTCGTCGGTATGACACCGAAGGAAGGATTTGTGAAAAAAATCATTTTGATTTTTGGCATACTTGAGGTCACAGTTTGTTGTGTTTTTTGCTGTTGTTCATCCAGCACAAACAAATTTTAAATAAGATTTTAAGTTGAGCGGTTGTTAAAAATGACGGAAGAAAAAATTTGTCTCACGTTTTTCCTTCCTAATTAAATATTTTTATATTGAATTTTTTTTTACAAACTGACAGCAACAAATCTACCCAGCAAAAAATTACACATTACCATCAGAACTACTTGCCATATAATGCCTTATTTTCTGATTACCAAATTTCGTTATTCGCTTACAAATCACATTACCTAAAATTAAAAAATTGATGTACAAGTTTCTAATTGAGGAGAATGATTTTTTTAGATTAAATATATTTCGTGAACAAGTTGCCAAATAATAAAAGTAAGTAGTTCTGAAGAATCGATTATTTTAGTATCACGCCTTGTTAAAATCATTAAGTTGGTAATCCAGTAGGGAAGTGATTTCACCAAAAATGCTTAATTCCAATCCCTATTACCTTTTTTGAATTTTTTTGTGGGTAGCTCCGCTATTGAAATTTATAAGATATTGACAGCTTAAAATCAAACACAAGATTAATGTTTGATAGCTCATCCAGCATATGTACATATATCAAAACATTCAGCACACACACGTACACAAAATTGACATCAAGCATTTGTATGGTGTTGCGGCCGCCTTACGAAGAATTAAATTCGTTTTTTTACTACGCATATAAAATAACGAAGCACATAAAGCGTGGGAGAGATAAAAAAATTATTTTGTGTTTGTTATGCTATTCTTACCTTTTAATATGTAACATATTACGAATTTTTTTCAGTTTCAGTCTCAGATTGAAGTTCGCCAACAGAGTGACTTTGAGCAACTCTGATCCAATTAAACTTAAATTGCTTTTAAAAGAAAGATTTGTAAAGTGCAGGAGAATGTCTTCATTATAGATTACACTCAATGTTCGATATTCGCTGGCTATAGAATTTCGCATTTTAAATTCATACATATGTAATATAAAAGTTTTCGTTAAGTGTTTTTCCTTTGGGCACATTTAAGTTAATTATGTTAAATAGGGTTAACAAGCCTGAGTTAAAAAAGCTGCTAATTGAGGAAAGTATCGCAAGTGAGCTCACGTGATAAATTTTGATAAAAATCACAGTACCAGCAGATGGAGCGAAATTCACAATAGCATCGTCTTTCATTAAATGCGTATTATAATGATGAATAAAAATTCGTTAGATCAGGGAAAAAATTACGGCATTCGATGCCGATAGAAATTTTAAAATATTCTAAAAATATTTTGTAATTTCATTAGATATCGAGTGTCGTAATTTGCCACAGATCGATCACAGTCGAAAGTAAAACTATTCACCGCTACCGAGAATAACAAGTGAAATATTTGTTCCCATGAAGGGAAAAATGCTATTGTTAATTTCCCGTGAAATTTTTTCTGCCTGTCAATTTATTAGTATACGGGATGTTGAATAGGAGACATATGCACACTTATCCATGTTGAATTTTAGATAATTATTGTCGCTATAAAGATCGTTATGCAGACATCTGACAAACACATTTCTTTGCCATTGCCAAGGTTTGTGCATCTGACAATGGCATCATGACAGGTGAAGCATTTCTATGGGCAACACTGTAAACACTTTAAAGAAACAGGAACCTGCAAAAATATAATAAAATATATGCGGCTTATATCACTGCAATTGCTTCTTTACAGTTTATAATAGTGTATATTATTACTTTTGACAATCGATTGATAACTGACAATTTCTATGAGTCTGGCAACGCTTGGCAATAGATCTCACAAAATTTTGCATATATAAAAGTTCCCTTAATTATGAAAGTGGTCTAAGTCATATAGTTCTGTTGTCGAGATATTTAATAGATTACATTTGAACAAATTGAAAACTAATTTTATATTGTGCAACATTTAAATTTAGAGTTGTACTAGCCTCAATTTAAATAAATTTATTTATTATTATTTTTTAAATATTTATTAAAGTTTTTTAAGGATTTATTTGGTATTTCGAATGCACATGACTTAGACCACTTTCATAATTAAGGGCACAAATGCGGTTCATGAACTGACAATATTTTGGCTGCCGTGAACTGAAAATCTAGCTTACGACGGCAATTTTAAATTGTCAGCACATTGTCCGATCTAACAATTGTCTGTACATAGTTTAACCTTTAATATTTAATTTGAGAAAAAAATATTTAAATTGCGCCTGCAAAAACAAAGTGAACAAAATCCCAGAGAAAAGTAAAAAAATTCATCAAAAAAATATCATGCATGATAAGGGGAATTACACAAGCAAATGGAAACATTTCTAGGGAAAATTTATTTATGATGGCAATTTGAGAAGAAGAGGGAACATATTTCGAAGGATTCCATCCATGCGTGAGTAATTTATTTAAAATTTTCTCACATCAGCTGGACTGCTGGCGAAAATTTTGTATTTTACAAGCGTTATGTAAAGAACATTGTCACCTATATTTCGGACCTTTTAATTGTGGAACCAACCCCCTTTTTAAATTTTTGAAAATAAATAAAATTCTTTCTAAAACAATTTAAATTTTAGATTCAAAATAAAAACGAAGGTAAGGATATTTTCCGCACTGCAGTTAAACGTGCTAATAAAGCACGTGAAATCCAGTCCAAGAATTACACTAAGCGTCGTTCTGATCGCCAGCACAGCAAAATCTTCAGTAACGCCAACAACAACCGCAAATCCAACTGCTACTAAATAAATTTCAAATGGCAATACTTACAACATACATAGTTCTAAGGTTTTCGCTTTACTCAGACAATTGGGAAAGCCCCATAAGCAACACCATTTTACTATTTAAACAAAACAACAATCATTTAAATAACACAAAAATAAAAAAAATTATAAATAAATTTTAACAAATTAATTTAATTTAAATAATTCTAAGATTTTAATTGAGCATAATAACTAGAAAAAAGATTAGAAAATTTATTAAAAAAAAATTTAAAACTACAAAAATATACAATAAAAAAATATACAATAACAAAATACAATATTATATATGTTTTTGTGGTAAAGTAAAATAGTTATATAATTATAAAAAAATACAACAAAGTAGATTTTAAATGTTCACTTCTACTAAAAACACACACAAACAAAAAATTAAAATTATTTTTTAACCAACAATCTTTTTATCTTAGAATTATCATACAATAACAATAAAAAATTGATACAAGTAAATTAATGTTAAAAAAATCATAAAAAAATTAAACAAAAAAAATGTTTTGGAATATGTGTATTTGATAAAAATATTTGTTTAATCGAACGATTGATTTTTGTCTTATAAATAAATTATGTAAAAGCGAAATTTAGCAGAACTTATGACAATTAACTTTTGTTTAAAATATTTAAATAAGTACGTATTATTTTTATTATAAACTATTATTTTCTAGCAATGATTTATTTGCCTTTTTTTTTAATTTCGAGCACTTAAAAATATTGGGCCAGTCTCAAAATAATTTTAATGTTTGTCTTTTTTCAAATTATGTATTTTTTTTTCAAATTATGTATGCAATATTTTTAGGCAAAAATTAAAGAAAAAAATTAATAAATGAAAAAAAAACAAATAAAATAAAAAGTAAACTAATAAAAAAATTAATAAAATAAATAAAATTAACAAAAAAAAAATAAATAAATAAAACAACATGGAAAATAAAAAGATTTTAATGTTTAATGAAAAACAAATAAATTTTAGAGTTTTCATTTAAGGCAACGATTATCAAAGAAATTTGGCCATAACAACACGGCAGTGGGTTTGTGTCTATGCTAAATATGTGTGTATGCATCAGGGCAGGCATTGAGAGTTTTAAAATTTTACCAACAACTTTAACATATTTTACTTTTTTTACCTTAATCGTACTAAAATATTTTTTTAGTTCAAATTACATATTTTTATTTGTCTTTATTAAAATAATCGACTTTTTTATCGCCAGCGAATCGTTTTCACAAATTTGCTGGTAAGTTACACCTGTTTAAGTTTAAATTTATATACAATATACAATGAATTGGAATATCTCACCTTTTTTTGATTTTCTTCCCAGTGGCAAAAATGTCCATTACAGAAGCGATGATTCCATGCATATATGTAAGACAGTAATGCATACCACCTCATATACGCACCTTGTATGTATACATTTTCAAATGCATTGCCGCATTTGTGGAGTGAACGCCTTTCATTTGCATACAAAGCAAGCCATATACTGAAGTGTTCATCCAATCAACATCAAAAGCTCAGTATTGCCTAACATACACTGTAAGTTGGCAGTGGGCAGTTCGAATACAATCTCGCTTACTTCGTAAGTTAGCATTCATTCAACACAAAGTGTGGCAAACATCATTAAAGAGATGTAATGTGGTAAGCAATGTTTGCCGCTGGGTTGCTGCGTTTTGCTTTCACAAAACTGTTTTCAAGGTGAAGAATATGAGTTTCATTGTTCAAAAGTAAAAATTGACATATACAATCGTTGGAAAAGAAATACGGAGTGAAACTGCGGAGATTCCTGAAATGTACTATTGTAACTTCCGAGTTTAAATAGTACCAAAAAAGGTACAATTGTACCAACTTTGCCATCCCTGGTATGCATTTGTTGAGGTTGACTACCCACAGTGGGGCATTTAAAAAAATGGAAATAATTCTGCAGTTTCTAAATGAAACGTCCGATTGTTATGAAATTTCATACAGCACTTAAGGAGATGCCATCAAACTTAAAACTAAATCAGTTTGGACTATATTTCTTAAGGGGAGCGGAGCCACAAAGGCCCCAATTGGGTTAATGAAAAATTTTAACCGATACCAAGTTGATAATTTTGATGTGATAAAAAATATTTTTTGCAAATGAATTTCTCTGTCCAAGAGCTAAAAAATAGTCTGCTATATTTATGCGAATTCGCTTACAGTTTAGAAATATTCGAGAAGAAAATTGTAAATGTTGTCTTTTTACCAAACTTGGTCCCCTGTTCTGCTAGCGGAGAAGTCAAATCTTTTTCGATTGTAAAAAAAGAAAAAAGTAAGAGTTAAGAACAAAGTTAAGAACAAAGTTAAGAACAAATTAATTTGGTATCAGAAGCACTACTAAGTCAAAAGTTATACGAAATTTATATTAAATATTTTTAATATATTTTAATTTCAATTCTTATTGAATGAAATATTTTTATTAATTAATGTGAGTTTCTAAAGAAGAGAAGAAAAATTAAACTTAGACTCTAAAAATTAAATTACTGAACTTGAGCCTGACTATGAATTATTTCTGATTAAAATTCACTACAGTTCAATTAAAGAATCTAAAAAATTTCTCACTTAATACAAAATATGTTCACTTGGCAATCACTGTTCACTTGAATGTCACAGTTTCAGCATGCTGGAATATCCAAAATAAAAACTGTAGAATGCAACAACAAAGTAGCATAAGACCACTACAATAATACTTTCATGCAAGTACCGATGGTACATCGAATAAGTAAAAATAATTAATGTGATGATCGTAAAAGATAAGCAAGAATAGTTAAACATACTTAGGTAGAGTAATATAATTTCGTGCTAACCTAAATAGAAAAAATGGAAAAAACAGAAAATTAATAGTGATACTTATAAATGTGTTTACCAAAGGTAAATCAATTGTATACACAACAATCGTTTCTCATATTCCGTTTAATTGTAAAATTAAGTTAAATAGCTGATGTTAATAAGAATCTCTACCCAAGTAGATAGACTAGGGTGCTGATGAAGTGCGTGGCTGCACAGAAAAGTATCGGTATTTCCCCCAGCTTAAAGTTTAAACTTTAATTTTTCTTCTCTTCTTTAGAAACTCACATTAATTAATAAAAATATTTCATTCAATAAGAATTGAAATTACTGAACTTGAGCCTAACTATGAATTATTTCTGATTAAAATTCACTACAGTGCAATTAAAGAATCTTAAAAATTTCTCACTATTTCGTGAAATATTATCTGCGCTCGGCGAAAGATAAAAATACAGCAGAAATATCAAAAAATCCCAATTTTGGGATTTACCGGGAACTCAAACCAACTCCTATTTGGTCTTAATTTTTGTGTATTAATTGCATAATTTTCTACCTAGGGGAAAATTTGCAGCCAAAAATATTGATAAATGCGAGTTTTATGGTATTCCTTTGTGTAGACCTCTGTCTTTTCGGAAAACTCTTTATACATATGTTGTAAGATAGAAACCTTATAGGGTAAAAATATTTTTAATTTTTTTTTAGATTTTTCGGAAGAGGCTTAGAGATAGTACAAGTCGAATTTTTGCAAAAAAAATCGAGTTTACCGGCCTTTTTTATATTTTCTTCATAACTTTAACCATAACCAAGATTTTCTTTGCTTTTGAGGAAACTATTTAAAAGAAAAATGTCCAAGCAAACAAACTTATAGTTTTTGGAATAAATTTCCTCTTTTCTCATAAACTAAAAAATAGTTCATAGATAGTTACAGCTCTTATTTCCAATTCGTAACTAGCACAGCAGCTGCTTTCAGCTGGTAAATGAAATGCAACCTTGCATATTGTTATGTAGAGAACATAAAATGCCGATAATATTTTGAACGATAAATTCTATAAATAATTAATAAGCACGTGAAGATTAAATAGAACTGTACAAATTATAAAAAAGTAATTTTTTGTCGATATTATGTGTAAAAATCAATTAAAATAAGGCCCTATAAAAATAAAGTTATTCCATAAAATTTTGTTGGCCAAAAACACATCTCTAATACATTTTTATTGGTTTATATGGATGTTTTTTTGGACGCATTAAAAATGTATGCAAGAAATTAAGATAATAAGGTTAGCATATTACATATATAGGAAATAAAGAGTATTTGTTGTTTTGTGTATTTTAAAGGTCCACACATTGATTTTACTTTTCACATAATAGCTTTACTTTTTTACTTTTTACTTGCTTACTTTTTACTTTACTTAAAAAAGTTAACACTTATTAATAATTTCTGAATATGCGCCCATTTTATGTTACAGAAATAATAAATGTATAATAAGAAAATGTGTTTTAAGTTTAGCATTATTTTTTTTAGCAGTTTTTAAAGTCGATTTAGCTGCAATTTTTTTTCGATCTCCCCCTTTTTATATAAGACGCTTAAGCTACGAGTATCTTCGATCGTTAAAATGCTGATGACATTAAGCACTTAAATATCGCGTATTAAATCTATAAGCCTGATTGCATGCCTGTTATATCAATACACATTCGAAAATTGGCACTCGTAACCGAAAAGCTATAATTCGACTTAAAAGTATTTTAGCGATAGAAATTTAGCTTTAGCGAATTACAGAATAAGGGTGCTGATCACTTAAGTCATCACTAAAAGACAATATCCATTGCTACATCCATTTTATTGAAAACTGCACTCTCCATATTCAATATGCCGGGAATTTACACATTTTCGTAGAAATATGACAAGGAATTATCTTTCAAAAGAAGTCAAATTCCATTTCTTGGTGTTTTATTGAAATTTAAGGTTCTATACTTCAAAAAGTACACAATTTAGTTAAATAAAACTAAGACGCAAAAAACTTTATTCAGCTAAAACGTGCTCGTTAATAACGGCTATGAAGCAAGAGTATTTCATAAAAATTGTGAAAAATAACAATATTTTGAAAAATAACAAATTTATGAAAACTAACTATATTGTGAAAAATAACAAATATTGTGCATACCCTGTGGGAAGCCAGCAAAAAATAATTAGGAGTTTTGAAGCAGTACATACTTTTTTCCGCCTTAAGAACGTGCTTCACAATAAGCACATATGTATTACCTTGCCAAATGCCGAAATGTGTGGTTGAAAATGTAAAATACACACACACACCAGTGCATAACAGAAAGCACTCGTGTAAGGCGATCATTAAAATATATACTTTTACGTAGTGTTACGAATATAATACCACGACAGTACTAACGTTTGGAAGCTTCAATATTCTATGAATTCACTACAAATTAATTGCACTGAAGTAAGCCCTTGAAACGAAATCCTCTAAAGTGGGACATCGCGAACAAATATCATGACATACGTAAGCAAGTTTGTAAGCCAAATCAGTTTGACATTCCTTTACAAAAATGCTTACCGCGAAGCAATAATTTTTGCTGGCAAGTGTCAATAGTAAATCAGTACTGACGTTGTCCCCGGTACTACCGACATTTAGACATTTAGTATGAACATTAGGGTGGCCGTTATTTTACTTTTTTTGATTTCTTCTACTCTCACCCCCCAAATCGGTTAAGTTTTATGTAAAAAAAATTTCATACCGATAAGTTGCGTTTTAGGGAGTGCGTCCGGCCCTCAAAGTTGGACCTCAAGCCCATATATTCAATGTAATTTTTTTTTAAGTTTTTTAGATTTATTTTGACTCTACTGTATATGTGTGAAATAATTTAATATATATAAACCAAGGTTGGAAACCGAAACAAATAACGGTATCGGTATTCATACCGGTACAACTATTTTTTAAATTTCGGTATCGGTAACGATATCGGTATTTTTTTATTTCGGTATCGGTATTATCGGTACATACCGTTATCGAGTTTATAATACCGGTATACCGATATAACTGCTAAATTTTTTAATTCAGACAGTGGACATAGCAAACAATTTTTTTTGGGAGTATTTTTACATTAACATAAAAAGTATTTAAACTTATATGTTTCTATATACGTTTTTATATTATTATTAAAAAATAATTTATTAAAAAAATAAAATAAGAAAACTGCAGTTGAAACTTTGCATATATAAAGTACTCATTTTGGTTAATTAAATAAAATAATAAAAATAAATACATACAATGTATGTATTATTTATATTACACACGAAGTACATGTAGAATTGCATGCGCTTAGTAAAATTCGAAAATTCGTATTCGAATTCTCGAATATTCGTTCGTTTTTAGATATATTCGTAGTGGCCAAATTCAGACGAAACGAATATTTCAATATTTCAATTCAAATTTTTTGTAATTTTTTTTTGGAATTGACGGGAACTCAAAAACAAATTCTATTTGTTATTACTTTCTACCTAAGAAAGACTTTTCAGCCGAAAATATTTATTGGCAAAAGTTATGTTTAATGTTACAAATTATATCCCTTATTCATAATAAGTTTTATTTTCTAAATCCAAAAACGTTTGCCTTCTCCAGTGGACAAAGGTTGGTAAAAATGTAAATTTTTTTACACTTTTTCTCGAATATTTCCTAAACTGTAAGCGAAAACCCATAAATGTTGCACACTTTTTTAGCTTTCGGATAGAAAAAAAAACTCACTTTCAAAAATTTTTTTTATCTGATCAAAAACATGAGCTCGGCATCGATTTTAATTTTTCATTAACTAAAAGTTTACCCAATTTGGTGCTTTGTGACTCCGCCCCTTTTAAGGATATATAGCCTAAATTCCAGACTTGAGCTCTGTGACACCTCCTCAAATGTTGTATAAAATTTCATAAAAAATCGGACAGCTAGTTTTAAAACTGCAGAATTATTTCAAATTTTAAAAAAAAGTGCCCACTATATATCGGGTACTTTAGGCCCCGCCAGAAGGCAGCGTCGGATCGAGCTAAAAAATTAAGACCGCATTTATGGCAGCAAACCTCATATTTTAGACATCGCACATATGTAGTATATCAATTAAAGAAAAAAATCTTTAATGTGCATACATAAAGAAGCACTCTGCAAAACTTTAAATCTCCGCATTACCTTGTTTATCTGGAACAACCAATATCCCAAAGTTCGCGATTTCATATAAATAAGTTATCTATTTAAAAAGTTATTATTTAAAATAACTGTATTTGTAAGGGCTTTGCTCTTTTGACCAATTTAGAACATTTATATGTCTAGAGATACGTTTTTCGTTCCTAAAGGCATTAAGCAGCTCATGAAGTTAGTTAGTATTTCGCACTGGTGATGATTATGATATGATTGCACTTTCCGGTTGACTAAAAAAAACAGTGCTGCATAAGAATGTGTAAAGGCGAAAAAAAACGTGTTTATAATAGTTTCTCATATTCCGTTTCATTGTAAATTTAAGTTAAATAGCTGATGTTAATAAGAATCTCTATCCAAGTAGATAGACTAGGGTGCTGATGAAGTGCGTGGCTGCACAGAAAAGTATCGGTATTTCCCCCAGCTTAAAGTCTAAGTTTAATTTTTCTTCTCTTCTTTAGAAACTCACATTAATTAATAAAAATATTTCATTCAATAAGAATTGAAATTACTGAACTTGAGCCTAACTATGAATTATTTCTGATTAAAATTCACTACAGTTCAATTAAAATATCTAAAAATTTCTCATTTTTTGGTATTTTTTTTACATAAAACTGAACTGATTTTTGGGGGTGAGAGTAGAAGAAATCAAAAAACAAAAAGTCTGCATGCAATTAACGGCTACTCTAATGTACATATGCACATGTCATTGAAAATCTACTACTGAATTTGTTAGTACTTTTGGAACCATATCACTCAGCTGCCGCCGCCGAAAGTCTATATCTGACAAAATATTTTCTACTCATCACAAGCAAATATTAATAGGATAGACGATCCGTTGCCAATGTCGCTGACATAGCCGACAAAAGTGGTGACGTGGAGACACTTAACCCCAAGCTTCTTGCAGGGTATATACATATGCCCATGAAACATGTTTATTTCATTAGAAAAATACTTCTTGATATTGATATGATAGCAATAAGAAAAATATTTGCCTACATGTGCCACCTTGAAAACTTGGGCGATATACAGTATGTAGACGATTCAATATTCAGTTTACTTGAAACTTCTAATGAATTTGAGATTATAAGAATATCTGTATGTATGCATGTATGTACATGAAATCAAAAGTAAGTTTTACATTTACATATGTGTGTATACACATGTACATATGTACATTTATGTATGTCTGTACATACTTTTGTGCATATGAATTAAAAAAAAATTAAATTAAAGTTTGAAATTTAACCGGCATATACATACATACATACATATTTATATAAATACATAAGTATATGTATATTTTATATGAAAAAAATCAGACATATCGTCAACGAAAATTTAAACTGCTTTAACGAAAAAATGGGATATCGTTTTATTTTTACTCATTCTGTTCCTGCCTATTTCGACACTGAAAAGAGATTTTATTGAAATAATAAAAATTAAAAAATTTAAGATGAGCCTGTACGATATGACTGACATCCACCTGCCGAGAAAAAGAACTTTAAAATGTTTATTTACAAAATATAAACTAATATTCATTTTACTCTGCATTGTCGAATTTCAGAGTTTTTCATACCAACAAAAACAGTTGTTGTACAATTTGTCAAATAAGTGTTATACATCACAGAAAAAATGCAGCACGTATTTGTTTTATTTTAAACAAATTTATTAGACAACCTGTTGTTTATCAAACTTGCAGTGTAAACGCAAAATCAGCTGTTTATGGTTTAAACGTTAAAAGCAGTTGTTAACTTTAGGTGTGAAAACACTATTAGGGCTACAGTAGATATTAACTGCGATACACATGTATAAGCAAAAACTGTCATGAAGTGAAGAAGTTGAATCAGGTGTCGCAGAGTTCCTTTGTACAATTTGACATTAAAAATAATTGCAATAAGTAATTTTAACCAACTGCTAAGTCCTAGCAAAGCTTTTTAAGATCATGTTAAATTTTGCCACTTATGCTAACTTCATGTCAGTTTTTGCTCATACATATGACCGTTAATCTTTTAACCAAAAATTTAATAAAATATAGGATACATTCTCGTATTTGTTTTAAACAAATTCCGAACATAAATTTTGGAATGTTAAAATAAAGTACGAGTACATGGTTCATTTACGAATATATAATATGATCGACTTATTCCGAAAAAGTTCAGCAATTCTTAAAAGAAATCCCGCGATTTTCGGAATCGAAATTTCGACTTCTCTAATATTCAACGTATGTACTCGTACATATGTATGTATGTATGTGTTTAATTGTGAAGTTTTTAATTAAATACATACACATACATACATATGTACTCGTACATAAAATATATGTAGATGTATTTTTTATTTTATATATTTCTTGTCTACGTTGAGCAAATATTTTTCAACATTTGCCTAGAAAAACGAATATATAAAAAGGCAGATATTGGAGTTTTAAAGTTATAAAGTTCTTAACAGTACAAGTAAATCAATTAACTATTATAATTGTGTCGAAAGTGTTCTAAAGTTTTCGAAATTAACATGAAGTCCATTTTGTTTTGTGTCATTTTTGTGGTGAGTATTAAAACTGGGTAAAAAAAATAAATAAATTAAAGGAAAAGGATAAAACTTGTTTGCAATAAACATATATATAAATATTAATAAAGCAAGGATTGATTGATATCAGAAGAGTTTAAAAATTAGAATTCGAAATTAACGCTACTGCTGTGCAGTATTTTTATTTTATTATCCTTCAGGCTCACAATTCAGTTGCCGTGATTTTTATTATTGACAAATTTCCACGACAATATGGAAAAAGTTAAATAGCCTTAGAAAAACTATTTACTACTTTTCAAACAGTTCTAAAAATTCGGTATATTAAAGGTTTTGTTCTTGGAAAATTATTTTGCCCAGCATATTTGAATATTGTTTCGCATCAAATGAATAAGTGGGAAAAGAGAGAAATTGTCGCAATGACAAGTCTATTTTAAAATCATTTGAAATTTGGACCTAGCTTCAGATTCAGTTAAGAGCATGTTTTTCCTCCAGGTTTTTAATTATTCAGAACCAATTCAGGATGAACAAATTCTTCGCCGACAAGCTCTTCAAAACTCTTCTGAATAGTTAAATCATGACAAGTCACCAAATAAACAACGAATATGTACATAAAATGTACATATGTATATACGTATGTACATATATTTAAAAACATTTAAGCAAACTATTATTTATTTACATATGTTGCGCTTCTTTTTTGAATTTGACGGAATTGTTATCGTTATTTTGCTCTTCAGGTTTTACCAGCAGCTCTTTTGACTCAGCCTGCTTCTGAACGTGGCACTACTCGCACAAGTAATAAATACAGAGTTAATAATCCTACTACGTAGATGTAGAGGCACAAGTAGGATATTATGACCTCACACGTATATCCAATTTTGAAATGATTCTGATTGGCAGATATATGTATGTCGCACCAGATGGTAAAGTGCGTCAAGTTATATACAAAGGTGATGAGAAAGGTTCCCAAATTATCAACGACGACGAAGTTTCTTCACAAAATTATGAAATCTTCCTTCGAAAAGATCCAAGTCAAGAATCTACACCCGAAAGCACTGATCAATCCATCCATTTGTTTAGAGCAAAGGCTTTAAATTCAAGTCAAGTACCAACTGAGTCTTCTTAAATTCTTTTTATTTATTTTACTTTTATTTTTACAACACACTTACATACATCTAAAGAAGACAATAAACAAATGAAAATTAATTAAATAAATAACAATATTTAACAAATTTATCTTAGTTCTTTCTTATCTTAGTTCCGGTATTCCACTGATTCCGAAAATAAAATCAGGAAATTTATGCGGAATCATCCGACAGTTCGTTTTCTTGCGGCAAAATTAAAACAATTTTAATATTTTTTTCATTTTGCATCCAAACTTTAGTTGCGTTGCCAGTTTCTGAGAACTGTGTTACCAGAGGCAACTGGCAAATAAAGATACATACATACTAAGGCATTTCATCAGCGAAGTAGTGGGAAAATGTTTTAATAACCTTTGATAATCTTTCCCTAAAATTGTGGTCGGTAATTTTGTGTTTTTGTATAATATATAAACTTTAAACATTGCTGCCCAGAGAAGCCTTCAAGGGCCGAACATCAATAAAAATGAATACACATACGCTTATACATTTCTCTCCATTCTCTCTCTGTAAGCAGCATACATAAGCCTATGTATGTATGTATGTACACCGAAAGAATTTTGCTTCATAAATCCAACGAAACAATTTCATTAGATTTTTTTCACAAATCTAATGATAATTTCACAAATCTAATGAAAATTTCATGAATATTGTGAAAGAATTTCATTGGAATTGCTTCGTTCGTATTCTAGTTTCGTAACAATATTTCAAAGGATTTATGACAACAATATTTTATAATTATTAAGAAACACCTTTATATTTAAGAAACCCTTAGAGTTGTTGTTTGAAAAAAACATACATATGTATAAACATAGATAAGTACATACCTTAAAGCTATTAAGTTAAAGATTAAATTCTTTAAAACTTAAAAATATAATAAAATATGCAGCAATTTAGGATTTCATTATAGCTATGACATGTGTTCGTTGTCCTAATGAAAATTTCATTGTAGTAATGAAAGTCTGATAAATTAAATGTATTTTAACAGTTGTCAACCAAAATCTTGCATCAAAGGTAGTTCTGTATGATTGTTCTTGTATCGTTGTTTCGATGAAGTTCTTTCATTGCATTGATAACACTGTTGAACACATTTTACGTAGTTTTCATTAAAATAATTTTACCGAAACTGGTTTCATTAATCCAACGAAGCGTGACGTTGATTGAATTTGAATGAATTTTTTCATTGGATTAATGTCGAAATTCTCGAACTTATGAAAAAATTTTTCAGTGTACATATTACAAATAATATGCGACACGAAGAGTTAAAAGCGATGAACTATGATTGTTCTTGCACTTTTTGTACGCTTATTTACACATACAGTTTCAATTAAGTTATTTCGTTGTTATAATAAAGTCATTTCATTGTTTTTGTAAAGTTATTTCATTGTTTTAATGAAATTATTTCGTTATTTTAATGAAATTATTTCGTTGGAAATTATCTCGTTGTTTTAATGAAATTATTTTGTGGTTTCAATAAAATTGATTCAACGTTTTAATGAAATTATTTCGTTGTTTCGCTGAAGTTTTTTCATTGCATTGATGACACTGTTTAATACATTCGACGTAGTTTTCATTAAAATAATTTTAACGAAACTGGTTTCATTAATCTAATGAAGCGTGACGTTGGTTGAATTTTAATGAATTTTTTCATTGGATTAATGTCGAAATTCATAGAACTTATGAAAAAAATTCTTTCAGTGCAATATAGATTCTCAAATATCATATCTGAAAGAAAATTATTGTGTATAATTTTAAATTTTTAATCTGCAGACTATAATTAAATTTTTGAAAACGAGAAATTTACTCCGATCCGTTTTACACAACAGGGCCGAAGGAATTCGAATTTGTATGTTAGTACACAGAAAGAAGTAAAAAACCAAACCAAAAATTATATTACAAAATTAATTAGCCTTCAACTAATCACGGAAATTCTAATATTAACTCAACTATTTTAATTGATTTTATTTTTTAGGACATATTCGAGAACAAAAATTAAATTTTCGCTTTTTTACCAACCTTGGTCCACTGTTCAGCTAACGGAGAAGTCAAATCTTTTTTGATTGTAAAAAAGAACAAAATTTTTAACTTGTAGAAATTTATTTCGCATCAAAAGCCCAACTAAGTGAAAAGTTATACGCAATCTAAATTAAATATTTTTGATTAGATTTTTTGCCGTTTTTGCAGAAAAAAATTTAGTTAATTATTTTGCTTTTATTAAAAAATATTGCAGCATACCAATTCCATATTTTAATTTATTCAAAAGTTAATAGGTATAAGAAAAATTACAAATAAAATGTTTGCTAAAAATTTGCGTTATTAAAGGTGTCAGATCGTTTTGAAATATACTTATTTTTGTTATAAATATCAAATGTAAGGCCTTTTTCTTGAAATTCCTAGGCTGGAAACAAAAAAACATTTGTCAATTCGCCTTAAGATATGATATGTTTTTAAAGTATTTCCTGAAATATTATCTGCGCCCGGCGTAAGATACGAAAAATACAGCAGAAATACCAAAAAATCTCATTTTCGGGATTTTATAATATCTTTTTGGGAATTGCCGGGAACTCAAAAAAATCTATTTGGTTTTACTTTTCGTGTATTAATTACATAATTTTCCGCTTAAGTTAGAATTTTAGCCGAATATATTGATGAATGCGAATTTTATAACATTCATTTTCGTTTGTTTTTTTATTTACTTATCTATAATAACAGCATTTGGAAAATATTTAAAAAAATTAATATGTATTGTATATGTATGTATGTATGAGATTTTGCTTAATAGTATTTCAGCAAATAGAATTAGTTTAGAATTATTAAGACAACTGGTTTATATATACATATTTACAATTTAAAGGGAAAAAGATAGAAAAAAAAGATAGTAAGACCTCTGTCTTTTCGGAGAACTATTTATATGTTGTAAGCAGATGCAGGTCATTAAAAAAATTAATTAGTACAAATTTATTTTTATAAGTAAATTAATACTTATTTATTTATTTTTATTGTTGCTGGTAGCTGTATTAATTGAATATATTGGTGTAATATTCATGTACTCGTATGTAACTATACAGCTTCACCTATTTGTGAAAAATATCTGAAAAAAATACTCGTAATTATACTTGTACACTAGGCTGTCCCAAAAAAAATTTTTTGAGGCTTAACAATTATTTGAAACCTTATAGGGTAAACAATTTTTGGTAGTTTTTTTCAGATTTTTCGGAAGAGGTTTAGGGGTCGCACAAGTTGAATTTTTGCAAAAAATCGGGTTTGCCGGCCGTTTTTTGTACTTTCTTCATTATTTTAACCATAACCACGATTTTCTTTGCTTTTAAGGAAACAAAACATGTTTAAGCTTTATTTTTGTGTGCAGAGACATGTGCGGTCTTATGCAAAAAACTTAACAAAGCTTTGCAAAGCTATGTTAAGTAAAGTTGTATTCTAAAAATATTATTTATCAAATTTCTAAAGAAGGTCCCCACGTTTGTTAAGACTACTTTAAGCTGATATTTTCAAAATGTGTATTTGGTACCTCAAATATTTTTGTTAATATAACACATATTGATTCATGTTACATCTGAAAATGATGTTAGAAGTGCTGGCTCTTATCTCTTATCATGTAATAGAAAAGATCATCAAATTATCCAACTAATTAAAAAAAATCGTAAAATCCATAAAAAAATATTAAAATAAATACAATTGTACGAAAATGTTTTAGTGATGTACATACAATCAAAACAAATCGAAATAAATTCAGTAAAGTTCGACTTTGACTCGCGCACGAAGGGTTCCGAACGGACACGAAATATGTAATTCAATACGAACTTTAGTAGCCTATATAAAATATAGTTTTGACATTTTTTTTCGTTTTTGATGTTTTTTTTTTAATTTTGGCAATTTTTTTATTTTGGCGATTTTTTTAATTTTGGCGATTTTTGTTTTTGTTTTGGCGATTTTTTCGGTTTTTTAAGTTTTTTCTCCATTTCAGCAAATTTTTAAGTTTTGAAATTTTTTTCTCGTTTTGGCGATTTTTTTCGGTTTTTGGCGTTTTTTATTTTTTTTGGCGTTTTTTTAGTTTTTGCGATTTTTTTTAATTTTGACGGATTTCGGTTTTTTGCGTTTCTTAATTTTGCCGGCTTGTCAGAATTACATAGTCATAACTGGATTAACTGATGTACCACCCTTTAATTTAATTTTTTTTAAATTTTTGTGTTAATTGTTGTAGTCTATACAAAAATACACTAATTTTACAAATTTCGAGTGTCAATATACATATGTACATTGTACATACAATTGTATGTATGTATATTAAATGGGATTTTAGCATTTTTCGTTGCTCGTTTTGGAACACCCATTAATTTTTAATTCTCATGACAGACGGACAGCGTAGCGAAAAATATAGGGTTCCTTTTTTCACCTTTGGTGTACGGAACGCTAAAAAGCTGGGTATTCAAATACTCATTTCATTCGAAAAAAAAGAAATTGTGTTAATTCTTCTTTGTTCCTCATATTTTTTTACGTATACTTCATAGAAATGTTTATCTGTTTTCCTTTCCATATCAGAAGCTCATATTGTTTAAATTAGGTTGCTTTACTTCAAGAAAATAAAAAGTTATTTAATAAAATAAAAAAAATATTTGAATACCCGAATGAAATTTTATTCAATTTTGTACATCATAAGCTGTGAAGTGGTTGTTGAACACGGTGGTGTTACCAGTATTTATTATTAAATCTCAAAATAATTAAAGTTGTGTTTTGCATACAATTTCTTAACAAAGCAATGTTAGCCTTAGAGTGCTTGGCAACTAATATGAACTTTAAAGCTATAGTAAAATATTTCTTTTGCATAAGGGGGTAGTCTTTCAGGTAGCCTACATAACAATTTTTAGTAACTTTTCTATAAATTTTGTAATAAAATGCTTTACAACTTTTAAAATTTTTTTTAAAAGGAAAAAAAAGTAATTATGTAGGTTAAAAGTTCAAGTAGTTCCAAATAATTTAAACAAATAAATTTTGAATTTGCTCTTACCGGTCCTGAGTCACACTCGTTTTCAGCTTAGTTACTAGTTTAATTTGATCAAAACCTTAACAAGTATTTATACCAAAAAATTAAAACCCGATTGCGAACAACTTTGAATCATTAAATATCCTAAATAGTCATTCGAAATAAAAAATAATAAGGGAAAGCTAAAGATGATTTTAAATTACCTGTCGAATAATACCCATTTTGATATATCTAGTTCACCGACTTTTAATTTTACTCATACTTAGAAAATGGCGTCTGTTGGCCACCGTATTGAATTTTGACAACATATGTACATATCTTAAGTGACACTCCCGGGAGTAACACAAATCGATTGACATAAAAATAATCAAAATCAGTCTGCGCGTTCGGCTTATATAGTGCCGCAAAAGAACACACATACACTGAAGGAATTTTTTTTCATAAGTTCTATGAATTTCGACATTAGTCCAATGAAAAAATTCATTAAAATTCAACCAACGCAACGCTTCATTGGATTAATGAAACCAGTTTCGTTAAAATTATTTTAATGGAAACTACGTCAAATGTATTTGAACAGTGTCATCAATGCAATGAAAGAACTTCATCGAAACAACGAAATAATTTTATAAAAACGATGAAATAGTTTCATTGAAATCACAAAATAATTTAATTAAAATAACGAGATAATTTCCAACGAAATAATTTCATTAAAATAACGAAATAATTTCACTAAAACAATGAAATAACTTCACAAAAACAATGAAATGACTTTATTATAACAACGAAATAACTTAATTGAAACTGTATGTGTAAATAATCATACACAGAGTATAAGAACAATCATACAGAACTACCTTTGATGCAAGATTTTGGTTGAAACTGTGGAAATGCATTTATTTTATCAGACTTTTATGAATACAACGAAATTTTCATTGGGACAACGAACACATTTCATAGCTATGTATAATTAAATTCTAAATTGCTTTATATTTTATTCTATTTTTTAGTTTTAAGGAACTTAATTTTTAATGTAATTGCTTTGAGGTATGTACTTATCTATATATGTTTATTTCAAGCAACAACTGTAAATGTTTCCTAAATATAAATGGGTTTCTTAATAGTTAGAAAATATTGTTGTCATAAATCCAATAAAATATTGTTATGAAACTAGAATACCAACGAAGCAATTCCAATGAAATTCTTTCACAATATTCGTGAAATTTTCATTAGATTTGTGAAAAAAATCTAAGTAAATTTTTTCGTTGGATTTTGGAAGCAAAAATGTTTCGGTATATAAAAAAATTTAAACGAATCTAAGAAAGTATTTGTATTGTCGGGGCTAGTTTTCTAAAATCGTGCGATTTCAAATCGATCGATTTACAGAACAGGGCCGATTATCTATCGTTTTTAATTAGAGATTAAACACCCTGTTTTTTTTGGAGTTATAACATTGTTGAAGTAAATGAGCGATATGTACAGATATATGTATGTATGTACTTTTGTATATATGCGCTAAAGTTCTAAGGGCTTTAAATTTCTTCAAAACTATTCTTATTAATAATACTATGTATTGCTTTTTGTTAAATAATAATAATATCATAACAAAAAATCTTTTAACAGTCTATTAATTTTGTAATGCATACACAAGACTCTCTCTCTCTCTCGTACACATTGAAGATTCTTTATGTGTCGAATATTGTTAATTATTTTTTAATCCAGAATAATTGCACACTTTTGTTATTTGGTTCATGGAAGAACAGATTGTTTTGCACACATGAAAATTTTATTTTATATTTTTTATTTGTATGCAAGTGATTCTTTTAAAAGTTTGCATTTTGCGGCGCTATAATTTCACTAAAATGTTCTATTAAACAAAACAATCTCGCAAATTAAATAATTATGTATTTGCTTTGCGTTCAAAATCATAATTAAATTGTTTGGCTTTAGTGCAGGTTTTTAAAACTGTTTTTATTTGATGATATTTTCTCTACGAAGAAGAAGAAGGAAAATTGTGTCGTCAGTGACACATTTTCAATGACCTAATTAATGCAGCTTTTCCAACGTTCGTTCTTTTTTTATTTTTATTTATTTATTTTTTTCGTTGAAAATTCTCTTATGCAGTATGTATAATGTCTATGAAATTGAAATTGCTTCAAATATTTTTTTTGTTAGAATTTTATGCACTTGAGGGGCTGCTAAAAGAGGCTCTCTGCGAAAAACAAAATTCGCCTTTGATGTAGATTAAAATAAAAAGTATATTTTGTGAAGATCTTTATGAAAAAATTTTACATTTAACTTTTTATTTTTTTTTTGATGATGTAAGTAAGTAAATTAATGGAAACAAATTTAGCTGCCATAAGAAATAAATAATAATTATAACGAATTTTTGAAAGTCTAAAAAAGGAATATAAATCCCAAAAAATATAAAAAACAGCAGGACAGAAAAAGGAAAAAAAAAATATAAAAAACAAATTAAGGTAAAATAAAATAAACTTAAATAAAATGTTATAACACAAATTAACATAAAAAAATAAAAATATAAAATAAAGATGTTAAATAAATAAAACGAATTGAACTCAAGTTAAATAAAAAATAAAAAATTAAAATAGACAAAAAAAAATTATAAAAAAAAAAAAATTAATTGAATAATTCTGACAAAACAAACCGACTTCAATGCAAAGATCTGATAGAACATTTTCGAAAAAAATTTATGGGACTTGGTACGATCACAAAACCATATTTTAAACTGATTTCCAATTTTTGTAACGTCCGCAACGCCACTTTCTGCAAGATTTGCTTTTTACTCAAAGACAAACAAGTAAATAATGAAATGCTATTTCAAAGTACTCCCAAAGAACTAATTTTGCTACAGCTTATATGAAAATATCACAACCATAACGCAAAAAAGAGTGTTCTTGGCTGAAGTAGTTAACACGTTGGCTACAAAGCCGAAGGACATGAAAGTCACTTAAATAACATTATCACGCATTTTTCTGATGTGCATTAGTCTCTCTATGTCCCCTCAGGGGAGTCTATTTTGACTACGGGTGTGGCAAGCCCGGGGCCCCAGCTGGGGTGATGTGGCTTTTTCCATTGACGTAGCTTTGGTACATTACCCATAGAACTTATGATGTTACTACCCGATCTCTGAAATAACAGAGCAAAGGATGTGTGTTGATGTCAGTTAGGTGCAGCGCCACCTAGAGCTGCCCCTGAGTTCAAAAGACGATAGAGGTGAAGCCCTTGTGGTGGAACTTCGAGGTCTCACCAGAGGCTACTTCTGGTTCCACGGGTGCCGGTGGACCGACAGCCGAGCTGCTTTGAAGTTTTTGAGTGCATGTAGTGGTCGTCAGTGTTCTTTGCTAAAATGCCGAGTTCGTCCTACTCCACGGGGTTTAAGGGATGATTTTGGTATGTGTGGAGTAGGCATTGGATATTTGGCGATACAGGCATGCGTTCATTTCGGATGAGTGGTTGAGCTGTGCCGGCAATGGTTGAGGAATTCTCTTGGGGACCTCGCTATTGGTGTATACACAACACTTTAGCGTGGAAGCCGGAGAATTAACGTGGTGGCTGTGGTTGCTACCAAAATCACTGGGAGAATAGTCTTGGCGTCCCAGTGTTAAATCAATGATAGTCATTAGCGTGACGCGGTCAGCCAGACACTATTCTAGGTGCTGTTGCCATTCAACAGAAGCTGCTGTGGGCACGGACATAGCAGCAGCTATGACTTCGCCATAGCAGCAAAGTTTAGATAGCTCAAAGTACCTAAGCAAGGTACTTGAATATAGTACAGGGATAACTACATATATACAAAGATTGCAACCTATGTGCCTTTGAGGAGTGGGCATAGGTTCATTCTAAAAAGGGTGCATGGGGGCGATGGTCTGGCGTCTAACCTAGCACGCGGTGCTTTGGCACCCGTGAGATTAGGCTGTCAAGGCAGGTGCTCACGGAAAGCTATTGCACATCTGTCTCTCTATGTATCAGTTGTTGCAGCAAAGTTCAAGTGATGAAGGCATAGTCATTGGTCACTGAATTATACTAACTTTAACGAATACTAATTCAGGGCGCCCTCTTTCGTCGCTATTGTACAGCAGAATCATCGGTTAAGTAAGATAACCAACAAAATGGTTACTAAGCACAGCATCGCAAAAATTTAATACGCCTGATTGACTCCAGAGGCACTGCAACACTGCATTATCTAAAAAACTCCTGCAAAAATCAGAGTTGTAAAATAATTAAACCTTCATCGATCTCGTCCTTCACCACTTGTCTTCTCTATTAATATACCTTTCCTAAAGAAGCCTGAATGTTACTTCTCTTGAAAAAAAAAGATAGCAAAGAACGTATGCGTACGAATGTAATGTCCGCAACACAGGATTTACTCACGTGGTAATATAATTTAACAAAATAGCATAAATAAAAAATAATAGTACCGAAGTATATTTATTTTACATTTATGCTCAAAGTCAGTCTTAAGTTAACTAATGAAGACGTTTGAACCAATGAAATTTAAAAGGAAAATCGTTAGTTAAACCACGACCTTTAGTTAACTATAGACTGTGAATTTGGATCTTAGTGTTTAATGTAACATGGTGTCTATATCTTTGGAACGAACATTTCGATTTCCAAACTGAGCTCTTGGCGATGCTCAGGGCAATGGAACTGGTGGCCACTAATGTAGGTGAAGTTGGGAAGGGTCAGAATGTCAATTCGAAACTTGTTAATGACTGTAGGAGAGCGCTCAACTTGCTTATGCACAAATATGGTATCAGACTAGCCAGAAAAAATTACTCATTACCATCAGAACTACTTGCCATATAATGAATTACTTTTCTGATTACAAAATTTCATTGCTCGCTTACAAATCACATTACCTAAAATTTAAAAAAACTACGTACAAGTTGCTAAATGACGAGAATGATTTTTTTTAGATTAAATAGATTACGTGAACAAGCTGCCAAATAAAAAAAAGTAAGTACTTCTCAAGAATCGATTATTTTAGTCTCACGTCTTGTTAAAACCATTAAGTAGGTGAACCAGTAGGGAAGAGCTTCCACCAAAAATGCTTAATTCCAATTAATTATTAATTATCTTTTTTTTGCTGGGTATCTTGGGCTCTTGGCCACGATAGTGTTGAGGGAAATTACATTGTTGATTGTTGTTGAGGGAATGTGTGACAAATCGATAAAACTACCTATAGGTCATTACTACAGCGTACTCAGTAATTGGAAAGAGAGTAGGACCAACAGTTCATGGCGGAGTAGGGAGGATTGTAGAGTCTCGAGATCTATGTGGCCAAAACTTGACTCAAGAAGATACAAACTACTCTTGGCTGGGGATAGGAAGGCGATGCGAATCGCTATAGGCACGTTGACTCGTCACTGTTCGGTCAGAGCAAGAACCAGCATTTGGGAAAATGGTATTCCAGATTTCTGTAGAATGTGCGCAGATGAAGAGGAACCAGAAACCAACTAGAGGACATCAGGGGCTTCATCATCGGAATTCAGTGGCTTAATGACGGATAATAGGGAACAATATTAATTTATTAATTTTATTTATTTTTAAGTATCTCAATATAGTGGAGATCCAGCCTAGCGTGTATATATATTTCGTTCCATCAGTAGATTTAATTCAACTCTTAATATTTTACTGAGTATTACAATCTACAAACGTAATAAAAATTTAAAAAAATTATTCATTGTTGGCTTAGCATATTTAGTAGCATTTCGTGACTGCTCAAGCAACTCATCAGTTAAAAAACGCATTTATTTTAAATGCCTACTTTTGAATTTTGATATAATAATTTTTTTAGAATACAACTTTACATAACATAGCTTTGCAAAGCTTTGTTAAGTTTTTTTGCATAAGACCCAAAATGTATAAGCAAACATAAGTTTTAAAGCCTCAAGCATATGGTTTAGCTTATTTCACAAACTTTTGAGTTGGAGTTCACTGATGAGTTCGATAAGCAGGAACGAAATGAAAATAGACGTTGATTTAAATTAAATTTAGTAAAGTGCGACTTTGACCTGCGCACGAAGGGTTCCGTACAGACACGAGATATGTAATTCAATACGAACCTTAGTAGCCTATATAAAATATAGTTTTGGCATTTTTTTTTTGTTTTTGGCGTTTTTTAGTTTTGGCGACTTTTTTATCTTGGCGATTTTTTTAATTTAGCGATTTTTTTTTTGTTTTGGCGAATTTTTCGGTTTATGGATTTTTTTTCCATTTTAGTTTTTTTTTGGCGATTTTTCAATTTGGCGATTTTTTTAAGTTTAATGTATTTTAATAAAAAAAATATTTTACTGAATAAGTAAAATAATAATTTTGGAATTATTAGTGCGTTAACAAATTTTAAACTTAAATTGTAAAAATTCCCATAAAAACACTAATGATTTTTTTTTAATTTTGGCGATTTTTTCATTTTGGCGTTTTTTTTTATTTGGACGATTTTTTAGAATTTTGCGACTTATTTTAGTGTTAGAAATTTTTTTTAATCTTGGCGATTTTTTTGAATTTTTGGCAATTTTTTTTGGTGTGGCGATTTTATAATTTTTAGATATTTTAGTTTTACCGGTTTTGAAAATTTCAAGGGTTTACCTCTTACGGTTTCCAAGATATAACAAGTTGTCAAAATTACATAGTCAAAATTGCATTTACTGATGGACCATTTTTTAATTTAAATAAAATCCTTAAATTTTTTTAAATTTTAGTGTTAATTGTTGTATTCTATACAAAAATACACTAATTTTACAAATTTCAAGTGTCAATATATATACACATATGTACATACAATTATAATTTATATTACATGGGATTTTAGCATTTTCGTTGCTCGTTTTGGAACACGCTTTAATTTTTAACTCTCATGTATTTGCGGTTGGAGCTGCCAAGGTTCTACATACTTTGTCCAAATATCAGGTACGTAGCTCTTGTGGTTCTTGAAGAAATACCGTGTGACGGACAGGCGGACAGCGTAGCGAAAACAATAGGGTTCCTTCTTTCACCTTTGGTGTACGGAACCCTAAAAACCAGTAAAAGTGACATATAGCGATTTTTTTTAAGCCGAGTCGTTTTAAGCTTGACTTACAGCAAAGGGCCAATGGAATATTAGTAATTGTGTACAGTTTCCTAAAAAGAACGTAGAAATACATATCGACGGTCTCATATAGAAAGGCCCCAACTAGTATTTTTAACAAAATTGAGTTTTCAGTGATTCCAATATATTTCACATAAATATACCTCGTCACAAAAATTTATTGCGATAGTGTAAAAAATAACGCTTTTAGAAGCATTTGTACAGAATGAGTTAAGTTTTCAATATTACACTTTCTTCTCCTGTAAAGTTACAATTATTTGAGTTAGGGCCTTTCTAGTTGAGACCAGCGATATGTATCTGCAAAATATTCCCCCGGTCTGATAATAAAATTTGTATAATTGTAATTTTCCAGAAAGCAAATCACTTAGAGATATTTATGTTGTTAGCTATAAAATTTTTTATGGCTTTAAATATTTAATTTCCTTAAGCCAATTTATTATATCCCAGGACCTCCTCATCCTCCTGCTACTCGTTTTCTATTTACCTACATACATATACATCTGTACATATATATTCTGATGAAAGCGATGTATGCACATATTTCATAATTTTATTAACAACTTTCTACAAGTGAAATCAATACCAATCCTTGTAAGCTCTTGTTATAACATTTTATGTTCTTAAAATAAAGTCATAAACCTCATGTTGTTAAATTGTTTGATTTAAGCTTTGTAACATTACGGTAAGTATACTATACTTATGTTGTATATGTATGTATGTATATACTTGTATGTATGTGTGTACACACATGTACTTACTTAATATTACTGTATCCCATTCAAATTTACTGCACTTCCTTGTCTAATCTAAAATACATACATATTTACATACTCGTACATTGTGTAAGAGTTCATGTTTTAAATTACCGAAGGTTAATTAATTGACTTATAACGACTTCTTTATCACCTTAATGTACAATTCAGAATATTAAAGAAACATGCCATACAACAATAATGTTCAGCACTAAAATAAAGAATTGAAGCAAATATTGTTGTGGTTGCTTTATGGTAATAAAAAAAAAAAATAAATGAAAAAAGAAACACAATGTTGTAAACATTATTGCTGTAGTTAAGATATAATCATATGAATAATTGCATACGTAAATACTTATAAAATTATATTTATTGGGTAGGTGCAGAAGTGGTATTCGTATTATCAAATTGTTAAATCACATCAAAGAAACCTAAAGCACCCCATACACGTTTCAATTCAATTGTCAATTGAGTCTTTCAATTGAATTGATTCTTGGCCACACTTCATAAACTGAATTGAAAGATTTTTATTCAACTGTCAAATTTATCAAAAAATCATTTTTTATCTTGAAAAAAAAAAACTGCACACTCTTATTTCTTGGTTGATAAAAATTTACCTAATATTCGTCACATAGAGCTGATCGCTTTTAAGAATGGTTGTATTTACTTCAAAGCGATTAAGTAGTAATTTTGTTATTTTAACGGAAAATCTCTCAAATTTACTGAAATTTTTGATTTGACTGCAAGAGATAATAAAATATGAGAGACGTAACTTCAAGCAAACGAACGAACATGATTTCGTGAAACCCAAATTTACTTGATATCGAGTGCCTCGCTTTCGTTCGCTTAGGTTTTCATTCGACATTGTCAAACAGGCTGTATATTTTTTTCACAATTACAAATTTAAAAATTTTAAAATTCTATTGCATTCATTCATTAATTTGTATATATTTTGTTTTAATTCAATGAAATTAAATACAATTTAAAAAATACAAAATAAAGCTACAAACATAAATTTTGACAGCTAATCAAGAGACTCGAACGCACACAGCACAATTGAATTGAAAGATTTACTAGTCAACATGAAAAATCAAAATCTTTTAATTCTTCTGCAACCAACTCGACAACTGTCAAACTAGGCAATTGACAAAGCCATACACGCTTTGACTTAAACAACAACCGACTCAATTTAAAATTGAATTGAATCGTGTGTGGGGTGCTTAAAGCAAATGAAAATTTATATTTCAATGGGGTTGAAATGAAAATATTTCGAAACTTCTATCGATATTGAATACCTTAGTTTGTTTCAGGTTTTTATGTGTAAACATCTATACCCCAAGGGATGAAAATCTCTTTCACAATACAATCACCAATTTTGAATAAGATCGTAAAGCGTTATAAAATCGGTAAGAGCTTTGTATGAGTGTATTAGTGTAATCATACGAACAAGAAGTATAGAGAAGCTTAACAGCTGCATAAAAATACACTCAACCGAATTTTGAAGCATACCTTCAGGAGCAATATTAATTTTAATAGAAATTGCTTGTAAAAGTGTTGCCAGTAAGGATAATTTTTTCAAAAGATGTCTATCAGTCTTTATAAAGAATTTATAATATTATACTATAACATATCTTAATTACGTTTATGTTGCCTTACACTGAAGCTGGTGCACGACAATTGGGTAACAATCTGCATCTCATGCCAATTATTATGGGTGTAGATTTTAATACAAATTTTGCAAACCCACAAGCGCAAGCTTTATCGAAATTTTTATTTGACGTTTTCCACTTGCATATGAGCAATTCTCCACAAACACCCACAACTAATAATTCCACTACTATAGATGCAGTTTTCCATAGATTGTTAAATACAGTAGAGTCAAAAATTTATATATTTTATTTTAGTTACCATAAGCCAAAATTAAAAAAAAAAATCATTACTAGATGTTAACACGTTTATATTTGAGCAAACTAAAGCACTTACGAGATTTCCGGAAAAACCAGTAGATTTCAAATAAAATCTAGTAGAAACTATGGTTTGATTTTTTTCAAATTGTACTGGGTGGGCAAATTTAAAGTAAGGAAGTAAATTAGCTTATTGATACCAATATAAGGTGGAAATATGGAAATTAATAATGGAACATGATGTCTAGAACGTCGGCAGACAGCCGCTTTTTTCACAAAAGTTTTGACCATATTTGGCAACAAATCTTCGCTTATCTCGTCAATGCAGCGCCAAATTTCATCTTTCATAGTGTCAGTTGTTTGTGGTTTGGTCAAGTACAGCCGATGTTTCAAATCACCCCAGAGAAAATAATCCAGCGGCGTGAAGTCACAAGAACGACAAATTTATTTATTAGAAATCGATTGCATAACTTAAGGCTGAAAAAATTGTGCATGTTTTGTCCGTTAAAAAAAATTAAATTGCAAAATGTATTTGTCCTTGCACGTACTTTATTGCATTTTCCTATTATATTGTACTGATTTAAAGCATTACGCTTAACTGTAGCAGATTTCAGTAATCCGAACTACATTTTAGAGAAAAAATCGGATAATTGAAAAAAAAAATTGGGTTTTGGTTATTTCCAGTAAAGCGGAGTAGTCGACTGTATTCGATTATGACTTTTTCCCTCCACCAAGCGTAAACACGCACACATTTTACGTACACTCACACCCATAGTTGTTCATATAGACATTAGAAGAAATCACTCATAAATATTTGCCGGTCTTTGTGGCAATTTTTGAACTTATCTTGTCTTCAAAATCAACAACATCATCTAACATCATCAATGTTTCATGAATAAAAGCATTCATACAATATTTATTGATGGATTAGTTTTTATGAGGAAGAATAAAATCGTACAAGTTCTTCCTGTGATGAGATGTTTTTTTTCTTTCTTCTAATTTATTGTGTGTTACGAAAACAATAGATTTGCAAGAACAATAGATTTTAAATATTAATTGTACGGAAAATAAGTAATATTCTTTCAAATAATAAAAAGACACATCAAACACATGTGATTTATTTATGTATGAATGGCGAAAATGAATGAGTGACTATTTTATTGTTATAATTTTACTTCCGTTTGAACATTTTAACTGCTCAAACCATACGTTTATAGACAAACAAACAAACATACATAAAACGAACGTGTGTGTGTAATTTTATTACTTTGACAATAATTTTTCCAAGTGATAGCAATATAAGATTGTATGATTTGTTCTTTAGAGATGGAATCATTTGGAAATTTTTTCTTTTATAATTAAGATTGCAAGAGTAAGCACTTGCGTGTTTTTATATTTTGATCACGCTCATGCAATAATTTACGATATTTTAAATTATATTATATACATATACCTATTGTAATTTATATTTATTAATGAACGACGTGTGCTGTGCAGGAAATATTATTGGAAATTTCGAATAAAATTTGTAAATGATTTTTCCGGATTCGTGGGAATTTGGTTTCACTAATGAGTGCGAAATTAACCCTACTATGCAATTTATTTTGGTTTTTAATTTGGGTTTCTAAAAATTTTACAAAATTTGTTTACACTCACGTGCACTAAGTGAGAAAATTTCTCACGATCATGTGCCAATCACGCGAGTGCTACCCATATCCAGGGATGTCAGATATGGTGATTTTTCGCCACATGAGGAGATTTTTATTTAAATTTTTGTTTTCGCAGCATGGCGATTTTTCTGGCGATAAATAAATTTTGTTAGCGATCAAGATCAATATTTTTATAATTCACAAGAATTACTTTGTTAAAAGAGTATTTTAAAAAATAAACATTAAACAAAATCAATGTGATTTTGGTTAAAGGATGGGCAATGTTGCTTTATTCACTGCTGGAATACCACGATGTTAACTTCGGTGATCTTTTCTCACTACCCTACTAATTGTTCAAAAAGTCATCTATTTACCATTGTTATAAAACCAGAATACTTTATTTACTAAACATAGATATTCACAGCTTTAGAGCCCACAATGTTAAGCTATTTACTGCTGGAATATCACGATGTTAACTTCGGTGAGCTTCGCACAAGAAACGAATTTTATTTTTTTAAACGAATTTTCGTTATTTTTTATACAAATTTGAAAAGTTTAGTAACGAAATTTTTTACAAATTCTTCCCATAAGAAAAACTACATTATATTTAAAGTCGCCAAACTTTTGGCGATTTTTTAAATCATTTTAGCGCAATACATTGGAAAAATCTGACAACCCTGCCCATAGCCCATTTAGTTCAATTTCGTTCTGTGTGTATTTAATTTAGCAAAAAATTTAAAATTATAATTCAGATAACGAAGAGGAGTTTGTAGAGGATTTGTTCTATTTACATACATACATATAATCTACGAAATATAATTGAAAAAGAATTTATGCAATTGCCAAACTCATTGTTTATGCAATAAAACCAATAAAATTTAATTACCTATAATTCTATGGGAAAAATTCAATTAATAATAGATCTATTTTGTATTAAACGTGGTTACAGCAGCATAAACCAAACAAATTAAATCAAAAATAAGATGGACGTTGTAAATGTTACATTTGTATTGCTATAATAATGTTTCTACTAAAGGTTGTTTCTTAATTAAATATATTTACACATACAAACCTAATTTATACTCGTATTTGATACTGGTATATCCTTAAGCTAAGTATTGCGATAATAGACAACATAATCTTTCTTAAGTACAAAATACAGAAATGAGAAAAATACTAGCAACTAGGAATGCAAGTGCTCATGGTGCAAAAAAAATATTATTACATTTTTCTTTTTCCATTATCACCGTTAGTAGATGTAGCATCTTAATTTAACTAAGCCATTGAATAAGCCATCTGATTAATTAAAATAAAACATAAGCAACATTTTTAATTTCTGTTTGAGTTTATTAGAGCTATGCTCTTTATGCCACGATACAGAAGCTGGGACGAAAGGACACTATTACAGTTATTAATATATTTTTGTTTTGAATTTCTTGTACTTAAAAGCATAGTACGAAAATAAACGAAACAAAATGTTAAATTTTTTTTGTTTCGTTCTTTGAAGTAGGGTGAAACAAAAACAATGAGAACGACTGCTCATTTTGTTTGTATTGTTTTTGCATATGAGCACAATCAATAAATTAATTTAATAGTAGGGAGTTAGAATAAAAAAACAATGGGAACTAAATGGAAACGTTTTGAAATATTTGCGGCAAACATGCATTTTTTTATAAAGCTAAGTAGCATAGCTCCAACCGGGTGTCGCACGACACCTCTTTTCTTTTTTATTTTTGTTTCTTTGTTTGATTTAAAAAGGCTAAATATACTATAGTATGTGAGGAAGCCAAACTGCATTTGATAATTTTTTAGGAACAAATTAAGCTTAAGAAAATTCCATTTATTTTGACAAACTTTTGAACTTCGTCTATTTGGTCACCAGTATGTGGTGTTGTTAGTAAGTGCAAATCTTAGTTGTAAATACAAATTTTTCAGAGCATATGGAATACGTGAATTGTCAAAGTAAAATTTTGTTCATTTTCATACCAAGTGAGCAGTAAAAGTTAAACTTTTTTCAGCATTAGCAAAAACTTTATATTGAACTATAGATTAATGCTGGCAAGGCAGTGAGAAGTGGATACCGAATATGAAGTATTTAAAATATTTTTTTAATACTTAATATTACACAGGTCAACAAGATTTTTAAGGTCAGTACTTTGATAGTAAATTTTCGTGCATATGATACTGAGCTCCAATGCCTATAAATCACTTTTTTTGAATTGGCTCTGTATCTTTAGATTTTCCGTTATTAAGAAAAAAGAGGATGCTGCATCACATAATTTGCATTTGCTTGAGAACCAGTTCGTTGATCAAATCAAAAAATACACAGACAGCTAGAAAACAAATTGACCTTTAAATTACGTCCTCATTAATTTTTTAGCAGTCTTATAATCTCATAGATATTTGGAAAGTCTTATACAAATATATAAATTTTTTCAAAAAAATTGAGAAAATCGATTTTTAAATCCATTTTTTTTACCAATTTTGCTATCCAGTAACACATTTTGACGACTCAAATTCATTTATTTGAAATATATATATATATATTTGAAATGACACGTGATATAAAATAAAATGGTGAGTAAAATACAGATGCACACGATCGTTGAAAAAATGACATTATCCTTACCGCAAAGGAATAAATATGTCGATAAATATTACGATTTTCGGTGCGCAAAAAGTTACTGAATCCAGATACAGTTCGTATATTTATATCTGGAGTTTTTTGTCAATTTAAAATATGCTATACTTATGTTGGTAACCGGAACATGAAATTGGAAGCAGAAATAAATAAGTATACAATACAAGAACCAAAATGATCGTAATCCACCCTGAAAACCACTGAGTGGCGAGTTTAAAGCACATTCAATAATATTACCAAAAATAGTCTGTCATATAAAATCCTCCATTTTGAATTTTCAAAATCGAATACTGGATTTGTAATCAGTGACCCCCAAAACGCCTGGGTAACCATTTTTAAGCCATAAAGGCAATCAGGTGCATCAACATCAACTTGTTAACTTCAAAGCCATTTTCCTCCAAAACTTATTTTCTAATCAAGAGTTCGTTCATCCCTCTTAACTCTTCGTGTCGCATATTATTTGTAATATGTACACTGAGAGAATTGTTCATAAGTTCTAGAATTTCCACATTAATCCAATGAAAAAATTCATTAAAATTCAATCAACGTCACGCTTAGTTGGATTAATGAAACCAGTTTCGTTAAAATTATTTTAATCAAAACTACGTCAAATGTATTTGAACAGTGTTATCAATGCAATGAAAGAACTTCATCGAAACAACGAAATAATTTCACTAAAACGACGAAATAATTTAATTAAAACAATGAAATAACTTCACAAAAACAGTGAAATAACTTTATTATAACAACGAAATAACTTAACTGAAACTGTATGTGTAAATAAGCGTACAAAGAGTACAAGAACAATCATACAGAACTACCTTCGATGTAAGATCTTGGTTGACAACTGTTAAAATACATTTAATTTATCAGACTTTCATGACTACAATGAAATTTTCATTGGAACAACGAACGCATTTCATAGCTATAATGAAATTCTTAATTGCTGTATATTTTATTATTTATTTTTTAGTTTTAAAGAATTTAATCTTTAATTTAATTGCTTTGAGGTATGTACTTATCTATATATGTTTATTTCAAGCAACAACTATAAATGTTTCTTAAATATAAAGTGGGTTCTTAATAATTAGAAAATATTGTTGTCATAAATCCAATGAAATTGTTTCGTTGGATTTATGAAGCAAAATTCTTTCGGTGTATATTTAACATGACTTCTACTACATAATTTTCTAATAAAAATGTTTGCATGGTAATTTTACATTGGTATTTTTTCTTATACAGTTCTACTAGATTTTCTACGCGGGAAACAAATCCCGGGAATTATTTGAAATCCCAGGAAATTTTCAACGGGAATTATCGGGAATTTAATATTTACATTTTTGAAATTTTGCTTTTTTTACATTGCTCTTCGTTGTTTTATTCCCTAAAAATACAACTCTGTAACGATGCACAATATAAGCATGGAAGCAGATTTAAAAGAGCTTTCCGAGGTGACTCCAACGACTTTGAGCGTTACGAAATATTTTCATCCCAAAAAGTTTTTGCAGGAAAGAGTATCTAGATTTGCAGATGCATTTCCATTCATGTTATAACTCAAAGCATATGAATTTATGTTTTTTTCTTTTGTTTTTTTTAATAATGTTGTTCATGACATGAACGATTAAAGTTGTTTTGTTTTTAATTTAAATGTTGTATGTTTCTCATAAAATTATATTTTTTATTGATGTCATTTAATTAAATTCATATGGTTTTGAAATTTCCGGGAATTCCCTGAAATAAAATATTTTACATCTCGATACCAGGGAATTGGAAGAGTCCGGGAAATTAGAAATCCTAAGATCTACTCAATAACTGAACGAGATTTCTAGCCAATCAATTTAAACCAACAATGTTAACAAAATAATAAAATAATGTACCCTACATCAATTGAGTTGGCATGTACCTCTTAGTCATGGCACATCGTTAGCGAAAATGCAAAAAGGCGTAACTAGCAAAAAAATTCAAAATAGTGTTTTTGATTGATTGATTATTATGAATGCCATTAAACTACATGCCATGACAAAGTTTTACACTTCTGCGCTCAAAAGTTAAAAGAGCAACGGTACTTAGCTACGAGTTCGTTTAGGTTTTTTTAGTAGTTTGCTACTCCTGTAAAATTATATATTTGTTAGTTTCGCCCTTTAGCATTTCAGCTAACGATTTGTAACCCTATATGTAATATATATGAACTATTGTAACCAGACGTTGCAATTATTGGAAAAACAAGACTTTAAATAGCCACATCTTTACAATAACGCAAACATTTATAAGCGTGAGTACAAAAACCTTTATTGAGTGTTAAATTTAAACACGACCTCATCACTAGGCTAATAATATTTTACAATTTATTCTTAATTTTTCTGCACTTTGTGTACGCGGGATGAAGTGAGTATAATTTTTTTTAGCACAGGTAAAGAATAGAGCAATAAATTGACTTAATTAAACGTAAACATGAAGCGTTCAACTTAACCCTGGTTTTTGTCTTTATATAATATGAATGACTCTTACATACAAACATACATTCATACATATACATATATCATGCACAGCAAATGTATGTATCAGAGCTGTAAATGAATGATTTATATTTGATTCTTAGATCCCAATGAATTTAAAAAAAAAAATTAACTTAATTCACTTTGCCCTAAATTTGAATTGCATTAAAATTGGAATGCATTCCTAATAGAATTAAAATTTTTTGAATGCATTCTTATAGTAAAAAAAATAATTGAATTAACGTTTCAGTGAATTCATTATGAAAATAAAAAAAATAATTGAATTAAAGTTTCAGTGAATTCATTATGAAACAAAATTTTTTGAATGCCTTCATGTTATTCACAAAAAGGAATTGAACTAAAGTTTGAATTAATTCATTGATAATCTAAAGGAAAGGAATGGTAAGTCAAGTTTTCATTCGCTGTTTTAATTAGGATAAAAATCATAAATAATAAAATGTTTTAAATATATCGCACTCCACCATACACACCGGTTGCACATTTTTTTTTTGAATGTCAGCACAAGATGGCCAAAATGGGCTCGTTTAGTTGGAGTTATACGTTTCTTGCTGCAGCTCTCAGTATTTGCTGCATTTTTCTAGATGTTGCTTTCGCAAATGAGGAAGAAATTTCGATGTTACATGTATAACAAAGGCATTTCGCTGATATTTTTTCTCTTTATTCTTTAGTTTTCTTCTCTGGATACTCTTACTGTAGGAATAGAGACAGCTGCATTTATACAAAAATATCTTACCTATTTTGATAGTAAATTATTTGTCATACAACAGCGGTCGCGTTGGAAATTTGAGACTTCAGGTGATGATGTAACATCTGCCAATTCAGGCTCATCGCTTTGTACTAATTCTGATTTACACTCTTTAGAACTGGGTGATGCATCATCATTTACAAGTTCATCCAATGTATGTATATAAACGTTTTTTTTATATTCGCGGAATAAATTTTGCGACAGAGACATTATGCAAATTATTCACTTTGCCAATGTCGATCTACTCGGCAATAACATAAATTTCAAAACTAAAGATCAAATTAATCAACGGATTACTTTGCGGAGGCTTCCATTTAATTTTTTTTATTCAATCGTTTTGACTGTTATTTTTTTATTCATATAACACAAGACCTATTTAGATCGATTTTTTATTGCCGTTTATTATGAATGGCGTCGCCTATGTCACATCAAGATGACACTAAAAATTTTCAGTTGTCAACTCTTTGTCGACAACAATTGACATTAATTTACAAAGATTAGTAAGAGATTGTCAATAAGATAAAATTGTTGCCCATGAAGAAAATACAATTGACAATCACTCTTATTCTATTTGGCGTCGGCAACATAACACAACGCCGTTGTTAATGTTTTTTGGCACATCGGTATTCCCGTAGATAGTATTGCCATTTATCGATGACTGTCAGCATATGTTTGGCATTCTGTACGAAAAATTGATGTTGATGTTGCCGTTCATTTTGTCGTCAGTGTTTTTGATGTCGTGTTCTGTTGTGTGCATACCTCAATGAATTTGAAAAATAATTTTAATAGTAAAAATGTGAAAATATAACAAATAAAAAAGTATATATACATACATACATACGTACATACATATTTATTTAAAAAAATTAAAAAAAAGGGAAAAATGTTAATATGAACAAAATTAAAATTACCAAACCCAATTAATTTGAAAAGCTTGTTTAGCAGTTGAAAAAAGTCCTTCTTTAAGTTAGAGGATTCCGCAGGGGCAGTGTTCCTAATACTTTCAAGATACAGTGGGAAATTGTTGTGACTGCACTAAATTCCCTCGGTGCACCATTAGAACTAGTGGTAAATGGCAAAATGTAAAGTAAATAGGGTGTTGGGAAAGTATACTGTATGAAAGAAATATTTTTACAGATCTGACGGGACTTGAGCTTTAAATTAAAAAAAAGGTTGCAAACAATGCTGAGCGTTAAGCAACAAGAGGCAGCGTATATAAACAATTAGCAATAAGCCCCTTGGAGGAAGCTGTAATCTCCAATAAACGTTGATCTGATCCCTTTTGTTTCCAAAATCAGGTTCAATTGTATCCAATACATGCTTAAATGATGTTTTATTCAGCCGAAAATAAATTTAAAATATTAAAACGATGAACATTTCTCATTATTTCACAAAAATATGTCGAAATTTATCACTTACTTTTCATTGGGTAAATTACAAATGCAATGACTTTTGTCTGAGAAATCTTCTTTTCACTAATAAATTTTTTATTTTCTTCGTCCCGATACGAAAGAAAAACATTTTATTTTAATTTATGTACAAACCTTTTACTTATTCAAAAACACTTCTACCAAAAATAGTAAACAAAATGAATCAGCTGTCTCAAATATTGGATATGTGTATTGCATTTATCGATAAACAGGCAACGTCGTCGTAACATTGTTAGTGAATACAAAGTTCGCATTGATGTTGTGTTGAATTGATGTTGTTTAAAAATTGACGACGATGTTGCCGACGCCAAATAGAATAAGGGTGAATATTTACTGACGTCTTGATGTGACGTCGACGACACCATTCACAATAAACGCCATTCACAATAAGGGGGATTATTGCTTAAGTAATAAATGGATTTCATTAAAAAATAACGTTTGAGCAACAATTTATTCGTAATGACGATATGAAAATGGTGATGATTGAAAAAATAAATTAAAATTCATTTCTACTATATTATCGATGAATGTATGCAAATTTTAAATTAATTATGTATGTTGAATGAAATGAATACATTTAAGAAATTCACTTCTAGATGAATTAAATAAACTTTAACTCAATTCATATTTTTGCTGAAATGAATTCATATAAAAGTTTTTAATTCATGATGAATGCATTCATATATTAATTCAATTCAAATTTTTGGGCAAAATGAATGCATTAAAAAAGTGATAGTTCATTGTCTGAATGATTCGCATATTTATTTAAAAAAAAAATCATTCTTTTACAGCTCTGGTATGTATGTGTGTATAACTGGGCAATAACTCGCTTTTGATATTGAAATAATTTTTACTGGCACTGGTGCTAGATAACGGCTGGTTTACTTTAAATCCTTCCATAATTTGACTAACATATTTTGTTTTTATTTCCCTTTGCCTTACATTTTTGAATTTTAGCTTTTTCTCTTACTCCCGGGAGCGTCCTGTGTTAGGAACAAGCTTTACCGCTTGTGTGCCTTGTCCTTGCTGCTTTATCTATGCTCAGTATTGTAATTACAAACACATACATATGTATGTTTTGTGTGTTTATAGCATTAGGATGATGTACATATCAAATCCCAAAACTAAACTACTCAACACAGGATTTCAAAATTTCAACAAGATTGTTTTCATCCGAATAAAAATAAAAAGGAAGATTTTTTTGTTGAGATTTGTTAGCTTTGAGGGATTAAAAAAGAAGGAGGCTGGAAACTTGCAAAATAACAAATAAACATAGCAACAATACGTGTTTGGCACATGTCTTAAGAGATTACCGCATTTATTGTTTGCAAAAAAAAATTAAATAAAATGACAATGAACTTAAATAACCTTAGCTAAATAATATAAGAAAATATCTTATTGGTTTTCAAGTGTAACGAATATTATATATGAACGTAGCAACAACATATCGCTCATTTATTTGAACAACGTCATAATTCATATTGGGGTAAAATTGCATAGAAATAATGAAAAGGAATAGTGAACTTTTTATAGAACTTTTTATTGAAAATTTTATCAATATTTATGATTTGAAGGGGGTAAAGTTCGTATCGCTTTTTTAAATGTGATAACTATTAATGAACAAATAACACTAAGGTTAGTTGTAAATATTCTGACTAACACATAGTTGAACGGAACAACTAGCTGTTTTCGAAAGCAACTAACTAAACCTTCATCATCACAGTGAACCAAACACAAAAGAATGCTGATGATGAAGGTTTAGTGGCCTTCGAAAACAGCTAGTTGTTCCGTTCAACTAATTGTTAGTGAGAATATTTACAACTAGTGTTATCCATTCATTAATAATTATCACATGTAATTTGGCTTAAAAAGCGATACGAACTTTAGCCCGTTCAAATCAAAAATATAGAAACAAATGAAGTTCGAACAATAATAATTAAAAAAATTAACTAAAAATAAAATTTTCCTCTTCCATCATGACTTTAGCTGAAGGGAAAACCCGGCATTTTTCTGTGCCACCACGCATAAACTTCAACAGCAACCCATGTCTATTTACTTGGTACAGAGACTGTTTGTTAAAATCAACTATTTAACGTGAATTTTTAATGAAAGGGAATATTTTTTCATAGAATCATTACTTGTAGAATTGATCCACTGTGGCGGATTAGTAATTGCAGCCATATTTTTGTCAGCTCGCCACTGACAAGTTTTTTTCGTTGCGTTTTTCTTATGTGAAGCCCGTCTAACCAGCCAATTAGATGCGAAAGCCACTTATTCATGACCCCAAGGGGATGCTTGGTATTTGGTGGGATCAGAAGGGTCCACTCTATTATGAACTGTTGAAATCGGGCCAGACAATCACACAAAAACTGTACCGAATTCAACTGTTTCGCATGAAGAGAGCATTGGCTGATTGAAGATTGGAAAAGGCGACGATATATCAAGACGTATTATCCCATAATGGCAATGCTCGGCCACTAGTTGCAAGACCAGTTGAAAGCTATATATTTGGGAAATATTGCTACACAGCAAATATTATGTCAAAAAATTAAACAAAAATTTTTTGTTTCAAATATAATTTAGTTTCAGTAAATATTTTTTATTGATGCAGTAAGCTGTTTGTTCCAATTTTATTCATCGTACACGATCAATCAAAGAAAAAAAACATCAACAAGAGCATAACCGTACGTTCAACCTATCGACAAACAAGATAAACACTAAAGCTATGTACAGACGGTTGTCAGATCTTCCAAGTAAAATGTGCTCAACATTTCTTACAACCATGTAAACTGACATTTTTTGTCAGACGTCGTTGCCAGAAAAAGCAATGTCAAGACCAGCAGCTGACAACAAATTGTCAGACTTCTTACAATCGTGTGTTGTAAAATTATTATCGGATATTTGTCAGACATTTTATTATTATCAGATATGCGAAGTTTATGCATCTGACAATAGAGTCATTGTAAAAGAATTCTTTCTATGGGCAACACTGCATACGCTTGATTTTTAAGAAAAAAATATATAATAAAATATATGCAGACAAAATCATTGCAATAACTTTTTTAATGTTCATAATAATTTATATATTTTACTTTTTACATTTAAAGCATTAGCAAACGATTTATATTTAACAATTTCTAACAAATGCTTTTAGTCTGGCAACACATAACAACAGATCTGAGAATTTGTGCATATGACAACCATGTGGACTGACAATTTTTTGACTGGCAATGTTGTCAGATGAATTTATTGTCATACAACTATCTGGCAATAAATTGTAAGATTTTCTGACAAATTTGGTACAACAATTTTTGATTGCCTGTACATTGTCAGCACATTGCCAGTTCTGATAATATTGTAATATCTCACAATCGTCTGTACATAGCTTAACACACTTAAATAAAAAATTCTTTCAGCCGAACTTTGTTAAATTTAAATTTTAAAAAAGAAATTATTATCAAAATCTAAAAATATATTTTCAGTCCGCATTCATACAAAATATTTATAGGTTCAATGAATTTGGTTGCTGAAAATTAAGTTTTGTTTATTCTGTGTAGGGAAGTTTTTCCTCAGCCAGCTTTTAAATGGCACCTTGCCCCATCCGATTACCATTTGTTTCTATCGATGCTGAATATTCTCACTCTAGAAAATGCTTTGGTTCACAACAGAATATCCCCAAATAGCTTCATTCATTCTTGGCCTCAGAAAATTAACATTTCTTTCGGGCTTAAGTTGAGTAATTTCAATTCTTATTGAACGAAATATTTTTATTAATTAATGTGAGTTTCTAAGGAAGAGAAGAAAAATTAAACTAGACCTTATATCTCGGGGAAATACTAATATTTTTCTGTGCAGCCACGCACTTGATCAGCACCTTAGTTTATCTACTTGGGTAGAAATTGTTATTAACATCAGATATTTAACGTACATTTTCATTAAACGGATGGTTAATAATTTAACTAATTTTATATTGCACTACCAATGTTTCAAAATAAAAGCTTACAAATTTATAAAATTCCACATTATTAGGTTATATACTCAAAAGAAAAATATTGAAACCAACAGTAATTCGCACAGTGGGAATGTGGTGTCGAAACCCCATGTTTCTACCACTCAATTTCAAAATCTCGAGTGATGCGGTTTTGAACAGAAATATTTAAAGAAATGCTAATTTATGAAATAAAAAAAATATTTTGATGTTTGTTTGAAGAGAAATCTATAAGACTTTAAAAATTAATTAAAAATTAATAAAATAATTTTCATACACTTTTAATAGTGTTTATATAGAAATCGCTGTCGATATCGAATGCTGTAATTCGACACTCAGTCCTTTCAATTAAAAAAAAAGTAGTTCAAGGAAATTTCCGGAAGCAGAATTTAATGTTTTACAGCATTGGTGTTAGTCGATACAAATTTCATCCTTATATACATACACACATATTTTTCAGTGCAAATGGAATATGAGAATTGTTTTGGTTTATTATATAAAAATTTGTTGAAAGCTTTTTATGAAACAAAGAAGTCTTGTCTTAAGTATAGCAAAAATAATCAAATTAACAGGCATGCGCATAATTATTAAAGAACCAACAATGGCAAGACTGTTGTAAATTTAGAGATAGTAACAATCAGCTTTTATTACAAAACAAGGCTTACAGCAAATTGCGATACGGTGAATTAAATTAACATGTGTATAATTAGTTAAAAACAAACAACAATGGCAAGGCTGTTTTTAATTTAGAGATGGTAAAATTAAGCTTTCATTACAAAAAAGCTTTCGGAAAATTGTAATACGATGAATAAAAATAATTCTCATATTCCATTTGCACTGAAAACTGAATATATAAAGCAGAAATCTACATCAACTGATACCACACACAGTCGACCAAACACTAAGAACGCTGATGATGAAGGTGTAGTTAACTTCCGAAAAAGCTAGTTGTTCCGTTCTACTAGTGTTTCTCAAAAATATTTTCAATTAACTTTGGTGTTATTTCTTCATCAATTTGGCTTGCACAGCGATACGAACTTAAGCCTAATCAAATCATAAGTAGTTGGTTATGTTGCTTGGAATATATCTTAATATTGGAGATAAGAAGCCATTTATAATGGGCCTAAATTTTTATATAACTATTATTTTAGATTATTTTTTTTTTAAATTAACTAAAAAACTGTTATCAAAATACTTTTAATTTTCACATAAATATCGCCCAAGATTTCCTGATGCAAAGACATCAATACTAAGCAAAAGCTTTTAAGCATATTGAGGAAAATAAAGTCAACAACAAAAAAAAAAAAACTTAATCATTCTGTTTAGATGTAGTTTCAGCCAAGAAGACGTTAAAGTTCATAAAATGAAAATTTTCCTTTTGAGAACTATTTCATTTCACTGCTTCAGTTTGCCAAATTATTTGTAAAAATAAACACATTTTATAAATATTTGCATTACGTGCCTAAACTGTACACAGACTTATTCATTTTAGCGGGAAAGAACAATGCTTTTGTTAAATGCCATTCAAGAGGCGAATTGATGCAGAAACTTGCAGCAGCTACAGGGAAGTCATAAAAACGTCATTAGTAATTAAAAGGACAAAAAAGAAATCCTCCTATGATTATAACCAACTATGCATTAAATATATAAATACATACATACAGACATACATACATACATACATACATAGATGGATTCATAAAATAATATTGTTTTTGTTTCCTTTTCCATATAAAATGATTATCTATGGCCTCATTCAACATCAGCATCTACTTCCTTTCTGCTGCACCCGAAAGCATTTGAATTATTTAAAGAGCAGCAGCATGAACCAACAAACAACACAAATGACGAGCCAATTAAATGCTCAACACTAAAAGGAATGTGCAAGCAAGGATTTGCAATTCTGCAAATCAAACCTTCTTTATTTGTATGTACATACATACATAGATACATACAAACATACATACTCGTGTAGCAGCAACAGCAAATGCAGCAGCAGCATCAACAGCAGCAGCATTAACGGGGGCCAAAAAAAAAATACAAATTTTTGAAAATGAATACACAAACTTACACTCACACACATTCACACACACTCGCTCACTCGCATACTGTTAGAACAATAAACACTTGCTCTTCTGAATGCAGTCATTTGCACTTGCACTCACACACACTCGCACTTGCACACTCACCTTCGCATAAATTTTTGTCAATCTCAATAAGTTATACAACATACTTTTAGGGGTTTCTTAATATATATTTTTTTAATATTATATTTAATTTTTTTTTATTACTTTTAGTTTTTTTTTATACATTTAAACTATTATTATATTATTAAATAAATTAATAATTTTTTTTGGGTTTTGTATTTTTTATTTATATAATTTTTTATTTTTATTTTTTTTGTTGTAAATGTGATTATTTTTAAAAAACCCTTCTTCCTTTTATTGGTCATAACAAGTATAAATTCAACACTAAAATAATAAAGATATTGATGACATTTGAAGTTAGCTGTTTGGTTCCTTGAACGGCGGCAGGATGTTCACCCTGCAGTATGTGTACGGTGACCAGTTTGGGATTTGCATTCGAGGGCAGACAGGTGTAGATGCCAGAATCGGCAATCGTTGCACGTTGTATTAATAAATAAGAGGTTGTTATGTCGCCTTTTTCCGTTATCACTGATACGCCACCGCGCGGTGAATCATAATTGATTTCCTCATTGTTGTGGGTCCAGTGCACCGAAGTGGGTGGGTCGGGCAGGTGTTTAACTACGCACGTTAGATTAACCGTCGATCCCACATCTATGTAAAGTTCGGGTCCACCAGGTATCGTTGTTATGGGCTCGACGACCGAAAACACCATGGTATAGCCAACGGGTGGTGTGGTCGAGACTTGGCACTCATATGTTCCCGAATCTTTTAGCTGAGGATATTTAATTTGCAACGACCAATCCTCGGATAGCTTATTGAATATACTCGTAAAACGTTGGTCCGATGTGTATGTGGTCTCACCCACTGTTAACAAATGCAAGTCTCTGTGACGTATCCAGGATACTGTCTTGTTGCCCAAATTTTTAATGCGACAATTCAGATGTGCCGTCCTGCCCACCAGCGAGGTGACATTCTTGGTCGCCGAGGTATCAAAGTATGGTCCCCTATCAAGGGGTTTGTGCATTGTGTAAATGTCTTGATTTTGATTTTGATTTTGTTTGCTTAGTTCGTCTTGATTCATTGTAAAATCACTTTCAATGGTTTTATATTGACACTCGATTCCTCTATAAAGTAATATTGCTAACAGAATACGAATGAACACCATTATTAAACTTTATCGTTTGCTTAAATTAAATATATAATTCGTTTTTCCCTTTGCATATTCCATTAAACTTTTATCATATATTTTCTGTTTGTTCCCAGATTTATTTTATTAAATTTATTTTCTATACCCGTGCAATTTATTTTTTATTGTAATTATATTTTTTTTGTTTTTTTTTTTTTTGATTTTCAGAAAAGCTGAATTTTGTGTGTATTTTTTTCTTGGAGTAATCAACAGCGAGTGAAATACATAAATACAATAATAAACTTGAACAACACAATTTCTACTTCGTTATAATTATTTTTTAGGATCATGCGCAGGTTATCAAAATATTGGTATACGAGTATTTGTATCTGTGAGGATTGTGTTTTTGAAGAACGTACGAATAAAATCAATAAAATGTTTGTGCAACAGGGATAGGGAATATTTGATATGCTGCCGATTTTATGTTAATGAATTCTAATCGAAAGAACAAAATTTTGAATGGCAGGAGTTCGAATTCTGAGACAGAAATTTTAAATGACTTAAAGATTATTAAAAAAATAAATCAGTCTATAAATATGGAAACAATCCTTTGTGTATTAATAAATTAAATTTGGGCATTTTTGCTGAGTAAAAATGAAAACCTATTTTAAAAGTAATTTAAATCAAAATTAAGGTCACAATTGTTAAAAATTTTACCTAAAAGGCATAACCACCAAATACTTTTTTCAAGAGAAGTAACACTCAGGCAATTCATGCCTACCACTAGTGTTAACTTTTTTAGGAAAGGGATTGTGATAGAGAAGGGAAGATAGAGGAAAGTTTCATTCTTTTACAACTTTGATTTTTCCATATTATTCTTAATAATGCAGTTTTGCAGCGCCTCTGGTGTCAATGAGGCGTATTAAATTGTCAAAGCTGTGTTTAGTAGGCCTTTTATTGGTTTGATTTAATTTACCGATGATTCTGCTGCACAATACCGATGAAGGAGGGCGCTCTGTATGTAACATTAGGAAAAGTATCTGCTGAAGCCTGTGTAGCTCAGTGACCAGTGACTATGCTTTCATCATCACTTGAATTTTCCTACAACAACTGATGCAAATGGACATTAATACAAATTAGAAAAATGCGTGTTGTGTTTAGTTAATGAATGTTGCAGATCGTGCTCGAACCCAGGTCCTTGGAATTTGTAGCCAACCCCCCTTCAATTTTATTTAAATTTATTTATTTTTAAAGCTTTTTAAAAATAATGAATCATTAGTTGACTAATTATCAAACTATGCCTATGCACTCAACATTAATTTTACCTTATGGACGTTATAATGCATTTTGATTTGGAAACAAAAGTTCCACACTAATGACATAAAATTCTGAGAACAACGAACAGCCAAAAATTTGTCGAAAAACGGAAAAAGTTCTTAAATTACAAATGAAGGGAAATAAGCATATCAGTTGAATACTTATTGTCGTTGGGACACTTTTTTAATTTGCAGCCTCTTAAAAGAAAGAAAAGTAATGCTGCTGCCAACAAGTAGCTTGACTTCTGTCAAAATTTTAGCAATTTGCATCATTTCGTTTATGTTTGACAGTCATTGATAGCAGATTACCGCACTCATTAAGCATAATTTTTTGACAAAAATAAACCATCACAAGGGTAAGTTTGATAAATATTGTGGGAATCTTCACTATCAATTTCTATGGCAACAAAGTGGTTTAGTGAATTTCGTTGTAGCCGTAGAAGCACGGGCGAGGCCAAATCTTCTGCAGGTCCAGTTGAGGTCTACACACCCAAAACAATGAAAATAAATTCAGTAGAGTGCGACTTTGAATCGCACACGAAGGAATGGTATCGTACGAACACTAAAATCTTACTTGAGTATCTTACCAGATGTTGAAATTTTATACTTTTTTTGTTTGTTTTGGCGTTGTTTTAGTTTAAGCGCATTTTTTTACGATTTTTCCGTTTTAGCGATTTTGTTGTTTTATGGTTTTTTAGGTATTTGAATTTTTTTTTTGGTATTTTGTAATTAAATATATTTTTTCGTTTTAGCGCTTTTTTTCGTTTTGCCAATTTTTGGCGTTTTTTTTTTGACGATTTTTCTCTTTTAGAGATTTTTCTTAGTTTTAGCGCTATTTGATTAAACGAGCTATACGTAACACTATACAAATTTTGTACACATTAAAAAATGTCTCTTTTTTACGTTTTTTAGTTTAGCGTTTTTTCGTTTTGCAAAAAATTTTCGGCAATTTTTTTTTTTTATTTTTGGATATTTTTATAGTTGTGGCACTTTTTTCTCTTTGACTTTTTTTGATATTTGAAATTTTTTTTCGGCATTTTTTAGTTTAAGCGATTTTTTAGCGTTTTTTGTTTGTTTTGGTGGTTTTTTCGGTTGTTGATGATTTTTTTAGGTTTTTGACGACCTTTTCACTTTTGGTGACATTTATGCATTATAGCGATTTATCTTATTTATCTGTTCTAAAAATTATGGTGATATCAAAACCGCGTGATTTCAAAAACCAACTATTAATAGCTAACTTTATAGTGGGTTTTTATTGTATATTAAGTTTTTGTCATTTATAAAAAAATATTTTAATCCAACTTCCAAGATCGTGCGATTTACAGTTACAATGATTTAATTTTATAAATTTTTTAAAATCTCCGTGATTTGACATATCACTGGTAAGATTTTTTTTAATTTAATAGCTTTTTCCATTTTGGCGATTTTTTTCTTTTGGTAATTTTTTTATTTTTGGATTTTTTAGTTTTAGCGTTTATGGAAATTTCATGAACTTGCTTCTTATGGTTTTCAAGATACAGCTAGTCGTCAAAATAACATTAACTGATATAATACCCTTTAAGATTAAGATTTCAAAATGTTTCTTTGCTCGCTTTAAAACACCCTTTAATTTTTATAAATTATATATTTGTTTTAAATATCCTGCGAAAATTTGAGGTCCTTAGCTCTCACGATTCTCGTGAAAACAGCCTGACACAGGCAGACAGACAGACTACCATCTTAGCGAAAAGAATGGATCCTTTCCTCTTCACCTTTGGTATACGGAACCCTAAAATGACATAGCATGGGTCCCCGAAGCATTTTTTGGAACTTTTTTCTTCTGATTTGATTCTCCAGGCCTACTATTGACGTATGAAAAAAATTTCATGCAACTGATCTCATAAACAAAAGCTTAAGGTAAATTAAGTTTTTTGTTTGTTTGTTTACAAAAAGATCAAAATATAACATTATGAATGAAACTAATTCTCGTATCTCTATTCAATTCAGACTTGAAATACCTTACAACTGATAAAAACAAAAGGACGAAGAGATAACAAGCTTCCAATGAAGAACATGTGGTACTGTTCGGCTGATGTTTGTGATATAGTTTACACACAAGCAATTATTGAAATTTTTCTTGCCATATTTCTTACTTATAAGTTATAATAATTCAAATAAATCTTTTTATATTTTATGATATTTTCAATATTTTCTGTACCCTGTTAAATCATCGTTGCTCCAAAAAATATGTAGTGCCAAACATATAAAAAAAACATTTTTGTATTAACGCAGCATCACTTATACATACACAATTACATGTGCACAGGAAAATTTGTAAATTGAAAGTAAAAAAATGCAGAAACAGCCTACATATACGAGTATAAAATGTTATTAATTTTTTTGTTTTTACACTGAGAAAAAATATTTCTCAAGGCCCTTAATTGCAAGCCATGTAATGGAATCATTAAATCAAAACAGTTTTCGTTTCTGTGTGCATTCATCACTCGAGTTATTTCTACACTCTCTTATTTATTATTCATTCTATATTTCATATTCCAATCACTTCCTCCTCCTGTTAATGACATTAATAATTCATGTTGTTGGTTGTGGGTCCTTACAAATATTTTTTGAAGACAATCTATTTATGAATTTCCTTTGTTATGTTGATTATATTGCGAAGGCTTAACTTTATTAATTTTGATGAATTTAATTAGTTTGTCTTTAGTTGATGCATCAAGTGTTTAATTAGAGAAAAAAAAACAGATTTTAATGTTTATATTACATACTCGTACATACGTATGTATGTATGTACAAATACTATGTTTACACACTGGGCCTTAAGCTGAATAAAATTGTTTAATTGAATTTTGAGGAATAAGTCGATTTGACAGGTTCTATAAAAATATGACTCACAAAAGAATGATGGACGCGGCATTACAGCAGCCATTTTGTAGATACCGCCCAGCGGGAATTAATCTTTTAATAATTCTCAATTTTAGGTAGATATATCGTTACCTTAATATGTAGATGGCTCTAAACTCATTATTGTGTTTTTTTTAATCCAGACTTGCATCTTTCAATAAATTAGAAATTTAAATTTTTTCTTCTATCGAAATATACAAAGAGTTCGGTTTCTAAATCAAACAAAAAACTAGTTAAGGTCTTTCTACATTACGGTAACGATATGTAGTTTATAAATAAAATTAAAAACTATAAGCCAGGAGTGAAATGCTTTGGCGATAGCTGCAATAGTATTTAAAAAAAATATTTTATGAAAATACATGAAATACCAGAGTATATTTATTTGACATAAGCCCCATATGCAAAAAAAAAATAACGTGTGCTTGAACTGCACGCTGAAACAAAATATTCATACAAAAACCGGTTTTAACGTATACTTGAAGCGCACCTTATTTTTATTTTTTTGTATATAAAGCAAATTTTTTGCTAATGAAGTCTATTGACGAGTTACATGAGCGGGAACGAAATGCATATAGACAATGCTTTTTTTTTTAAGAACAAACACAACCCGCAAAGCGTTTAGCTTGTCTGCAGAAAACACCCAGAGTCTATGGTGGGAATCGAACCCACGACCTCTGGACTGAGAGAATAGCATCGCTACCACTCAGCCACAGGGATGCCAATAGTGGCTTCTCGGCTTGAAAACTGCTAAACTGCAAAATTTCAGCTCTAAATTTGCGACGATTTCAATTCCTAAGCCACTGATGCCAAGTGACTTTTAGTTGGAAACATAAACAAAATTTAAAAAATTCCAAAAACTTTTCTTTTTGGCTTTTCAATGCATTTAATGATAACCAAATCTTTAATATAAAATGTTGGTACTAAGATTGTAGTTTTTCAATTCTCAATAGTCTATTGAGAGTTTATCTATACGCATATTGGGATTTTATAAATCCTGGTTCAGACTTGCAATTTTTGTTCCAGCAACTTTTTACTTTTCCTTAGTGAAAACGAACGTAAGAGATTATACCAAATGTTTATAAGCATTTCTTTTTCAACACTCTCTTACTTATTCCAAAATTGTTGCAACAAACATTGCAAGTCTGTAACGGGACTAAACTTTTTTGAGTTGTGAAATGCTAAACCAACAACAAACCAACTTTGTAATGTTGTTTTTATTTTTAACATTAATTTATCACTGTGGAAAATCAAATAAATTTTGCTTCTACTTGGCTTTTCATAATTTTTAGAATTTGTATGAAAAATTAAAAATTTTTTTTTAAATTTTTAAAGTTTTGTTTTTGCGTAAAAATCACTTTCACAAAATAAAACCCCAAAAAAACTTGCCATAAGCAAGAAACAGAATGTCAGTTTGACACAAATGCTATAAACTTTCTAAATTCGAAGGACCATATGCAAATAAGCAATCCGCAAATAAAAGAAATGTCTAGCAATTTAATATAATTAGAAAGAAGAATTTTTTAATACGTTATAAATCAGGGAAACCAGAAATATGCTCCCAAAAAAGTGTTTTATGCGCATTCAATATGCACTAAAAACTTCGAAATATGTACTAAAACTAAAAAAATATGCTCTTAAAAATAACATAAATTGGATTATTTTGGAAATGAAAATCTAATTTTAATTTAGCAATTCAATAAAATTTGCATATAAAACAAGAAAAACATAAAATAAACAGAAGAAGGAAACAATAAAAAAAATTAATTAAGAATAAAAATTTAACTTTTACTTCAAAAGCGATCACGATATCAGATTTAAAACTTTGGAACTATATTTTGAAGAATACGACAAGCTTTTTATTTATAATTGTTATTGCAATAAACAAAAACTATTCACTTAGCTTAGCCGCCGGTCACAACTAAATAAACTTTTTATACATTGAAAATGTTCTTATTCAACCTCAACTGATGTAATCGGGGCAGCGTTCGTCACAAGTAACAAACCAAGTTTTTATTGAAATTAGCGTCCAGTGAGGATGTTAAAACACATGTTACACCTGTTTAAGTTGAAATTTGGAATAAACAAATCAATAGTATTTGTTACAGCATTAAAATTTAGCAGAAATAAAATTGGATATGGACGATTTAAAATTTTTTAATTTTCTTGTTTCGTTTTTCTTTCACAAGACTGTTTACAAGTAAGTGAAAATTAAAAAAGTTTAAATCGTTAATTTTAAATTTTTTGTTTGTTTTAAATTTGGATGTTAGAACACATACTAATAATTAGTATATGTAGCATGTGTTTTAACATCAAAACTCACAAGAAAACGTGGGAAATCGATTCTGAAGCCAGAACATACACAATGGCCTTTTTGTTTTAAATATAAACATCATAATGGTAGCAAAATATTGCTTCCCCATACATTTATGGAAAAAAGTAGAATTTTTTACCAAAATTTTTTTTTTAAATATTGAAAGTAAAATTGTTTTACAAAGTAACAAAATATGTCCTAAAAACGCAAAATATGCTCTAAAAATTCTAAGAATGCTCAAAATATGCGTGTTAGAGTGAAGTATGCAAAAACATGCTTTAAAGGGTAAAATATGCAAAAATATGCACTAACAATTCGATGCCAGAATTCATAAAAAGTTCTGAAACGGATAAATATCTTAATTCCTCAAAAAAAAAACATGCAATTGCATATTTGTGGTTTCCCTGGTTATAATAATCTATTATAATAAGTATGTATGGGACTACATGGAAAAAATTATTCACCAATTAATATTTTCAATTAATTATTAAATTAATCCAATTAAATTTTGAATTGTATTGATAAATTTAAGTGCAAAAACTTAATTTATATTTAATTAATTTTTTAATTGATATTAAAAATATTTTTATTAGTATTACAAAATTATTTATATTACTTTTTAGTGTGTATTTACGGAATTCGTACGAAGAATCATATGGGAAATATTTGGTGGAGCATTTTAATCCTCTAACTTCCCCCCACTAGTCGGTTGGATTGGGAAAAGCACGGGAAATAGTTATGCCACTAAAATAGTCGAAAATAATTTTCTCGCCAGATTCATCACAGGAATATATTGAACACTTTTAACAATAATATTATTTTGTATTGTATGTGTATTTTATAATCAGAGAACGTGTTGCTTATTTTTTCTCCTTTATCCTGATAATGGCAGTATTTTTAAGAAATAATGAATTTGCTTAAAAATAGTAGCACCGATATGTTAATGCATATTTTTGCATATTTTGTTGAAATTGCGTATTTTTTGCTTATTTTGGAGTAAATCATATTGCTAGAAAACTTTTCATTCATTCTTTTGAGAACAATAGCTTTTAAATTTATAAACAGCTTATTGATTTTGGTAAACGAATAAATAAAAATTTTATATACAAAATCTAAACTAAATCTAATCTTAACTGGAGTGATATTAAAGAATAAATTTTACCAAATAATTTAAACTCAGTTTAGCATAATCTATGCTCTTCTACACTCCACTTAAACTTTATTTGTACTAAAAAGTTTTAGTACTTAACAAAGGCCTCTAAAAAAACTCTTTGCAAAAATACTAAGAAAACATAGGGAAAAATATTACAATTCTAAGCACTCATTTAAAACAGTAGCTAACTAACTTCTTTTTAGCACCCAATGAGTACGATTACTTACTTAGTTGTTATTGCTATAGTAACTAAGCAATTGCTAATAATGCATGGAAAACTCTCTCGCTGACAAGCTGGAAAATCTTTATAAATATAGAAAATTCTGCGCTTCGTTTCACACTTAAACGGTACGAGCCAAGAAACGTTTTCATTTCAAACAAGAAGCGCTTCTTTTAGCACCAACAAACAGCGAAGCGTTAACGATAGATACAAGGGAGAAAATCAAAAACAATATCTAACAAAGTTAAAAAAAAAAAATTAAAAATAAAACAAAACGGTTTTCAAAGTGGAGTGTTGCATTGAAAATTACATAATCTGGTTTTAAGAAAATAAACAAAAAATTAAAAAAAACAGTGGCTAAAATAACCGCTAACAATCAAGCTAGTGGTCAATTCTAACAGAGTTACATATATTTTTGTTTTTCCAACTGCTATTGTTGTTGTTGAACATTTACACATGAGTGATTTTTCCAAAAATATTTAAGCTGCACAAAAAAAATTATCTACCAAAACACAAACTTCAACCAGAATTTAACAATAAAAAAAATATGTACAATCATTGCATATGCAGACCCAATTAAATTCATGTTTTTGGCAAAATTAAAAGAGAAAAATATTTTAGATTCAATTTAAATGTATCAATTTTTAGTAACTTTGTTTAATGAAATCTGCGGTTTTGGCATTTGATCTCTGTGTGTAATTCATGTGCTCAGCTAGCTCGGTGGTGTGGGTGGGTCATCAAAAAACATTTACCAACAGTAATGGTTTTGTTTTGATTTAAAGGTTTGCGTTTGCATTTTAAGGTCATTTTTAATGATTCTAATACAGTGGATTCTCCTTAAATGTTGTAAACATTTCGTATTGATTACCAGCTAAATTATGCCACAAGCAAATTGAAAATATCAGAGTTACACATACAACGTTATCAGGTGAGTTTTATTTTATTTTCGTTAGGGGAATGATGTAAATTTATATGATGATACCTCAACATAAGAACGCACTAACTTATAAATTTTAGGAAATCAAGGTTTTAGCATTTTTGGATACATAAAATGTTCTTCAGTCGAAATATAAAAAAAATATCATTTAAAAAAAACAATGAGTTAGGGTCTTTCTATATTAAGGTAACGAAATGTAACGAAATTAGTCAAAAGCGTGATTGCTTTACGCTAAGTCCTTGTCCAGATTTGAAATTTTTGTTGCAGCAATTCTTGAGTTGATTGGTGAGAAGGGTGAGAAGATTGGGGAGGGGTACACAGTTTCATGTGCTCGGCAATTCTCTTTTGAGTTAAAAAACGTTATAGTTTATATCAAGTGTTGAGTTGTATTTGACGTTTTTTTTGTTTATTCAGTTGTGTGAAAAATAAAAAAAATAACAAAAAGGTAAATAGAATTGTTAATTTTTCAGCGAAATTTGAGGTGTAATAGAAATTTTTTAATGCATAATTGCAAATTAGAATTTCGTAACGTGGACACTTATGCAATTTGAAAGCAGAAATTTAAGAAATTGCTGCAACAAAAATTGCAAGTCTGGACGAGGACTAATACATATATTCTTCAATTTTCGGATATTAAAAATTTTATGTTTTCATTAATGGTTTTTTTTCTTCGTACGGATTAAAACCTCCCTCTTTTTGAAACTCTAAAATACCTGAAACATTTTTAGATTTAATTGAACTGTAGTGAATTTTAATTAGAAATAATTTCTTATTCGGTAGTGTCAATTCTTATTGAATGAATTTTTTTTTATTAATTAACGTTACTTCTAAAGAAGAGAAGAATAATTAAACTAGACTTTTATTAGCTGGGGGAAATACCGATATTCTTCTGTGCAGCCACGCACTTCATCAGCACCCTAGTCTATCTAGTTGGAAAGAGATAATACATAGTTGCCAGCTGAAATAGGTGTGCACTCATCAAATTTTGCACGAAAAATCGTCAAAATAATTATCCGGAAACGTTCAAAATTTGTCAAAAATAAAACAAACACTTTTATCAAATAAATTCGTAGTTTTTGTATAAAATAAGCTAAACTCTTATCAAAATAGGAATCAATTATTTAAAAAAAAAAAATAATTACATGTTTTACTTTGGTCTTGTTTACGTTCACTTGACTAAATATTCTTTCTACGTTTGCTGAACAAGACGGTAGGACTAAACTTTTTTTTATTAGAAATAATTTCTTAATCGGGCTCAAGTTCAGTACTTTCAACTCTTATTAGATGAAATATTTTTATTAATTTATGTGAGTTTCTAAAGAAGAGAAGAAAAATTAAACTAGACTTTATTAGCTGGGAGAATTATTTTGATAAAATTAATTATGACGGGAAATAAAAAACTAGAGTCCTTTTTTCGTTTTGGGAATTTTTTCCACAAATCTAAAAGTTTTAGGTATGTATCATGGAAAAGTTTTTAAAATTTTAATAACTTTAATTGCCTGAATTTAGATTTAATTTCCTGTCTTTAACACTCTTTTACATTGTGAGAAAACTCTTTTAGAATAGAAAGAATTTTTATTTTTTGTAATAATATATCAAGGATCAATTAGAATTACTTTATCTTTGAAGTCAAATCTTAATAAAATTTTATCACATATGAAAAATTTTAATGATTTCACATTTTTCAATTTTATTTATCTTAGCATCATCAAATACCAATGTTCCTAAATAAATTTCATCAATATCTAAACAATTATTTTTATCTTTATAATCGCCCAAATAAAAATTATCACACTCCAGCAAATCTGTTTTTAAAAAATTACTCATAACTTGTTTAAATAATTTTTTCATTTGACATATACATTTTGAGTTTCTGTACAATAATAGGATTAAAATAATAAACTGTGTCAATTTATAATTATTTTAAAATCGTCAAATAGAAGGCGAAAATCGTCCAGTCGTCCAAATACTATTTTTGCAACCCAAAATCGTCAAAATGACGATAAATCGTCAAAGGTGGCAACCATGGTAGAGATTTTTATTAACATCAGCTATTTAACGTAAATTTTTAATGAAATGGAATATGAGAAGTGGAAGTGGAAGAAGAAACTCACATTAATTAATAAAAATAGTTCATTGAATAAAAATTTAAATTACTGAACTTAAGCCTGAATAAGACATTATTTTTGATTAAAATCTAAAATATCTGCTATTTGAAAGCATGGACCCGGTATAAAACTTGAATCTTTTAATTTAACGATCACATTAGTCATGTCCTTAATTTTTTTGTTTTACTTGATAATTATATGTCGGGAACCTTTCTTCAAAATACGTCAATTCAAAAAAGCTTACTTTTCAGTAGAGCGAAATAACTAGTTAATGCGTGAAAATAATATCGTTTAAATATGCTTACTACTTTATAGGTCTGTTAAAAGTTTCATTTTGCCCTGGTTTGCGTATTTTTATGAGATAGCATACTTTAGTTGATTAAAAAAACAACTATTTTTTTAGATTTATAATATTTTGTCGAAAAAATACATATGATTTTTTTGAATACCTCTATTTTTTAATCAATTTGTAAAATATGTTACTCAATACTAGATATATGAATTGAAAAGCTACAAGAAAAAACCTAAAATAGCTACCATACAAAAATAACTTAAGCCGAACTGAAAGCCCCTTCCACCTCGCGGTAGTCAGCTTCAGCATTCTCTAACTCAAAAACTATTGTAACAGGGTCATTTTAAATTTTCAATCTCGGAGCTACATACATAATGTTTTTATTCGATTAAAAGTTATAGATATATTACCAATTTTTTTATCGGAACCCCTCCCTATATACCAATATATAATAAAAGTGACCATATCTCAAAAATTAGTCATATGATATCAAAATCCTTACGCGATTCGTGTTCAGCACTCCAAATGCAAAGAAATATGAGGTACATTTATAATAAATTACTAGTTTTTAAAAAATTTTGGAAATTATACTTTGAGATAGCAGAATAAAAAAAATTTATATATTTTTTTAAATAATTTTTTTGACTCTAAATTTATATTACAGATGATTATTGCATATGGAAGCTATTTGTTACCGGAAGCTCATTTTTATCAAATTTGAGTTGACGTATTTTGAATATAGGTTCTCGATATGCGTTTTAATTTAATTTAAATTTAAATTGTACTAAAATAATGTTTCATTTTTTGAGAGCTTTAATTAAAAGTTTTCATTTAATTACAATGAAAGTATGGCAGCACTACAAAATTTCCACAATATTATGGAAAGCTTTTCCAACAATATGTGTTTGAAATAAATGAAAAAATTTGGGTAAGCAACGAGAAGAAAATTAAAATTGCAAAAAAAAAACTCATTTTGTAAAAGAAACAGATCATCAGAATGCATTTTTCTATATACATTTTTCATGATATTAAATATCCCAGTAAAAAAAGAGCTTCCCAGTAACTTGTGATTTGGAAGTAGTGCAAATTTGCATAATTTCTAATGATTTGTATACTCATAGGCTTTATTTGCTGCAGCCAAACTGAAATAGTGCCGAAATGATATTATTAATATAATTTATTAGCTCCCGCTAAGTAATTCGCAGGGATTTAATTTTTTTCCACAAATAAAATCTTCCTATTGTTAACAGATGCACTGAAAGAATTTTTTTCATAAGTTATATGAATTTCGACATTAATCCAATAAAAAAATTCATTGAAATTCAAACAACGTCACGTTAAAATTATTTTAATGAAAACTACGTCAAATGTATTAAATAGTGTCATCAATGCAATAAAAGAACTTCATCGAAACAACGAAATAATTTCATTAAAAAGACGAAATAATTTCATTAAAACAACGAAATAATTTCATTAAAACAACGAAATAATTTCATTAAAACAATGAAATAACTTTATTATAACAACGAAATAACTTAATTGAAACTGTATGTGTAAATAAGCATACAAAGAGTATAAGAACAATCATACAGAACTACCTTCGATGCAAGATCTTGGTTGACAACTGTTAAAATACATTTAATTTATCAGACTTTCATGACTAGAATGAAATTTTCACTGGAACAACGAATACATTTCATAGCTATTATGAAATTCTAAATTGCTGTATATTTCATTAAATTTTTTTAGTTTTAAAGAATTTAATCTTTAACTTAATTGCTTTAAGGTATGTACTTATCTATGTATATACATATGTATGTTTATTTCAAACAACAACTCTAAGGGTTTCTTAAATATAAAGGTGTTTCTTAATAATTAGAAAATATTGTTGTCTTAAATCCAATGAAATATTGTTACGAAACTAGAATACCAACGAAGCAATTCCAATGCAATTTTTTCACAATATTCGTGAAATTTTCATTAAATTTGTGAAATTATCATTAGATTTGTGAAAAAAAATCTAATGAAATTGTTTCGTTGGATTTACATATAAAGCAAAATTCTTTCGGTGTGGCAAGAAAAATAAAGAGCGATAGAATTTCAAATTCAGGTATTTTTGATTTCAGTTGTTCTATTTAAGCTAAAAATTTACCAATAACTTTTTAAAATAGGGGAAAAAGGAATAGGGAAAATACTGCTGGTGCTGATTTAATAAATTTTGTGGAACGGATTGGGTACCATTTTTAGAAATCTTAACTAACCTTAGGAACTTTTATAAATGTGGAACTTTTTCCAGAAACTTTATTGATATAATATAATGCACTTAAAATATTTGAATAAATGTGAAACAAAACGTTTTTCTGATTTAAATAATGTTTTCATAGTTATTACGTAATATAGAATAATATTTATTTCAACGCTTGAGTAAGTTTTTCAGATAGTGGAGCGTTACACACTCCTCTGGCGGATGTATAAAGATCATGGCTTTGCCAATAAAACAATAACCAATAAATTCTTTAAAAAAAATTAAAAATACCTTGAGTGAAGAGTGTTGTCAATACGCACCCGTTAACCTTCAATATGACCACAAAACAGCTACAGCAGCAACAAGTGATGACACTGAAAAAAAAAAAGACAAACAACAGAAAACTTAAAAGATTGTTTATTAAGATACAAAAAAAAAATACATAAAAAAGCAACATAACATTTTACATGGCAGCCATCCATTGGCATTGTTCGACAAATCATTTGCTACATTTATGACACATAAATGGCAATCAAATCAAAAACTGAACAGTTTAAAGATAAAAAAAAAGATACAATCAACAAACGTTATAAAATATAAAACCAGATAGAATAACAGAAATCTCTGCCACGAGATATGACGACCATCCAATAAATAGACATATGCAGATACGGTATACTCGTAACATTAATCGAAGGGGAAATGATTTTGGTGGGGGGACGGACGGGTACATTACTTACATTGGCTCCATAAAGCCATGGACATTAATGGAAAACATGTACTTGTGTACATTTGATTGTTTAAAGCTGAGTGCGCCATTAGTAGGTTGGCAGGCGGTTGCTTGCTTGTTTTGTGGCAAATAAAAAAATTTATATGTATGTACATATAAACAAACGGAAACGGAAATTTGTAGAAACACAAAATATAAGAATCATACACATATAAACTTTTATGCGTATGCAGAAAATAAAAGATATGTACGAGTGGAGTAGTACTTAAGTGTGAAATAGAAAATTGTTAAAAAACATACATTTTATATAAATCATTAAAGCTTGAAAGCCAAGGTCATCATAACAACAATACAATGTTAAATTGGAGATTTATTTTAACGCTCTGGCTATAAAGTAGTTTTAGAAAAATATTAAACAGTTTTAATAATATTAAACTTTTTTTTCTCTAAATAATGCTCACTCATCATTTTCGGCTTTAAGTTTGCATCGCGGCGCGGCGTATTTTGTTGGAATATTTAAAAAAAAATTGGTTTAATTTTTTGTTAAATAAATGCTCCAGTGCGTCAGTAACGTTTGTTTTATTATGTCTCTGCAGATGTTTTATGCAGGCTCTTTTCATATGTTTTCATCTGTTTTTTTATATTTCTTGTGTTTAAAGCCGTTGTTGTTTAGTTTTCTTGTTTGGTTTAATTATTTTTATAATTATTTATGTCTACAGCAATTATGTAAGACACATTTAAAATTTAGCTTTAACACATTTAAAAATACAGTGGGTGGCCAAATTATTAGGGAAAGTGCTTTTAAAAGGTGATTTAAAATAAACAAACACATAAAATTTAAAGAAATTTATGAAATCTTAATTTGAGTCAGTAGAAGGATCTACATAATTCAATGTTTAAGGATGATTTCATGTAAATGTTGAGCGCGGATATGTGTGAAATGCTCATACGCTGGGTCCAATTTCGCCACAATATTTCCATCATATCGCCTGGTATCTACCAAATAAATTCTTCAATATTGTCTTCCAGTGCTTCAACATTGCGGGCTTAACCCCATAGACATGAGCCTTAACATAGCCCCACAAACAATAGTTTAAAGGCATTAAATTGCCGCCTAGACCGATTGACCGGCCTCAAACGTGAAATTAACTGTTCATTGAATTAGCCTCTCAATTAGGAAATTGTTTCGCGTGGTGCGTGGCATGTGCACCGTCTTGCTGAAATCACATGTCAGCCAAGTCCAGTTGTCTAATTTTGGGCAAACTTTTGGGTAACTGCTGCAAATGGCGCCGAATCGATAACACAGTGTGACATACAAAAAAATACCTGCGCAGTGTTACCATTTTTCTGGTCGAGTATAACAACAGTCTGTATATGAAATTTTCCAAACACCTCCAAAATCTTGAGTTACTGGTAAAAACTCGGGCTTTCGTACCAGTAGGAACTTATCACACTCTATCTAAGTTAAATATCAATCGATTTTAAATTTATGAACAGAAATAGGAAGAAGAGGCTAAGATTTTTCGAATCATATATATATATATATTGTTTCAGTAAATTTAGAGCATAATTTTGTAAAACGCAACGCCAATCGTTGTCAAATTTTATATGGAAAATTTTTAAATTACAAAAACAGAATACCCAGCTAAAAAAATATGTATGGAGCATATATGATATCCCATATATGGTTCGGATCCGAAAAATGAGGGTATATGGGCATATATGATTATATATATTCATACATTTTCATACATGTATGTGTAAATTCCCTCCACAGTATGCAAAGTTCATATTCATACACTCTTGATTCACAAAAGAGCAGTGCTGTGCAATAAATTAAATTACTAAAATTAATTTTTTTTAGACTTAAGAGAGAGGTTGTATTTAATGAAACATTTATTTGGACAAATAATTCAAAATGAACTAAAAGTCATTTCATTCATCAAAAGGTGAATCAATTATTTAAAAAACACATAAACATAACATTTAGCTTAAGAAATCAGATTAAAAACTAATGCAATTAATTATAAAAGACAAAATAATCCCTCTAACAATAGTTTTCAATACAGTAATATGAACTTTGTTTCTTATCTAGAGAATTTTGTTATTTTCTATAAAATTAATGACTGGATTATCCTCTTGATTATTTGATATATTAAATGAGGCCCACAATGTATAAAATCATACAAAGTTTTTCTTTTTTAAAACGTTGTGGGTACGCATATAAACTTTGCATACCGTATGTATTTTCTAATGGATTTCCAATTCAGCAGTGATTAAATTCCAAGCTTTTTTGATTGCAAAAGCGATCATCTTATGTGAGATATCATGTATCCATACATTCTTATATGGCTCCATATATAAAATCTCATATTTATATATGGATCCACATATGAAGAGCTTGATAATTAAATGTTCATATATGAGCTTATATGTTATAATACATTTCATATATTAGTCCATATATTAGTTCATATATAATAGTTTTGCCATGTATAATCCCATATATTTCCATACATGAATTCATACATATTCATATATAGTTATATACCTTCATATATTAAAAATATATGGACCATATATTTTAGCTGGGTACATACAAAATTTATCAACGCCAAGCGTTGCGTTTTAAAAAATTAGGCCCTTGGTATATGGCTGTAGTGTTTCACCAAATATAATTTTTTCGGTTTTTTTTTGAAACTTTTCCGCTTTGGACTCATTCTTAGGCAGTATTATTGTACTGAAACCATGCTGTTTATAACTTCATTTATAAAACGTAATTGATTAAGAGTATTTCGAAGGTTTATTTTAAAAAATTCCTACGAAATTAACTGAGTTATTAAATATTTTATTAGAAGACTTTTTGTTAAAAAAAACTACCTGTATGATGTATGTCTGGTTCTATTTATATGATTTCTGTGTATTTAGGCTTCGAGGATGATGAAAATACAATTTAATAGACATATATCAACAAAGAATACAAAATTTATACAACAGTGGTCGCTAAACTTTTTTCTTGAGAACCACATATGTCTGTTAGAGATTTCATATTCAATAATGTAATTTTGGTGCGAAATTTAGTCACAGGAATCCAAATAGCCGGCTCAGAAGTCGCCCAAACTGGCCATAAAATGAAACAAGTGCACGATGCACTTTCTTAACCGAGTATGAATTTTGATAATAAGACTTAATAATCTGCAAGCGTTTTTCGTTTGTGAGGCGACCAACCTGAACAGGTTTAACAGTAATATGACACACGAAAACAGCTGAGTTGCCGGAAAGTTGCTAAAAAAAAATTACTGTTTATTTATGCAATGATTTTTTAAAACAAGATGTTTGAAAATTTTTCACTACACTCGTGCAAATAAATTAGTTCACTATTTCGAATTTTCCTTTCTAAATTGAAATTTGTTTCTAATATTCCAAATTATCGTTCAATTCTTATATATATATTGCATCCACGACATAGTGCGCAGTTTTCTTAAAATTTCTATCTCCAACAGAGTAAAAAAAATTTAACTAAAAAAATTTTTTTTAAATTTTTGAATTTAGTTGAAATTATTTTAAAGCTTCAATTAGTCAAATAATTAAAATATTTTTATAGATTGAACTAAAAAATTTATATGAAATATTTTTAAAGATTCAATTAAAATTTTCAAAAGATTTAATTATATATAAAAAAAATCAATTTGTATATATATATTCAAAAATATATACATATGTATGTATATTTTATTTATTTATTAAATATTAAAAATTAAATTACAAATTGTATCATAACTTAATTTAAACGAGAATAGTTACAAAGACCTTCACTCGTTGTAGTGAAGCAGACCAGAGTCTATGGTAGGAATCGAACCCACAACCTCCACACTGGTAGGCTAGCAGACTACTCACAAGCCCCTACCGAGGCATATCATATAAAGCTTCCACAAAATGATTTATGTGTATACAAAGAAAAAATGTTTTTGCAATAAGCAACTTTATTTGAAAATAATAAAAAGAATGAATTAAAAATGTATTTGGGTCAATTAATCTTTTGTTTAAAAAGAAACTACAAACAATAAACAATTATAATTAAAAATAAAACCAAAAATCAATTAAAAATGTTTTTAAGTCAATTACACTTTTTATTTTAATCTAATTAATTACAAAGTTTAATTGACTCAATAACATATTTAATTGATTTTTGATTTTACTTTTAATTAAAGTTGTTTATTGCAAGAGTATTTTATATTTAAACAAAAGTTTAATTGATTTAAATACATTTTTAATTGAATTTTGGTTTTATTTTTAAATAAAGTTGTTTATTGCAAGAATAGTTTTTTCTGTGTACTGCATAAAACAAAATTAATGGATATATCGTATTGCTTTTGAAGGCAAAAGGCAAGAAAATAACAAAAAAATTATGTTTGTTCTTCGGATATAAAATAGTAAATCCAATTAATTAACGCTTTAGACCCCAAAGTTGCTTACAAGCAACTTGGATTTTTAGCGCCATTTTTTTTAAACAATCGTAACGAATTTATCAAACAACATATAGAATTAGTTTATTATAGTTCTTAAAACTGAAAAACAATAAAAAAAAGTATTAGCAGTGTCGCGATCAACATAACTACGCTGCATTATTCGGTTTGAAGTCGGGCGAAACGTAGCTGGTGAAATTTTAGTGCATAAAGTAAAAAATAAATAAAAATACTTGAATAAGATAATTTAAAAAAAAAATAAGTACGCAGATTTAACAAGAGAAGTTATGAAAAAAGGAGGAATTAAAAAGTTATACTGTTACAAAGCATATTTTTTTGTTTATTCAAAATGCTTTTAAGCAGCTTTGGGCAACGGTGAAATTAAAAACATTGACATCAAAGGCATGAGCAAACCACACAAATTACTTTGTGAAACATACATAAAAGCGATCCTGGAGTTAGATTGGAGCTTGTGTAGGATTCTACGATATAAAGTGCGAAGTCAACCATGGAATTGCTACATTTCATGAGATGAACCAATTGGAACATATATATTTATTGATGTCGCAAAACCAGCAGTTGTGTGGAAATAATTTCTCTGACATGCAAGTGCTGCTTGATAAAATGAATCATCGTTCTACTGGGCTTTGAAATCGTCATCAACCAATTCATGGCGTTTGTACTTCAAGCACCTCAACATCGTCGAGAATAACATAAAGCATATATTTCTTATGAAATTTGAGTTCAAAAAAGCAAATGAGTTGCTAAATGGTGCAGTATTTTGTCTTGAGTTCATGACAAAGGAAAAAGGACGATTCAGCGGAAAGTGTTTCAAGCAAGATGGAATAAGTTCAGTGCAGTCATCTCCGTCTTCTTTTACATCTACTTCCAGCTCTTAGCTACGTAAGATTAATATGGAATCCATTGAAATAGAAGGGATATGATGAGAGTTTCCGTTCGATTTTTCCACTATCGTCAATTGGTATTTTTATCAATTTTTTTTAGCAAACATAAATTTAGTGAAATCAAATAATTTCAATATAAATAAATAGATTTTATGCATCACTATTTCGATGGGAAAGAAAGTATCATTTTTATTAATATATGTATGTACTTAATTTTTGAAATGTTTTTTTTTAAATTTAATTTCAAATTAATGGCATTCTTGAATTGCTTTTAAAACTAATAGAATATACAAACTTTTTCCAACAAAATATGGAATGTTCAAGCTAGTATAACTTTTTGCAAACAAATAACTCATTTGATCGACTTTTTTGATTTAAATTCTTTAACTCTGCTCACAACAAATTGCTAAAGTTTTCTGACCTTCGTTTTCATGTTTTCATGTTTATTTTTTATTTTTATTTTTTTTGCTTTTCACATGAGGACTTAATGACTTTTAACATGTAAAACACTGAGTAAGGCAGGGGTGCAATTAAGTCTTTAAATATAGTTTTACACACACACACACACACACACACGCACACACTCACATCATTTACAGAAACACGAGTGTTAAGTTTAACTTGAGCATACAAATTGCTGGCAGAACTATAATTTTAAAAACGACGATTGTAACGGTTTATTTTGTCATGGTATTGGATTTATTCTCATGTACACAAAACGCGTCTGCACATGTTTGCATTAGTATGTATGTATGTATGTATGTATGTATATTAGGGGAATAGCGAGTGCTAGATGGAATGAATGTACTTAAAAAACTTTCAAGGGGAAATTTGTAACAATTGTTGTTTGAAAAATTATTATATTGTCACTTACAACGTTATCGGCGGCTAACCTTCAACTAGGAGAGTACATGTAGATTAGGCCGTAACACCTTAGATAATTTAAAGAATATTAACAAGGAAATGTCAAAATAAAACAGTTTGCCGAAGGTATGGGTTGCTTTTATAAAATTTTTTAGCTACATCCTTGTGGTTTGCATTCGGATGTTGATGTATGTATGTATCATGTCATGGTTTTGCTGTAAAGTCCTTTCCACGAGATTTCAGTTCTCCTAATGTACACCCTAATGTCATCGAGTTTTTGCTAGGAAAGTATTTTGATAATTTCGAAATCGAAATTTAAAATTTTTTTTTTGTTAAATCTTCTGCATGACATCTGAATTCTTGATATTTTATCATTTGACAGCCAATTTATAGCTCAAGCTAAAACTTCTCCATTTCGTTTATAGTCAGCGACAACACGCAACTTGCATTGAATTATTTCTTTCCGGGGATTTAATTTTATATCGAGTCATTAATGAATCAAAAAATGTTTCATTAATAATTAGTGGTTACGCTTTTTTGAGCACATGTCTGACAGATGTAAACTCGGCCCAACAAATGACCTAATACGCTTAGATTAAGCTTGACTTCACTTTAGGATATATGAAATTCGTTGTTAATCTCAAAAAATTAGCAGTTCCTTTGGTACGGAATCCATATGTTAACAGAGGAGTGCACTCAGGGAAAAGCTGCAACTTAAAAGTAAGAAAGCGTCTCATTAATTCAATAATTTTAAGTACAATAGAAAATGTATATTGAGTTATTTAAAAATAAATAGAATTAATAAATTAATACTGTAACTTTATATTTTTTATATTGAAATAAGAAATTTCAATATGACTAGAGTTTTTCTTTGGGTGTGGGGAAAAGTTATAGCTAAAGGTGGCCAATATTTTGAATAAATAATAGAAGAGAAGGTGAAAGATAATGGGAGCTCATTTCCCTTTTATCCTACGAACTCAAATGCATGTCTAAAAGCAATAGAAGCTTTAAGCTATAACATAAAATTATTCAATATAAAACACACGCTTTTGTATTCACATTTTCAATGTTACTTCCCTAATGTAGACGTTTATGTGTGCGTTTGTGTGTGTGGGTGCGCATGAGAATTTCAGTGAAGTGTGGTTTTTATTAAATAAACTTTTTTATAATTACAATCATGAAAACAAATTGAATTATTTGAAACCGCGTACTAACTAGCTATTTTCAGTTTTATTGTTTTTAATTTAATTAAAATTATAATTTTTTTCTTTTGATTTCTATTTTTTTATTAAAAGATCCGTTAACTGGTTGTTATTAACCTTTAAAAGAAAAAATCGTGTTAATTAATAATATCCTGTATGTTCATTTTCTGTGCAAATTATTGTTTTTTTTATTGTTAATATAATTAAGTCAGCGCGTTTTGTTATCAATTTTTAAAATATTTCTGATTATTTTTTTCATTACAGCTAATTTTATTTATACACGCTTACTGTGAAGTGCAAAATGTTAATGCAGATGGTTGTTTGCAAAATATGCGGTTGTCTGCTAAGCGGTTTTATCAATGGCACAAAATTGAAAATATTTATTAACATGTCGCTTATGTCACAGGTAAGAGAATAAAATTGCTATTGTATTGAAAGTGATATCAATATGACTAAATTCATAAACTTTGTATAAAAAAGTTAATGCTTAAAATAAGCACAAACTGATATAAAAAACATGTTCACAAGTATTGCTCACTATGTATAATAATGCATGACATAATTCTCATTTGGTTGATAATAAAATTAATATAAGCATGTGCAAAGTATTTTACGTATTAGTGTTTTTTTTTAACTTAAATACAATTCAACTAGACGTTTTAGTTTGAATAGCCCGTCGTTTTAACAGATGAAAAGTAAAAACTCGAGAATGACAATGAGTACTAAAAAAAATATATATATATACAATAGGGCGGGTCGATTTAAGAATCGCACAAATTACAAAATCGTATTCAAAATAAGAAACTTTGCCGAAGGAACCATACCTCCAAAATGTATTTTTATGTCCCGACTTTTGATCCAAAGGGTAAAATTTTCTTGATATTGATCCGAAGGGTCAAATTTTGAAAAATCTCACTTTGACCCATTTAGAGTTCCTCAATCGAGTCAAAATGTATAACAAACCCCCACTAATTTTGGAAAGCCGACCCACCTATGCTAGTGGCACACCCCCTGCATCCTCCCCTGGGGGGTTCACCATACAAACATTTCAAAAAATCACAATTGTTTGATTTTTTTGCCTCCATACAAATCGACCCGCCCTAATATACATAAATAAATAGTCTTAATTTTATAAAATGGGCATAATCCTAATCAGTGTTGCCAAAACGGTGGTTTTCCCGCTATATATGACTGTATTTTGTTGTCATTAGCGGCAAGTCTATGTAAAAAACCACCAGCGGGAATTTTAGCGGAAGAATTTCTTAGTTGACGGATTTTCAGCGTTTTTCTGAAACTTATAAAGAAAGGTATTGAATCAAAATAAAGTATATTTAACGCAGCTATGCGACACGTACCTTGGTATTGAGAAACTAACGTTACTTTTTTTCAAATAAGAAATTGTGGTATTTTAGTATAATGTGAAAATTTAAGAGGTTAAAAATAATAACATACGAGTATAAAAGTGGACAAATCTCATAATTAGTGAATAAAATTTAATTCGAGATTCATAATAATAATAATATTACAAATAATAATAATAATAATATTACAAACCAATTTAATCATTCTTTTCGTATTAAAAAAATAGTAAATATATCTTTAAAAATCTTTAAACAAACGGAAAACAAACCGAAAAATGGATGATTGGACCACTGAGTATGAGGAAAACTAATATCAACCAAAATCTCTTAAAACAATAACTTTTTCTGAATAATTTGTTTTTGATTAAAGACTTTTTTTATTCAAATTCTCCTTCGAAATTAAACTTCAAGCCAATGTGAATTGAGCCATGGAGTTTATTTTATCAACAATATTTTTTTAATTTCAGATAGTCAGAAAGTCAGGAAATTTTAACAACATTTTACAAATACTTCAAGCAAAACGGCAAGATATTATTCCACACGTGTAGAATAATTAGGGTCTATCGCAGAAAATATTGAAAATATACTGAATCAGCTTAAACATTAATATTATAAGATGGAATAGTCCCTTGGATTCCACTTTTTCCTGGCTCGATATTTGTGTATGGAAACTCTGCAGGAAATAAAATACCTACTTAAAGAGTAGGCTGAGTTTTGCTTACAAATATTGGGGAATTACATACATACATCTATGCATATGTATACATATTTTATAAAATGTATCTTATTCTTTTTTTTACCAATAAACCATAAAAAAGACATATGTTGGTTATAAAAAATTCAGTGGTTATATTAGCGTTTATTTTTATTCAGCTAGTGGTTTTTAGCGGGTTTTCAGGGGTTATATGGTGGGAAATGCCTGTAACATTTTGGCAACACTGATCCTAATTGTAGCGCAAACAAGATCATCTCACTTCGTTTGTACGAAAAAATAAATAAAAAAAGTGTATCAAGCGTATTGACTGTTTGGTGTACTTATAGCTGTAGTATGCTTATACTCCGACTATGGATATTTAATCGGACAAAAAATACGCATAATACTCGGGATATTTATTCATTATTTGCCGGCGTATACATATATGAAATCGAATGGAAAATGTGTGGGTGGGTGTAGCTGATTGAAAGCATGCTTTATATGTATTTGTGTGAATAAAATACTCCTATATATACGCAAGTGCAGCCGATTAATAATCGGAGTATTTTTGCACTCATGTGTGTGTTTGTAGGTCACATAGTCTATAAAGTTTAGTTGCTGTCCTTTGAGCTGCATAATTACAAAAAAAAAGATTTATAAATATAGTTGTTGGATGTTTATAGTTATAAGTATTCTGTAAATACTTGTGTTTGCATTTTACGTTTTTTTATTGCATTTTGATTGCATTTCAACCACGCATTGAAACTAATAAAAATTTACTAGAAAAATTGTGAAAGTTTTGCGCTCCCAGTTTGCAAAACTAAATCGCTTAAAGTTCATCTTAAATCTCCTTCTGGGCCAGCAATTGTGGGAGTGGTGAACAAATTTGAGCTCTTAGGAAAAGTTAATGATGTGAAGAACAATCTAAAGTATTGCTTTTCTAGCCCATAGTGTTCAAGAAATCCCAGATGTGACCATTACTCACTCAATAGCTTTACACAAGCAAAATAAACTTAAAAAAAGTAATGGCTATCTTTTAGGCTCAAATACTTCTATTTATGGGTCACAGTGGGGCCAAAGGCACTTATTTTGGCGGAGGGTCACTAAATTTAATGCGGGAACTATAATAGTGATTATCATTAAATTTGATGTGGATAACTCGGCAGAGAGCAGAAAGCAGGAACAAAATGCATATAAAAGGTGCTTAAATAACAAAACACGCAAAAAAAAAAATCTTGCTGAATTGTCTGCCATTAAATGACTTCGTATACGAATTATCTAAAAATAGATTTTTTAACAAGCCTAAGGAAGTTAGCTAAAATCACACATGCTAGTTTTAAAATCATTATTATATATAAATAAATTGAACCACGAGTCACGCGTGGTCATTAAGCGAATGTTATTGGTAAGCAAATGGTAATTAAAAATATCAATCAAAAAACCCAACTCCGAGCAACTTTGAACAATTAAATATCCTCAAAAGTCATTCGAAATGAAAAATCATAAGAGAAACCTGAAACTGATTTTAAAATACCTTTCGAATGATACCTATTTTGATATAGTTCTCGCTGACGTTTTATTTTTTTTTTCGTATTTACGAAATGAAACCTTTTGCCAGCCACATTGAGATTTGATTACTATCATATCTTTAGAGTGACACTCCCAGATTATATTGATATGTTAAAAAAAGTTGTCCAGCTTTAACGTAGGTACAACTTTGCCAAATATTGTTAGTAAAAATTTAAGAGTCCCTTTAAGTTATACTGACAAAATTCTTAATTTTTGTACAAAAAAAGTGCACGAAGATATAGTTTTTCGGCATAATAGGTTAGTAGGATTTTCTCGGTAGACTTTTAGCTACATTATTGCTATATATAGCCGAACGCTATCACTAAGTCTGAATTAGCTGTTGGCCAAAAACGGATGACACCATTTTTTGAGGGCGCATTGATTTTCGAAATCTTTTGAGGCTTATAAAAAAATTCGTCACCAAAATTGCCAAGCTGGGTGTGGGGTTTTACGTCTCCAAAACCAAATTGCCCAAAAATAAAAAATGCCCCAAAATTTTATAATATAAATTTGGGTGATTTTTCATATGAAAAATTGCCCAAAAATTTTTGGCAATTTATTATTTATTTATTATTTATTTATTTATTTTTTTTTTGTGATTTTTCCTGTTGTAATTTTGGGCGATTTTTCATATGCAAAATGTTTCCATGAAAAATCGCCCAAAACCAAAGCACCAAAAAATAAAAAATCTCCCAGAAATTTCTTTATACAAGTTTTATGTAATTTTTATTTTTCATCGCCACAAAATTTTTTAAACATTTAAAAATTAAAGGAAAAAATACACCCAACAAATCTGGAAATCATCAAAATGGAATATACGATTTTTAAAAATATTTGAAAGCTTTTCCAACGTGTTCCATCTACACCATTATTTGGCTTCTATAACAGTGGAAGTGCTTCACAAAATTGTTATAAGCGAAGCCGAGATTGGACATACCAGCCGAAGGCCGTTAGCGCAGCAAAATATTATTAGGCAGGAAAACTTTGCAATGCCAAAAATCTCTGTTAGCCTGTGTCGCGTCGGGAAACACCATGGTGGAGAAAATCCTTAAGGCCGGCCTGGACTGCAGGACAACATTATTAGGCAGGAAGGTTCGCAAAGCAGAAAATCTTTGAGACCGGCCGAAGGCCAGCAATGCAGAAAGACATTATTAAGCAGGAAAGCTTTGCAAGGCAGAAAATCTCTCTTAGGCTGCGCCGTGTCGGGAGACACCACATTGTAGAAAATCCTTAATCCCTTACCCCATATGCAAAAAAGTTAAAGTGTGCTTGAAGTGTACGTTAACACTAAATTTCCATACAAAAACCGGTTTAACGTATACTTGAAGCACACGTTATTTTTTTTTTTTGCATATGGGGGTTAATCTTTATGCGTCTGTGAATACTTTAATACATAATAACGTCTTCCTGCTCTGCAGGCCTTCGGCCGGTCTCAAGGATTTTCTCCACCATGGTGCTTCCCAACACGGTGCAGCCTAATAAACATTGCCTGCCTTTTATATGCTCGTCTATAACTATGCTTGTTTTTAATATAAAAATTAAATTACTATAATATTGATTTTTTTGGTGTTTTTTAATTTTGGGCGATTTTTTATTTTTTTGGGCGATTTTTCATTTTTTTCGGTGATATTTCATTTTGAAATTTTGGGCGATTTTTAATTTTTTTTTTGTGATTTTTTATTTTAAAATTTTGGTAGATTTTTCATTTTAATTTTTTGGGCGATTTGGTTTTGGGCGATTTTTTATGGAGCCGCGTTTTACTACCCTTAAGTAGTACTATCGAACCTGTACTGGCAGGACCGTGCGGCTCTTTCACTGTTGCACGTGTAACCGCTTAAAATAAATGGTTTAACAAAAAAAAACATTTTTTTACAGTCCGATATTTCGGTTAAAAAATTTCAAAAATTAAAAATGCTTTTATATTCATAAAGTCATTCATATATCTATCAGCTTTATTATTAAAAAGAAAACAAAAATGTTTAAACTAAAAAAAATTTTTTGTTGACCTTTTTCCGGAATTACCCATATATATTATTTAATGCTTTATCCTTTTGACGGCTTCCATATACATTATTCAATGCTTTAGCCTTTTGATCATCTCTTACAGGATGCGGTGCAGCAGATGTAGGCTTTGCATATACTTTCCGTAATGCACTTTCTTTTTCAGCATCGCGAGTAGAATAACTAGATTTTCCATTGCTAGCAAACACTATTATAATGAAAAAATTATAATTTAATATAGTCGTATAAATTTCTGGCTAACTTGTTGCTCTTAATAATAAATTTTACTTACCTTGGCTAATGGTAACCGCAAGTACGCTTAAAAGTAAGAGTGCAAATATAAACTTCATTTCTTCTTATATTCTTGAGATATTGAGTTTGTCAAAAGATATTCTTCGACTTAATAATTGAATAAAACTTAGTGGGGCTTTTATAACATTTTCACTCTACTATTTTTTATATGGGAGCTTTTGGACACATGCCTTTCATGAAAGTAGCTTTTGTCGACCTATTTTTGTTTGAGAAATAATATTCTATTGTTATCTTTATTTTAAAGTGGGTAATTAAAAGTCAGAAAAATTTTGTATAAAGAATTAAATAGAATACTTAGACATAATTAAAAAATTGTTTTAGAATATTCCTCAGAGCAAATACAAGTGTTTTAATGTGAAAACAATATATAATTTTTTTTTAATGAAAAGTTCTAGTTTTCTAATTAAAATATGTGTACACGACATTTGTTTAATTCTATTTTAAATTGATCCGTACTACCAAGAACAAAAGATTCGCTGTGTTTTGTTGGTATCCAATAAAGTTTCACAAGTCAAAAATTTAAGAACATATGGACACGTGTATTCCAATTTGTATAAAAGTGAAAATAAAAAATTAATAGTAATTGTTAGATTTTATTTGCGTGTCTATGTATGTCAATGAATGCTATTGAGTGGCTTAAGAAATAGTTTCTTTCAATTTATAGTTTTGTTCAACCTGCGCGTATCAAGATGAATACGAATTTAAATAAATTCAGTAAAATTGCGACTTTGATTCACAACTTTCCGTACAGGGCACAGTGGGCCCAAACCCCATTTTTTCGCGAAATAATTCATACCACTACAACTATAATACTAAGTAAGGTTCACTAAATTTGATGTGAACAACTCTTAGAACAAAGTACATGTTTCGACAAAATCTTTGGTGGTAGAAGAGGGGGGATGTTATTTTTTTATCTTTATTATATATAAATACAGCCACGATCACGCGTGACAAATACGTAACTCATGCGTGACTAAAAATCAAGGCATTGGCATATTAATAAAAATGTAATAATAAAACAAGGACAGCAACAACAAAAATAAAAGTATTTGCAGAAGTCGCTAAGAGGTTATTGTTGGTAAACTGAACACGTGAGTTTATTACTAATTCGTGTACACCGATATGCAGCATAAATTTGAAAAATAATTCAGTTTCATTCAATCTTTAAAACAAAGTTAAAATCTCTGTCTAATTGAACCCAAATTATTACTTTATGTCCACCTAAATTGAGAAAATCCAATTATTTTATTACATTTCCAATATAAATATTGAAATGAAAAGCTCTTATTATAAATTTAATCAAAACATTTGAAGGAATACTTGATCTTAGATTTATTACTTATTTAGAAGAATACTTGAATTAAATAAGATTTAGCTTTTTTTTGCTTATTTTTCCAGTTTTCTCTCACAGCGCTCAACTTTAACGCGTCATTACAAAAGCACTGGTAATTTCGTGTTTTCTCGAAAAGGGATTCACTGTTGGTTACAAATTTCTTCTGATTTAATGCCCTTAGACATTTTTCTTTGAGCACAAGATTTCTCGAAAGGAGGATAACAATCCCTTGGGGCTGCTTTAATTAAAGATAAGATCTATGTCAATGGCTCACAATCGAATTACGACCTTAAAGGTGAAGTTTGTGAATCTATTGAGGACATTCTCCTACAAATTTGCTTAAGACTAATGGAAAATTTCATCCTGCGTTACCGTGGCGACCATTTGTCTTATATTGTTTTCAGGGCAATTATGAATAAAATTCCGTCTGAGATTTTTCCCTTCTCCAATAAGAATTTTTTAGTTTTTCCTATTTCTTGCTATTGCTTTAAGTTTTTCGCCGGGACTTGGACGGAATTTTATGCATAACTGCCCTGTTTACATTATTAATGGGATACCATCTTCCTTGCATTGAAATAATCATCCCATGATTTTGCTTTAAAAATACTAGGTTTCTTACATATCAAAATGGAACTTCTTCTTGGAAGAACCTTTATGCACATAAATGTTTGAAAAAAAATACTGGCGAATACTGATTACAAATACTGGTAAGAACTACATAACATGACGTTGCTGCTACTGCAGATTTTTTAAATTTTCACTGCTTCCGTAATTTTTCGGGGTAGCGCCGGGGAACTCTTGTGGGGTTTCCAGTACGATGTGTGTCTTTGCTAAAAGGTTCATGACTTGGATAAGTGGTTCATGGCAGTGATAGCTAAACAACGAAATCGATTTTGATGAAATTGAGAACACAGATAGATCTTAGTCTAGCAGGACACATAGGTTATATTTTCTTTAAGAACTATGATCACATGGTGAGAGGGGGGGGGGGAATTTTGCCTCTCAGAAATTATCTAACAGATTTTGATGAAATTCAAAACATAGATAGATCTAAATCCAAAAGAAGGCATAGGCTATACAGTTTTTCAAAACTAAGACCATGACAGGAGGTTGGGGGAAATTTCTTTCACTTTGAAACTATCTTTCCGATCTTGATGAAATTCAGAACATGATAGTTGTGCATCTAAAAGAATATATACACTAAAAAAAATTAACTAAAACTTTGGAAAATTTTCTAATTTGTTTTTTACTTGAAACCAGTAAAATATTTACTAAATTTCTAGTTCATTAATGAACTAGTTTAAAGTTATTATATTTTCATATTTAAGTAAAATTTTTCTAAAATTAAGTAAAATTTTCCCATTAAATTCGGAGCTTTGCAACAATTTTTTTTCGTCTTTGATCTCAAATTTAGTAAATTTTCCAATTCCTTTTTGTCTTCAATTCTGGTACTTATTTTCATTTTTAATTAAATTCTATAACAAATTTATTTTATTTTATTCACAAAAAAATAAATTTCGAGTTCAAATATTCCTCGAAAATATGAAAAATTTACTTAGATTTTTTGCTAAATGCAAATTAATAATTAATTCTATAATTCAAAGAAAAAATACTTAAAACTGGTAAATATTTTCCTAAAATTTAGTATACCTTTTTACATCTTTTAAGTAAGTAAAATTTCATAAATGAATAAATGAATAAATGAATTACTCCTGAAATTCATTTCCTAAAGTTTATTTTTTGATTTAATAAGAAATTGACTAGTCCTTAATATAAAATTTCCTTCAGTTTATAACCATTTTCCTACTTTTAGTAAATATTTCCTTTAAGTCAGCAAACATTTCATGAAATGCGAGAAATTTATTGTGTATTTTTATGAACCATTGAGGATTTATTTGAGGATATGAAGTTTTTATTTTTTGATCATATTAAGTAAGCTTTGCTAGATTTTTGTAAAAATTTACTTAAACTTAGAAAAAATTACTTAAACTTAGAAATTTTTTTTACTTGAATTTAGGAAATTTCTGAACAGTACATGTCTTTTTTTTGAGTGTAGGATGCATATTTTGTTCAAAAATAAGACCACGAGGGCTGGTAGGGGGGAAATGTCTTTCTCTTTGAAAATATGTATGCTGTTTTGATGAAATTCAGAACATGATAGATCTGCCCCCGTATTCTGTAACTCGCTAAAGCTAAAGCTAAATTCGATCGTTAAAATGCTGAACAAATAGAAAATTTAAATTTTTTGGCTACGACATAAAACACTCAAACTTCAGCGCAATACATTTTTTAGCCCATTCCTTATTTAGCAATAAAAGTTTTAAAGTTCCATTAGTAGTCAAAAATCGATAAATTGACTTTATAGATCTTTATGGATAGAGATTTAGCTTTAGCGAGCAAAAAAAAAAACATGGGCTATACCTTCTTTTTTAATAGAACCACCAGGGATGGTAAGAGGAAATGTTTCCCTCTTTTAAACTATCTATCTATCTATTTTGATGAAATTCAAAACATAGATAGATCTGCGTCTGGAAGGAAACCAACTCTATATATTTTATCAAAAATAATCCCACCTGGGGGTAAAGGGCAAGTTCTTAGATTAGTGAAACGTTAGGAAATACGTTCCTACTAGGGATACCAATCGAGTTCGATTTTTTGAAATCCCTGGATTCGGGATCTCGGGATGTTTAAGAGCCCGAGATTTTTCGGGATTTCGGGATCTAAAATTTTTTGGTAAAATAAATTATTTTTTTAAATAAATATTACTTTTAAAACAAATTTTATGTATGAAATAAAAATCAAAAGAATTTTTCTCATCTATTTTTAAGTTGATTAATCACATTTATACTGAAAACCATAGCTAAATATGAAACTTTGTTTTTGTTTATATGTATATATACATACATACGTACGTTTGTACGTACATACGTATATATATATATATATATATATATATATATATATATACATACGTATATTTTTTCTATAATCCTAACCAAAACGAACATACAGACATATCTATGGACTTTTGAAAAACGAAACGCATTATTCCGTAAATATTTCATACGTTTACGTCAACCCAACAACAAAAAGTTTGCACTTGCCTTGTACTGTATTCTACTTCAATTGTAAGGTGCTGTCAATAGTACTCAATTGTTGCCGAAAAGTAGATAAGTGCTAACTTTTTTATAGCGTTGAGGAGTCCACACACAGTTAGTTATTGACTGCAATTATTAATAAATTTCCACAAGAAATTTCTCCCTTTTCCAAATAGATTATTTCGCTTTTCATATTATTGGCTACTATTTGAAATTATTCCCCGGGAAAAATTTCTCCTGTAATTTTATTCATAATTGCTCTAATAATATAGAATAAGACGGAATAAATTTATCTATCAAACTTATGAATTTTCCAAATGTTATTTCCCTTCCAAGGCTCATATGATTCTTTTTGTTTTCAAAATAATTCTTAGTTGTAGCAAATTTTGATGAAAATAACCGTGAGAAAGTAGTTAATTTATTTTGATCTTGTTGTTAATTTATAAGAAATATCTCGCAAATAATCATTAAATTGTTAAAAGTGCGCGTATAAAATTGTATGGGGATTTTAAATATTATGACAAAAATACAATAAAATCAATGAAAATTTTAATTTATAAATGGTTTTTTATATGAAAATTGCTAAGAAATCCCGAAATAGAAATCCCGGGATTAAATTTTACAAATCCCGAAAATCCCGGTATTTCGGGATTTCCCGTTTGGCATCCCTAGTTCCTACCCAATGTTCAATGATACTGTACGTTCTTTTTTTCTTAACAATTTCAAGTGACCAGCTTGCGAAATATCTTTATCTTAAAATGTTAAAAAAAGAATATTTGAACATCATTATTTTCATAATGTTTTATAACAAAAAAAACAAAACAGAACAACAAAAAAATTCAAACTTTAAAAATATATGTATAATAAAAACCCTTTCCGCTGACTGCGTAACTACAAGATTTTTGGGTCTTCTTTTTTTAGTAAAACTAACAAACTTCCAACTAAACTAAAACAAAAAATAGAAATAATTACAATGCAAAATAGCAAACAAAATGAATAGAATGGTAAAAAAAAAAAAAAGATTAGATAAATGCAATTAATACACATCGCAAAGCCTTCTAGGCGAATCAATAAGAACATCAAAAAAATAATTCACTAAAAATTATTGTAAGAGTCATCATTTTAAAATATTTAGCACCATCATTAAAACATTAAAAGGCCGCATAAAGACCAGAGCAGCAAACTACAATCAGCCACCATATACGAGTACATATGGATGTATCTTCCTATAGCAGTTTTATATGTATCATACATTCATTCATTCGTACAATATTGCGTATTTCCGTTATTTGAAAAAAAAATTATGAAAAGAAGATGAAAAGCACATACATACATATAGAAGTAGACATAGAAGCCAAAAAAAAATATATATATAAAAAATCATGCATAGAATCACTTAAGATTGGCTAATACTGGTTACGGTTCATGTGCCCCAACCTGACCATATTTTTTTTGCAGTTGTCTGAACGAACAACATACGCTCGCATTTTGATATCTGTTAAGTTTCTTCTTCTTATTCTTCTTTCAGTCTCATCTCTGTACAACAATCCATTAAGCTTTTGTTGCAAGCAGAGAAAAATATAACAAGAAATACAATAATAAAATTAAACTTAAGTACGAACGAGTAGCATTTTATTGTTATTATGTGGCAGATTGAAATTTTGCACGTACGGGTACATACATACCTAAACTCTCTGTGGCTGACTAAGAATATTTATTCCCTGGAATTTTATTTCAATTCTTTTTGAGTCTTTTCCTCTTTTTTTCTTTACTTAATGCTTAAACAATTAACAGTTTAATAGAATCTTTTATATTCAATTCGTGTCAAATCATCTTCATTCATAATAAAATGTTTCAGGGGCTTTTGCTCAAGATTATTTGTTATAATATAAAAGCACTCGGTCGTGTCTGCTGCTTCAATAACAGAACAAAAAAAATATTTTATTTCAATGTCCTTTAGAATGATGTTGCTGCATACATCCTTAACATAAAATGTTTGAAGTTTATATTTTCTTAAATATTTAAGTTTTTATTATCTTAACGAAGTTTAAATAAAATTTTTAATGTCCCATTTAGATATTGGAAAATGATTTATATAAGTTTTCAATACAAAAAAGTTACTTTGAAAAAAGTAATTGTCTTAAATGTACATATTTAAGAGTTACTGTTTAAAATAGTACTTTTCTTGGAAGTGCCTTTTCAAAAAGTAAATTTTAAAAATAGCACGCTTCTAAGAGCAGCTTTCTAAGAAAGTACCTTTTGGAAAAAGTACGGGTTTTTTTTGGAGAAAGTACATATTGATAAAATTATTTTAAATAAAGTACCTACTGACAAACAACTCTTGAAAAAAGATATTTTTTTACAGTACTTATTGAAGAAGTACCTTTTGCAAAAAGTATTTTTTTAAGGACCTCTTGGAAATGTATCTTTTGAAAAAGTATCTATTGAAAAAAAGTATCTGTGGGAAAAAGAGTACCTATTGAAAAATGTATGTACTAAAAAAGTACCGTTTGAAAAAAGAGCTTTTTAAAATAAGTACCTTTTGAAAAAGGTACCTATTAAAAAAGTACATTTTAAATAAGTATTTTAGAAAAAGTACCCATTGAAGAACCGCTTTTTGAAAAAAGTACGTTTTGAAAAGAGTATCTCTGGAAAAAGTACCTGTTAAATAAAGTACCTATTGACAAAATACCTTTGAATTAATTATTTTTGAAAAAGTACCGATTGAAGAACTGCCTTTTGAAAAACGTACGAAGAGGATCTCTTGAAAAAGTACCTTTTGAAAAAAGTATCTACGGAAAAGTACCTTTTGAAAAAAGTATCTACGGAAAAGTACCTTTTGAAAAAAGTGTTTTTTAAAAAAGTTTCTATTGAAGAAGTACATTTTGAAAAGAGTATTTTTTTTAAATTCCCTTTTGAAAAATGTACAGTATGAAAAAGGATCAATTAGAAAAAAGTAACTGTTGAAAAGAGTACCTTTTGAAAAAAAGGGTTTTTTAAAATACCTTATAAAAAATTTACAGTTTGAAAAAAGTTCCTTTTTAAAATAGTACGTTTTTAAAAGAGTAACTATTGAACAGAGTACCTTTTGAAAAAAGTATCTATCGAAAAAATACCTTTTCAAGAAAATACGTTTTGAAAATAAGTACTATTGAAAATAAGTACTTTTTGAAAATAATTACCTAGTAAGAATAAGTACCTTTTGAAAAAGTTCCTATTGAAAAGAAGTATCTTTTAAAATAGTACCCCTTCAAAAAATATTTTTGGAAAAAAATATCTAATTAACATAAATATTTTTTTAAATTCCTCTTGAAAAATGTACCGTTTAAAAAAATGTTTTTTACAAAATCCCAATTTTTTAAATTTAAATTTAAAAAAAATGTTTCTTAAAGAAACTTTTGAGACTTACCTTTTTAAAAAAAAGTACATATACTTGAAAAAAAGTAGTTTCTTAAAAATTAACTCTTGAAGAAAATTTCTTTGTGAAGAGAGATAGAGAATTGAAAGAAGTACCTTAAAAAGTACCATTTTAGCCAAGGTGCATTTTTTCTCAAGTATATTTTGATAATTTTTATCTTTTACCTTAAAGATAATAAACACGTATGAAGGACGTATGCTTCTAATATCTAGCCACACTTTTTTATTTACACATCGTACTTACCATTACCGCCAAAAAAAAAGCTTAAGCGACATAAGTTTCGAACTTAATTTTTTAATGTAAATATATTATCTGCGATGGTGGTTAATAAATTTTTGCTAAAAAATGAGGTTCAAAAAATTATGTCGCTTAAGATTTTTGGTAGTTATGGCTCGAAGTGTTTATATACATATTATATTTCACAACACTTTAAAAGAACAGTTTTCTCTTCTTAATTATCTATTTACCTCTCCTTTAAACAGTTACTTTTGCAATTTGTGCATAAATAATGTCCATTACGTTTTACAATAAATTATGTGAAGGGGGCTGGCTGGCTCTCTGTATACCCTCACAATTATGCTTAACAAAGAAACCATAAAAGAAAATCCAAGATTTCTTTGTTTCCCGAGAAGAGCATTTGTTTGTTATCTACTCGTATGATTATCTTTCAATTTCATAACTTCAAAGGCATTAAATAAAAAATGCGTATGAAAATGAGAAATTCTTACTGAAAGCTAAAAGGAAAAAAGAAAACCTACATAGATACAAATTATAATGATGATGATGATGATGATGACGACGATGATGATAAAAATTTTATTCGAAATATTTTCATCACCCTGCATGCGTATGCATTTACACTTAAGTAATGGCCATTGTTGATGCCCGTATGTGTGGCATAAATATTGCTGAATATGTGGAATTATCATCATTATAACTATGATGATGATGATGTTGATGATGATGATTACAAGCTGTTAGATAATGTGTTTAGAGTCTAAACTTTAGACTGATTGATATACACACACATTTAACACATTAAACGGATTGCATTGCTCATGCGGAAATATTGCGCAGAAAACGCGTTAAAAAATCCGTTGCAACAAAAAAAAAATAATAATAATAAAAAAACTTCTCATAAACAAAGCCAACATTTAACATGCTGATCACAAAGAATTACAAAATTCATTCATATTTACACGCTTGTATCTATAGATACTGCACACTCTCACACAAACTACTTCATACAATGTAATGACACTTGTGCATTTTTTTGCTCTTCTTTTGTACTTTTAGCTTCTGCTATTGTTGGCACTTACACAGCAAACTAATAAGGTTTCGGTGGGCGCTGCAGCGGCTGGTGCAACAACAATAGATTTAACCACCGTTTATACACCAATAAGTAAGAATACAGCTGCCATAGCAGCACGCAGTTCCAAAACTAAATTATTGAAACAACCACCGCCAGCACCTCCCACACCTTTGGCCAAATCGCAACACTTGCAACATCAGGCTTTAACCTCCAACGATGACATAAATTTAATAGTGTCACCCGCGAAATCATACATTTCCCAACCAACCACGGATGGGCCAAAACTGCTGAAACGTTCTGGCCAAACGGCAGAATTGAAGCTAAAGAAACCTGTACAGGAGTTACGAAATCGTACACAGGAAACTGAGAGATCTTCCAAATTGCCGCTGGAAGTGGTGAGTTAAGGCCAAGACCACTACTATCCCACGCAATCGCACGATTTACTAAAAAATACAACCCTAATCTGATGAATTGTTGTTGTCTTTTGAAAACTTTCATAGACTTCATCATACCAGGTTTGTATTTTTTTTAATAAATCGTGCAATTGTGTAGGATAGCATTAGTTCCCACAATAATAATATTTTTTATTATTATTTCTTAGCAGGATCACATACCAGACTCTTCCGGTCACATACCTTATCGCATTAGTCGACCTCATGCGCCGCCTCCTCCATCGGCCGGCGATTATGATACATCGGGTTCTAGTTCATCCGCTGCCACGGGCAGTGCGGCCTATAATGCCGGCCCACCTTATGAAGCGGAAAAATGGCACAGTGAATATTGGGATCGTGACTATAGCAAACAATTCGGTTACAATAATACTAGAGTACAACGTAAGTATTTTGTTAGGGAATGCACAGTGGTACTGTTACCAATATAGATATTAATAAAATCAAAAAAAAAATAGTTAAATATTGATTAAATTTGTCTGGACATTTAGTTTGACTGGGAGTATCGCTATAGGGAACTAAAGTTATATCGATAAAAATGTAACTGAAAATATTTTTGTGGAGTATTTTCACTCGTCACTGATAAAGGGTAATTAATTGAACACTAGAGTGGTTCGAAAAAAAATTTGTGCCAGTCACCTCCTAGGATTAAAGATAATGTTAAAACAATACCAAAAAGAATTTTTTTATTTATTTTTACCACGCCTACAAATACCGCCCTTTTAGTATTTTTTTTTTTTTGCTGTGTCGCCATTTTTAGTCCGATCATAATATTTTGTATACTATTGAACACTAATTTATAAAGGAACACAACAGCCCCATAGTGAAAAGAGTTGAAATGTTAAAATGTTCTATACAAGTGTTCCTGCTAGGATTTTGCACAAAAGCGTTGAAAACATCTCATACTTAAATTTGTCAATTCGTCTGCATTTTTTTGTTGTTTAGGGTTCCGTACACCAAAGGTGAAAAGCTACCCTATTGTTTTCGCTACGCTGTCCGTCTGTCCGTCACAGGCTATTTTCGCAGGAACCGTAAGAGCTACGGACCTGAAATTTGGACAGAGTATGTAGAACCTTGGCCGCTACGACAACAAATACATGAGAATTAAAATTTAAAGGGTGTTCCAAAACGAGCAACGAAAAATTTTAAAATCTCTTGTAAGTTACATACAATTGTATGTACATGTATTTATAGACACTTGAAATTTGTAAAATTAGTGTATTTTATACAGACTGCAACAATTAACACTAAAAATTGATAAATTAAAATTAAAGGGTGTTATATCAGTTAATGTAATTTTGACAACTTGCTGTATCTCGGAAACCGTAAGAGACAAACTCTTGAAATTTTCAAAAACGGTAAAACTATAAAATCCCAAAATTATAAAATCGCCAAAACGAAAAAAATCGCCAAAAATTAAAAAAAAACTCAAACACTAAAATAAATCGCCTAATTCGAAAAAAACCGCCCAAATTAAAAAATCCCCAAAATTAACAAAAATTGCCAAAAACCGAAAAAAATTGCCAAAGTGCGAGAAAGGAGCCAATTCTAAAAAAAATTGTTTATATGAAAAAAAATCGCTGAAAAGAAAAAAAATCGCCAAATGAAAAATACGCCAAAAACCAAAAAAAAAATCGCTAAAACGAGAAAAAAAAGTGTTGAAACTAAAAAAAGCGCCTAAATGAAAAAAATCGCCAAATGAAAAAACGCGAAAAACCGAAAAATCGACAAAGCTTAAAAAAAGTCGCCTATATGAAAAAAATCGCCAAAATTAAAAATAAGCCCATAAATAAAAAAAATCGACAAAACGAGAAATAAAGTGTTAAAACTAAAAAAATCGCCAAAATGAAAAAAAAGCAAAAAAACGGAAAAAAGGCCAAACTAAAAAAAATCCCCTATATAAAAATATGCAATATGAAAAAACGAGAAAAAAACGCCAAAATTTAAAAAAATCGCAAAAACCAAAAAAAAACGCAAATAATGCCAAAACTTAAAAAATACCAAAACTATATTTTAAACATACAGGCTAAAGTTCGTATTGAATTACATATCTAGTGTCCGTCCGGGTCAAAGTCGCACTTCACTGAATTTATTGTTATCTTCATAACTTCATAACTCGGTACCTTTTAAGCCGATTTAAAAAATAAATTTTTCTCTGTGTGGGGGGGGGGGTAAAGTTTCTATTTGAACCCCTTGGAGAAAATATTTAGGGTAAGGCCGGGGGGAGGTGGTGAATACGTCTTCTAATTGTTTTCTTTGATTTTATGATATCTTACTTATCCGATTGCAGATTACAGAACCTAGCAAACACATTTAGCTTTCGTAACGACACAAGCTTGAAGTTTACAAAATGGGCGAAGCCACGCCCATTAAAACTTAATATTATATTTCACGTGCTTCTATTTGACTGATATCTACGAAGCTTGGCCAACATCCTCAACTCTAAAAGAGACATAATCTTGCATTCAAAAATGTGGAAGGGGCCCCACGCCTATTAACTTTTAATAATATATTTTACTTGCTTGTACTTAACTAATTGTGCACACCATCAGCTCTAAAAATATACAATATTACATTTAGAAAGTGGGCGGGGCTACATCCATTAAAATTTACTGTTATAAATATTTCATGTGCTTTTACTTTACTTACTTTTACGAAACTTTGCACACAACTTGATCTCTGAAAAATACTTAATTTTGTGTTAAAAAAAGTGGTCGGGGTCACGCTTATGAAAGGTTAGTAGTAAATTATATTCAATTCTACGAAAGTTGGCAAAGAGTTTCGCACATAATTTTGAGCTTAAGTGGGCGGGGCAATGCCCATTAAAGATTAATATTATATTTCACGTACTTCTAACTGACCCATTGTTAAATAAATTATTTTTATTTTTTTGTAATTTTTTTGCATAATTAAAAATTATTCGATGCATCTGACATAAAGTTGATGTTTTAAGTTGCCATATCAGCAGCAGAAAATATGGCAGCTTCAAATGTTTTGATTTAACCGTCGTTACCTTATCGCTAAGCTTTGGATTAAAGTTAATTATTTATTTTCTATACCCCATAGATATTGAGGCAGAGTGTCAGGATGATTATATGAAAATACGCATTGGCTACAATGGCTCCTTTAGCGGTTTGGTATATTCAGCTGGTTATGCTTACGATCCCGATTGCATGTATGTCAATGGTTCGGGCAGGGATTACTATGAATTTTATATACAATTGAATCGATGTGGTACCTTGGGCAAAAACGCCATACATGATGATAATCGTAAAAATCCTACGGTAGTAATTTTTTAAGTTTTTTTGTGTACCATTATTTTATTAAATATTTTTATGAATATTAATTCTTGCAGAATTTCATGTGGAATACCGTGACCGTGCAATATAATCCATTGATTGAGGAGGAATATGATGAACATTTCAAGGTGACTTGTGAATATGGTTATGATTTTTGGAAGACTGTGACATTTCCCTTTCTCGATGTTGAGTGAGTATAAGAGACTTTTATTTTTAAATTAAAACTTTTAATCTAGATGATGAGAAAGGATGAGAAACAAAAATAATTTATTAGAAATTTAAATGAATTTGATTCACAACGTAGGGTGGCCACCGGTAATCCAGTTGTTTTCACCCTAAGTCCGCCGGAATGTTATATGGAGATACAAAATGGTTATGGCATAGGAGGGCCACGGGTGACGGGGCCAGTAAGAGTGGGTGACCCTTTGACTTTGATTATTTATATGCGAAGTAAATATGGTGAGTTTGAATTAGGCAGCAAGCAAGCCTTCCGTTCCATTTTTTTTACATTATTAATATGTATTATGCCTGGCAGATGGCTTCGACATTGTGGTCAACGATTGTTATGCCCATAATGGTGCCAATAAACGCATACAACTAATTGATCAGTACGGCTGTCCGGTGGATGATAAACTTATATCCCGTTTTCGGGGTTCTTGGTCCGATGCGGGTGTGTTCGAGACCCAAGTTTATGCTTACATGAAGACATTTCGTTTTACCGGCTCTCCAGCCTTATACATAGAATGTGATGTACGCATGTGTCATGGCAGGTGTCCCGTAAGTTTAAGGAAAACTTAATTACAAACAGTATTTAAGAGAGTTTTAAAATTTCAGAGTCAACCCTGCCATTGGCGCAACTTAAAAACCGTAACAAAACGTGATGTCTCTAATATCACTTTGGATACTTCAACCACTTCCGAAGTGGCTGATGTTTTGATGCATACCACCGAAAAGCCCGAAACCTCGCTATCGGAAAATGTCAATCTCTTCCAGTCGCTGCGTGTATTGCAAGAAGGCGAAGCTGATGATGAGGGCTTATACGCTCATGCCCGCCGCTTGGAATCAAATTCCAATCAAACTTGCTTAAAGACAAGCACCTTTTCCGCTATGACAGCCACATTTTCCGTAATGCTGTGTATTTTATCAGCCTCCCTAATGGTGGCTTGTTCGCGTTTGAAACAACGCAAGAAAGACTCTCTATATGACTCGTATGTGACGCATAAAGGGCAAATTGATTGAAGAGTATTTTTAATTAAGGCAGTTGATTTATGAACTAATTTCTCTGTAAATATTATTTTTATTTAGCGAGTGTAAGAGCTAAACTTAGACTGTAGAATATTTATATATAAGATTTTAAACAATAGACTCGAGTTTAGAAGATCTTTTTTTTAGTTTTATAAACATACCTAAATATGTATATAAATATCTACACACGAGTATTATTCATAATTGAAATAAAGTTTTTTTTATACTAGAATTTAATTTGAAGATAGTATTTTTAATGATCGCACAGAATAAGTCTGCAGCTTCAAGTAAAATCGCTTTTAAATTAACAAAGCATATAAAAACATAGACGTCAGTAACTGCAAATCCTCTTTAATATTATTTTTTGTTCTTATCATGAATTTTTGCAAAAACTACAAAAGTTTAATGAAAGTGTGTACACAATAAGCTTTTCTAAGTACATTTTTATGGCAAACATTTGTTCTCGACCTAGTTCTGTTTGATCTTTTAATTTAATTTTGTTTAAGTTAAATGTTGAAGATTTATCTTTTACAGTGCACAACAAACAAAAATCTCAATCATTACAAATAAAATAAATTCAGTAAAGTGCGATTTGGACCTGACCCTACATAAAATATATAAAACTATACGAGGTTTAAGCTATATAATCGAATATATCACCTGAAAAATATTTTTAGTTTTTTGCGACTTTTTTACTTTCGGTGATTTTTTGCATCTTAGCGATTTATTTTATTTTTTTATCGGTTTTTGGCGATTTTTTTAATACTTGTGTACATATTTATAGTTCTAGCGATTTTTTAGGTTTGGCGAGATTTTTCCGGTGTTTTTGGCGGCTATTTTTATTTTTGGTGATTTTTTCATCTTAGCGATTTATTTTATTTATTAATTAGACTTAAAAAAATTCTATGTACCCGGCAAACATTTTTGTTTTTTAAAAATTGCATATTTATTTAAAAAAAGTTGGGAGTTTGCAAATTTTTTCTAGAGTTTTGGCGATTTTTTAGTATTGACGCTTTTTTATATTTGGCGTTTTTTTTCGTTTTCCGATTTTTTTCTGTTTTTGGCGATTTTTTTAGAATGCATATGTATTTCTAGTTTGGGCGACTTTTTAGTTTTGGCGCCTTTTCTTGGAGATTTTTTCGGTTTTTTGCGACTTTTTTAATTTTGGCGATTTTTACTTTATGATTTTTTTTAAATTTTGAGATTTTTTGTTTTACCTTTTTTAAAATTTCAAGAGTTTAACTCTTACGGTTTCCAAGATCTCTCTGAGTTTGTTATAACTGAACTTGGCTGTAATAGAATTTTATGCGTGTTAAATTTTATGTTTTTGAGCTTTTTTGCGAGGGTTACTAAAGAGACTTTTACATTGAAGATCAGAATGGATTCTATACCAAAAATGTAAGGGTAACATGATTGCCTATACCGACTCACCTTTTCCAGAATCATTAAAGTTTGAACTTTTGGACCTATTCGACTTCACTTAATTGCTTATAGCAAAAATAATCTTAAATCATAAACAAACAAAAATTTATTAAAAATCGTTATTTAGTAAAAAATATATGAGTTGTTATATATAAAATGTATTTAAATTAATTAATAATTAATTATTAAATTTTTCGTCTTCTTTTGTGGTTGAAATATTTTTCTTTACTATCAAAAAATATTATACAGAAAAATATTATAAGCTTATACTTTTCTCAAAGGTACTCGTAACTTTAAAAGAAGAGATAATTATTTTAAAACTTATTTTACGGTGGCAACCAAATCGGACAAATTTTTATGCCTGTGGCTGTGCCTAAAAATTTAAATATCATAAAAATATTTTAAAAACTTGAAAATCCCAATTCTGAATTTCTTAGTGTTTTTTTTAGGAATTATTAGATTAGACGAAAATGCCCTTGTTTTTTTTTAATATTTATATATTTATTTAGAAGGGCTAAAACTTCGGTAGAAAATATTACTAAAATAAATTTATAACGTAAAAAATTTTCTTCATTGGTATGGAAACGTAATTGAAAAATTTTACTTAATTTTAATAAAAAACAATTTTTTTGCAAGAATTTTTCTGCTATTAAAAATTTTCTATTTACCTCCTTGGAAATTCACCAAAATCTCCTATAAACAGCAGATTTGAAAGTTTTTAAATTTTTCCCTTATATTTACCACTTTACAATAGATAATACAAATGGGAAATTTAAGTATGTTTAAAAATTGGTTCAAATTTCAAATAAGTTCCACATCTAATACTCCATCCATACTAATGGGAGATATGGGAAGGTTAAAAGCCAAGATAAGTTCTACAAGAAATAGTACTGGTAGCACTACTAGTACTTTCAAGTTTTTGACCCTGCTAACGAGACACTTAAAATATAGCATGCTTTTAGGCAGACATAAATTAAAACCATGTTGATATACTGTTATAATAATTACATTTACCTTAAGCATGCGCTTGTATGAGAATCAGGTACATAGCCTAAAACACACGAAAAAAGTAAACAAAAATCAGCTGTTACCAAACAAAATAAACGTGCAAGTTTTGTAAACAAACTTGAAAGATAACCGAATCTGTTTACATTACTCATATGTGAGAATAAGAGACTAAAACAGCAACACGTTTTGAGCAAACATGCGCAGCAAAACAAGTCAAAAACCAGCATCCATTAAGAGAAACTAAAAATTTTATTACATTGATTTTCGATACAGAATCCTGGGTACATCCTCGAATACAGCTTAAACAGCTTATTAGTTTCAAAGAAGACACACGCATAGTTAAGCAGCATAAAATAACTGGAAGTGAAAAATATTTTAGTATCTACATACACAAATGTATTTGGCAAGCAGATGAAAAAAAAATTTATAAAAGAAATTTTATAATTAGTAGCTTAAATCAAAGGAAGGTAACAAAGAAATGTGCTTTTTTTCTAAATATTAAACAAGTGAATTTCAATGAATTAGAAATTAAATAGAAAACTTTATATGAATTTTTGATTTATTTGTGTATTTTCTTTGTGTATAAAAAGGCGTAGTCTCTTATTGCACAAGCCATCTCGAAACATCGTGGGAAAAATCAATTTCAATTAAAGCAGCTTCAAACGAAGCAAAATATTTTCTTATAAAAAAACGTTTAAGTAAAAAGATGAATAGCATTTAAGTTTTTTCTAAAAAGAAGGAAGTAAGTACAGGATACCTAAGGAAGTATGGATTTCCTTAGATCACATAGTCTGGGCGTAACCCTGGCTGTTTTGCTCTTAATATTTTATTGTACCACAGGTATGTTGCACTGTTTAAATATATATATGATTATTTTTGAAATATTTTAGCTAAATTTTTGATTATTTCTATTAAAAGTTAATGCCTTTGTATTAATAGTTTTGTTTTTGTTTTGAGTTTTAGTTATATTTCTTTATTTAATTAAAATTTAGTTGTAAATTTAATTTTATAATTTTTTTGAGTTTTTCAGTTTAATTTTGTATTAATTTAAAAACTCCTTACCCCATTTAGCGAGTTATGTAACAGCTTTCCAATATATAAATAATATCCAAACATGAAGAGTAAATATGACAAAACAATGATTACAAAAACAAGTTCATACATATGAAACAAATAAGAATTCGTATTGAGAATTCAGGTAATAGAACTACAAAAATGATTTGATTTTTTTCTAAAGTTTATTAACAAGACATGAAAACTTTGACAATTGTTTAAAATTTTCTAACACCTTGTCAGGATCTTCTTACACTACATAAAGCAGTCAAAAACAAACAACCAATAGCCAGTCAGCACTAAAACAAAAAGAAATTTTAAAATTTGCCAAAGTTTTCTTAACAAAAATCTTACATCTATCAAAAAAAAAAAAAAAAAATACACATAGCTACATCAAATAAAATCATCCCCAAGACCCTGCAAAAAGTATGAGCTTTATTATAAAAACAAATTGCTGCAATTTAAAGTAATGCATATTATAGTTTTGCTTGGAATAAAACGAAATTATTAATCAAATATTTAAACAGTCTTATCTACATATTTAGTACTTTTAATATTATAAATAATATTTTATAGCTTTTTTGATCAAAAACAAATTCCTTTTTGACTACAAGCAGAGTGTAGAAAAATTGTATTTAGCAACTACTTTAAGATTAAAGTTTTTTTTTTTTGTTAAAGCATCCCCTCTCTCTTTTTCTTGCCTATAAATGCTTCCCCTTGGTTTTTCTTTTCCCTAATTTACTTTAAATAAAACAGCAAAACTGCAAATGCCAACTTGTATGTTAAATAAGGGTGGCGGCGTTTCATACAAACAATAAAAATAGCAAGAACGTTCTGATGTTTTATCACAAGCAACGAACATTATTTGTAGTTTAAATAAAACATTTGAAAGCAAAGCGAATAAATAAATTAATTAATATAAAGAAAACTAGATTTCTGTATTAACAGCCGAATCTTAATTCATACTCCTTCTGTTGAAAATAAAGATATACCAACAAATCAATCAGTCAACTTAATTAACTACTATTATTTACACCTTTTATAGCAATTAAAACAGCTAATAATAATTATCTAACATTTATTTAAGACTTAAAACCTTAGATACTAACAGCACTATTCTATAATAGTTTTCTTAAAACAAAAATCTCATTATTAACTACACAATTAATTGCAATCAAATGGTTTCTTACAGTGTATAGTTAATTCATTTAAAACTCCCTAAAGTATGCTTTGAACTTTTTTTCCAACAAACATTAACAACTGAAATCATTTGTTATCACATTTTATTATAGCTATTGCTCATCACTACTAACTAACTCTTTTTGTATTTTCCACATTACATACATATCTCTATCGTTCTCACTTAAAATTTCTTTCTTATAAAGCAAAATTTTTAACATATACACATGCATACATACATACATACATATGTACATATATGTATGTACCTACAATTAAATTTTTTACATATTAACACAAGTTGGTTATTTAAGCTCGTTTACAATGTTTGCTTTTGTTTAAAATTTTGTTATTTATTACTTTCTCTTTCTACTACTCCATAACAACAACGTATTAAGTTCTTTCTCCCCCCTCTCTCTCTCTCTCACTCTCTCGCCCACCCACTCTCAGTCACTAACTATTTTTCAATTGCCAAACAGCCACTACAAGACAATAGTCATCATCTGAGACCATTTTCATGTAAATTCCTTAAACCCACACATCAAGCCCCCTTATTTGATAGGTGTGTTTCTTCTCCGACCCCATAGATTGGCACTGGGTAAAAATTGTTGGTTCGCCGTTTTTGGGCGTCCGTCCTTTTATTTCTTTAATTCCCATATCATTGAGGAGGACAAAATAGTAAAAAAGTACCCTTTTTCAAAAAGTAATGTTTCCAAAAAGTACTACTTTTTTCGAAAACAATACTCTTTTTTAAAAAAAGTACTTTTTGCACAAACTATCTTTTTTAATAAGATTTTTTTCCAAAGAGTAAACTTTCTCAAAAAGTACTTTTTTTAAGTATATTTTTTCAAAAGGTACTTGTTCCTAGAACTCTCTTTTATAAAGAAGTACTTTTTCCAAAAACTAACTTTTTAATATGAATTTTTAAAAAAAATACTTTTTCTAAGGAGTACCTTTTTTCAAAAAGTACTTTTTTTGTACATGTATTTTTTCAAAAGGTTCTGTTTCCAAGAACTTTTTTTTATTAAGAAGTACTTTTTGCAAAAACAAGATTTTCAAAAAAGTACCTTTCCCAAAAACTACATTTTTAATAAGAATTTTTTTAAAAAAAGTACTTTTTATATATATATTTTTTCAAAGGTTACTTTTTCCAAGACCCCTTTTTTTAAAAGTACTGTTTCCAATAACTAAATTTTTTAAAAAGTATTTTTGCCAAAACTATATTTTTAAATAAGAATATTTTTATAAAGTACTTTTTCCAAAGAGTACCTTTTTCAAAAAGTACTTTAAGTTTCTTTTTTCAAAGTAAGTTACGTTTTCTAAAAACTCCCTTTTTTAAAAAAAGTAATTTTTCCAAAAAATATATATTTTAAAATAGTACTTTTTTCCGTAAAATAACTTTTTTAATGAGAATATTTTTTAAAAGTACTTTTTCCAAAGAGTACCTTTTTCAAAAAGTGTTTTTTTTTAATATTAAACTTTTTCATAACGTACTTTTGCCAAAGAGTACCTTTTTCAAAAAGTACTTTTCTTAATATATAATATATATAATTTTTCCTAAAAGTACTTTTTGTGAAATTGTATTTTTTCAGAAACTCTTTTTTTCTTAAAAGTTTCTTTTTTAGTTTATTTTGCAATAAAGTACAGTTTCAAAAGAGCATTTCATCTGAAAAGTACTTATTTTAATAAATATCTTTTGTTTAAAGGAACTTTTCTTAAAAAAACGCTTTTCCCAAAAATTAACCTTTAAAAAAGTAATTTTTTCTTAAAGCACATTTTTAAGTAAATAAATATTCCGAAAATTACTTTTTTCAAAGAGTACTCTTTTCATAAAGTACCATTCTCTGCCAAAAGTTTTAATATCCCAAAAGTACAATTTCAAATATATGTATTTTCAAAATTAACATTTTCAAAAAAGTACCATCTGCAAAAATTTAAATTTCCCAAAACAGCACTGTGCTGTTGCCAAAAAAGATTATTAATTTTTTTCTTTCAAAAAGTACTTTTTTTTGGAAAAGTACATTTTTTTTCAATTAATATTAAAAGTACCTCTTTATTGCCAATGCTCAAGAAGGCACAATATCAGTTAATAGTATTTATCTCAGATTTAAAATATTTCATTTATGCAAATTTTATTTATTATTTCAGCTTCTACTGAGCGGTATGGTGCTATAGTAAATTATTTTTACATGATAACATTACATTACAATAACACAAAAATTACCGATGACGGGTAGGATTTTACCCTTATACATAAGTGTGAGTGCGAATTTTCAGAAAATGCCAAAACCTATTAGAGAAAAAATTCCTTTTGCTATGTTTAATACCTTAGAAGATGTGTCGAGTGGTACCAAAATTCAGTTTTTATCCCCTTTTAACCCATAAAAGTACATACATATATCGAAAAAGTACTAAACACGTGTCGACTTACTTTTTAGCAGCATTAGTAGCTTTCGAAATTTGAAAGTCCAAAAATCTCTTACTAGTAAATCTAAACATCGGAAGGGGCACATCGACTTAAACACTTTTTGTTGTTAGCACATCTTTAAAAGCTCCATTTTTTCACTTATCGAAACAAGTTTTTTTCACCGTGTAATGGTTAATTTTATTCCAAATTACTCTAACATCACTCCCTCGCTGTTTGTATTTCTCTTACTCCCTGTTTTTCTCTTTCTCTCATTTAAACACTAATTTTTCAGATTACTCTTCTCTATACCATTCATGGAATGTGAATAATTCTTTTACACTCAAATTTTTTTATATTTATTGTACGTATTTCAGTCTGTAGGTATAGTTTATCACAATTTTGTTTGTTTGTTTGTTTAAAAAAAGATTTTTTAGAACAGCAACATATTGACCTAGTAAAGGAAGTTGTCAGGACAAATATTTGTAAAGTGGTAAAATGACCGGGTTTTTTTTAATCAACAGATTGTGAATAACATTAACTTGTTTTTGCCCTTGACCTTTTGTTAGAATATAGTTATTCCAAGTACATTAGTAATTAGTAATCATGAACATCTTTCTAATGTTTTAATTTTATAAACAGGTGAAATAGAGACAAGGAAGCAAAATATAAGAATAGTTACATATATGAATCTGTAAGCTTAGAATAAAGAAAAGATTTAAGCAAAAAATTTTTTAAACAACGTATGAACTTTGCACTGCTGTTACTTAACATTAAGTGCATTCAGGGCTACCAAGTCTAATAATCAAGGAACGCGAGCTCGATTCTTGCGAGATATTAACTCTAGATATTTTTGCGGACAAGCAAAGAGAAAGCTTAGCAAATTTCGTAATTACTTGCGGTTTTTCGAACTGATATATATATAAATTTTTTTTAGTAAAGCAACAGCACTTTTTAAAAAATTAAGTTTTAAAAATTGTCTTCCCATTTGAAATAAAAAGCTCGAAATTAAGTTAGAAATTTCGATCAAAAAAAAAAGATTTTTTTCTAGAAAACTTTCTTCTGAGTCTTATTAAATAATATTAGCACTTAAAAATTAATTTCCTATTTGAAATAAGACATTCGAAACTAAGTTCGAAGTTTCGAACACAACAAAATTTTTTCCCTAGAAAACTTTCTTAAACGACTTATTAATTAATATTAAGACTTATAAATTGATTTGCTATTTAAAAAAAAATTTTAAACTAAGTTCGAAATTTCGAACTTCACAAACAATAATTTTTCCCAGGAAATTTTCTTATAAGACTTATTTTAATCAATTTGATTAATATTAAGACTTAAAAATTAATTTTCTAAATGCAATTAAACATTCGAAATTAAGTTCGAAATTTCGAACATAACAGAAAATATTTTTCTTAGAAAACTTTTTTATACGGCTTTTTAATTAATTTAATATTAAGACTTAAAAATTGATTTCCTTTATGCAATAAGACATTTGAAATTAAGTTCGAAATTTCGAACAAAACAAAAATTTTTTTCTTAGAAATCTTTTTTATAATAAATATTATTAATATTAAGACTCAAAAATTGATTTCCTTTATGCAATAAGAAATTCGTAATTAAGTTCGAAATTTCGAACACAACAAAAATTTTTTTTCCTAAGAAAACTTTCTTCTATGGTGTTAATTAATTAATAATTAATATTTTAATTAATATTATTAATATTAGGACTTAAACATTTCATATAAGACATTCGAAATTAAGTTAGAATTTTCGAACATAACAAAAAAATATTTTTTTTTCTAAAAAACTTTTTTGTAGTATACTTATGAATTAATATTGTTATTTTAATTATGACTTAAAAATTGATTTCCTATTTGATATAAGACATTCGAAATTAAGTTCAAAATTTCGAACATAGCAAAAAATATTTTTTTTGCAAAATTTTCTTATACGACTTATTAATTAATATTAAGACTTAACAATTTATTTCCCATATGAAACAAGACATTCGAAATTAAGTTCCAAGTTTCGAACGAAAGAAAAAAATTTCCCAGAAAACCTTTTTATAAGTCTTATATTAATAAAAGTTATTAATATTAAGACTTAAAAATTATTTTTTATTTGAAATAAGACATTCGAAATTAAGTTCGAAATTTCGAACACAATAAAACAAATTTTTTTCTAAACAAATTTCTTATGGTCGAGCTATTTGTTAAATTTTTTTTCAACAGTATTAGTTAAAATGCAATTTCTATTTTATTTCGAAATTGGTTTCAACTTTACAAAAGATAAAATTAAAATAAATGCTTTTGAATCCAAAAATCTGGGACTTTATCGAATATAAAAGTTTACTCGTATTTTAAAAAACAATACACGAATTTAGATTTTCGGCGTTCGAGTTACTTACAAGTTTAAGATTTTTGTGACTAGGCGATATAAAAACCACTTCTAGTGTTCGATCAGTGCGAGGGTTTTATGTCCATCTACAAATTTGTTACAGACTACACGAATAGAAAGCTCCTTCCGGAGTTACCCATCGACTTATATCTTCCCACAGGGAGCTGCAGTTTTCCAAATTAAATAGAAATTTTAGGCTTCCAAAAATGAACTCTTTTAGTGTCTTTTTTTATTATTTCAATTTAAATTCATATTTTCATAGTTTCTTCAGTTTCATTTAACTTCTGGTTGTTTCTTTTCCTTCTTGGCTCATTAGAAAAACAAAAAAGATCATTTGCATCTCTATTCACAAAATAAAACCAAAAAAAAATGTGTTTGTGTTTTTGTTTTTATATATTTTTATGTTAAAACTAAACCAAAAACATAAATGTAGTAAATGCATCCGAAGATGAAGAGCGTTTGGTACGTGACCTCTTTCGAGGCTACAATAAACTCATACGACCCGTACAAAATATGACACAAAAAGTTGGAGTAAGATTTGGTTTGGCGTTCGTACAGCTAATCAATGTCGTAAGTGTTTGAGATCTACTACTAATAATACAACTATACAACTATTAATTATGGTACCATGTTATGTACTAAGATATCCTTCAAAAAGTTAAAAGTTCAGACCAAAAAAAAAATTGCATAACAAATTTTTTTTTTGGTAAAAACTTTAAATGTTTTTTTTGTTTGTTTGTTTGTTGATATACTTTTTATTTATTTTCAATCCTAAAGTCAATCAGTAGTAGTATGACCCATATAGAATTTCACAAAATTCTCTTAATTTTTCCCTTACTTATCGCAATTATTTAGTGAGTGATATTAACCAATTAATACTAAATTAATATAATTTTTTTTGTAAATAAAATTTTACAGCAATCTCAAATATTTATATTGTAATTTTTTTTTCATAAACTTCTTCTTCATCCCCTCCCACTTAAATAAATAAAGTCCTTTGTCACTAAACACCACATTGAATTAAATTTTAATAATAATTATTAATATAAAATAAAACAATTTTCTTACCCCAAATTTACCAAATATTTATTATTAAACAAATAATAATGTACAACCAACCTGTAAATGTGTGTTTGTGTGTGTAACATTTAATTCTTGAAAAAAAAACAAACAAAATGTTAAATTATCACTCCCTACGTACCCCCTGCTATAAAAACCACAAATATAAATATTTTTTTTTGTATCTCGCTACCACCCACACCCACCATCACCACCACCACCACCACCACGTCCCCCTTCAAATCAGAATGAGAAAAATCAAATTATGAAATCAAACGTATGGTTACGTTTGGTTTGGTATGATTATCAATTGCAATGGGATGAAGCTGATTATGGCGGTATCGGGGTGCTACGCCTGCCGCCCGATAAGGTTTGGAAACCGGATATTGTTTTGTTCAATAAGTGAGTACATTCTACAACAATAACAATAAAAACAACAGCAACAACTACAATATATCATTTTGACATTCACACCTGCATTTTCATATCTACTCTCAGTTTAAGGTCTAAAGAAAAAAATAGGAATTAGCAAAGGAAACTTACTTAGAGCCACCAGTAGATGTGTAGAGTTAGACTAGCGGTAGGACTCATTCATGTTGCTGCCTTAAATGAAAAAAATCGTATAGCTAAATTTTTTTTTTAAATTCTCAAGAAAAGAAAAAAAATTCTTTTTAAATTATGTTTAAGTTAAAGTTGTTATCAAGCGACTTCAAAAAAGAAGGGGATTCCCAATTTAATTTTTTACTTTATTTCAAAAACTCTTTTTTTACTTTATAGAAAATAGCTGCCGATTGCTCCTATTGCCAAAGAGAGTGGGCCTATTTAAATTTGTTCCATAATTTCATAAGCTTCACGCATCCAGTTGTGGCAAAACTTGGCACGCGCCTTAGGTTTTTATAATGAAACAATATACGTAATGTTTATAAAAGTGGGCGCACTCACGCCCAGGGCAACTTTCTTTTAAATTTTACGAACTTGTATTTTTTTAAATTTTTAAGAAATTTTGCACACATCCAAGGCTCTTTTAATGGTAAAATCTAGCTATTAGAAAAGTGGGCGGGACCACGCCCATTAAAATATAATTATTATAGCTTATGTACTATTTAGTACTACTACCTGCTTATTTCCTACGAAGCTTGGCTTATGTTTTATATTTTTGTAGTGCCATAAAACTGTTTTTCAAAAAGTGGGCGGCATCACGCCCCCTAAAATTGGGTATTGTATTTTACATACTGCCACTAAAGAGATTCCAATGGAAGTTTGTAAGTACGTTAGGCTTTTGGAATAACACAATATTGAATTTTTTTTTCAAAAAGGGGCGGGGACACGCCCATTGAAATTTAATATAAGAGATTCAGTAATTCTACTTAACCGTCTCCTACGAAACTGAGCCTTATATTTTTATGTCATACAGGCTTTAATACAAGCTTGGTATAAGCAAAAGAGACAACATATTTACATATCGTCACCTAAATTCCAAAAAAGCGTAATGCACTTTTTTTTTCTACACGAGAAACAAAAGACCTTGTAAATTTAAGACTATTAATTTCGTAGTAGTCGAATTTTATAAAATTCGTATTTTCTTTTTATGCTTTTTCTAAAACGTAACCATGTAAAATTTTTAAAAAAATTATGTATTTTTATTGTTTACATTTTTACAAATTCACTGAGATCGTTTATAGTACATATTTGATGGCTACAAACAAAAAAAAAACAAATAAAAATACAACAACGTGGCCTCTGAAAACACATGTTTTGTAAGGTTGCCACTTTTTAGCAAAATAATTTTTTTGCAGGCTGGTGCCGCCCTCTATACGCCAGATCGTCAACTTGAGCAAAATTTTTGATTTTTGAAAAGGTTATATATCAATCAAAAACGATATTTTGATTTTTTTTTCAGTTACGGCCTTTTGAATTTTAAGTGACGATATTTGCTTTATAATTTCTAGGCGTAGACAGCTCAATAAGTCCCCCACTACGATGTTTACTTTGGCAGCTCATGCGGCCTCGTTTAAACTTTAAGACATAATACTTTCAAAACGAAGCATTCCCCTGCACAACAACGTGACCCTTAAAACACATGTTTTGTAAGGTTTTCCACTTTTAACAAAAATATTTTTTTTTACTTATTCAGTAAAATATTTTTTTATTAAAAATCCATTGAAATTGATTATTGAGGGGTTTAGCTGGATCATATGCGCATTTCACTGTTGCTAATGCAGATAATAAGGGAACCTTTACCCAAATTCTTAGAACAACTAGAGTTCTTATGTTATAAACTTTCATTTAAACCAATGCGAAGCTGAACAACAAATAACAAAGTTGAAACAAGAACTCAATAATCAACATGTTTTTTATTTTCTTACTTTACCATTAAAAAAATTTTTGTTCAAACTACTGCCGCCATCTAAATGTCAGATCATTAACTTTAGAAAAATCTTTGCTAGGACTTAAAATTGTTATAAAAACACTAGCATAACTTCATACAAATCCTTCATTTTCTGTCAACATTTTAGTTACAATTAAATTTTTTTGACAGAAAAAGCTGCAGTTTTAAGATGCCGAGATGGCAGCCTATTTGGGTTATACCGAACTTGATTTTCTTGTTTTGTTATATATAAAAAATTATAAGTTGAAATATATAAAGATCTCCAAGAAAAATTTTTGAACGAAATCAATAATTTTTTTCATTTGGAGCTTAGAACACAAAACTGAAGTAGAAAACCCTTAATATTGAGCTATAAGAAAAAATAAATCCTTTAATAACTGCTTTTTAGAAAACCCTTACGCTTAACTAAACAACCAGTAGTTAGTTCGAAAAAAAGTCTCAATTCCAGTCCCAATAAAGAACTCACAGATTAAGTGGGGCCTATTCTCGATAGAAATTATAATTTTACATTGAACATGTACCGTATTACCTTAGCACCGTTTTACCATTTAAACGTAAATTACCGTTTTAACCATTTATCACCGTTTATAATCTCCGTAAAAACTATTAATTAAATGTCATTGTTAATTTTATTTTAACTCATTAACTTTAGTAAAATATCTTGTTTCAAACTGTTAAATTCATTCTTAATACAAAATAGTATCTGCTACAGCAGAACAGATTTAAAGTAATCTTACGCTTTTACTAAATCAATGTTGCCCTTGTGCAGTTTTTTTAGAAAGTTATATTTTTGGCTTTTTACTTTATTAAATTTTATGAATCTCCAGTTCAATTATTGTTTTAACTTCAAAAATATTGTGCTTGAAATTATTTTTGATGTGTAAACATCTATACGCTAGGGGGTAAAAATCGTTTTCACAATACAATCACAATTTTTTAGTAAGATCCTAAAGCGTTATCAATGATGAGTGTAATAGTGTAATCATACGAATAAGAAGTACAGAGAAACTTAACGGCTGCATAAAAATACACTCAACCGAATTTTAAAGCATACCTTCAAGAGCAATATTAATTTTAATAGAAATTGCTTGTGAAGTGTAATAGTGTTGTCAGTATGGATAATTTTGTTAAAATAAATATAAACTTTTAAATAAAAGAGCGTTTCAAATGTCAAATATTTATTTAAAAGATTTACAGCAGTCTTTATAAAGAATTTATAATATTATATTATAACATATCTTCATGACGTACTGTTGCCTTACACTGAAGCTGGTGCACGACAATTATATGCAAACCAACAGTTGCAAGGTTTATCAAAATTTGTATTTGACGTTTTCCACTTGCATATGAGCAATTAATTCTCCACAAACCCCCACAACTAATAATTCCACTACTATAGATGCAGTTTTCCATAAATTTATAAATACAGTAGAGTAAAAAATTTATACAATATCTTATTTTAGTTACCATAAGCCAATATTAAAAAAAAATCATTACTAGATGTTTACACATCTTAGCGCCAAAGCATTTAACCTTCTTTACAATTCCTACTTTTAAACCTTTTCACCACAAAAGTTTAAATTAAAAAAAAAATCGTAGAAGAAATGTTTTCACTAATGCTATGAGCTCTTAAAATATATAAAAATTAGTTTCACTTTTTTGAGTAATAAAGAGTTAGAGCTATACTCCAACGAGAATAGGCCTGACTATTTAAAAAAACAACTTCCACTTGAACCTGCTTTATTTAGAGTGTATAACTACACTGAGAGAAAAGTCAAACCTACCTGAATGTCTTGCAGCATTCTAGAGGCATTTAGCAACTCATTGAACAAACTCTCATTTGCACTTCCCCTTTCAACCACAAAAAAATATAATCATGGCCATTAACACTAACCAAACCAAAAATGTACAACCTTTGAAGTCCAACAACGATATGATAAATCTTGTGAAAAAAAATGTTTATAACAGTTAAGTTTTTTTTGTTAGTTTTCAAACATTCATTTATAATTTTCTAGAAAACTATTAATAGAAAATTTTTGTTCTCCCACTCTCCTTCCTGCAAACCAAATTTTTCCTTTCACATACAATTTAGTGCTGATGGCAATTACGAGGTGCGTTACAAGTCCAACGTTTTAATTTATCCTACCGGTGAGGTTCTCTGGGTACCTCCAGCAATTTATCAAAGCTCCTGCACCATAGATGTCACCTACTTTCCCTTCGACCAGCAGACTTGTATTATGAAATTCGGTTCGTGGACCTTCAATGGCGACCAAGTGTCGTTGGCCTTGTATAATAACAAAAACTTTGTGGATTTGTCGGATTATTGGAAGTCCGGTACTTGGGATATAATCGAGGTGCCCGCCTATCTTAATGTCTACGAAGGTGATGGTAATCATCCCACAGAAACCGATATCACATTTTATATCATCATACGCCGAAAAACTTTGTTCTATACGGTGAATTTAATTTTGCCCACTGTGCTGATTTCATTCCTGTGCGTTTTAGTATTTTATTTGCCAGCTGAGGCCGGAGAAAAGGTTAAGGGGGAGGGAGGGTTAAATACTGCAGTTTTCTACTAAAATTTATAAATTTTTTCTTTCAGGTTACTTTGGGCATTAGCATTTTACTGTCACTGGTTGTGTTCCTGCTGCTGGTATCGAAAATTTTACCGCCCACATCTTTGGTACTGCCACTGATAGCCAAGTATCTACTCTTCACATTTATCATGAATACCGTTTCCATTTTGGTCACGGTTGTCATTATTAACTGGAATTTCCGTGGTCCACGCACCCATCGTATGCCCAATTGGATACGTAGAGCTTTTCTACAATATTTACCTGCCATTTTGCTAATGAAACGTCCGCGTAAAACTCGGCTACGTTGGATGATGGAAATGCCTGGCAGCAGTGTTCAACCATATCCCACATCGTATGGCTCACCGGCCGAAATGCCTAAGCAGATCAGTTCCATTGGAGGCAAGCAGTCTAAATTGGAAGTCATGGAATTGTCTGATTTACATCATCCAAATTGTAAAATAAATCGTAAAGTTAATAGTGGTCCTGAATTGGGGATTGGGGATCACGGGCGACGGGAGAGCGAATCATCGGATTCGATTTTATTATCGCCTGAGGCCAGCAAAGCCACGGAGGCAGTAGAGTTTATAGCTGAGCATTTAAGAAATGAAGATTTGTACATACAAGTAAGTCAGTGGCAGAGAAAAGTGATGCCAATTTAGAAAAAGAAAAAAAGTACGAACATTTTAATTTCATATGGAAAATTGTTTGTGCATTAAAAATATTTTCTAGGGACTAGAAACCAAATTTTGTATTAAGTGATTAAACAAAAAGTTTGGTCAAATATTCGACTTCAAAAAAATATCAAAAATTTTCATTGAAATAATTGAATAACGAGTCCAAACAATTCTACTAATTTTTTTATTAAATGAAGAGAACATTTTTTTTTTGAATAATGGATGGAAAAATTTGTTTTCCACCTATTTAATATTTTCTAATATGCTTAGTCGAATAATGATTTAAATAAAATGTTACAACTATTATTCGTTTTATAAAGGTATTTTATTAAATTATTCGAACAAAATTTTTTTTTATGTGTTATTCATCCTAGTTACCGAATAAAACTTAAAATTAACTTAAATAATTTTTTTTCGAATAAAATTTTCCTTAGTCGATAACTGAAATAATCAAATAAAATTTCAAAATTATTCGATTAATCAAATCAATTTTTTTTCGAAACAATTTTAGTGCAAGGGTTTGAAAAATTTAATTATTGGAATAAACATTTTTTTTCGTTATTCATTCGCGCATTCAGCTGCACGAGTTACAAAAATTGCCCGCGAATTAACTCGAATAGTGAAACTAATCGAATAAAAAAATGCAAATTTAATTTGCAGTCTATTATTTGAATAACATTACTTTTGAACATTGGAATAATCGAATAATGTTCAAAATTTTTTTTAATCGAATATAATTTTTTTTTAATTTTTATCCGAATATTTGACTAACTTATTTATTCGAATACATTTTTTTATTCGTTATTCAACCGAGCAGCCGCATAAAATATGCATACAAATTTTTTGCGAGTTCCAAAAATCTTACTGAAATGACGACAAAAATTTCATTCGAATAATGGATTTATTTATCAACTTGTTTTCCCCTAAATCTTAAAGTATTATACGTTTTATATAATTTTTTTTTATAATATTTGTATAAAAAATTTATATACCTTATTTATTAAGGTAACCGAACAAAACTTAAGGTAACACTATAATTTTTGCCAAGCCAGTATTAGAATAAAATTTTTATTCTTTCGTCATTAATCGAATAAAACTTTTTTGAATATATTTTTTAGTTTTTTAGCAAAATAAATTTGATTTCGATATTTTGAGAAATTTATTTCCTGGAATAAAATTTTTTTATCAGTCGAATAAGCCCTAAAATTTACCCGACAACTAAAATGATTTTTTCGTCAGCAATTTTATAAATGAAATCCGTTTTGTTGGTAAGTAGAATAAACGAATAAAAACCTTAAAAATTATTCGATTAATCAAGCGAATAAATAATTAAAAAACCAATTTAATTTAAAAATTATTTAATCGAATAATTTTTTTTAATTTTTTCCAAAATAATTTTGATTTCGAACTTTTGACAAATTTATTTATTCGAATAAAATTTTTTATTCGTTATTCATTTGAGTAGCTAAATGAACCGACAAATAGAATAATTTTTTGGTCAACCATTCTTAGAATAAAATCAGTTTGTTGATATAAACACAATAAACGAAAATAAATTCAAACTTATTTGATTAATGGAGCGAATAAATAATTACAAAAACCAAATGCGCTCTAAAACTATTTTCCAATATGTCTTAAACTTAAGACTTTATAATAGTTTCGCAAAAAATCTATCAATGCTGGGTGCATGATGTTAACATTTGAATTCTAAAGGATTGGCTGTTATTCGTTTTGGATTAAAGAGTATAAGTTCGTTCAGACCAAGAATACATTGGAGTAGGAAGAATAATTTATATCCGATTTTTGAGAAAGTAGCATGTAAGAAATTTCTTAACAATAAAACCGCTTTTAATGCTGATAAAGATTTTTTCTAATTCGTATTAAGAACTTTACAATAAAAACTTCTCGTATTCTTTTTGCACTATAATTTCGATAGACGGCTTTTGCACACGCTAAATTTACTTTGCAATATCATTGTAAGGTCTGCTTGTGGAAAAGCTAAAGAAGTGCAAATACAATAAAAAATAAAAGAGTTTTTAAGTTTTTATTATATAAAAAAAAAATTTGTGTCAATAGTGAAGCTTTTTCATACCAAAAAAATCATTTAAAAAATTATGTCTCTTTTTTTTCTTTGTTTCAGACTCGAGAAGATTGGAAATACGTTGCCATGGTTATAGATCGTTTACAATTGTATTTGTTTTTTATTGTTACCACTGCCGGCACCATTGGCATTTTAATGGATGCCCCCCATATATTTGAATATGTAGATCAGGATCGCATCATCGAAATTTATCGAGGAAAATAGAGCAGAAATTTTAAAACAACTACTAAAACTTCCACGTTTTTTTATATATTAAATTAAAAAACACAAAGAATAAAATATGTAATAATAATAAAGTTAAACATTGCAAATTGCAACAATAATAATTGAAAATTATAAATGAAAAAAAAAGAAATCAATACCAATAAAATTTAGTAGAAAAAGAAATTATATCATGAGAGCTAAACATCTCCCCTTTAACCAGAAATCATTAAAAGAAGTATAAGATTGTTATATTTTTAACAAAAAAAAAAAAAAAATAAGGGAAAATAAAACCGTTTTAATAAAGTTTAAAACTAGTAGAGAAATTACACATTTTACATGATTTATATGATTTAATTAAATTTCCCAATACTCGTAATATGTATTAAATTAGTTTTTTTTTAAATTAATTTTTATAAGAATTTTTATAAGAATAAATAGAGACAAGAAAATCATTATTAACAATAATTAATCAAATCACACTTTTTTCACTCTGTTTTATTTTTTAACATTATCTTAATTAATTATTGAATTTTTTTTTAATTAAGATTTCCCCCTCCCTCCCTAGATCTTAAGAGCTTTGTAGCACCGACATACGAAAACGAAAAGCAAAACAAAAGGAAATTTCAAAAAAGGGTAAAAATAAACTCGCATAAGTTTTAAAAAAATGTAGAAAAGGAATATGTATTTAAATCGTATTTGAAATTTTTGACCTGAAAAAAAGTTATGAAATTTTTAAAACAAAAAATTAAGCAAACGAATTGAAAATAATAAAGGAAAATAACTATGAAAATGTGATTTTAGCAAAATTTTTTATATACTGCTCGGCGGATTTTTTATGCGAGATAGAGTGCTAGAGAGAGAATCAACTTGCATTCAGGATTGCCAAATATGTTCCGACCTATTTCGTCAAATTGTTTTAAAAAATCGCCAAAAGTCGATAAAATAAATTTTATGTAGTTTATAATAATAAATTTATTTTTCTTTAATACTTTTTTTTAATAAATTTTTTATAAAATAATAGTAATTAAACTTAATAGAAAATTAGCCAAAAGTACAAAAAATTTCCAAAAATTATTTCTTCTACATTTTTCTCATTTAAATTCAAAACACTTTAAACCATAATTAATATAAGAAAAATTAGCAAAATCGAATTGTTTTAATTTTCGGTGTTTATTTGTTGAAAACACAAAATAATTATAAAAATTTTTAGGTTCAATTTAAAGAAAAGAAAAGCCAGAAAAATCATTAACACATTTGTTTTTCGCCATGTAGTCAAATTAAATAAATTCAGTGAAGTGCGACTTTGACCCGCGCACGAAGGGTTCCGTACGGCCACTAGATATGTAATTCAATACGTACTTTATTTAGCCTATATATATATATATACTGCCTTATTTATAAAAATTATTAAGTCTTTATATTTGTATGAAAATTTTTTCTAAAATACCTTTTTAAAGCCTTAATAAGTTTTATAAATAAGGCTGATAAGATATAGTTTAGGAAGTTTTTTAGTTTTTACGATTTTTTAAGTTTTGGCGTTTTTTTTCTCGTTTTGGCGATTTTTGGTGTTCTTATCATTTTGCGATTTTTTTCATCAGGCGATTTTTTTAGTTTTGGCGATTTTTCGGTTTTTTCATTTTGGTGATTTTTTTAATTTTGGCGATTTTTTTCATATAAGCTATTTTTTTAGTTTTGGTGATTTTTCGGTTTTTTCATTTTGGCGATTTTTTTTATTTTCCAATTTTTTTAATTTTTCTCGATTTTTCGGTTTTTTCATTTTGGCGATTTTTTTTGGCATTTTTTTATTTTTGGCGATTTTTTTATTTTTGGCGAGTTTTTTTATTTTTGGCGATTTTTTTCACATAGGCGATTTTTTTAGTTTTGGCGATTTTTTTTATTTTTGGCCATTTTTTTATTTTTGGCGAGTTTTTTCACATAGGCGATTTTTTTATTTTGCAATTTTTTTTTAATTTTTCGGTTTTTTCTTTTTTGCGATTTTTTTATTTTTGCAACTTTTTTTATTTTGGCGATTTTTTTTTTCATTTAGCCTATTTTTTTTAGTTTTGTCGATTTTTCGATTTTTGGCTTTTTTTATTTTGGCGATTTTTTTTCATTAGGCGCTTTTTCAGTTTTGACACTTTTTTGCTCGTTTTGAATTTTTTTCGGTTTTTGGAGTTTTTTCATTTTGGCGATTTTTTTTAATTTTTGCGACTTTTTTTATCAATTTTTTTTTTAAATTTTTGCGCCTTTTCACGCTTTTTTAGGTTTTTGGCTTTTTTATTCATTATGGCGATTTTTTCATTTAGGCGATTTTTTTAAATGAGGCGATTGATTTTAGTGTTAGAATTTTTTTGGTTATTTTTTTTCGGTTTGGCGATTTGTTAATTTTGGGTTTTTTTTTGTTTTACCGTTTTTGAAAATTTCAAGAGTTTACCTCTTACGGTTTCCAAGGTATAGCAAGTTGTCAAAATTACATTAACTGATATAACACCCTTTAATTTGAATTTTTTAAATTTTAGTTATAATTGTTGTAGTCTATATAAAAATACACTAATTTTACAAATTTCAAGTGTCAATATACGTATGTACATACAATTATATGTATATTACATGGGATTTTAAAATTTTTCGTTGCTCATTTTGGAACACTCTTTAATTTTTAACTTTCATGTATTTGTTGTTGCAGCTGCCAAGGTTCTACATACTCTGTCCAAATTTCCGTAGCTCTTACGGTTCCTGAGAAAATAGCGTATGACGGCCAGACGAAAACAATAGGGTTCCTTTTCACTTTTGGTTTACGGAACCCTAAAAATTAGACTCCAAAAAAGTTGAAAATCACCACGTTTAAGAGAGAAAACGCCATATTTGGCCTGGGGGCAAATCACGGAACTTGTTATCGAACGACATTACGAAATATTTCAATAGAGTTTATATGGAAATATTTCGTAATTTCGTTCGATAACGAGTGCCGCGATTTGGCCCCTGGTGTTGGCCATCGAAATATATGTATTGTGTATGTGTATTAATTTGTATGAGAAAACGATTAAAAATTGCAACTCTGGCGCCATTTTGCGTGACTATGATCCATGCGGATAATATCGTAAAAATGGTCACAATAGATTGACGTGACTTTCAAAAATGTGGAGATCTAATGAAAGCTCGACTTTCGAAAATCAAGGTGAAATTAGTAACTTCCTATTTCCGATAGCGGAAAGTTAAATAAATAAAACTAAATAAATATTGTTAATAAAAAAATTAAATAAAATTATAATTTCATATTAAAATAAATTCCAAGTAAAAGTTCTTTATTTGGCTACATGATGTCAATTTAAAAAAAAATGTTTTCAATAAGGAAATCCGCTTTGAGAATTCATTAATTAAGTTTTTTTGTGCATAAATGGAAAAAACCTTAACTCTTGACCATTTTTGAATAAATCACGATTTTCTCACATTTCAATGACATACATATAAATATTAAATATTTTATAACTAGATACTGCAAAAAAAAATATTTAAAAAAGAAATATTTTACAGTAAAAATGGCAAAAAACAGGAAACTTATTTTCACTTGTAATATAAAGTTTAAAGGGTCAATATGTTTTAGAGCTCTAAATAGTTATGGTGTTATTTTGAAAATAATTTTTCCTTTACACTCTTAAATTTATTGTAAGTTTACGACTTTGAAGTTTTTTTTTTTAACAAAAATTTATAAAAATTTTCACGATACCTTAAAATTGCTTTCAAAGACTTGGCACACATTTACTGCGTCTGTCAATAGACAAGATAAAACGCTAAAACAAACATTTAACAAAAACATTGTAAAGTGTTAATATTTAGATTTTGTTTAAGACGTTTGCAATAGTAGGCCATTAACGTATTAACGAAAAGATGATATTATTGCTGATGCTGCTTAAGTAAACTGTTATGCAATTTATTTGCTAATAAAGCTGCTAAACAAAAATTATACTTGTCAAATAGTTAACAATTAATAATATTTAGTAGACGATAAATTATAAGCAACAAATACATAGTTAGCAACAATGGGCTCAAAGAAAAGAATTTCCAAATATTTAAATTTTTTTCAATACACAAATCTTCTCCAAGCGGCTCTTTTTTAAAAATCACCGAATACTATTGAACTAAATTTCCAGGATTCTCTTAACAACAGCTGGATCTTTTGTATGCAGCAGTTCCATATGATGACGAACGCATTGTCATATGATGACCTGAAGCATCTAGTTTGATATTAACTCTAACTTTTTATTTTGCTTTAAAAGCTCTAACAGTCACTTTTTTTTAAATTTTGTTAATCAATTTGCTGGCATTTACAACTATGTAAGTGTGACTTTATTTTCCACTAGTTTTTTTTTTACAACCTTGACTACATTTATGAAGCACAGATGCAGTTTTCTTATAATCACTCTAGCAATATGAGTGCAATAATGACGACTCATTAAAAAGTCAGCATCAAATCTCATTACATCAACTACCGACTGCAACCACATTAATAATTACAATTACAACTATATTAAAAAAAACCACCAGTATCATTTTAAACAATACATTAGTTGTAATATTAAAACAAAAACATAAATCAAAAACAAAGAAAATATCTAAACAAAGTATTTTTTAAAAAAATGTATGAACTTTTATAAACTTTTATTACAGATAAATATTAAAATAATCCATTTGACCTTTTTTATTTATTACTAGCTTGTTTTAAAAAAATTGCATTCATTTATAATATAAAACTATATATAGTTTTAAAAAACTATTTCTTTAATTAATTTTCTTTAGCATAAACTATTTATATATTTATAATATTTGTTAGATCTTCTCTAAGAAAATTATATTTCTTTAATTTTAGTCTGTTTTTTTTGTATTTTGCACAAAAAGGAATACGAGAAATGGTTTTTTTTGGGCAATGATACATCAGAAGTTGTTTAAAAAATAAAAAATAAAAACATTTCTCATACTCAAATTTTATTACAAGGTTTGGTAAAGCACGTCTTAGCACAGAAAATTCAGCATTTCTCCTAACTAGTGTAATAGTGCTTTCACACATACACGGTTTTAATAAAAGTTGGCTTTAACGTTAAAACCAACTGTTAAAATCTGGTTTTACCATACAAATTTTTTATATGAAAACCAACTTAAAACCATTTTAGAATTGGTTTTAAGTTGGTTTTATGAAATGCAACCTTGTTTTCACTGTGCTAAATTCAGTGCTGCCAACTCAAAATGACCGGAAGCAGCTGGTAATGTTTAAGTCAGTGAATAACAATAGATGTCGCTTGAAAGGTTTTCATCTTAAGAATGGTTGCAGCAGCAAAAATAATCAAAAATAGAGGGTCTGCCATATACCGTTTTTTTCAAGTAGTGCTTATTTCGTGAATGGTAAAACTTAGCTCATGTCTGATTTGACAGATAATTAGTTTTATCCTTCCGTTGAACAAGCCAACTGACCATCCAATGCGTTTTCGCTGCGCTAAGTGAGCCTGCGATCGACTTACAGAAGATGCCGATTTTGCCAAAAAAAATCATCTTTACAGATGAAGCTCATTTTGATCTTGGCGGGTATGTAAACAAGCAAAATTGTAGCATTTGGGGCACAAAAAAACCCGCACGCAAACATTAAAAAGCCGACGCACCCAAAACGAGTCACTGTTTGGTGCGGATTTTGGTCCAGAGGCATAATTTCGAAAATGAGCAAGGAGTGGCCGTTACAGTCAATGGCGATAATTATCTGGCCATGTTGAACGGATTTTTGTTCACAAAAATTGAAGAGGAGAATATTGGCAACATTTGGTTTCAACAGGACGGCGCTACGTGCCACGCAGCCGAAGCTTCAGTAGTTTTTTTTATAGCATTTTCAAAAAAAAAAGTTATCTGGTGGATCCTTTAGTTGTTGTACACTTTGTCAAATAAGTTTTATAAAAACACAAAAAATAAAACAACAAGTACACGCATTTGTGTAGGAGATTGTTTTATTTTTGAGCAAAAATATTAGACAGTCTGTGAGTGTGAATGCAAAATCAGCTGTTTATGGTTTTAACATTGAAACCAGGTTTTAACTTTCAGTGCAAGAACACTATAATAGAACTTTGTTGGTCTTCTTTCAAAAAAAGAATTACATTATTTAATAACATTAAGCCAGAGCCTTAAGAAGAAACTATTTCCTAAATAAAATTTCTCTTAAATACAATTTCATATTTTTTAGGTTTGCTCTAAGAATATTCTATTAACAGCCTTTACCCGCGGTTTCTTCCGCTCGCATTGAGCTGATATTTTAGAAACTATACCTACAAATTTATGAATGTTTTGCTACTCACTGATAATGTTAAAAAAAACGACAAAAACCCAAAAAAAGGGTTAATATGTATATAAAAAACAATACCAATAAACATTCTAAATCTTTTGGAAAGTTACATTGTTGCACGAAAATTTACAGTTGTGGAAGGACACTTTTTGAGTATGCCTGAAACTATCTCATCCGGTGTGCCACAGGGGAGTATACTGGGGCCATTTTTATATTTCATTTATACTTGTGATATGCCTGTGAGCAGTAGTATCCACACTTCTACATTTGCCGACGATACCGCCTGCCTTAGTATGCACAAAAAACCCTGATGAGGCATCCCGAAAACTCCAGGAACACATTAGCCAGATGGAACTATGGTTAAACTTATGGAGAATAAAGGTAAATGAACAAAAGTGTGTCCATATAACATTTACCTTACGAAGAGATACTTGTTCCCCCATTCGGATTAATAATCAAGTTGTTCCTCAACATTCGCATGTGAAATATCTTGGTATACACCTCGATCAACGGCTTACATGGAAACATCACATTAACTATAAGTTGACTCAAATGAAACTAAAATTAACTCAGGTACATTGGCTGATTGGCAGAAATTCAACACTCAGCCTAGACTGCAAACTTTTAATATACAAGTCGCTTTTAAAGCCAATATGGTGTTACGGTATCCAGTTATGGGGCACTGCTTCTGCTTCCAATGTAGAGAGAATTCAACGAAGACAAAAAAAAATTTTAAGGTTAATAACATCTGCTCCATGGTACATTAAGAATTCAAATATACATCGTGATTTAAATATGCCACTAGTGACTGAAGAAATTGCAAAATACGCAGGCAAATATCTAACTAAACTCGTGTCACATCCTAATCCGCTTGCTCGTAATATTTTGAACTTTACTGGACACATCCGCTTAAAAAAGAGAGATACAAGGGCTCTAATACTAAACACTCCAAATGAAGTTGCTTGAAAAATTTTTTTTTGCTTATCACTACTTATGTATTATTTACAACTATCACTTAGTTATGTCTGACATTGGTCGGGCCTATTAATTATATGTTAGATTTAAGATTTGAATACTTATTGTTAGTTCATATATGAAGATACAATAAATAAAAAAAAACATGCATAAAAAAAAAAAATATATAAAAAACAGAATAAAAACCTATTTTAAAACTGCTTAAACAATTTAACCCGAAACGAAAATTGCCCTAACCAACCCAAAAATATGTTTTTGGAAAAAAACGGAACTTAATTAAAAAAAAACCGGTTACGAATGGTGATGGTGATGGAATTTTTAAAATAAGTTTAGCGGTTTCAAAATCTTCACCAAACATAGAAAACCGGTTCTGAAACGAATAAAAAAATAGGATTTGTTTAACGCTGGTAATGTAGCTTTCTATTGGTGAAAAAATTTTAAGAATCGGCTTAGCAGTTTGCAAATCCGTGCCATATATAACAAAATAACCGGTTCCAAACCGGATAAAAAATTGCTGCTACACTGCTTAGTTATATAAAACAAATTACATGCGTGAAATAACAATGTAATAAAATTATATTCCCCCTTATTGTGAATGGCGTTGTCGACGTCACATCAAGACTACAGTAAATATTGTCAATCTTTATCAACAACAACTGGCTCTTACTGACAATATCTTACTACTCTCTAAGAAATTGTAAATTAATGAAGCTTGTTAATAAGTAGTCCATTGCTGCCACCATAGAGTACACAAGCTACAATTTTTATTATCGTCTTGATGTGACGTCACGATGTCATTCACAATAAGGGGGATTATAAGATGATGTAAAATTTTCTCTGCAAATATTTCAAAAAGTTTTCATTTATTTCTCATTATTTTCCTTTCTTAGGGAAGTACAATTAAATTAATGTATTGTTTGTAGCCGGTGGCGGCTGTCGGCTGAGATCTCTGTGCAAAACCAAAATAAAAACAAATTGAGCCATCGTTCTCATTATTTTTATTTTGTTTATGTTGCACTAACTTCAAAGAACGAAACAAAGAAAAATCAAACAATTTCTTTCGTAACCTGCTTTTAAGAGTAAAGAAATCAAAGCAAAAATAAATTTATAACTGCAATAGTGTTGATTATTTTTGTTACGAAAATCACGTCCTAACTCCCGTATCGCACAACAAATAGCATAGCTATAATAATCCTATGTGTGACCCTAGTAATATAGCTTTCTATTGGTGAAAGAACTTTTTAACTCGAATAAACTTTTTATGAAGGTATAATTCGGTTGCTTCAATGAAGAGCGAATAAAAAATATTTTATTCGAATAAATAAGTTTGTTAACCTTAAAAAACACCCCATTCCGAAAAAAATATTCAAAATTTTTTCCCAGAAACTTATTAAAATTTATTTTCAAAATAAAAATTTTAGTTTTAAAGAAACAAAGTTTTTCGGCGCTATCTGGGTTAATAATTCTGATTAAAAATTATGGTGAGAAAAAAACGAAATTTCTTCGATTAAACACAAATAATTTTGGATTTTTACTGGAGTGAAAAATTTATTTTATTTATTTATCGTAAGCGTCATGTTATCGAAAATATACATTTTTATTAAAATTAAAACTGTATGGGCCTACCCATAGTTTAGAATTATCAAAATGCCAAAATTGTTGACAACTTTTAAGATATTTGCTGTAAAATTATGTCGTGAGCGACAATTTACGTACAAAAACATATTTGAATATTAAAAAAAACCTTCTCGTGAAAAATTTAATTTTTGTCACTTACGATTAAATCGATAATGAGGCTCGATATTAGCAAAGATATAAAAATTTTATTAAAGCTTTAGATCTTTTATAAATCGTTATTATTATTTGTTCATTACTAATTATCACATGTAATTTGGCTTAAAAAGCGATACGAATTTTAGCCCGTTCAAATCATTAACATGTTAATAATTTTATTGTTTTTTTTATCGATATTTCGATCAACTAAAAGATGAACTTTAATAAAATGTTTAAATAATTTATTTTATACATATGTTTAACTTTTTGATTTTTCACAGCCCACTGTGCTGTATGTGCGAAATAAGGCAACGCGTTGTTTTTTTAAAATCATAACATAAATAAAACGTTTCTTGCTTAAGTCTTTTGTTTCCTAATGAGCTGCTGCACAACAATTCATGCAATCAGTCAGTCAAATTTGGGTCTTGTTCAAGCAATAAGAATATTATTAAATTTTTAATTGTTTCTTTTTTTATTTGCAAAAAAGAAATGTTATATAACGTTACCTGAAACTCAAAAGGCCCTTACTAATATTTAGAAAGAGCAAAAACATGTTAAAATTTAAAATATTCAGATGTTTAAATGGAATTTTTGCTGTTAAATAAAATAAAAAAAAGTTGATACTTTTATTCGCCTAGATTTGATATTTTTATACCACGGATTTTATAGAAAAAGTCGATTTAAAATTTTTTTTAGTCAACGCTACACTAAAATTACAAACATGGTTTATTGCATTAGCGCAGGTTTTAAATTATTTTTTTTTTGTGTATTGTGTCCTAAATAAAAACTCCATACGTGCTGTATGTATTGGTAGTTTAGCATTATTATTTATGAAGTTTGCCACTATTTTAATTTTTATTTTTTCTATATAAAGATAAATCTTTCTTACATAAATAGAAAAGGAAATAATAGCAATAGCTAAACAAATAATTTGAGTCAAAAGCACGTATTCGCTTTATGTCTTATTTCTAAAAAATTTTTTCAAGTATTTTATATTTTTTTAAATAATTTTTTTTGGGTTTTTTCATACTTAATTACCTTAAGTAATCTTAAGACATCTTTGGCAAAGTGAAATAATGTTCAGCAAGAATTTTTTAATCAGATTTTAAACTGAAGAGTCTTTGAACTCTGGAAAGCCAGTTATTTATAGAAAAAACTTGAAATTCTTTAAAGGCTTTAAGCCGCGATCCCACTATCGGTGAACCGATTTTTGTCAGCCTCACTGCGGTAGAGTTATAAGTAATAAACGAAAATGGTTTATTTAAGAGAAGTAATACTCAGGCAATCAATGCCTACTACAGTTACAAGGTTTAACATTCGTTAGGAAAGGGATAATTTTACAGAAGACAGGTGGTGAAGGAAGAGATGGAGGACAGATTCATTATTTTTTTAGAAGCGTGCTTTTTTGCACGTTTTTACTAATGAGCTATTGCAGCGCCTCTGGTGTTAACGAGGTGTACTAAAATCTCGAAGCTGTGCTTAGCAGTAATTTTATTGGCTATTTTACTTTGCCGATTGTTCTGCTATACAATACCGACGAAGGAGGGTGTTCTCATGTTACATTAGGATTAGTATGCACTACAGCCGGTGTAGTTCAGTGACCAGTGAATATGCCTTTATTACTTGATTTTTTCTACAATAACTGATAGAAAGGGACACTAATGAAAAACAGAAAAATAAGTGATGTTGTTATTTAATGACTGTTAGAGACCGTGCTCGAATTCAAGACCCTCGTGCTAACTACTTCAGCCAACTCCATCCTAAAAGCTTAACAATGGCCTAGTATGTACTACAGGCAGACGATATACAAAATGTAACTTGGCACAATTCAAAAGTAGTCTGGTTCTGAGTAAATTTTTTAGATCAAGTAATTAAAAAAAAAGCAAAGTGAGTCCGATCACTGGGGAGATGTGTGAACATGTGGTAATGAATTTTTTTTTTCTAATATTGGTTTATGGTAACTAAAATAAGAAATATAAATTTCTGACTCTACTGTATTTAACAACCTAGGGAAAACTGCATCTATAGTAGATGAATTATTAGTTGTGGGGTTTGTGGAGAATTGCTCATATGCAAGTGGAAAACGTCAAATAAAAATTTTGATACATCTTGCGACTGTGGGTTTGCAAAATTTTTATTAAAATCTCCACCCATAATAATTGGCATGAGATGGAGATTGTTATTCAATTGTAGTGCACCAGCTTTAGTGTAAGGCAATAGTACGTAATAAAGATATGTTATAATATAATATTATAAATTCTTTATAAAGACTGATATATACATATCTTTTAAACAAATATTTGACATTTATTTTATTTAAAAGTTTATATTTATTTTATATTTTTCAACTTTTCAACAAAATTATCCCCATTGGCAACACTATTACACTTCATAAGACGCAATTTACACTGTGCCTTTTCTGCTTGCCTGTACAGGCAGGTTGTTTTAGTTTATCGGTGAGAGGGGGTGAGAAGCTTGCGGGGTAGAACAAAAAGCACGAACTGAAAATTCGAGGGGATTTATGACATTTCTTTTTGCCGTTTTCGTACTTTCAGCATTAAACATGTATTTAAATGCCAAAAAGGCATGAATAAGAAAGGCTTAATATAAATGTGTGTGGTTTTTCTTAGGGGGTTCAAAAGAAGACAAGGCAGGCTAAAAAGGCATAGTGTAAATAGCGACCAAGCAATTTCTATTAAAATTAACATTGCTTCTGAAGGTATGCTTTAAAATTCGGTTGAGTGTATTTTTATGCAGCTGTTAAGTTTATCTGTACTTCTTATTAGTGTGATTACACATCCCCTCATACATATATCACATCGATTTGATAACGCTTTACGATCTTACTCAAAAATTGTGATTGTATTGTGAACAAGATTTTTACCCCCTTGCGTGTAGATGTTTACACATAAAAAAATCACCAATTCCAAAAAATCGCCGAAAATCCAAAAAAATCTGCTAAACGGAAAAAAGTGTTAAACTAAAAGAACGCCCAACAAAAAACATTTTTTTAAATGGGTTGAGAAGTTCGATTATGTAGGTTAAAGTTCGTAGATAATGCTCTTTTACTCAAACAACGTCATAACTCAGAAAATGTAAATTTTTAGTTAATGATGCAGAATTAATCCTCATATCGGTTTTTATCTTGTGTAAAAATTTCATAAAAATATCTTGTTTACTCAACTTTTTGAAAGGAAAATAAAATTTTCTTTTTCCTTTAAGTTGTGTGTAAATAGAAATTTTTAAACTCGCTTTCTGGCAAACAGGTGGTGAAGTAAGAGATAGAGAAAAGCTTCATTCTTTTACAAACCTGCTTTATTTTTTGTAAGTAAATTTTAAACCGAAATAGCGGTTTTTCATTTTCACGATTCTTAGCAAACTCTACATTATACTGATAGTGAAACCCCGACATGATCAAAATGTTTGGCAAGCATTTTTATATAATGAGTTTAAATTCATTAGTATGGGTGACACCGACACTCAACAAACGTATATTTTTGGCATGCTTGCTTGCTGTCACATGGCCGAACAGCCGAACAAAATTTCATTATCATTATATTTACACTTAGAACACTGGATACGACACAAACAGCACAAAATCAAATTAAAAATTAATACATAATGGGCCATTTGAAACAACAAGCATATGTATGCGAGATGGACAGAAAACATTTTTATTTATTTTTGTAGAAATTCCCAGCAAAAATACAATACAAATCATTAGTTATATCATTGCTGAATTCAGCTCCAAGTAGTTCCATTTCTGGTGAATCATCAATGAATTTAACATATGGTTGTCACAAGAAGGAAGTGATTCAAATAACTGAATGGTATGCACTTAAAAGTTTGTATGAAACAATTTTTTTGTATAAAGAACAGTCTTAAGTTACGGTCACATTTGTCAAACATTTGTCCAAAAAAGCATAACCACTAAATGCTAGTGAAAAGTCTTTCAATTCAGAAAAAAGTTTGTCAAGTTACAGAGTAGCCAATAATGTTGGATTCTATTATATTGTCTATTAGTTGTGTTCGAAACTGTTTAATTTGATAAACAAGATTCTGGATCAAAAGCCTTTTCTTGTTAGTTACGTTTTTTTTGGGCAAATGTTTGAAAAGTGTGACCGTAGCTTTATAGAATATTAAATTCAGTACCTGTAGTAATTTGTATGGAATGAAAGTGGTAAATATTTGGCCTAATCTTTTTAGAAAAACTTTTCTAGAACAATCTGCATGATTCAAACAAGTTTGAACATCAAACAATCTGCATGACAAGTACACGCTCTACGACTGAGAATAATTTATTTTGTTTCTTTACTTTGCAGTCGTTACATAACTGCTGTAGAGTAACGCAGACGGTAAGTAGCTTGTAAGGAAATGTAAGTTGCGCTTAATACGTAGGTCATTACTAATTTTTTGCTGAACTACAATAATTCTGAAAAAGTATAATTAACTGAAAGCATTTATCAATAAAGTCATTGAGGTTATGCTATTTATCTCAAAAATCTAATGACAGGTCATCATCAATCCTACAAGTGTGACAAGTTTTTCTATCAGTTTAAAATTCAAATTCAAACCAACGTGATTCACTCTGCTTGAGGCCACACACATCAAAATGTAGCAAAATACAATTTTATGCAAATTTTATTACAAAAACTTGCAAATTTTTTATTTGTTTATGATAATAATATTTTAAATATATTTTTTCTTAATTTTTTTCTTTTATCTTTCCTTTAGTTTGTCATAAATCTAACTTTAACTTTACAAAAAAAACTAATCTAATTTATTCTATATATTTTTTTAATGAAAACCTCCGCAGAAATATTTAATTAAATAATTAATTTACCATAAACGAAAATATTGTTATTATCATTTCGTTTCGGCAGCATTAACATAAATGAATGAATTATTGAGTGAATAAATAAAATAAAAAAATAAAAAAATATAAAAAATTTGCGAGCAACAAAATCTTGTGCTTAATTAATTCGAAAAGAATGAAATAAAAATAATAGTATGAAAAACAATTTAATTAAACATTAAAGTTTTGTACTTGAAAAATCATAAAAATTCAATGGAAAAGTCAAGTAGAAGATGCGGTTGACGATGGTGATAATGATGATGATGATGATGGTTAAAAGAAAAACACACAGTTGTGTCGTAAAAAAACCTACAAAGTGTGTATTTGTTCAGAGGAGAGCAAAAAAATTCTACAAAGTAATTATTTATTAAGAAGATATTTCTTTGATAGCGAGTATAAGCCAATGCTAAGATCAAAGGGTTAATGACCTGCACTAATTGGCTTCTAAAGTTAAGACCACTTTGTAATAATTTAAAGCTTAAAAAACAAAATTACTGAAATCTATTAATTCTTTAAAAGCGATTGGAGATTTTTTATTATTAATTTTTATTTTGTGAAGCAAGAGTATTTGTTCATGATTTATTTTGTTTGTAAAAATAAATAAAATTCACAAAATATACTTTCAGGTTGCATGGCAAATTAGCAAATTTCTGATTTCGAATGTGAACAAATTTTAGTATATGCACAGTCAAGGCCACAAATGTTGGCACACTCTTGAACTTCTTTGTTTATTATTTAACAATAATTTTGGGAAAAAGTATAATTTTTATGTTTCACAATGGTTACGTGTCTATTTCAAGGCATTTCATTAGTAGAAAGCAAGTATCTCAAGGATTTGAAAGAAAAACATATATAAACAAGTTTCTCCTAAAATGTTTTTTAGGGTTTCGTACAGCAAAGATGAAGAGGAAGCCTATTGTATACGCTACGATGTTCGTCCGCCTTTCTACCCGCCAGAGGCTGAATTTATCACAGAATATACACAATTTTAGCAGCCAGTGCCTATGTTCTGTAAGTTCGGTGAGAACTTTTCCAAACAAAAAGTTTGTTGTGATTCTGTGAAACACACTAGACTAACAAAAAACTTAGTTCCTTGCTCATGTTTCTTGTAAGCTTATTGCAGGTTGTATGTGAATCAGCCTGTGAAAAACAGGACAACCAATATAAGTTTTTGATTTTACTCGACGCAAAAGCTTCTCACAAGTTACAGAACACAGGTACAGAACAAAAAATATATGATAGTTAAAAATTAAAGGGTGTTACAAGGCAAGCAACGACAAAATTTTGAACACCTTATTTCATATACAGACACTTGAAATTCTCAAAGTTTGTTTATTATTATGCAGAGTACACCAATTGATACTGAAATTCAAAATCTCAAAATTAAAGGGTTTTCTAACATTTAATGTAATTTTCAATATATTATTTTGACAACTTGCTGTACCTTGGAAGCCGTAAGAAGCAAACTCTTGAAATTTTTCAAAACGCAAAAACTAAAAACCACCAAATAAAAAATCGCTAAACCGAAAAAAAACGCAACAAATCTGAAAAAAATCGCCAAAACGAAAAAAGCGCCATATTAAAAAAATCTCTAAAACTAAAATAAATCGCCATAAATAAAAAAATTGCGAAAATTAAAAAATGCCAATACTAAAAAAATCCAAAGACCGAAAAAAATCCCAAACCGCAAAAATCGCCAAAATAAAAAAACGCTTAAATTTAAAATATAACCAAAAATAAAATATCGCTCGAATGCAAAAAAAATCATCAAAAGTAATAAGATCGCCAAAAAAAATAAGAAAATCGTAAAAAAATGGAAAAAATCGCTAAAACGCAAAAAAGTCGGCAAACTTAACAAAACAAAAAAAACCCCAAAATAATAAGACGCTTAAATAAAGAAATATTACCGAAATTAAAATAAATCATATGCAAAAAAATCACCAAAATTAAAATAAGTCATACAAAACTGAGAAAACTGCAAGAAAACTGGAACAAAATCGTTAAAACGAAAAAAAGTCGCCAAAGCTAAAAAACGCCAAGAATCATAAAAATCCAAAAACAAAAAAATTCCCAAAATAAAAAAATTTTTAATAAAAAATATTACCAAAAATAAAATAAATCGGTCAAATGTAAAAAAATCACCAAAAGTAACAAGGTCACCAATAATAAAATCTCAAAAAAGCTGAAAAATTGCCAAAAAAGAAAAAAACGCCAAAATAAAAAAATCATTTAAACTTAAAAACCGAAAAAGTTGGCCAAAAACCAAAAAAATCGCTAAAACGAAAAAAAAACGCCAAAATGAAAAAAACGGTAATGCTAAGAAAAAAAAGCCAAAAATAAAGAAAATGACAAAATGAGAAAAATTCTAAATCAAAAATATCACCAAAATTAAAATAAATCGTTTATATGCAAAAAAATCACCAAAATTAAAAAAACTCATACAAAACTGAGAAAACTGGAAAGCAATCGTTAAAACGAAAAAAGTCGCTAAATCTAAAAAATCGCCAAAATAAAAAAACGGTAATGCTAAGAAGAAACGCCAAAAATAAAAAAAATTACATAAGAAAAACGCTGAAATAAAAATATCACCATAAATAAAATAAACCGATTAAATTAAAAAAAATCACCAAAACATAGAAGATCACCAAAAGACTGAATAAAATTGCTAAAACGAAAGGAAATCGCCAAAAAGAAACACAAACGCCAAAAATTAAAAAAAATCGTTAGAGCTAAAAACAACCGAAAAAAAATGGCCAATAACCAAAAATGAGTTACCATAAACGAAAAAATCGCAAAGAGCAAAAAAAAAATTATTCTTTCTTCCAAAAAAAATAAGCGACTTCATGGGCGTGCCTCAGCCCATTTTTTAAATGCAAGATTGTGTGTCTTTCAGAGCTCAGGGTATGTGTTAAGTCTTGTAAAAGTCGTTACAGTAGAACCACTTAAAAAAATTAAATTTTAGTGGGCGTGACACCGTCCATTTTTTTAAATGGCAGATTGTGTTTATTTTACAGCTAAAGGTGTGTGGTAAGTTTTGTAAAAATTAGTTAAGTAAAACCGCATGAAATATTGTAATAAATTTTATCGGGCGTAACCCCAACCATTTTTTCAACTTTCAAATTGTGTTATTAGAAGAACAAAAAGTGTTTTATAGGTTTCGCAGTGATCAAATAAGCAAAATATCATAAAATTATTTTAAAAAAATTGTGAGCCTACTTTTGTTTACAATGGAGAAAATTGGACAACAAAATAAATTTTACAATCGATCTAAAATGCACTGAGTTATAAAGATACATACATACATAAAAAAAGAGACGAATTATAAGCCTCCTCATTTTTTTAAGTCTGTTAAAAAAACCAAAAACCGAAAAAAATTAGCATAACGAAAAAAGTTATTTTAAGCATGTCTATATGTATTTCAAATATGTTTTAGAAGTCTACCGATGATTTTCTAAAGCACCAATAAAATGCATTTAGAAATGCTTACACTCCAGTAAGTAAGTTTCATTTAAAATTAAATTTTCACAATATGTCAAATAATAAATTACTTAAACATTTTATTACTTATTTTACTCGACGATTCATTGCGAGATACTAATGTCATTTTATTGATAACTAAAAATTCACTAAGAAACATAACAAAATACCCAGTTGACCATACTAAGCTCTAACGAAGTAACAAAGTTTAATTGTTAATTTTACTGACAGTAGAACTTTGTTATGTAAGTTTGAATAAGCTGCTTTTGTCAGTTGATATTATTAATTTTAGTTGTCACCTCGTTACTGCAGTTGAAAAAGTGTTTTTTTGTTACAAACATTTGATGATGAAATGTGTTGAAACGATTTTCAAGTAAAATGCAAAATACTTAAGAAATTAATCAATATGAAGAAGTTTATTATTAAATGTTCCTAGAGCTTTTTTTTTTATTAGCTTATGATTTTATTTATAAGTTAATATAATAATAAATAAATAAACAAATAAGTATTAAGATATCGAAACTGTTTCAGGATTGGAAAGCAACAAATAAGCGCTGCTTTCTTTACTGCGGTGCAAAGGTAAAGAGTTGAAAAACTATATTTATTCGACCAGTTTGTAGGGGTTTTATTTGATTTAGAATAGTAATCGTATGCGTGGACTTAGATGGATGATAGAAAGAGCTGATAAAAAAAATCATTTAATAACCCTAATTCATTGAAGCCATTTTTACAAAAAAAAAATTGGTTAAATTTACCTATAGTATTTTATAAAAAAAAACTTAAATTCAGAAACATTTTTTAAAATGGTTTTTATTTGACTGTTTTACATTGGTTAGTTTAAACGTCAGCATTTTTTTAAACTAATAACTCACTATTTTTCCATGTACAATGAAAGTTTATGCGCTTAAAAGCGTACAAATTTATATATCTGTGGCAATATGGAATAATCGCTTAAGTCGATTATGTAGCATCATACGAAATCACAGAATTAGTCAGTAGAGCGCTTAAATCTCTTAGCGGTAGCGTCAAAGCTGCCGAGAAGCACGGCTTTAGTTACGATAAATAAAGCGATTTTTCTATATTGTGCGATATGTGAATTTTTATTACTTGCACATCAAAACTCTTTCCTGGATTTTTATTGTTAAAAAATTTAAATTTTTTTCTCAGACGCATTGTGAAGATTATTTTGTGAACTTTATTTTTTTTTTCTAAAAAAAAATAAAAAGCCTTCAAATTTTTATTAATAATATTTTTTTTTCATAAAAAATAGTAAAGTATGTCTTTCTGTACATACATACATACATGCCTTAACTCATATATCCGTGTATTGTATGATTTAATGTTTATCTAAAATCAAATATGATATGAGCAAAAATTTTAAATCTTATGACGAACGAAATCACACATACGATGGTTTTGTAAGTACTCGTAGCATTGATGACGAATTGATGATGATGGTGACGATAACAGTATTTACTCAAGGCTACATATAAATAAAATATTTTAATAAAACTCTGCACAACACTTGTATGATTTGCAATATAAATGCTTACAAAAAAATGCTGGGCAACAACAACAAATGTTATCTGATTTGAACAGGATTTTGTGCAAGATAACAAACAGACGTCGGTTATACACAAATTCTATAGATAAAACAATTTTTAATAAAAAGCTTATCTATAATATTTAAAGGTTTTTTTCTGTCTCATTAGCTCATCATCTTTTTAATTTGTTTTAATTAAAATTTTTTTTTAAATAAAAATTACAGCGCTTAAGCATTTTAATTAAAGAACTTTTTAATGATAAATAACACTTCAATCAATTCTTGTTTCTTGCCAATTATTATTTATTTGTTTTATTAGTTTTGGAAACTACGTTCTCCAAAAAACAAAAAAAAAATCATAGTCCCAAATACATCATAAAGCAAAACTATTTTATGGAATAGCAATAAAATATTAGTTAACTTGTATAAATAAAAATAAATAAAACTTGTAGAAATAAAATAGCAATTAAAATATCAATTAATATATTCAAAAGAAGATGTATGATTTTAAAAGCCAAATTGTTTATTCAAATTAATAAATAATAAATTAAATATTTTTGAAAAACATGATATAATTTTATTTTTTGAACAGCTTGCTTCCTTGTTAATATTTTATATATAAAATCATATTTATTTATAACGCCAATAGGCGGCAAGCAACACAGTGATGTCGGGGTTTAACGAAAGCTCATATGTATGTATATGTAAATTAAAATTGCTTGCCACAATATTCTGGAGAAATATTATTTACTAAAGGAAATCTTAACAAATGTGGCTTTTGCAAGAAAAATCTTTAATAAAAAGTGCCTTTTAAAAAAATATCTTTAACAAAAGGTACCCTTTATAAAAATTGTATACTATAAAAATTGTATACTTATAAAAAGTAATTTTATTAAAATACTTTTTATGAAAAGTACTTTCTATAAAAAGTACGTTTTATGAAAAGTACTTTCTATAAAAAGTACCTTTTATAAAAAGTATCTTGTATAAAAAGTATATTTTATTTAAAGTAGGTTTTATAAAAAGTACCTTTTATAAAAAGTACCTTTTATAAAAAGTACCTTTTATAAAAAGTACCTTTTATAAAAAGTAACCTTTATAAAAAGTACCAACTGTAAAAGTAACTTTTTTAAAAAGTACCTTTTAAAAAAAGTACCTTCTATATAAAGTACTCTGCATAAAAAGTACCTCTTATAAAAAATACCCTTAGTAAAGTACTTTTTATAAAAATTACCTTTTATTAAAAGTAAATTTTATTAAAAGTACCTTTTATAAAAAGTACCTTTAATAAAAAGTAAATTTCATCAAAAGTATCTTTTATAGAAAAACCTTTTATAAAAAAACCTTTTATAAAAAAAACCTTTTATATAAAGTACCTTTAAAAAAAATACCTTAAAAATAGTACCTTTTAAAAAAGTATGTACCTATTAAAAAAAGTATTTTTTATAAAAAGTACCTTTTAAAAATGTACCTTGCATAAAAAGTATCTTTTTAAAACGCAAATTTTATAAAAAGTGTTTTTATAAAAAGTAGCTTTTATAAAAGGTACTTTTTAGAAAAAGTATCTTTTTTAAAAGGCATCTTTTAGAAAAACTACCTTTTATAAGAGGTATATTTTTTATAAGAGGTACCTTTTTTATTAAAAATACCTTTTGTAAAAAGTACATTTTAATAAAAAGTACATTTTATCAAAAGTACCTTTCGTAAAAAAAATCTTTTATAAAAAGAGCCTTTTATATAAAGTACCTTTTAAAAAAAATACCTTAAAAAAGTACCTTTTAAAAAAGTGTGTACCAATTAAAAAAAAGTGTTTTTTATATAAAATACCTTTTAAAAAAGTACCTCTTTAGAAAAGTACTTTGTATAAAAAGTATTTTTTTAAAACGTACATTTTATAAAAACTACCTTTTATAAAAAGTATCTTTTATAAAAGGTACCTTTTAGAAAAAAGTACCTCTTATAAAAGGCATCTTTAAGAAAAACCACCTTTAATAAGAGGTACCTTTTATTAAGACTAATTTTCACTAAATCAAACATTTTATAGCAAGAATCCTTTTTAAAAGTACAGTTTACAAAATGGTCTTGCAATAAAAGTAAATTTTCTAAAAAGTACTTTTCGTAATAAGCATCTTTTTTAACAAGTACTTTTGACCGACTGCCAATATGTCTAAAATTTTGTTAATCCATTTTTTCTCATTCCGATTTCAACTTTGTTAAAAACAGTGCGTGTTTTTTTTTTTTAAAAAGAGAAGTGTAAATAAAATCTTGATATTTTTTTCCTCTTTAATGGTCATTCAACTAAAGCGTATATTAGGTTTTTCTGGCCATTTAATTAGCATTAAAATTCAATAAATATTTTTGAGTAAAGCATTTAAGCAAAAATTAATTTTATTTAGCACACGCTAGAGAACTATTTTTTTTTATAAGCTTAAGTTATTTTGTTTTCGATCTTTGCTGTTAAAAACAACAGTTTTTTGCAATTTCTTATTTCATCACCATTTTTTTATTTTTTTATTTTTTTTTTTTTTGTAGAATGATCTAAAAATAATATATTAACACAAATAAAAGATCGACTTTTAAAAGATAGAAACATTAATAAAATATATGTTTATTATACTGTGGTAGCTAAAATAAATAAAAAATTATTTATGCAAAGCATGCAGGAAATAATCAAAACATGTTAAACAGTCTGTGGTTTTGGCAGGGGTCGACAAATTCAATTATTTATGTTGTTTTTAGCATAGAAGTTTAAGGTTGTGCTTTTTTTCAATAGCTTTATTTGCCATATGTGTTCTTAGTGCAATAATTTCTAATTAAGCTCTATATTTATAGGAAATGGATGGAAACTTTCTCTTTTAATTTACTTTTTACTTCCTGAATATTTCAAATTTAGTTCTAACATAATTTAATTGGAGATGAGCACCACATGACATCTACAGCCTTTAAATAAAAAACTCGCTTGTAAATTTGAAAATGCTTATACAAATATAATTCTATAACCTTCCCTTACAAAACTACAGGAGTTTGAATTTGTAAAATATTCTGTTTTTTTATTCTAGCTCATTTTTCTTTTAGCACAGTTTTATTTTAGATAATAGAAAAAGTTCTTTTTTCTATTTAGTTTAACATTTAATGATATTTTGTTAGATTTTTTTAATTAGAAAGACGTGAGCTTCAATCATTTCATTTTAACATGAGTTACTTTTTCACTAAAAAAATTAATAATTAACAAATGGAAAACTGTATTTATTGAAGTCGCAAACTTTTTTTGCACTTAGAAACCACATTTTAATAAAAATTAAAGCAAACTATTAACAAGCTAGTACTTTGCACATACAATTTTTAAGAGTCATCTTTTATAAAAATAAATATAACACCTTAAAAAATAAATAGAAAAAAATACAGAATACATAAAACGTGCGCCAAATTAATTATTTCATTAAAGAGTCAACAAACAACTACAACGTCCACTTGTATGTATTTTAAGCTTAAAGTTAGCAAATGTTAAACAAAACTGACTTAAACCATTTCAACCGATAACATTAATACCAACAACTCTTATTATTATAGTAAAGTAATTGCTTAAGCTGAAAAATAAACACACAATGACTTTTGGTTCTTCTTCAGTTTTTATTTTATTTTTTCTTAAGCCTAAATGGGGCCGACGACTGACTTGTTATTTGTAATTTAAATTCACTTGCTGCTTCTGAAATTATTCGCATTAACAGCTCTTCTTAGTACAAAAAAAATCAAACCGCTGTATGAGCGTGTAATTATTTTAATAACGATAATTATATTTTGTTTGAAACACTATTAAATAATTTTAATTAAATTAGAGAGAAAAACATTTTATGCAGAAGAAAAAGAGAATTGAACTTAACAAAAAAATCATAGAAAAAAATTATGGCTTACGGTGGTTTTATTAACAAGGAAATTTATTAATATTATATTACACCCAAGACATTTAAATCATATTCTTAGCCTTGCACAAGACCATAACACAAATATAAAAATCATATTTTATATCTTCACAGTTCCCACGATAAACACTAAATGTTCTATTTATGAAAAAAAAAAAAAAATTACATGAATTAAATATAAAATTACCTTTAAACAAACAAATATAAATTATATTTTATTTAAACTTTTAATAAGATTTATTTTTTTATTGTTTAAATTTAATTTATATTTCATAAATGCAAAGTTAAACGATTTAGTTGTCGACTTGATTTATTGGTTGACAATACTGAAAACGAAAGACTGAAGAAGCAAACGTGATGAATTCATGTTTCCATTTTGAAAACAAAATTTTGCAGAAACAATCGAAAATTGAAACACTGTCTGTCAGTCAGTCGATTTGTTTTATTTAAAACTTGGAATAAAAAAAAAATAAAAGGAGTTTAAACTCTAGCATTTATTTTGTAAGAATTTGCATAATCTTGAGAATATTATTTTACAAATGGAATAAATACAAACAACTTTATTTTCCAAAGTAGTTTTCCATGAAAATCACCTTTTTAAGAATATTTTTTTTTGACATTTTTCTTCAATAAAAATATAAATTTTTGCTAAAAGAATCTTTCATATAAAATACATTTTCAAAAAAAAAATCTTTTAAATAATAAATATTACCCTCTAAGAATCTAATTTTTATAAAAAGTACCTTTTACACAAGTACCTTTTATTAAATATATCTTCCATAAAAAGTTCCTCCTCTCAAAAAAACCTTCATAAAAATTATCCTCTCTCCCCCATATAATTTTTATTAAAAGTACCTTTTACAGAAGTACCTTCTATAAAAAGTACCTCTTACAAACTCTAGCTTTTAGAAAAAGTGCCTTCTATCATAAGTACATTTAAAAAAGAAGTACCTTTTATAAAAAGTACGTTTTATATAAAGTACCTTTTATAAAAAGTACCTTTTATAAAAAGTACCTTTTATAAAAAGTACCGTTTATAAAAAGTACCTTTTATAAAAAGAACCTTTTATAAAAAGTACCTTTTATACAAAGTACCTTTTATAAACAGTACCTTTTACAAAAGTACCTTTAAAAAAACTTTTATATAAAACCTTTTATAAAGAGTACCTTTCATAAAAAGAACCTTTTATAAAAAGTACCTTTTATAAAAAGGACCTTTTATAAAAAGTAAATTTTATAAAAAGTACCTTTCATAAATAGTACCTCTTATAACAGGTACATTTTATAAAAAGTACCCTTTATAAAAAGAATCTTTAACAAAAAGAACCTTTTATAAACACTACCTTTTATAGAAAGTACTTTTTGTAAAAAATATTTTTTAAAAGTAACTTTTATAAAAATACATTTTAAAAAGTACCTTTTATAAATATGACAATTTTTAAAAAATAATTCTACTTCTTTGTAATATGTTGTATGTACAAACCGCTCACTTACTTAAAGAACGTCATAACTCAAAAAAGGGAATTTTATTGATGCAGAATTAATCGTTATCGTTATCGTTCTTCATATTTTGTAAAAATTTCAATACAAATATCTTGTTTACTCAACTATTGAAAGAAAAATAATGTTTTTTCTTTAAGTTGTGTGTAAATTAAAATCTTTAAACCAGTTTTTTGACAAACTGTGATTTTTTTTAGTTATGACGTTGTTTTAGTAAATAAGTAATATGTAGGTTAACAAGTCAATTACTAAACAAAATTTCTACACAAAACTAATGAAATATTCTATTAAAAATGTCCTATTTTCTGTGCAAACGCAAATATACTCGTATTAAAAATTACTAGGCCAACATGATAACAAATTAGCTACCGTATTATTTAATCAAGAATTCTTAGCACACGTGCGTGATTCTTTTCAAATCGAATGCTAATAAAAAAAATTAATAAAAAAATCGCATAAAATGAATATAATAGATATGTATTTCTTTTTTAGCTAAAAAAAACAACAAAATAAAAAAACTAGTTCTTAAAACATAAAATGTAATTTCCATTTTTAAACTTGGCAGGTGATATTTATGATGTCATTAATTTTGGGAAATGTACGAAAATAAACATAAGATGGATCATAATTAACCCTTTTTGGTTTAATATTATTGTGATGGGAAAAACCAGAAGTACACGACTTAAAGTAATTTTTACTTCTGAAATTTTTATTTTTCAGGAAACCCTTAAGCAATATCGAGCCATAGCCGCCAAAAAGCTTCAACGACAATTTTTTTTGTAAATTGTTCGAAAATTATGTCGTTTGAGCTTTTTTTAGGCGGTTATGACAAGATGTTTTTTTTTAAATACTGAAATATTTTAAAAATTAAAAATTTTTTTTCGAACTAAATATATGCTTAAAATAAGTTCGCACATTAAAAGGGTTAATTATAAAAAAATTAGAACATTTATGCCACAAGCGTTTAAAATGTGTAAATTTTTTTTTAAGGAATTTACTAAATATTTTCGTAAGCTTCGCTGTCTTTAAAAAGTGATACATTATCACATAAACAAATAATTACCAGTTTTGTATGAACTGGTTTACTAAGTTATTTTTTTAAAGAAATTCTCCATAAAGCCCATAAAAATTTATATTTCCGCAAACTTTAGAAAAAAACTATAAAATCCCTGCTAAAGTTAAAATAGTTAACCTGCTTTTTAGAAAAACGGTAATAATTATTTTAAAAAAAAATCTGTCAAAGAGTTAACAATAAAAAATTAAAAAATATATCAAAATATAAGAAAATATAAGTATTATGCTATAAACACAATTGGGACGAACGACGAATTTTCGGTTACGAATATTCGTCGAAAGAAATAGAATACATGTGTGTATATGAAAATACACACAATCAGTACGTTGGACGAAAGTTGCCATACGTAACGAACTTTAAATAGATTTATTTCTATTTTGTACGAATGACGAAAAAACAAATTTCTCTCTCACTTCCTCTCTGTATTTATACTCACAACAACCAACTTTATCAAATATGAGAGAGTAATTCGGTGAGTAAATTCGTCGTTATTATGCTGCACACGACGAATTTACGCAGTGAATGCTTATCGACAAATTCGTCAGCGTGGACGAAATTCGTCGTCCGTCCCAATTGCGTTTATAGCATTACGGGGTGTATAACTGAAAACTACCGCATTTTGAATACAGCACGAATAAGGTCACTCTCTGCTGGATAGACGGACTCATCGGTTGGGAAGGAAACGACAATGTTGATTAACTGGTCAGGAGAGGAGATGAGAGGAGAGCTAGCCTACCCATGCTTGCACCAGATTCATTTCATACAGTCGGATTGAATAGAAACAGAGGTCGAAGTGTATTGATGTAGAACATTTCTTGTTCTATCTTTCTGTATTGAGCAATGCAAAACTTATCGTTAGGAAGTATAACAAAAATCTTTTGTCTTCAAGTGAAAATAATACAAGAGTTTGTATAGGCTGCAGTGCTGCCATGTTTTATTTAAAAAAAATCTTTTGTTGTCATTAAAAATATTTTTTTTTTTAATAATTTTATTAAAATTTTATTATATATGTATTGAAATTCATTTAAAAATTATTTTGTTTCAAGTGAACTAATCTAAGAGACATTAACCTACACACTGAAAAAAATGGCAATGTAAAATCAACATGCCGAAAGGTTAATTCAAAATCATTCAAATCACATTAAATTTACAAGAAATAATATGTTGTTTGAGTGTGTTGGTGGTTATTTGCTTTGTTCCCTTTGTTGCAATACACTTTTGAGCTTAATTGTGTAGGTTGTTTTTGTATTGTTGTTGTATATTTCATATTTGTAAACAACCGAAAAACTGCTGCTGGCTTGTAGGCAAAGTACTAGTCTTCGGAGGATCTCAGCTTCGAATCCTGGAGTCAATTCAAATTAGTTTTTATATATTTTAACTAAAACTTTTCAAGTGAAAGCATTTTGTTTTTTTTAAACTAAACTAAGAATATTTAAAGTTGTTCTGGCTGCAGGGGTAAGCACGTTGACCCCCACGCGATGAGTTGGCCTGGGAAGCCAATTTAATTAATATACAAAAATTTTTCTGATGTCTATGTCAACCACCCACACGTAAGCTAAATAATTAATAAAATACAATTACTACATTAAATTAAATTCATGTTGATCTAACTTGAATTAACTTTGATTCAACATGATTATCAATTTTGATTTTAACAGTACTTAAATGTTAATTCAACATGAAATAAAGTTATTTCAAAAGGAAAAATTTTCTTTGACAATTACTATACATCATGCTAAATTAGCATGAAACACACTTGAAGCAAAATCGTTGCCAAAAAATGTAAAATGAACCCTATTTTGAACGATTCTACATTGTTTTTTTTCTGTGTGTAAATATGTAACAAGCAATTTTTTGCTGTATGTATTTTTTATATTCTACAAAAAAGAAAAAAAATAGGAGACAAACTAATTCATTCGATATTCGACTAATTTCCAAAAAAATTTGTTTATTTTATACTTCGTTCGAACTCATTCAGTTGGTTGTTTTTGACACAAACTATTGTATGATCAAATCCATATAATTAAATTGGGTTTGATAAAAGGATTGCTTCAAAAACAACCGACTGAATGAGTTTATCCCAAGTCTATTTTGCATAGATCGATCGATATCGAATACCGTAATTTACTTCCAGATTTAAGGGAATTATTTCTCTTAAGAAACGCGTGGCGTAGGAGAATGGGTGCTTGTACATTAAGGAAAATATGGTTGAAATTTAATCAAAGGAAATAAATAGTGTTACAGCGTGTTACTTCTTTTCATAATTTTTATGAAACAAAGAAGAAAATGTTGAAGAAGTTTAGTCAAAAAGTTAAGAGTACTTTTTTCATATATTCAAAAATCTTGTTTTTTAGCTAAGAAATCTTTTAGTTTACTTTACATCTCGAAAAACTTTAAAAATAAGATAAATCTTCACACACGGTAACACTGATAAGCTGTCTTATGCATTTAACACATTCACCACAGCAGGCTACACCAACACACAACTTCAAATGCCGCTAGCAGCATTTGTCGCTTCGTAGCCAGCTACTTAATTTTTTTGGAGACGGCAGCAGCACCTCATATTTAAGTATAAATATATAGTTCAGTATTGCCACCTTCAAATATTTCGCATTTATAAAAATTATATTACTCTTTCAATATGTACTTATATGACGTAAAAGTATATAAATGAATCAATTTATTCTTTACATCAACTTTTGGATATTGTTTCTGTTAAATGATATCAAATAATTATACGATATCACTCATTCAACATTTTGTATTGTAGTCGTAACACTGAATTTTCTCATAGCAGCCATAGAAATAGAACTTAATTTAATTGGACTACAAAGACAAAATCGGCATAGTCAAATACCTGCTGCCATGTTGCCTTGCTGTCTTCAAAAGAATCACTCTCATATAAACATGTGTATTCTATCCTTGATATTTCGTAGTCGGCAGCTTGCTGTGGTGAATGTGCTTAATGCTTTACAGGTCATTGCAGCTAGAGGAAACATCTCAACAGCCGTTGCAGCTTCTATGATTATAACAATGAAATTCTGGAGCACATTGTAAAGGACTATTAAGATTTGTGCTATAGAAGATACTGCCCAATGGGCAAACACTTGGTGGAATATTCGAAACTGCGAATATCATGAAATTCTGCAGAAGAGCAGGTCTATCAGCTGGCAACAGCTGCAACAGGTCTCTTCCCGTAACTACTAAAATTCATTCATTCAGTATTTAAAAGCCGGAAATAGTATGAACAACTCATTACAACTATTTCTATGTATTTATAAAAAATTACAAAACATCGATACATACATAAATGCGTATGTATGTATGTATATACATACACATATTTTTCATCTTCTCTTCTATGATTAGTCGCTAGCAAATAGTTTTTTTTTGCTGCTATACAGTGTTAATAATGCAGCTTTTACAAATTCATTTGCTGCTGCACTTTAATATTTACATATTTTTTAAATAAAACTATCATTTCATTTCATTTCGTCTCGTGAGGTTGTTGTTATTAGTTTGACCTATAAATATTACAAACTAATAATACAACATGTTGACAATGTGTTGACAGCATGCATTTGTTTTTAATCGGCATTTTACTTAAATAGGAGTACAAGTTTTGTATTGGCAATACAATGCAATCTTGATTAGCAGATGTTATATTTTAAAATAGAGTTGTGTTAGTGGCTAAACTTTGGCGCTTAGAAGGCAATACAGTGTGTCATCCATCATACCAGCTCATAGGATTTTTATATGTTAGAAAAAATAACAATATTTGCTACTCTTTTAAAATAAATTTAAATTAAAAATTTTAATAATTAGTAAGATGTAACAAGGAATATAACTACAGTCGAATCCGCTTTAGCGCAGCACGCTTTACTGACAAAAATCGGATTACTGAAAGCGATACAAATCACCGCACTGATTTTAAGCGCATCTAGTCTTATTCACTTCGCTTTAGCGAAACCTCGCTTTATTGAAAATATCGTATTACTGAAAACCAAAGGCTAGCGGACAACTACGTTACTTCGCTTTAGTGAAAAAATAATTAATGACAAATTTATTTATTACGAATCGATTGCATAACTTAAGGCAAAAAAAACTTGTGCATGTTTTGTGCGTTAAAAAAGTAAATGGCAAAATGTATTTGTTCTTTTCGCTCTTACGTAAAAATACAATATTCTATTATATTGTACTGATTTTAAGCAGTACGCTTAACTGTAACAAATTACAGTAATCCAAACAACGTTTTAGAGAAAAAATCGGATAACTGAAAAAATTGGGTTTTAGCTATTTCCAGTAAAGCGGAGTCGACTGTATTAATTTTATGCGCAAATTTAAAGTTCGTTAGCAAAAAGCTTTCTATAAAACTTAATATGATAAATCAAAAGAATTCACGTGACTAGAAAATTTAGTTTAAAAATGAAATTTGACTTAACTGATATTGTTTTCCAAAGAAAACTTAAGTATTGCTTATAAAAAGGTTTCAATGGATTTTAATATGATAAAGCAAAAGAATTCACGTATAATATTTTAACTGAAAAGTTTTTGTTTAAAACTGATATTGTTCTTCAAGAAAGACTTAAGGTTTGTTTACAAAAAGCTTTTCATAGTTTTTAATATAAAAAATTAAAAGAATTCACGTATTTTATTTTGTTTGCAAAATATTTTGTTTAAAACTGAAGTTTGCCTTAAGAGATATTGTTTTTCAAAGAAAAGTCAGTGTTTGGTTATGAAAAGATTTTGTCATAGATTTTACTACGGTAGATCAGAAGAATTCACGTTTACTATTTCGACTGGAAAATTTTTGTTTGAACTAAAATTTAACTTAACTGACATTGTTTTTAAAAAAAAACTTAAGGTTAGTTTATTAAAAGCTTCGTATAGATTTTAATATGATAAATCAAAAGAATTCACGTATCATATTTAAACAGTAAATTTTTTATACTTTCTAAGTAACATTTAGGTTTATTTATAAAAAAAAACTTTCCATAGATTTTAATATGTATGATAAATCTAAAGAATTCACGCATGCTATATCAACTGCAAAATTGTTCCTTAAAACTGAAATTTGCTTTAATTGATATTGTTTTTCAAAGAAAACTTAAGGTTTGCTTACAAAAAGCTTTCCACAGTTTTTAATATGAAAAATCAAAGGAATTCACGTATCCACTTTCAGCTGGAAGATTTTTTTTAGACTGCAATTTGATATTGCTTTTCAAATAAAACTTAAGGTTTGTTTATAAAAATTTTTCCATAAATTTGAATACGACAAATCAAAAGAATTCACGTATTGAATTTTGGATCAAAAAATTTAGTTTAAAATTGTCTTAACTGATATTGTTTTTCAAAGAAATCAAAAGAATTTACGGATAACATTTCAACCTGAAACTGTTTTTTTAAAACTGACATTTGCCTTAACTGATATTATTTTTTCAAAGAAAACTTATGGTTTGTTTATAAAAATCTTTGTATAGATTTTAATATGATTAAAAAAATTCACGTATCCTATTTCAACTGGAAATTTTTTTAAACTAAAATTTGCTTTAGCGAATTAAGACTTTTTTTTATAAATTTGTTTAAATATGTAATTCAAATTTTTCTTGTTGCTTAATAAGTATCACATATAAAGAACTTTAATTCCATTAAATAAGAAATAATGCTCTGCAATTTGTCCTAGAAATTTGGCTTTTCGAACGACAAGGACTTTAGTGAAATTAAACAATAGTTCTCATTTCATTTTGTCCTCATTTTGACGCCTGGATAGCAGGTCTAAAACTTGGGAGTTCGATTCGAGGCCAAACAGCTTATCAGCTTGTGCTTGTTAATAACAACAAATAGTTCCCGCTAGTAACTTTTTCTAACTACGTAGTAGCAATTAATTTCATTTGTTTGGCTTTATGTCGTTCAAAAAAGAATTTTTTTATGACAAGTTTTGAAATTTCACTTTAAGCATTAGATGATCAATATGGCATTAAGTAAAAAATACTTTTAGTTCTTCTTTAAATATTATAAAGACATTAATTTTTAGATTATTTTTAAGGCTTTTTACGCTTAATTTCTCATTTGTGACGAGCTATTCTGTTCACCAAAAAAATACTTTTATTTCCTCGTAAACATTTAAAAACATATTAATTGTAATTTTCTTTATGACCATGTCAACTTAAAGTTTGTGAAATATTTTACACTAATTTCGATTTTGTGGATATTATTTGTTAGCTCGTGGGATTTTACAAAATAAAAAAATAAACAAATAAACCAAAGATCTCAACATGAGCTTAAGTTATCTTATTTAATATTTGGTGTAAAGTAAAATTTGGCAAAAATAAAAATACTTTTAATTTCAAATGCTCATTAACACACAAAAGCTTAACAAATACTTGAGACAGTCACTATAGTTTTTGAGCTAATAAATTTGCAATTTGTGTTTAAAACAAAGAGATCTTAAATTTTAAAATGAAAATAAAAAATAGAGACAATATTCAGTTCTTACATTTACCCTACAATGGAGAAAAATAATATAGAATTAACAAAGATTTTTTCATGTTAAAGTAAATTGTTATGACATGTTCTGGGAAAAGATTATGCAAATATGAGGCTAAAGCTTAGCCCTGAATTGCCTCCGGGTATGGTTAATATGAGTTCCTACATTTTCCTTTATCAATAGTTTTAAAAAGTCTTTAAGTTAGCCCTTTTATATATAATTTTTTTATGTAAATACCATTTAGCTGCGAGTATATAAATGTCATTATTGAATTGTAAAACATCTCTTTTTAGGGTAACTTGTTTAAAATAACAAAAACATTTCCATGTCTTGTGATTTTGAAGAAAAACTGCATTAATACGAATGAAAAATGTTATTAAAGGAACTACAATGACAACCCGCGAAAGATGCAAAAATCTTACGGAATATTGTTAAAGCTAATCTGTTTTTTTATGTTTTGCTGAATAGTTCATAAAAAATTCGACTTTTGAAAAAAAAACCAAAAACAGACATGTGTTGAAAAATATCAACAAAAAAAACTTACAACTAGAAAATACATACGAGTACGTGTATACATGTATGTATACATTTATAAATTTTGTCTAGTATTTTTAAAGAGCTGAATATAAATCTCATCATCATGAATTAAGAGATGTTCGGCCGTCTACCACAAATAAACGACTAACTTATTTGTCTGGTTTTTAGTTTTATGAGGGGTAAAGAGTTTTATGTCTTATAAGAGAGATGAGCAAGTGAGTTGATTTTGTTAATGTCACTGCTTGAACTATAGTTTCCATATTACAAATAGTCCACCTGTGTGGAAATTATTTTTACAGAAATCTCCGAGACAAACTGAGTTGTTTTCAGGAAAATTTTCTATGTCAATTTTACTGCTTTTTATATAGAAACTACACCTAATATTTGGTTTAATCTAAAGATTTAATATATAGTTTGGTTGATTATATGTAACAAGCTTTGCTAAAAGCTTCGACGGTAAATCATCATCATCATCATCATCATCATCATACACAAAAATATTTTATATTTTGTCATGAAAGACAAAAGCTTTTGCGTTTCTCCGGATAATTTTGATTGGTTTCCTAATACTATAGTTCAGGCAATCCCTTATGTGTTGCTCTACAGACCATTTTAGAAACTTTTGGAACTCTAGAAAAGGTTTGGAGTTTTCTAGTGTGATGTGATGCGCTAATGATCGCATCTTTGCCAGATTATGTCGTTTCCAGCGATATGCTGTTGTTCTGAAATCTACATTATCTCAATGTCTGTACAATACCTGTGTGAGTTTATCTTTATCGACACTGATTTTAAGGGTTCCGTACTACAAAGATAAAACATCTGTTCATCTGTCTGTCTGTCCTGAAATTTTTACAGAATGTGTAAAACTTAACAACATAACAAACATATGACATATAAAAATTAAAGGGTGTTCTAAGGCAAGCAGCGAAATATGTTAAAATCCTAAATTAATATACATACAATTATATAGAGACACTTAAAAATTTTCAAAGTTAGTGTATTTTTTTGCAGATCACATCAATTTACACTGAAATTAAAAAAAAGTTAAAGGGTAACAGGTAATGCCATCTAGACAACTTGCTGTATCTTGGGAACCGCAAAAGGTAAATCTTGAAAATTTCAAAAATGCTAAAACTAAAAAGAGATAAAAAAAAATCGTCAAAACGAAAATATCGACAAAAACCGAAAAAATCTTTTTAATGCTCCTTATAAGGAGCCTAAGGAACCAATATATAATGAAAAATATCAACAGAAGTATAAAAAGTCGCCAAATACAAAAACAAACCGCCAAAAACCATAAAAAGCGAGAAAACTAAAAAAATCGCTTAAAACTAATAAATATAGAAAAAATCGCCAAAAATAAAAAACCGCCAAAACGAAAAAAGAGCCTGAACTAAAAGATCGCAAAAACTAAAAAAAAATCATATGTTTGTAACTTTCACCAACTCGTTTGACGATCACAATTGCACCAACCAATGAAATTGGTTAAGCTAACTAATATTAAGCAGTTTAGAAGTTTGTTATATGTTTTATGGCAAATCTACTGTACAAAATTATATTGGTAAATCAATAAGAAATCGCTTTCCAAAAAAAAAAAAAATAGCTCAAAAACTAAAAAAAATCACCAAACCGGAAAAAAGCGCCAAAACGAAAGTATCTCCAAAAACCGAATAAAATCCCTTTTATGAAAAATATAACCACAAGTAAAAAAAAGGTAGCCAGGAAAGTAAGAAAATCACCACAACAAAAAGAAAAATCGCAAGAACCATAAAAAGCGTCAAAACTAAAAAAATTGCCTAAAACTACAAAATCACCATATATATAAAAAAGCGCAAAAACTAAAAAATACCGAATAAAAATGCCAAATATCAAAAAAGCGTCAAAACGACAAAAAGCGCTAAAACTAAAAAATCGCTACAACTAAAAATAGCAATTTGAGTCCGATCACAGGGGAGATATGTAAACATCTAGTAATGAAATTTTTTTTAATATTGGATTATGGTAACTAAAATAAGATATATAAATTGTTAACTCTAATGTATTTAAAAATCTATTGAAAACTGCATCTATTATAGTGGAATTATTAGTTGTGGGGCTTTGTGGAGAATTGCTCATATGCAAGTGGAAAACGTCAAATACAAATTTTGATAAAACTTGCAACTGTTGGGTTGCATAATTTGTATTGAAATCCCCACCCATAATAATTGGCATGAGATGGAGATTATTACCCAATTGTCGTGCACCAGCTTCAGTGTAAGGCAACAGTACGTAATGAAGATATGTTATAATATAATATTATAAATTCTTTATAAAGACTGATATATACATATCTTTTAAAGAAATATTTGACATTTAAAACACTCTTTTATTTAAAAGTTTATATTTATTTGATATTTTTCAACTTTTTAACAAAATTATCCCCATTGGCAACACTATTACACTTCATAAGACGCAATTTACACTGTGCATTTTCTGCTTGCCTGTACAGGCAGGTTGTTTTAGTTTATCGGTGAGAGGGGGTGAGAAGCTTGCGGGGTAGAACAAAAGGCACGAACTGAAAATTCGAGGGGATTTAAGAGATTTCTTTTTGCCGTTTTCGTACTTTCAGCATTAAACGTGTATTTAAATGACAAAAAGGCATGAATAAAATAGGCTTAATGTAAATGTGTGTAGCTTTTCGTAGGGGGTTCAAAAGAAAATTGTCAATACAAGGTAGGATAAAAAAGCATAGTGTAAATAGCGACCAAGCAATTTCTATTAAAATTAACATTGCTCCTGAAGGTATGCTTTAAAATTCGGTTGAGTGTATTTCTATGCAGCTGTTAAGTTTATCTGTACTTGTTATTAGTGTGATTACACATCCACTCATACATATATCACATTGATTTGATAACGCTTTACGATCTTACTCAAAAATTGTGATTGTATTGTGAACAAGATTTTTACCCCCTTACGTGTAGATGTTTACACATAAAAAAATCACGAATCCCAAAAAATCGCCGAAAATCCAAAAAAATCTGTTAAACGGAAAAAAGTGTTAAAACTAAAAGAACGCCCAACAAAAAACATTTTTTTAAATGGGTTGAGAAGTTCGATTATGTAGGCTAAAGTTCGTACATAATGCTCTTTTACTCAAACAACGTCATAACTCAGAAAATGTAAATTTTTAGTTAATGATGCAGAATTAATCCTCATATCGTTTTTTATCTTGTGTAAAAATTTCATAAAAATATCTTTTTTACTCAACTTTTTGAAAGGAAAATAAAATTTTCTTTTTCCCTTAAGTTGTGTTTAAATAGAAATTTTTAAACTCGCTTTCTGGCAAACAGGTGGTGAAGTAAGAGATAGAGAAAAGCTTCATTCTTTTACAAACCTGCTTTATTTTTCATTTTTTGATAATGCAAAGTTGCAGCGCCTCTGGTGTCAATGAGGCGTATTACATTTTTGAAGCTGTGCTTAATAGTCGTTTTATTGGTTATTGATTCTGCTACACAATACAGATAAAGGAGAGCGCTCTGATGTTAGATTAAGATTATTATCCGCTGAAGTCAGTATAGTTCAGAGACCAGTGACTACGCTTTCATCACTTCAACTTCCCTACAACAACTGATACCAAAGGACACTAATGCACATCAGTAAAATGAGTGGTGTTATTATTTAATAACTGTTGGATAGCGTGCTTGAACTCTGGACTTCTTAGTCAACGTGCTAACTAGTTCAGCCAACGCCAACTATTTTAAATTATAATTTCAACTAATTCCATCCACATGATCATCTCTAGTCTGGAGTAAAAAAAAATAGCAAAGGCAAAGAAAAATAATATATTCGATAACAACAACAGCGTTTGTGTTTCAACTATTAATAAGTTTTTTATTTATTTTATTTTTGCTTCTTTTTAAGTTATAAAAATTGTGTATTTTACTGTTGCCTGAGTTAGTAGTTATAGTTGTAGTTGTAGTTTTTTTATATATGTGTGTTTTTTTTTGGAAATTCCTTATGATGAATTTTATATAAAAGTGGCGAAGGGAGAACTTTAGTGCATCATTCAAACATTTCAACCCAAACAGACAACACAAAACGATTACGGGGCTGAACTAGTAGACGTAAATTTTAATCAAATTCGAAAAACTTTAAGAACATAAGCTAGAAGTTAAGCAAAAAAAAAGCTATTGAAAAAAAATTCAAAAATGGTGAGTGAAGAATAAACTTTGTGATGACAAAAAAATAATAAGAATCATACAAAAAGTTAAACTCATCAGTCACAGTGCCTGTCTGCCTGCCTGTTGGGCTCTAATGTTGCAATTTTGTTAAGTGACATTTATTTTTAGTGTTTGTGTGTGTGTAGAAAAATAAATAAAACAAACAAAAAAACAACCTTAAAATGAAGACAATCAAATAAACGCATTTAATAATCCATAATGTAAATATTGCACAAACTCTAAGAGATCTAAGTAATGAAAAAAAATAATAAATAAATAAATTTGCAATACCCAAAGTCTGTTAGACTCAAAGGGAGACTGTTAGTCAGACAGCGAAATAAAATAAATAATGTGATTTTTTTTCAGTTGGTTACTGTAACTGAATTTATTATTACCTGATGCCACAATAAGCAAACCCATCATCTAAAGTCGTGACAAACTTTTTTTGTTTTTTAATTCAAACTGCCACAGTTTTGCTGTTACATTATTGTTTCAAAGTGAATTTTTTTTTCCTTATATATTTTTCTGTTGTTGCGAATCCAAATTTTCTTCTAACGGTTGCAATTGTGTAAAGAAGTGACTTAATGATAATTTCAACAGCATCTTGTTGTTTTCGTTGTTGTTGCTGGTGGTGCCTTAAGCCCAAAAGGGCTTATAATTCATGCTGACTGATAAATAAATGTTTTTTTCTACTTCTCTTGGAATCGCAATTGATATTGCTGCTGTTGCATGATATTGCTGATGAATGGCATCATTTGTGTATTTAATGCAGCCATTAGCTAATAAATATTTTTGTTTTTATTTTGAATTTGCATTTGCATTTTGTTTATTCGTTATGAGTGTAAATAAATTAAGTGAAATTTATGACTGACCAACATTTAGCAAACGGATTTACGGGTGACACTTTCAAGTTATGAAAACAGAATATAAACAAATGAGTTCTTAATATATGTCAAGGATTTTGCTACTCTGACTGATTTATAATATTTATAACATAAACACCTTTTTCTCCAAAAAATAAGAAAAATTAACTTAAAAATTAAATTATTGCAAGACCAAATGGAGCCTAACTCATAAACGCCTTCTTTCTTTTTTCTTTTTTAGAAATTATTTATAACGCTGCTGGCGCTTTTGGCAGCGGTCAGTGTTCATGCTGATGTGTCACATTTGGATACTGATTTGCAAGAAGATGGTTATCACTATAAGCTGCCTACAGTCCCATTTCCACAGCCACCTTCAGGTAATGGCATAGACGAAGACTTCCCACCGGCGGGACCAGCACCAGGTTTCGGACCAGGACCAGCAGCTCCTTCCCCGAGCTATGGACCACCTCAAGGAACAGCACCAGGACGTCCAGCACCCGGACCGGCATATCAACCATCAGGACCAACTCCAGGACGTCCAGCACCAGGACCCGCATACCAACCATCAGGACCAGCTCCAGGCCGCCCCGCACCGGGACCATCCTACCAGCCAACGGGACCTATCCCAGGGCCTTCATATCAACCATCAGGACCTGCCCCAAGTCTTCCAGCTCCTGGGCCCTCATATCAGCCATCTGGACCTGCTCCCGGCCGACCTGCTCCAGGACCTTCCTATCAACCATCAGCACCGGCTCCAGGACCTTCCTATCAACCATCAGCACCGGCTCCAGGTCCTTCATATCGACCTTCAGCACCCGCACCAGCACCAGCACCTAGACCTTCGTATCAACCATCTGCACCTGCACCCGGACCATCTTATCAGCCGTCAGGACCACAGCCAGATTGCGCACCACAAGGTCCCGTAAGACCAGGAAGTCCTGCTCCTCGTCCACAGCCTGGCTGTCCAGCACCTGGTTTGGAATATTTGCCTCCTGATCAAAGACCTCAACGGCCTGGACCTCAAACACCACCTCAACCTAGACCTAGACCAGGTCCGGATTGCTCTCGACCAGGTCAGCCTGGTTGTCCCGCTCCAGCTCCAGCTTGCAGTCGACCAGGCCAGCCCGGTTGTCCACAGCCAGACTGCAGTCGACCAGGTACTCCCGGTTGTCCACAACCAGACTGCTCAAGACCCGGTCAACCTGGTTGTCCTGAACCTGACTGCTCAATTCCCGGCACTCCAGGATGTCCTCAGCCTGACTGCTCACGTCCAGGGCCACCACAGCCAGGCTGCCCAGCTCCAAGACCGCAGCCACCTGCACCCAGACCACAACCGCCTGCACCCAGACCACAACCACCCGCACCTAGACCACAACCACCTGCACCCAGACCACAACCACCCGCACCAAGACCACAACAACCAGCTCCTGGACCCAAACCTGGTACACCCGGGTTAGAATATTTACCACCGAACGGTCAAAAACCTCGCCCAGGACCTCAAGGACCCCCAGCCGGACAAATACCAGATTGCTCACGACCAGGTACTCCTGGTTGTCCTCAGCCAGACTGCTCGCGTCCAGGTACTCCTGGTTGTCCTCAGCGAGATTGCTCGCGACCAGGTACTCCTGGTTGTCCTCAGCGAGATTGCTCGCGACCAGGTACTCCTGGTTGTCCTCAGCCAGATTGCTCGCGGCCAGGTACTCCCGGTTGTCCTCAGCCAGATTGCTCGCGACCAGGTACTCCTGGTTGTCCTCAACCAGATTGCTCGCGACCAGGTACTCCTGGTTGTCCTCAGCCAGATTGCTCGCGACCAGGTACTCCTGGTTGTCCTCAGCCAGATTGCTCGCGACCAGGTACTCCTGGTTGTCCTCAGCCAGATTGCTCGCGACCAGGTACTCCTGGTTGTCCACAACCTGATTGTTCTCGTCCGGGACCACCACAGCCCGGTTGTCCAGCACCTCGTCCGCAACCTCCAGCACCCAGACCACTGCCTCCGGCACCCAGACCACAGCCTCCAGCACCCAGACCACAGCCTCCAGCACCACGCCCACAGCCACCTGCACCCAGGCCCCAACCTCAACAGCCTGGTAAGCCTGACGGCGAATATTTACCTCCACAAGGCAATGAACTGGGTCCCTCTCCTGGTCCAGGACCACGTCCAGCTCCCAGACCTCAACCTCGACCACAGCCACAACAACCATCATATCCCGGACCTCAAAGACCACCATCACAGCCATCATACCCGGCACCAAGACCTCAACAACCTCAACCTTCTTACCCCGCAGACGTACCTGGAACAGGTGAGGATTCCGGTTCTTTAGGTCCCGACGGTTACAACTACAACAAACCCAACAATCCCTTTAAATATTAGAAACTTTTAATACTCATAATATTAATAATTATTAAATAAATGAATAGACATAAAAATAAAGTATTACCACAACAACGATTATGTTTGTAAAGATAATTAAAAAAAAAATAAATAAATAAAAAACATTGTGTTTTAACTCAAGTACCTTGACACTTAAACGAAAAAATTCTGAAAATTAAAATTTGCAGCCAAAAACTTTAACAAATTTGTTTTCATAAGCAAATTACTAAATTTTTTTTGTTTTTTGTACATAAAAATAAATTACAAAAATTAAAATAACCAGTTAAATTTTATTTCTTAAATTCCTATAAAGAAAATACTTCCAGCAACCAGTTGAAGATTATTCGGTGATGATAAACAGTTTTCTAAAAACAAACAAAATTCTTGACCTTTTGTTTTTGTGCTTTTGTTTTTTTTTTAAACGCACAACAGCTCTAACATTCTACTAACTATGACAGCTGTCAGGTTTGAATGTAATGATTTATAAGGTTTCCAGCTAATGACCATTAACGAACAGAGACAATTTGCTAGAACTTTGCTTCGTGTGTTAAGACGTTTGTATTTGTTTTCCTTTTATGTGCAAAATATTTTTAAAATTACTTTGTAATTTCAAGTTTATGATTTAAACAAGAATTTTGTTCTAACCTTTATCTAATGATCTAACAGCTAATTTCAACTTAAAAGCAGTCTCCGCAAACATGCGCGCCTGTGCCAGTCTCAATGGCCACTTTATGAAATAAAAAATATCAGTAGGTCATGCTGCCGCATATAGCGAAACATTAAAAACTTTTAGATTTCGCAAAAAAAAACAACAAAATAAAAATAAACGGACATTATAAAGGAAATAGTTATAATTGCTATTTGATGTACATGTATGTACAAATAACAAGAATTTTGTGATGTATTTTTAATGCAACTTATTTATGTTTGAACAAGGTGACCTAGTGTCCAGTTTAAATTATTTGTTATTTTATTACAAGCTTTAAGGCCTCCTGGGATTTTCTTATGCTCTATACATATTTTATTTTATTGTTTATTGTTTTCTATGAATTTCGTCTACAATTTAGTATCACTTTATATTACATGTAGTCTCAAGTTCAGAGACTTTCATGTACTCGTATGTATTTTGGATTTCATATACGATTTTACAAGAGATGAAAATTCTGATACAAGCAGGAATTTTATATCAACAGCGAAATGATGGTGGTGTTACATTCGTATACTCGTATTTTTGTATATATATTTTTTTTGCATAACGAACTTTCTATAAAAGTACTTTTTAAACGGTACATTTCTTAAATATACTTTCTTCAAAATGTGGAAGTAGGTAAAAGTACTTTTTCGAAGGCTCTCCTTGCAAAAGATACTTTTTTTTATAATTTTTACTTAAAGTATTAGGAAAGTAGTTATTGAAAAAAGTGATATCAGAAAAAAAGAACTTTTAAAAAAGACAGTCTTCATTAAGTGTAGTTTTTATAAAAGTAACTTTTACTAAAAAAGTGCTTTTCATGATGATCGTAAGAGATAAGCAAGAATAGTTAAACATACTTGAATAGAGTAATATAATTTCGTGCTAACCTAAATAGATAAAGGAAAAGTGATACTTATAAATGTGTTTACTAAAGATAAATCAATTTTATACACAAGAATAATTTCTCACATTCCGTTTCATAGAAAATTTAAGTTAAAAAGCTGATGTTAATAAGAATCTCTACCCAAGTAGATAGACTAGGGTGCTGATGAAGTGCGTGGCTGCACAAAAAAGTATCGGTATTTCCCCCAGCTAATAAAGTCTAGTTTAAATTTTATTATATTCTTTAGAAACTCACATTAATTAATAATAATATTTCATTCAATAAGAATTTAAATTTCTGATTAAAATTCACTACAGTTCAAATAATTCTAAAAATTTCTAATATACAAGGTAATTTGTACAAAATGTAATTTTTACAACAGGTACTTTTTACCAAAGGTAATTTTTACAATAGGTGCTTTACAAAAGGTTCTTTTTACAAAAGGTACTTTTTACCTAAAATACTTTCTTCAAAAGGTTCCTTTTACAAAAGCTACTTTTTACAAATGTTATCTTTTTAGAAAGCACTTTTTTCTAAATGTACTTTTTTTTGAAAGGTACTTTTTACCTAAAATACTTTCTTCAAAAGGTTCCTTTTACAAAAGCTAATTTTTACAAATGTTATCTTTTTAGAAAGCACTTTTTTCTAAATGTACTTTTTTTTGAAAGGTACTTTTTTCAAAGAGCACTTTTTTCATAAGGTAATTTTTATAAGAAGTATTTTTTTGAAAAGGTAATTTTTTCAACGGTAACGTTATACAAAAGGTACTTTCTACAAAGATAGCCTTTACAAAAGCACTTTTTACAAAAGATACTTTGTTTTATCAAATTTACTTTTTATTAAGGCAAGTTTGGCAAAATTGTTTATTAAAAGTACTTTTGGCCGAAAAGTACTTTTTATAAAGGTATTTGTTGCTAAAATACTTTTTACAAAAAGTACTTTTTACAAAAAGTACTTGTGCACAAAATACTTAAAAAATTTAATTTTAACGCTATACTTTCTACAAAAAGTACTTTTTACAGTTACGTTTTAATTGTATATTTTGCAAAGGGTTCTTTTTACATAAAAGTACTTCTTGCAAAAGGAATTTTTTACATAACAGTACTTTTTATATACAACTTCTTCCTACAAAACTTACTTATTACATAAAAGTACTTCTTACGAAAGATACTGCTTTAAAAAGGTACTTTTTACAAAAAGTTTTCATAATAAGTACTAGGTTTTTTAGTTTGGTTGTTTTGGTTAAGGAGCTCGTCAGTAGACTTCAACCGAAAAATTTTTGAAATAAACAAAATAATCCCAATACATTTGAAACTAAATGTCAAATGTCGGTATTTTATGTATAATAAGTACTTTTTACAAAAGATAGTTTTTACAAGTACTTTTACGGAAATTACTTTTTACAAATATTTTTTAAAAAAGGTTGCTTTTTTATAAAATATGAAAACTACATTAAAAAATATGAATAAAATTTTTGTTAAAAATAAAACAGTGCCTTTTTATAAAATATAAAAATATAGAAAAAAAGTACCTTTTTATAAAAAAAATACATTTTTATAAAAAAAATTAAAAAGTACCTGTTTAAAAATATAATATAATAAAATTTTTCAAAATATATACATATGTATGTATTTTTTTTAAACATGCTTTTTGATTTTTAATAAAAACGTACATACATATTAATTTTAAATAAAAGTTTTATTATTTTATTTTTTATGAAAAGGTATTTTTTTATTTTTTATAAAAATTTACTTTTTAAGCTTTTTTAAAAATGCCCGTTTTTATTTTTATAAAAATTTAATTATTTATAAAACGTACTTTTTCATATTATATAAAAAGGCACTTTTTATTTCTTACAGAAGATATTTTTTTATTTAAAAAAAAAAATACACTTTTTATTTTTGTAAATAGGTCCTTTTTTTCTTTTTTATAAATAGGTACTTCTTTATTTTTTATAAAAAGGTACTTTTTATTTTTTATAAAAAGGGATTTTTTATTTTTTATAAAAAAAAATTTTATATTTTTTTGAAAATGGCACTTTTTTATTTATTATGAAATTGCACTTTCTAATTTTTTATAAAAAATTATTTTCTATTTTTTAGAAAAAAAGAATAGTTTTAAATTTTTTTATTAAAAATAATTTTTTATAAAAAATACTTTTTTATTTTTGATAAAAAAATTTTTATTTTTTATTAGAACGTACTTTTTGATTTTTTATAAAAACGTACTTTTCTATTTTTTTAAAGGTACTTTATCAAAATATTTTTTTATTTTTTTTTTGTTTATTAAGCTCGAGGGCGTTTTTAAAAAACTTTAATTGATTTTATTTATTTTCGATATATCGTTAACAAATTGTTAACATCGTCAGAAAATAAGCAATTGACCATGTTAACAAACTGTTAACGAAATATCGAATATAAATAAAAGCAATTGCAATTTCGAGCTTAATAAACAAAAAATAAATAAAAAAAATATTTTGATAAAAGTACTTTAAAAAAAATATAAAAGTACGTTTTTATAAAAAATCAAAAAGCGCGTTCTAATAAAAAATAAAAAATAGTTTTTATCAAATATAAAAAATAACAAAGTATAAACTAATCTAAAAAGTTCAATAAAATATAGTTAAAAAATATTTTTTATATTGGGTGATTTTTTAACAGTTTTCAGATTGGATTTATAAAACAAACACAAAACAAATTTAGAGAAAAGTATGAAATGTTTATTTAAGTCGGTAGAATGAACTATATAATTAAATGTTTGAAGATGATTTCATGCTAATTTTGATCCCGGATATGTGTGAAATGCTTCATACGCTGGGTACAATTTTGCATAAATTCATCATCAAATCGCCGGTATCTCACGAATAAATTCTTCAATATTGAATGAACATGATCCTTTACATAGCCCCACAAAAAAGACTCTAAGGAAAAGTAAGACTTATATAAATTTCTTATATTAAAAAATTTGATTCTACATATCACAAAAAAATTTTAAAAGAAAAAACAAATAAAATACTTCCAAAATTTTTTCGATATTACATATTTAATTACACAATAACACAAAAATACTTTAATTTATTCAGAAAAAATATAACTTTCGATTGTGCGTGATACGAATAAATGATTGAATTATTTATGAATCATTTAGATTTTGATTACTCGTAGTTCCAAACAAATTGGGTTTTTTTGGTTGAGTAATTTGACTTCTCAGAGATTGGGCTGTCTGAGACAATGAATGAAAAAGAGACAACGCTAGAGTATTATTATTATTAAAAAAAAAATTAAAAATGTTGCTATTTTGTTAGTCTTGGGTTTGTTATTACGGCACCGTAGGAAAAATTCTGACAACAACTAATCACAAAAGATACAAGCTTTTGAAAGTGATCAGCTAGAGGGTTAGAGAAAATAGTATACTGTTGACATTTTCATGCAAATTTTTCTTTAAATTGTGAAACTTATGTTAGCTGTTTTATTTTTTCCGCCAATTTTTAATTTTTGGAAGCTTTTAATAATAAGAAAGTTTATGTGACTAAGGGGCAAGTTAATCTCTATTTTTGGTTTAAAATGTGTTTAAGCCAGCATGTTTAAACCACGTGTAAACACATAAAATTGTTCGTTTAAACTACCAATACAGGCCATATGGTTTTGTTAGTTATAGACCATATGCTTTGCATTAAAAGAGCACTCAACTTTTTTCCAAGCCTCTACATTTTCCTCAGATCTTGTTCGACCTGTTTTGTTACACTCTGTTATTCTTTTATACTATTATACTTCGCCAAGGATAAATATAATTCCTTTCTCTATAAAATTTAGCGACCTTTAATTAAACTTTTTTTCCCTTTTTTTATTGTAAAAAGAATTGAAAGACTGCTGCAAAACAGCTGTTTTTTGACATTTATTCTAGTGCTGCCACAATATTATTTTTTGAACTAAACATAAGGTATGGTTCACTGCTTTACTCCTGTCAAATTTAAACTACATATAATTTTGAGCTTAGTTTAATTTAACCAGCGTTTAAACTTTAACTGATTTATTAGCTTTAAGCTAAGCCGAAGCCAATATTTGAACGTCAATGCCGTTTCTAAGATATTTACCTGATAGAAGCATTCAACATTTTACTATTTTCAATTAAGTTTAAGTAAATTAAAAAAAAATGTAATTTAAATTTTAAACTTTTAAAAATGTTAGAGGTTTTCATTAACAGCTCGTCCGCCTTGAAAGTTGCCGGCTCGGAAATTTAGTTGTCTTGCTTCGACTCCGCTTTACTGGAAATAAACCAAACCCCAATTTTTTTCAGTTATCCGATTTTTTCTCTAAAATGTAGTTCGGTTTACTGAAATTTGTTACAGTTAAACATACTGCTTAAAATCAGTATAATGCATATAAAAATACAATAAAATACGTAAGAGCAAAAAGGACAAATACATTTTTGCATTTAATTTTTTAATGGACAAAACATGCACAACTTTTTCAGCCTAAAGTTGTGCAATCGATTACAAATAAATAAATTAATCATTATTTATTTGTTCACTAAAGCGAAGTAAGTTTTATACAAAACGTAGTTGTGGTCTTGCTTTTGGTATTCACTAATACGATATTTACAGTAAAGCGATGTTTCGCTAAAGCGAAGTGAATAAGACCAGCTGCGCTTAAAATCAGTGCGGGAAGTTGTATCGCTTTCAGTAATCCGATTTTTTTAAGTACAGCGTGCTGCGCTAAAGCCAATTCGACAAAACAAAATAAACAGCTGTTTTAGCTTTGCAAACATCTATATTTTTCAGTTGTGTTGTTTTTGTTGTGTTGCGCGTTTACTCAAAGAACGTCATAACTCAAAACTTGGAATTTTTGAGTTAATGATGGAGAATTAACGCTCGTATCCTTTTTCATATTGTGCAAATATAAGTATCTTGTTTACTAAACTCTGAAGAGAAAAAATAAACTGCCCTGTTCTGTAAACCGATCGATATGAATGAAGCCGCACCATTTTAGAATATAGAGTCCCAAATATCATATCTGAAAGAAAATTATCGTGTGTGATTTTAAATTTATTAATTTTTTTGAAACGAGAAATTTACTCGGATTTGGTTTACAGAGCAGGGTGTAAATTGAAAACTTTAAACTAGTTTTCCGGCAAACTGGTTTTTTTTAGTTATAACGTTGTTTTAGTAAATGAGTATAGAATAGTAATTTCCGCTATTAATTTAAAATAAAATTTATATTAAAATGAAATTCATTCACGCATAACAACAGTTTTCAGCAATAATAAAAAAAAATAAAAAATATAAGAAAAAAGGAAAACACTTGCAACTTAGACGAGCATAAAATTTGAGATATATTTCCTAGTTTGCATAAATCCTCCACCCACAAAAAAAAAACAAATAAAAAAACACCACAAAAATCGTGGCAAGCTAAAGGGAGTGGCCAAATTATATTAAATATGTTTAAGAAAACACAATTTTAAATGCATCTAAGAAGCAGCATTTAAAGTCTCGCAGTATGTAAGGTAAATTTTCTTTTATAAAGTTCCCAAGCACTGGTCCATAGTTAATTGTGCACAGCCTGTTTAATGCGTGCTACGTTGTTTTATAACTACCTTAAATTTTAGCGTTTGCAAGCAAATTTTTTTTGTAGTTTTATTATAGCTGTGCGCATTTTTCAACACTAATAAACTAACAAATGAAATTGTGGTAAAGATTTTTTTTTTGCAAAAACCAAACAATAGGCGGCAAGCAACGAACGCACTTCTGATACAAAAAAGCATAATTAAGTTATGGCTGGCTGGCTGATCTTTTTTTTTTAAGCGTCTGGTGTCTAAAGATTTTTATTTATTTATTTATGTTGTTTTTTGCAAAAAAAAAGAAAAAATTAAGTGAATATGCATACGATCTTTGAATATATTTACTTTAGTTTGTATGCCAAAATGTTTTTTTAAAGCTTAAATTAAACCCTGACCTATTAATGGATGTTTGATAGAGGAAAAATCACAACTTATATTTCTTAAATTTTATTGTTAAATTGTCGATCTTACATTTTCTTTCGAACTTGTAGGCCGCCAGACTTTTAAAATAAAGAAAACAAAATTATCACGTACATTTTGTCAAAAGCTTTAAATAATAAATAATTTTTTTAACAATAAATTTTATTTAAAAAAAAAAACAATAATAAACTAAATCCGCGTTAATTCCTAACAGTTTTCTACATTGAAAATCTAGTTTCTTTTAATAATATTCATGACACATTGTGCATGCATACATACATGCATACTCGTACTACAATGCGTATTATTATTATAAAAATTTTGTAATTAAAATTCTATTCATTCATTCGATGTCTTGGCATTTCAACATCAAAATTTTTTTTAGCAAAATCGTATTTGTATCCTTTAAAGTCTTTGTCGTTTGAGATGAAAAGTGAAGAATCTGAAACTAAAGCTTGAAACTAAATTAACACAGTTCTGATGACCAGTGTGACCATATTGAATAAAAAATGCAACTAACTAAGGCTTAAAGATAATGTTAAAACTTGCTAAGCAGAATTTAAAATAAGAAACTAGTAAAAATATAATAGGTCTGTTCATTTACTTTCTCAGCAAAAACTAACAGCGAGAGAGTAATGCAGAAATTTACAAAACTCTCTTTCTCTCTCTCCCAGATACGAAAGAGTAAATGAACGATGTACTTGTAAAAACTTGCAAGACAATTTTATTTATATCAGAACCTTGGATGGAAATCATGATAGAATTGTACTTTTTCTGGTGTGTTTTCTATAATTAAAAATCAATATTTAATATAAAACAGTTTTACACAGTTTCATGTATTATTTACTATTTTTATGCTTTCTTCATTATTTCATTTCTATTAACAAATACAAAAATTCCACTTTCCATCTCTGAGCAGATATGATAAATAAACAAAATTATTTGACCATAAAATAATAAAATAATAAACTAAGAAAATATGCGTCCTTCTTACATACGTTCAGATATTTTTTTTATAAAGAAATGCACATTTTTGAATTGTCCCTTTTTAAGATATTTTTCAAATAATTAATTTTAAAACAAGGAATGGAACAGCTGTTTGTTTAATTCTTACAAGTAAAAATTTTACTATTAATAATTTGTAATAATTCTTTTATCTCTCAAATTTTCTCTCTCTTTTGACGCTCTCTCTCCTTGAACATTTTTTGAGTTAATGAACATTTTCCATTAACAATTGTTACAGATTCGCAACAATTTTTTTAAAAATTAACAAACTTAATAATTGAAAAAAACTATTGTTACTAAAGTATTTAGTTTTCTATAATTTTGATTTTCTTAAATATAATAATATATAATGAGGGTATTCATTTCAAGTTTTTTTCCTCGTTATAAAAATGGAAAAATGTAATTTTTTACAACAAACACAGGGAAAAAAATTTTAAAAAAATTTTTGAGTTTTTTTCCTTGTGTTTGTTGTCAAAAATTACATTTCTCCATTTTTCCATTTTTTATAAATAAGGCCGTTAGTATTTTTATGGGAATTGTTACAATTTAATAATCCCAAATTATTAATTTAAGTAAAATATTTTTTTTATTAAAATTGATTATTGAAATATTTAGCAATATCAAAAAGACTGTTTCAGAGCTGGAAATTTGGAACTTTTTTTTCGTAAACCATATAAAAATATCTAGCTAAAACTAATTTTATTTTTTTTAATTAAACTTATTTTATAATTCATTAAAAATTAAATAATATATTATATATATTATTTCCTGTTATTCATATAAAGAGCATAGGCCGTAAAAAAATTGAATTAGTCTTAAATATCTAAAAAAAATCAAAGAGATTTCAGTTATGAAAAATTTTAACTTAAATAGTCAGCAAAAATAATCTTACTAAAACAAACTTTTTCCTTTTCTCTATAAATTAAATATACATATTATAAATATTATGTAACAGATTGGTATAAGAAATTCTAAAAGCATGATTCCAGGGTTGGAAAGTTTACACTTATTGTTGTTTATAATACTAAGTAGGTCACATTTATTTGTTTTTTCATAAATTAAATATATTTTATATTTTAGACGGAAATAGTTTGTTATAAAAAATCAAAAAAATAAAAAACTCAGCTTCAGAGCTGGAAAATTTTAAAACTTTTTGGTTTATAAAAATAACCATACAAAAAATCTTTTTCTAATTAATTTAAAATATTTTATGTATTAGAAAGGAATATATTAGTATTAAAAATAAAAAAATGGTTCCAGGGTTGGAAAATTTAAACTTTATTTTTTATATACAAAAGTAACTAAAATTTATTTGTAAACAATTTTGACAATTTCCTGTGTCTTGGAAACCGTAAGAGAGTAACTTTTAAAATTTTCAAAAATCGCCAAAACACCAAAAAAATATCGATAAAACGAAATAAAAGCGCCAATCTCGAAAACTAAATTATATCGCCAATAACCGAAAAAATAGCTAAAATTGAAAAAAATTCCCAAAAACGAAAAAATGGCAAAAATATATATTATATGGGCTAAAGTTAGTATAGTATTACATACCGTTGTCTTAATATAGAAAGGTCCTAACGTTTATTTTCTTAAATCAAGTTTTTTGTATATTTCGATAGAGGAATGTATGGATGAATATCGATTAATACAAAAATTTCGATATAAAAAAAACAATGAGTTAGGGCCTTTCTATACTAAGGTAACGGTATGTAGTGTCCGAACGGACTCCTTTCGTGTGCAAGTAAAACTCGCACTTCACTGAATTTATTTCGGTTTTACATCACATCATAGATGCCATCACAAACGTGATTGTCAGTGTTAATTTGTTCAAATGTCATATCGTTTCATCTTGAGTTACTAATGCGCGTGGAAAGCTTTAAAGGAATAGATTATTCAGAAAAGGTTTAAGTGATTATTAAGTGTTTAGGGGCGTGGATCCAAGTTTTAAAGAAATTTGCTTGCTATAACCCATGTTTAAGGCTATGAGAGAAAACAGCAGCGTTTCCACACCAGGCAAAAAAAATTTTTAATCGCTTATTAAGTAAAAAATATCAACAAAAAATAATATAACAAAATCTGAAAAACGGCTTCGTTTTTTGGTCGTACTTGAGTTAGAACATTTCTATATTAAGGTGACGATATGTATATTTGTTCCTTTTAACGCTTACAAGGATCATAGGGCCTCATTTATTTTTTAATCTAGGGAAAAAGTCATTATTGTTCTTTTATTAACCCCCGACTAAAAAAAGGGGTGTTATAAGTTTGTAGTGTGTGTCTGTCCACGTACAGGCCAAACGGCTGTATCGATTTTGATTTAGCTTTTTTCTGTTTGAAAGGTGACTTAATCGATTGGGTTTTTAGCCATGTTTTAAGAAAATCGGTCCAGCCCTTTAGAAGATATCGCATCTTTTCTAGATGTATTCGGGGTTTTTAAAATTTTTAATTTTTTTTATTATTATATATATCGTTTAACAAAACGTAGTATATTATTTTATTTATGTTTTACAATAGTTAAAATTCAATTAACCCTAAATAACGTTTCCCATCTTTGACCTTCTAAGACTTATTGTACACACAAACACTCTGGACAACTTTTACTGTTGTGTCGTTAATTAAATTAACAATATATGTAATTTGCAATTGTATGTTGTATGTGTGTAACATTTACAATAAGCCAATACGATAGAATATTTAATGGTAGAGAAGTAACTTTAACAAACAGACTGACGACATCAGTTGTCATTAGTCATGACAAGTGATAACTTGATTAGAGAGTTTTATAATAATAATTAATGATTTTAACAAATTTAAAAACAAAGAAGGAAATATGCTAACTTTTAAAATAATATTATAACAAAAGAAACAAAATAATTAATTGATATTTTGTGTAATTAAAAAATTATATATTTAACAAATGGTCTCTTATGATTGATACGAGTATGGTTGCCTTGAGTAATGGCGTATGTTATAAAATTAATTAGCCTAATCGCAAGTGACAACATGGACTTCATGTTAAAACAATGTTAATAAAAATGGAGGATTGTATGCGTTGTCGAAAACAAATGAGACCTTGGGGAAGAGCAATATAATGTCAATATCACAAAATTGTTCTCGAGAGTGGGTGGACAAGTACCAAGTTTTTTTTTGTACTGTATTGACGTGACGTCGATGTTAACAACCCTGGTATATGAATGAAGATTCACTTTTTTCTGCAGAAATTTTGTTCAAAAGTGTTGGAAGGCATTGGATGTGGAAATAGTTGCCATGAATTAAATAATAAAAATTAAATTTTTTTATACCGAGCATTTATACAGCTTTGGCGTTGATTCAGATGATTGGCCTGGCTTCACATATGATTTCTTAGGTTTAGCATTGTCACAACAGAACAATTGTTGTTAGCGCAAGTAATTATTCCATGGAAAAATTACCTCTTTTTACCTCTTTTTAAGTAAAATTTAAATCCAACTTATTTAACTAACGAAAGTAAACTTGTATAGATTTTTTTCTATTAAAAACTAAATAACAATAAAAATAATAATTAATAAAAAAAATTAAATGTCTAATAAATATTAAGTGTCGAAATATCAAATTAATAAAACATCATCATGATGCTGATTATAATAATAAATTAAATTGGCGGGAAATGAAACCGGATTTGTATTTTCTGTATGATTAGCAATACCTTTCTCAAACATTTGTAAGGTTTATTAAATATAAAATTTATAAAAAAATATTAAAAATCAACTTATCCGTTGAGTATTAAGTATAGATTTTATTAGTTTCCTCAAAAAAATTTTTGTGTTTTATTTTTTTATTTTTAAAAATTAAAATTATTAATTCAGTTTTTAAATAAACTCTATAATTATGTCTCCCATTAAGAAGACGTTTTTTTAAGCCGTATGAAAAAGGTATAATTATCGAGTAAGCAAAAGATTTAGAATTATTGTAATATATGTACAGTCATCGATAAAACTATAATAACATATTTGAGGTATAAAATATCAGCTTTGTATTTACTCGCGATCATGAGCAAACCAAATAAAATGCGAATACCATTTGTGTGGTTATTTTAGCCAAAAATATAATAAAAATTTGATTACATTAGCGTACATTTTTGTTTTAATCTTCTATTTGAATAAAATATTTATTAAACTATTGATTCGAATAATCGAATAAAATTTAAAATATATTCGATTACACGCATAAAATTTTTTTATAATTTATTATAAGAACAAAATGTTTATTCGTTGTTCAATGGATTATAAACTTACAATATAATTGAGCCATATCCGCTAAAAAAAACCTTAAGCGACATATTTTTTGAATATCGTTTTTGGATGGAAATCGATTTTCGTCAAAAAATTAAGTTCGAAAATTATGTCGCTTGAGCTTTTTTTTTGGCATTTATGGCACGTAAATAATTACTGAATAAAATAATTTTTTATTCATTATGCACTAAACACGAAAAATAAATTATAAAATTCATTCGATTAATTGATTAAAATTTATAAATTATTTCTACTTGGTTTATTTTTTAAATAATGAAATACAAGGCAAAGTATAACGAATATAAATACTTTTCTATAACATATTTGAAATAATTATATCGAGTATTATTCGATTAAAATTTTTAAAACTTTCAAATGATTGATTAATGGAATAAACTTGAATAAGTCAAACAAGTATTTGCTTGATTTACTATGTGATATTAATTCTTTATTAACGATTTAATCGAATAACCGCATACAACAAATATACACATATTATATTAATCGAATAAAAGTTTTCCTAATAAAATTTTCTGATAAAATTTTTCTTATGAATTTCATCGAATAATTCAATAACATTTAAAATCTACTTCATTTTACTTCTTTACATTCGAGTAAAAAAAAATACTTTTTTATTACCTACATATTCCAAATTATTCATCCTTATTCCAGGTGTCGACATTGACGTCACTTTAACACAATACCAAAAAATGTTGGCTTGCTTAGTCGTTATCTAGTACAAGGTCCTTCCCTAGAAAAAAAGCATAAACCTGCCAACAGTGGTCTGTTGTTTTCGACAACGGATACACAAGCCGCAATTTATTAGTATTGTGTTTAAGTGATTTGGTGATTATACCGAGTATTATTCGATTAAAACTTTTATAGATTTTTAGTCGTAAGAACCTTGATAACTCGAATAAATTATATATAAAGCAACAATTTGTTCAACAAAAAAAAAATAGAATAATTGAATCATAAGGTTAAATTTATTCGATTAATCGAATAAAAGTTCAACTATTATTAAAATCTGTATATTTATTTTTGATAACACAAATAAATTATTAATGAAGAAAATTTTCATAAAATTCATTAAATAGTTGAATAATCGAATTAAATATACTCGATTAAACGAATAAAAATAAGAGTACTAATATTATTATTATTATTATTATTATAATAATATATATATATTATATTATTATTTATATTTGTATATATTTTTGATAACACAAACAAATTATTAATGAAGAAAATTTTCATCAAATTAATAGAATTGTCGAATAATAAAAAAAAATATATTCGATTATTCGAATTAATATTCGAGTATTATTAAAATTTTTTATAATTATTTTTTTTAACTCAAACCAATTATTTAAAAAGAAATTTTTTGTCAAATAAATAGAATTGTTGAATAATCGAATAAAATGTACATAATCGATTATTCGAATAAATATTTGAATACTAATAAAATTGTTATATTTATTTTTGGGCGTACCTGACTCCACCCTACTACATACCACATGACGCTCACTATTATAGTTGTGGAGTTGTGAATTAATCCCCGAAAAAGGCTATTTGGCCCCATAGTGCGCCGTATTAAACACTACGTACGCGAAGCTCACTTTACTGAATTTATTTAAATTTTTATCTATTCAATTAACTAAAACTAAAAATTTAAAGAATCTTTTTCTTTAGCCACTCAATAGAATTCATTCCCAAAAATATTTAAATAGAATATAACAATCACTATTCATTTGTTATTTCCACTTTTATACGAATTGGAACACATACTTATGTACAAACATATGTGTTTAAATTTTTGATTTATTATCAAATAGAGCTTTATTTGATAGACAAAATACATGGAATTTTATATTATTGTTAGTACGGATCAATTTAAAATAGAATTAAACAAATGTGTGCAAATACATTTTAATTAGAAAACTAGAACTCTTCATTAAAAACAATCTTTTTATACACATATTGTTTCCACATTAAAACACTTGTATGTGCTCAAAAGAATATTATGAAACCATTGTTTTGTTTTTTGTTAAAAACTTATATAAAATTTTGTCTGAATTATAATTACGCGCAACAAAATAAACGTAACAATTAGGTTGACAAAAGCTATTTGTATGAAAGTCACACGTATGAGCCCAAGAACTCTCGTTTTCTATACTTAAATATATAAAAAATAGTAGAGTGAAAATTATATAAAAGCCCCACTAAAGCTTACTCCATTATTAAGTCCAAGAATATCTTTTGACAAACTCAGTCAATATCTCAAGAATATAAGAAGAAATGAAGTTTACATTTGCGCTCTTACTTTTAACTCTACTTGCGGTTACCATTAACCAAGGTAAGTAAAATTTATTATTAAAAGCAACAAAAGAGCCAGAAAGCATGTTTATTTTTAATTATAATTTTTCCATTACAATAGTGTTTAGTTCACTGCTTACTAAAGCATATGATGTAAAGGAGAAAGCATTGAATGAATTCTATAAAAAACTTATGTTGAGTAAAGTAACTGGTAGTTTTCTTCCACATCCCATATAGTACTAGTATGAGACTTTTAACACCGATTCAAGAATGCCCCCCCCACCATCCTTCTCATCAGGTAAAACTCTTCTCAGACACTAATGTATACGTTACTTTGACAAAGTTTTTTTTTTAAATTTCTTATAAATTTTTTTTAGTGTTAAGATACACAATATTTACTTTGGCAAAATTTTCACTTTACCAAAAAATACATTAAGGACTAAAAATCTTAAGATTTCAGCACTTGAAATTTAAGTGGAAATAAAATGTATTTCGAACTTTTTCCATGTACTTTTCAAGTTTGAAAATATTTTGAAATAAAAATAAAATCACGTACACACATGTACATACGTATCGCTACCCAATATTTTTTTTAAATCGAAATTTTTGCTTTTTTCGATAAATTAGGTGTTCTTTTATCGAAATATAAAAATAAATCGATTTCAAAAAAATATTGAATTAGGGCCTTTCTATATCATATACCTTTTTTTGTTAATTAGTAAATGTATTGAAAATAAATAAAAAAATTATTTCTTAAAAATAACAGAAAATTATTTCTTAAAAATAAAAGGTGAGTAAAATGGTAAAAAAAATGGCATTATTTATGTCACAATGTGAAAATAATTCGTTCACTCAACATTTTTTTTTAAGCTTGAAAAAGACTTGAATTCAATTGTAATACAAGGCTATATAGAACAACGATGCAAGACTTAAAATAATCTACGTAAAAATGCTTGAAATACATGGTATTTTAAGACTTGAATTGAGCTACTAAAACGGAAATGTTTGAATTGAATTCAAGTTTTCACTGGAGAATGCTTTTTAAATAAAGTGTAAGGCAAGCAAAATTTAACCCTTGAAAAACAATCGTTTTACACTTAATTTGAAAGAAAATTATTTATTGGGAAGTAAGTATACATAACCAGGTTAAAACAAAAGAAACAAACGAAGAACAAAGCAACTTTGCGAGTACATCACAGTCTTCACTTCCCCCATCATTCTTATTTCCCCTCTCTTCTATTAACTCCAGACTTTAAGAATTAAACTTTTTATGTATAAAAGGAGTCATAAAGCAACGCAACTGTAGCCACCTTCAACTATATTTATCAAGTAAAATTATAATAAAAGTTTCAACTCGTAGCATGATTCCAAATCCAATGTCAAAGTTTCATTATTCAAAGTCTAGTAAAAAACTTTCAAATCACAATTGTATTTTTGTACGGTTCTGAATTGCTGGGATTCAGTTTAAGACATTTTAGAAAATTAATAATTTTTTTTACTAATATTTTTCTTTTGCAATGCCAAAGGCAAAATGATAAAAATAAACTTTCAAACTTTTTTCAACAATTTCTAATTTCATAGTTCTTCGCATTGAAAAAAAATAAAATAAGTAAATTGTATCCAAGTCCTTATATATGTGTGAAAACATATACATATTAAGGGTTTTCATGATAACTCTCAAAATTGCCATTTGTGCAATTGGGCAAACTTGCGAGACTTGTTTCATAAAGTCCCTTTTAACCTTCTGTGCAGTAAATTTGAAACAAACGTAAAAAAATTAATTAAATAAAAATAAAATAATAAAATTTAAAGCAATTTTTAATTGAAATAGAAATAAATTTCTATACAATTTTTGACATTTTATTTACGAGAGTGTAAAAATGCACAATTGCACAGTTTGCGAGACTTTTGAACAGTCTCATGAAAACCCTTATTATATTTAAATTGTGTAGAAATGCTTGTACCCGAATTTTGCTAAACGTAGAATTTACAAAATTTTACGAGAAAGTAATATAAATAAAAAGAAATCAAATTCATATAAAATGGAAAAAAAGTTAAATTATTCGGGCATGTTCTGTAAATCACGACATTTCAAATCACGGTGATTTGAAGAAATTAATGAAAGCTAAATCAATGATTTTGTAAATTGCACGATTAATAGCTTTGGAAGTTAGAAGAAAATGTTGTATTATAAATGACAAAAACTTAAAATACAATAAAAACCACCTATCAACTCAGCTATTAATAGTTTACTTTTGAAATCAAGTGATTTGAAATCACCGTGATTTTCAGAACAGGCAGATTCTTGAAATTGATCCAATCCTACTCCTTTTATGGCTTGAAAAAATGTGAGTGTTACCAAAATTGCGTACTAGTGTACAGTGAAAAAAGACATATCGTGTAAATTTTAGTATTGTAGTAAATGGCACTGAACATGAACGATGTGGTTGAATGCAGGACCTATCAAGTAGAGTAACTATAATGTTAATTGTTCCCTCCAATGTGATTCTGGAACCATTCTGGTAACTATACCTAGATATTAACCTAAGCTTAAATGGTATTTATACTTTTAAAATATGAGTGACCCTATCTATGGTTGAGTGGGTAGTATGCAAGCCTGTCATGCAGGAGGTTGTCAGTTCGGATCTCGAAAGAAAATTCTGATTAAAAATTAAATGACATTGCATTTGCAACAATAAAAAAATCTAAGTGTTGGAATGAAATTTATATATAATTTATATTATTCTACACCGAATAGGTCCCTGTGGGATAGTTCATTGACAAGTCACAAGGTTCATACAAATTATCAATTAACCCTATCCTAGGCCATCCCCGTGTAAAAGTGACTGGTCCGCTTCATAGGAAGTGTTAGAACTCGGACTGGTTCCTATCACTTGGGGATTGATCACGTGACTAGTCTTGTGTGAGTTACATTTCTTGCAGGATTTTGTTGAATGTGGCAAAAAAATTGCACGCCCTTTTTTTATAAATTTTCTGGTCTTGTATTAAAAATAAACTTTTTGTAATTAACTTGTAAGAAACTCTTGACATCCTTTACATAAATGTAAGCAAGAGAGGAGATATTCTAAATATGTTCGAATTTTTTTGACACAATTTTTTCCAATAAAAAAATAAGATTTATAAAATTATATATTGGGAAACATTTAAATATGATTTAATAGCTTACGTTTAAGAAAAAATTTTCTGTGGAAAAAGAAAATTTAGTGCAGAAAAAAGTTCGAAAATTTAAAAAAAAATCTGTAGAAAAGAGCTATTTTTTAAAATATCTGTAGAAATAAGTTCGAAAATTTTAGAACTATTTTCTGTTGAAAATAGTTCAAATAACTTCGTGTAGAAAATAGTTGAATTTTTTTTTTAAATTTTCTGTAGAAAATAGTTTAAAAATTTTCAAAAAAATTTCGTTTAAAAATAGTTCGAAATATTTTGTTCAGAAAATATTTAAAACATTTTGGAAAGTTTTTTGTAAAAAATAGTTGCAATTTTTTTTTAATTTTCTGTAGAAAATAGTTTGAAAATTTTGGAAATATTTTCTGTAGAAAGAAATAAAGGCGAGTTTGTTCTAATAATCAAGAAATATTTTTAGAAAGCACTTGGAAAATTTAATAATTGCTCATAGTTATTTTTTTTATTAAAAAAATTTAAAAATATTTGTTGTTTTTAAAATTTTTCAGTGTTTGAAAATTTAAAAATTTTTTTTTTAAATTTTTCTTTAATAAAAGTTTAAAAGATATTCGATAAAACAATTTTACAGAAAAACGTGTGAAATTTATGTCAACCTTTTTTTTGTAAAAACATTTTATAATATTCGAATTTTTATTTACAATTCACTTAAAACTCTTGTTTATTAATCTATAAAATAAAAGCGAAGCGAATGGTCCAAAGCGTTCCAACACCAAAGTACCCTTTTTTTAAATATATGAGATATTTTAAGGAGGATGCTGAAAGAAAAAAGTGGAAAAAAAAGTCCTCGTACGTTGTTGTGAAAAAGAAAAGCGGGAATTTTACCATCTCCGATAATAGTGGATAATCGAAGCGTAGTCACTGGTTTGTTAGACCTTCTTCATAATACAGCAACAACACTCATCGCTACTTTTGATGAAGGAGACTTAAGCTATGTACAGACGGTTGTCAGATCTTACAATATTGCCAGTAAAATGTGCTCAAAATTTCTTACAACCGTATGAACTGACAAATTTTGTCAGACGTCGTTGCCAGAAAAAGCATTGTCAGTCCATTAAAGCACTAGCAGCTGACAACAAATTGTCAGACATCTTACAATCGTGTGAATACACCGTGAAATTATTGCCAGATATTTGTCAGACGTTTTAATATTGTCAGATGTACAAAGTTTATGCATCTGACAAATGCGTCATTGTAAGAGAATTATTTCAATGGGCAACACTGCACACGCTTGATTTTAAAGAAAAAATTTATGGTAAAATATGTGCACACAAAATCATTGCAATTGCTTCTTTATGGTCCATAATAATTTATACATTCACTTTTTACATTTAACACAAACACAAACGATTGATATTTAACAATTTCTAAAAAATGCTTTGAGTCTGGCAACGCATGAAAACATATCTGACAATTTGTGCATATGACAACCGTGTGAGCTGACAATTTTTCGACCGACGATTTTGTCAGATGAATTTTTTGCCAAACAACCATCTGGCAATAAATTGTAAGATTTTCTTACAATCGTGTGAACTGACAAGGAATATTGTACTGGCAATTTTCGATTGCCAGTATATTGTCAGCACATTGACAGATCTGACAATATTGTACGATCTGACAATCGTCTATAGTTTTAGATACAAGTAATAATTCTGCACTAACATTAATAAACCAATGGTGATGTGATGGATCATTTGCATTTTCAGGCGAGTGCGAATGCCCTCTTTCTTCTTTAAGCACATTCCTTATATAGTATTTACACATATTTCTAAAAAATTCCAGATTAAGAATGAGTGCTATTGCGTCGTCTACCGTAAAATGTTTACTATACTTGATGGTGGAAAGCGTTAATATTTTTGTAGATGCAATTGGTGTCACATCTACAATTTTGACAGCTTTTGTATCTCCTCTAAAGTCAAATTGAATGAATTTTTTATTTAATTTTCCAAATACGCATTTATAAACACTTGTGAAGCTCTATTTATTCTTGATAGTTCGAATCAATTCAAAATAAAATCAAACAAATGTTTGTACATATTTATATTTTAATTAGAAAACTAGAACTCTTCATTAAAAACAATCCTTTTATATACATATTGTTGCCACATTAAAACACTTGTATGTGCTCAGAAGAATATTATGAAACCATTGTTTTTTTTTTTTGTTAAGAACTTATATAAAATTTTGTCTGAATTATAATTCTGCACAATAAAATAAACGTAACAATTGAATATTATTTCTCGAATAAATCTTAACAAAATTAGGTTGACAAAAGCTATTTTCATGAAAGGCATACATACATACATAATCGTATGTATGTGCCGAAGAGCTCTAGTTTTCAATGCTTAAATATATAAAAAATAGTAGAGTGAAAATTATATAAAAGCCCCACTAAAGTTTACTCCATTATTAAGTTCAAGAATATCTTTTGACAAACTCAGTCAATATCTCAAGAATATAAGAAGAAATGAAGTTTACATTTGCGCTCTTACTTTTAACTCTACTTGCGGTTACCATTAGCCAAGGTAAGTAAAATTTATTATTAAGAGCAACAAATAAGCCAGAAAGCATGTATATTTTTAATTATAATTTTTCCATTACAATAGTGTTTACTTCACCTACTACACCGCGTGCTGCAAAAGATAATCAAAAGGCTGAAGAATTGGATAAACTCGAAAAACTACTTTTTTTGAATAAAGTATTTATGAATTTTTTCCCACATCCCGTTTAGTACTAGAATGAGTTACAAGACTTTTAACACCGATTCAAGAATGATCCTCTTCCCCCCTTAACTGGTAAAATTTTTTTCAGACACGTAAACCTTACTTTGACAAAGTTTTTTTTTAAATTTTCTTATAAATTTTTTTTAGTGTTAAGACACACAAAGTTTACTTTGGCGAACATTTTCACTTTACCCAAAAACCCAATAAGGACTCAAAATCTTAAAATTTCAGAACTTGAAATTTAACTGGAAATAAAATTTATTTCGAACTTTTTCCATTTACTTTAATTTGAAATTTATTTGCTGGTGGTTCAGCTTGGTCTATATACAATTCATTGTTGCTGTAACAAATCAGCAGTAAACTTCAACCACACATTTTGAATAGTCACAAACCTCTTATCTCATGCACAGACTTTCAAGAAGTATTTGAGTATTCACAAATATATACCAAGCTGAACCACCAGCAAATAAATTTCAAATTAAAATATAATTACGAATAATAAATTTCTTAGATTTTTCCATGTACTTTTCAAGTTTGGAAATATTTTGAAATAAAAACAAAACCACGTACACACATGTACATACGTGTCGTTAGCTTAATATCGAAAGGCCCTAACTTAATATTTTTTTAAATCGAAATTTTTGCATTTTTCGATAAATTAGGTGTTCTTTTATCGAAATATAAGAAAAATCGATTTCAAAAATTTATTGAATCGGGGCCTTTTTATATCATTTACCTTTTTGTTTTGTGTTAATTAGTAAATGTATTGAAAATAAATAAAAAAAAATATTTTTTTTTAAAATAAAAGAAAATTATTTCTTAAAAATAAAAGGTGAGTAAAATGGTGAGAAAAAAATTAAAAAACAGAAAATTAATAGTGATACTTATAAATGTGTTTACCGAAGGTAAATCAATTGTATACACAACAATCATTTCTCATATTCCGTTTCATTTAAAATTAAAGTTGAATAGCTGGTGTTAATAAGAATCTCTACCCAAGTAGATAGACTAGGGTGCTGATGAAGTGCGTGGCTGCACAGTAAAATATCGGTATTTCAACCAGCTAATAAAGTCTAAGTTTATATTTTCTTCTATTCTTCAGAAACTCACATTAATTAATAAAAGTATTTCATTTAATAAGAATTGAAAGTACTGAACTTAAGTCTGACTAAAAATTATTTCTGGTTAAAAAGCGAAGGCAATTGCGCTAAAAAGTTTTGGAATTTCTTACGTCATAGTGCGAAAATAATTCGTGCACTCAACATTATGTTTGAAGCTTGAAAAAGACTTGAATTCAATTGTAATACAAGGCTCAATAGAACAGAGATACAAGACTTGAACTAAACTGTATTAAAATGTTTGAAATACATACATGGTATTTCAAGACTTGAATTGAGCTACTAAAACGGAAATGTTCGAATTGAATTCCAGTTGCTGTTTCAAGCATTATTTAACTCTTAAGTAATATATTATTTTATTTTATAAAATATTTTATAAAATCATATTTTCTATTAAAAATATTTTTATAAAATATTTTATTAAATAAAATTTCAATCTACACAAGTTTTTAATTTTGTTTTTGCTACTCTTTATTTTACTATTATTTTTATTATTATTATTATTATTATTTTTTTTAATATAGCTAAAATGGTGACATGAATATGCCACTCAATGTGTGTGCATAAGTTAAGGAAAATATTATGTGGGTGTAACAAAATGATTTCTCATAAATGAAAATACAAAAAAAAATTAATAAAAATTTAAATATTATACACATATACAATTTTAGCACTTACCTATTTACAACACTCGAAAATATGCTGAAACAATAAATAAATAAAAATGAGTTAATAAAAATAACACAACAAGTTTCTTCTTTTAAATTTACTAATCTTATTGATTGAATAAAATAATCAGAAACACAATATTTCTTAACAAAAAAAAAATTCAATAAAAAATATTAAAGACAACAACTGCAGCAAAAGAAGACAACTGATCCAACACACAATACAATAGAAAGCAAAGAAACAATCTAACTGACTGACGACTGTCTGTATATCTAATTAATAAAATTTACCAATTTACTATGCTGCACAGAACACCAACACGCAACACATACGAGTATTTAATGAGTATCTCAAGTTTTCATATTCATATTCTGTGATATAAATATAAAATGCAAGAATTACTTAAGGAGGCAGCAGCAATAACAGCTTCGATGACAATAAGCACAGATTCACAAAATAAATGTCATTTAATCAGTCAATATGGCGACATCATCATCAATCTTTTGACAAGCTGAGATGATAAGTTCATGCCGGCAGGCAGACGGATGTTGCTACAAACATACACAGACTCGCACAACACATGCAACATTAAGTGCATACGAATATTAATAAAAATAATAAATTAAAACAAATAAATATAAAACAAGAATTATTATTAAACAGCAAACTACAAAACTAACAAAAAAAAAATTTAATAAAACAACAACAAAAATTGTTAATGCCACAAGATGCATAATATAATAAACATACGAATACGAGTATTATGATGCAAGTGCAAGTATTCATTCATTCATTTGAATGTACTAAAGTGGATAGCTTGACTGCAAATGCAACAACCCAGTGAACATTTTATTGACGTGTAAACATCTTTATTCTGGGGGAAGAATCTTTTTCACAATACAATCAAATATTTTGGGTAAGACCGTAAAGCGTTATCAAATCGGTGTGTGCTATGTATGAGTGTAGTAGTGTAATCATACGAACAAGAAGTACAGAGAAACTTAACATCTGCATAGAAATATACTCAACCGAATTTTAAAGCATACATTCAGGAGTAATGTTAATTTTAATAGAAATTGCTTGTGAAGTGTATTAGTGTTGCCAGTGGGAATAATATTGTTAAAAAGTTGAAAAATATAAAATAAATATAAACTTTTAAATAAAAGAGCGTTTAAATGTCAAATATTTGCTTAAAAGATATATAGCAGTCTTTGTAAGGAATTTATAATATTATATTATAACATATCTTCATTACGTACTGTTGCCTTACACTGACGCTGGTGCACGACAATTGCGTAACAATCTCCATCTCATGCCAATTACTATGGGTGAAGATTTTAATACAAATTTTGTAAACTCACAGGCGCAAGCTTTATCAAAATTTTTATTTGACGTTTTCCACTTGCATATGAGCAATTCTCCACAAGCCCCCACAACTAATAATTTCACTACTATAGATGCAGTTTTCCATAGATTTTTAAATACAGTAGAGTCAAAAATTTTATATATTTTATTTTAATTACCATAAGCAAATATAAAAAAAAAAAAAAACATTACGAGATTTTTACACATTTCCCCTCTTTTTAAAATCATTGCCGATTCCAATATTATAAGATAAAAGCACCCATATTCTTGATTCGACAATATTCAGTACTGGTGAGTGTCTTACGTGTGTGAAGATAAATGGCGAAATTTATATCCCAAGACATTAACAGACATTTGCATTAGCAGAGTTCTGTTAGCATGATATCACAGCTCTTTCTTTATTTTTAGTTTATGGTTGAGTAGTTTTTCAAATATGTATATTGTTACGTTTTAATCTTTTAAAACGCTTTATCCGTGGACTCAAAGACTTGCAAATGAATAAAAGAACCCAGTGTACTAATTAGGGTTAATACAGACACTTTATTTACTAACTGCTTTATTCATAAAAAATATTTCTGTTTTATAAGAGGTTAATAAAACAAATTTTCTATGGAAATTTGATTAATAAGCCTTTTATAAAATCAAAATATTTTTTTATGAATTAGGCCCAAAATAAATACACTTAAACTAATCAAAAGCTTAAATAAACATGCAACTTAAATTCGTTAAATTATTCACAACTGGTTGCCACTACGTCTACCCCGCTTTTGTATGCAAATATCTCGCACATCTGGTTGCGCTGATCTTGTAGCAAAACTCCCTCTCTGTTGTTTCTTTCCAAGATTCAGTCTACCGACGCTCACAGTTGATACAACTATAATGACTTACTGGATTTACTTTCAAATACTTATGCACAACTATCAGCTGCGTTGTTCACTTTACTCTTCACCCAAGACAACAAGACTTCACGATAGACTCATTCAATTATCTGCACAAAAACAACTTTATGATCAACTGCTAGACAATTGAACTGCTAGAAGATGCGCAACTATTTTCATACTTCACACAAGGCTTCCAGAATGTGACATCAACGTCTAGACAATATCAGCAGCATTTCCAATGCTTTATATATATATGTTTGTACGTGTATACGTTATAAAAGAAGCAATTTGTGGTGGTTGTTTGCTTTATTCTTATTTTTGTCCGCACAACCATGTATATGAGTGTGTATGTGTATCTTCTTAACAAGGAGAAACTATACAATTATTGTTGTTTTTATAGTTTTTTTATGTTAATTAGTATGAAGACTTCGGCAATACAAAATGTTTGTTGGGAAATATAAACAAGGAACAGCTATACAATTATTCAAGAGAATGCACTCTTTGGGGGCGAAGTTTTTAAGCATGCTCAAGAACTTAATATCATGGATTTCAAGCAAAAAATAAAATAAATAAGTGATTCAACGCCTTCTTTATCATTTACTACAAGAAAATGAATAATTTTTAACGCTTTTCTATATCCTCATAAATTTTATTGAAGTGATGAAAATTAACATTTAGAATGGTTGAAATTCAGAGAACATTAACTGGTTTAGTACTGATTTAAAAAAAAAAATTTAAACCAAGAAGAAACTTCTTCGAATCCAATATTTGGATTCATTAATTTTAATGAAGAGCAGTTTACTTAAATTCCCGCACAAGAACATAATATCCAATGACAAGCTAATGTAAAAATCATAAATCGAACCAGTTTATCAGCACTTGAAACCCATGTCACATGTTTATTTTTTTTTGTTTGATGTGTATAGAGCATCATACAGTTTTAATTATTTTCTATAGAAAGAGCGCGTTTTTTAAATAAAATCAAAGGTCTACTAGATTTTTGAGACGCAGCAAGCCATTTCGTTTTCTTGGTATATAAAACTCATAGATTATAGCAAAATAATTGAATACTTTTACAGCTCTGCGAATAATTTAACAGAACAGGTACCAAAAATATAACAAATATTTATTGATATATACAAGTACATATGCAAAGAAATATAAAACACGAATGGGTACGTGCAAAAAAAAATACTATCGTTAACAAACATCAACTTCATTATCATCGCCATCGTCATTATCATGCTGTTTAATCAGCATTCAAAATAATATTTGTATTAAGGTTTCTGCTTAACTATTTTCGTTTTTATAAAGTAACACGTAACAACAACAAAATTCAGCAATAAAATTTATATGAATACATTTTAAAAAATATTCTTTAAATGTTCACACGTTATATGGAAACATCTTCAATAATGTATATAAATTTATTTTGTTTAATTTTTTTTTGTTTGCTTGTTTGTTTAATGCCATCTACTACTATACATTTTTTTATAACAAATACAGAGTGTGTTAAAAAGTCAGATTTGAAAAAAAAATTATATGGGTTTCTAAATATATGTATGTATGTTTAGTTCTCCATACATGAAAGCTATTAAATTAATTAATTTTAACTAAAGGAGAATATTTTGCTGTTATATCGTTTACATGTTTTTCGTATTTGTATAATTAATTTATGTTAATTTTGCCATTGAACAGTTAAAATCATAACAATATAAATGTATGCATCAATCAATAAAATTTTATTTGTTTTTTTTAACACAAAAGTATTCACACTTCAAAACAAACAAATAAAACGAGAGAGATAAAATAGATAAATAAATTATAAAAAAAAGAAGTTTTAACGCCAGGCAGGGTGTTAAAGAGTTATATCATTATTGAAAACAATTTGCAAGCAATTATATTTTTTTTGTCGCTTGTAATATTGAACCTTAAACTTGGTGTATCCAGTAGCTTTTAATTTAATTTACAGCACAGATAAATTTTTTTGCATATATAACTTTGCAAACGTAACAGTGATAGGCAATGAATCGTTCTTTCGCTATTCATACTGACTCACGATATATATATATATATATATATATATATATATATATATATATATATATATATATATATATATATATATATATATATATATAAGTGAGTAGACATAATTTAAACTCAACTATGTACTCTGATTTACGCATACTCACGATGACATTGATTTATAAGTCTAGGTTGACATCATAGCCATACCACACTCACACTCTTAAATCTCCTCAGTTTGATTTATAATTTCAGGAAAATACTTAGACTACTCACATTGACTCAGCTCACTTAAATCATGCATGTATGTTTATTTAAAAATTAAATCATTAAAAACTTTGCAAGTAGTATACAATATTAGTAAATAGGGTTGTTTTTCAATTCCTGCAAAAAAAACAAGAAAAAGCAGCAGAGAAATACATTACCTCATAGTGAGAACTTTAATTTTCGTAAGATGAGTAAGTCTGAGTTCAAACTTTCAGGTGAATCTGATTCATAGACAACATTGCAATAAGTATGAGAGCGAATAAATAAAAGAAATTATAAGTCATGATTCAATTCTGCTCACTTTTTCACTACTCATTGCTGTTCTCTGAAACGTACTAAGGAAAAATTTAAAAAGCACTAAGTTAGTGAGTTTTCTTATTTTTAAGTTAAACCTGAAAATTTCGTAATTTGAGGCATCAAAAGCACCAAAAATATTGTCAAGAGCACTAATTCGATACCAACTTTATTCTTCATCGCCGTCCTGGAAAATACATTCCACATCTACTCATCATAAGCTGTGGAAAAATTCAAAATATGGCAACTTTGTCGACTGCTATACTCCTATAGCACTTTGCCATTTATACCCTTTAATTCGCTACCAAATTCATACTTTATCTCAGACCCCGAAAACACTATCTATCGGCGAAGACACAACTAGTTTTTATTGCAGTTTCTTATTGCAGATATTTTCTCCAATATTCTTAAAGGTAGAATTACTGAAATAATATCGTGCTGTTGCGTGTCAGCTGACAAAATCCGTAATATTTAACAAGCATGTTGATGCTTATTGAAAATGTGTTGGCAACGTTTGCTACGTAAAACTCGACAGAAAATAGATTTTTACGTAGCAAACGTTAACTTATGGCTTACATACGCACACACACACACGTATAAAGCAAAGTAACAGCTGACATTTTCGCTGCCAGCCTCACGTTTTTACTAACTAGCATCTTAACCAGTATCTTATATTGAATACGTACATATCTACTTAACATAAATTTCTATTTTTATATCACCCGTGTGAAAATGAATACGAATTTAAAAAATATTGTTTGTTATGAATTCAGCAGTCCATTGATGAGTTGCTTAAGCAGCAACGCAATGCACTTAGACGTGCTTAACCAGCAAAAAACAAACTTTTCTATTTCCTTCTAACTTAAAAATAAATATACGTACATACATACATGACACTGGCTACCTTCTCTTTAACTTTTAACATTTAAATATATAAAACAATATTTTATTTTATTTTTTCATAAAATTATTATTGAACTTTTAGCTTAACATACGACTTTGCATCAGATAATACGTATCAAAGTTTGATTTATTTGTTGTGCCTGGCATAATGTTTTCTATAAAATGCATGCTAATTTTCTTATGCATAATTAATATTATGACATGTAGTATTTTTAATGAAATTGAAAATCGATATATAGAAAATGCTTCACAACATTTTAAGGAGAGAAAACATATCAATGCATATTTCTAGTTTCAGTTTCTAGATTTTTTTCATTATGCATATACATAACAATAAGCAGTCTTACAGTAAATAAATATTTTGGTGAATATAAATTTTAAAATGTATAAGCTTAGACACAATGCGGCGTGTTTAACAGAGATCTGTTATTAATGAATAGGTTTCTGTTGAATATTAAAAATTTAGTTTTTCTCACAAAACGAACTTGATATCAGCTTTTTTATCAGCAAATTGAACCAGAAAATTTAAGTCGAGTGCCTTTTCAATTCCTCCAAATTTATTTAGATACAATATTTAATACTTCCAAGGACACGGGAATATCTGAAATCATAGTCATAATATTGATTTTGTAAATTTTGTTTTTAATAGAAGATGGGGAGAAAAAGAATATTGGTGGACACTCTTGGACGACGTTGTTACATTAATATCAAATAGTCCAAAGTCGTAACATTTTTTTCTAGTAATTACAGCACAATTTCTAGAAGAAAAATTTCAACTTAAAAATAATTTTGGTATTTGTATTTAAGTTGTAGGAGATGGGGCAGAAAAATAGTCTTTTCTTTTTCGATGAGAGGAGAGATGAACATCTTCCAAAATTTTCAAGTTAAAAGGGATTTTGGTCATATTTTTTTTAATCTTAGGAGATGAAATATGTTTTTTTTAGTAGTTACCTAAATTATTATTTTTCTCCCTACACCCTACTATTTTACAACAAAAATAATACGATAAAGAACAAAGTCCTTTTTTAACTTGAATTTTTTTTTAATTGTATTTGAATTTCTACGAAAACAGGAGTTTTGTTACTATTGCACAGTTATCTAGAGAGTTTTTTCCAACACAATTATCTCCTCATCTTCTATAAATACTGGAAAAAATTGCCTAAATCCATATTAAGACTGCAGGTTTAGATATAGAATTTTCCCCTCCTTGGAAGTATTAAATATTATATCTAAGCAAAGGCGGCATAGAGAAGAAACTCAGCTTTAATTTTCTGGTTCAGTTTGCGTAAAAAAATATGGTATCAAATCAAGTCCATTTTACGAAAAGAAACAAATTTTTAATATTTAACAGGGGTAAGTTTCTTTCTTAACAGAGCTCTGTTATATACAATCGGTTTTTCTTTACTCATAACTATTTCATTCTTCTTTTCGCATATACAACGTTTCTAATATTATCTATTCATCTAATCGATAAATAAAGTTGCGTAATAACTATAAAGTTTAAAGTTATTTCTCCCGAATCACACAATTGTATACAATAGCTAATAAAATGCATAATAGCCAGCCTGTGAATAAGTATATGTATATGTATGTATGTGGACAGCATTTAAATTCAAAATGGACTTATTCATAAAAATTATTTCATGTTTACAAAATAATTCAATATCAATTTTTATAAAAAATTTATTTTGTAAACCTTTTGTAAACTAAAATTTTTTTTATGAATACCTGTAAAAAAAACTTTCGATGTTTAATAAAAAAGCTTTTTAACATTTAAATGTTTTTAACATGATTGCCTAGGAATTTTGCTTGAACTTTCAAATAAAAAACCTTTTGGTTTTATAATTATTATTATATTTTAACAGAAATGCTTAACACTTTGTATCAACAAAAGTTTGGGAATGCAGCACGCTTTCAGGCGCTAGTGTTAAAAATAATTTTAGAGAAAACGAAAGACTTAAGAAACAAACTATTGAAGTCATTATGAGCTGCTGGGATGGGAAACATCAATTACCATTCAAATCGATTGCACTACACAGAAACCACTAATTTTCCATTTCAAACACAAAATTCTCTAAATCAAATACTAATTTTTTCAATTAAGGTCCTACAAAGAAATTTGTAAATTCAAATGCAAGATTTTGTAATAATTTCTTTGAAAAAAACCCCGATTTTTTCAATCGACAGATTGTCTGATTCAACAAAATTTTTTAATCAAAATAAAAAGTAAAGAAAATAAATAACTGTTGTGTACAGTGTGCAATTTCTATATTGGAACACAAATGTTCTCTGAACAATTTTGTTACAAGTATTACTTTATATTAATTGTGTCAACTAGAATTTTTCACTCCATATTGTTGTTTGTTTTGATTAAAATAATATTGGATCAAACTATTTATTGGAATAGTAAAAAATATTTACTGAATCAAAATTTTATTTCAAACATACTTTTACTTGAAAATTTTTTGGGAATAATTTTTTCTGTGTAGTTTACAAAATTATATTTTTTCATGTGCATTTGATGAGAGGTAATTTTCCTTATGTATTTTTTTCGCTAAATTCGAAAATCAAGGTTAAAATTTTTTTGGAACAATTTTCTAAACATAATTTTTTAATTTTTTCGACCTTTTTTCACTTAACAGATTACAATCGGGCTAAAATGTCTGATTGGATCACACTTGGTATTCAATGCAAGGTATTAAGATGAAGAATAAAAATGTATAATCGACTCTTTGATTGGTGAGGCGGTTCAAGATATATCAATGAAAATAGGGCACATTTTCAAAAAATCTTATTTTTCAGTGATTCAATGTAGACAGAAAAGTACAAATCGTAAAAAAAACATCTGGTTTCTGTTAATGTACGTAAAGATCATACTTTTACGTAAGAAATAAGACCAACCAGAAGAAAATTGACCGAAAAATTACAAAATTATAAGCAGTTGCTTCAAATGTACATTTTCAGTGTAAACTAGTGTTGTTGATGTATTAGCAAACGATGTTTCGTTTGAATTGTTAAAAAATGTATGTGTCGAGATTGTTGCCTGATAAATTTTGTTGTTGTTGTTAACAAACGAAACAAAAGTAAAAATAATTAAAAATTAAAAAATGTATCCCCATATGAAAAAAAAAAATAACGTGTGCTTCAGGTGTACGTTAAAACCGGTTTTTGTATGGAAATTTAGTTTTAACGCACACTTCAAGCAAATGTTATTTTTTTTTTGCATATTGGGGTTGGACTTTTTTGAGAAAAAAAATATAGGTATTTAGTCATGAATTTAAAATATTGTTGTGACACAACCAAATCTTTCAACTCTGTTAACATGCCTGCACTCAGGGAAAAGCTGCCACTTAAAAATTATAACGCGTCACATTAATTCAATAATTAACAATATAGTAGAAAATGTATATTTAAATACTTAAAAATAAATAAAATTAATACGCATACTCATAAATTAATAACTTTCCATATTGAAATAACAAATTTCAACAAGACTAGACTTTCGTCAGTGTTTCTTATTAATTCAATGTGGGGTTTTATTGATTTTAGGCTATTTTTTCTCTGGGTGTATTTAAATTTATTTCAAGGATCAGACTAAATTAACAACATGATCATAAAACCACGATTATGACCCCTTTCGCACACTTTCTATATGCCTCAGACGAAATTCTTTATACGCATCATTTTACGGCATTACCGTACTTTACTATATTTTTTTCAAGCAATGATTTGATTAGAGGGAAAGATTTATACCCAAGCATATATCAGATTGTATGATAATTTTGCTTATACATTGCAGCGCTAGATTTGAAAACAAATTGCCATGTGTTGCTACATAAACCCAAATGCATTTAGTAAGTTGGCAAACAATTCTATTCCTTATAATTTGGAACTTTGAATTCAATCAAGTACACATTAATAACACTGGGCAACAGTTTTATGTTTTTAATGTTTGAATAAAATTAGCCCATCCTAATGTATTTTTACGTCATGATTACGATGGTTTCATTAATATTTCCCTATCAGTCCTACTTTTACAGATATTGTGAGATTAAACATTTGAATAATTTACACCACTTTTTATATTTTATACTTTAATTTATCGCAAATTGTTCTATAAGCATAAAAAAATACTTTCTGGATTATTAATCTACACAAAAATCTCTTTTATATACATAGAGTCTCATTGATGAGTATATCAGGATATCGTAGTGTTATTGTAAGCATGTTAAAAATCGTGTGTTTTAAATTAGTCCTAAAAAATTTTTGTATAATAATTTTTTTTTTACCTAAAACAAGTAATCCTTATGTATTTTTTTCACTGAATACGGAAAAAGCTTTATTATTTTTCTAGACCTTCTGCAACTTTTGCGTTAAATTATTTGCAAAACATCCTGGAGATGCGCGGCATCGATCCCCGTACCTCTCACATTGCTAAGCGAGCGCTCTACCATCTGAGCTACATCCCCAAGTTGAAATATATACAACTTTCAGTTAAATTTATTTGACAAATCTTAATTAAATCCTACTATTAAGGAGTGCATATACAATCGTGTCCTAAAAAGTTTTACAAAATTCATAATAACTACTAAAGGAAGTTAAAGGACTCAAAAAAATGCCATGAAAGACTGAATGATAAGTTGAAAAAGTTGATTATATATTTTTTAACGAGACATAACTTGTATATCGAGCAGGTGTGGAAAACTGGAGAGTATTTCAATTCCTTTTAAAATATAAAATTTTTAATGAAAATCGATGGAACTGAAGTATTTTTATTATTATAGGGCCTCATTTTGTTGACGAATCTTTTTTTTTGTATTTTTTTCTTGTAATTTAAATTTTTCCATATAAAATTTGTCAACACTTGGCGTTGAGTTTTACAAAATTATGCCCATCATTTTTTATTTAAATATTTTATTATTTTTTAAGCCGTGCCAAAATGAAAGAGAATTTAAAAAATTTATATTTTGTTGGCTTGCATTTCGTTGCTGCTAAGCAACACATTAAAAGACTTCAAGTACAATTCAAAAAAGCTTAAAAACCCAAAATTTTTAATAAAAAAATCTCTCAATAGATTATTAAGAGGTTTTGAAAGCTTTCTTGCATCGTGTGTTTTTCTTAACAGCAACGAAATGATTCGGGATGCTAAACCAACAAAAATTTTTTTTTCCTTTCATAGTACGAATGGAGGTCTTCAATATAAATTATAACACAACCACCATCACTTAACTAAATGTGTTTAAGTTTCAAACAACGTTTTTTATAAATTAATAAATTTTTATAACTGAACTTGCCCATCCAAACTTAAATTTTAACCAAAAAAAAATAGAGTAAAATTTTACTTCAAAAAGAATTAATTCTGATTGAAATATAAGTGGTTTAACCAAATTTAACAGTACTATTGAACTATTCACCCTGAATTCGAAATAATAATGAAACTAGAACTATTTCAAATCCCACAACTTTTCTCTTACAGTTTTCTTAAAATATCCTTTGGAGATGCGGGGCATCGATCCTCGTACCTCTCACATGCTAAGCGAGCGCTCTACCATCTGAGCTACATCCCCACTTATGCTGTCAACTGGACTTTTAAATATAAATTTCGCATATTTAAATATATGATTAAATATTACAAACATGCACGTCAATGTGTGCAAGTGTAGATCAAATTAAGTTCCAGTTTAAAAGTGTTTGGCTGAAAGTTTGTACAAGTGTTGCATACTAATGCCATCATGTGACATTAAATTTGATTGATCAATTGCGCATGTGGTCTAGTTTTTTAAATGGTTTTCAGTTAGTTTTTGTAAATGAATTTGCTGTATTAAACATTGTTGCCGTTTTCTTCAAAGGAATTGTCATTATCTTAAAGACATTTTGAAAAAAAAAATTCATTGCTTTTTTACGTTAAATATCTTTTTATTTATAAGATAGCAGGCAGTTGGTTTAAAAAACAATATATTTTGAATAACAAATTTCAAAAATTTAATTGAGGATTAGACCCTTCAATATCCCTCCACTAATCGCAGAATATAGAAAAGATGGACTGTCGATATGATAACACTTAAATGAAAAAAATATATTTTTTACAGCCTGTCCCATGATGGCGATAGAAAATTTTCGATCGATTACTTGTATCTAAAACAAAAATAATTTTTCTTATATTATTCCTCATTCCAATACAAGTTGTCGATCAAATGTTTTCTGTCGACACATCGTGGTACAGCCGGTTAATTTTCATAGTGATGTTAAGATGAATGCAGTACAAACACTTTTTCAAAGCGTTTTGGTTTGTGGGGAAATAACAAAAACTACACCCAAAGAAAAAACAGCTTAAAATCAATAAAAACCATACTGAATTAAAAAGAAACATAAACAAATGTCTAGTCATGTTGAAATTTCTTATTTCAATATGGAAAAATATTAATTTACAGTATTAATTTATTAATTTTATTTACTTTTAAGAATCTCAATATACATTTTCTATTTTTGTTGTTATTTTTAAGTTGCAGCTTTTCCCTGAGTTTATAATCCTTCTACAAACTAAATTCTGAAAACCTTATGTTAAGTATAACAAGGAAGATGCATTAACGTAAATTGACAGTATTGTATAAAGAACAGCGAACTTAACATCGTGGTGCTCCAGCAAGTGTCTTAACTTAACATTGTGTGTGTAAAATATCTTGATAGCAATGTTAAGTAAATAAACTGTTTTGATTTGATAAATATTGCTTAATGGTTACTTTTTATTTAATTTGCCCTTTAGAAAGTAAAAAATTAGCATTGGGTGGTATGAATAAAAAAAAGTATTTGCTTTTTACTTAAAAATTTGTTTAAAAAAACAAAAAATACACATAAATTTTTGGTTTTAAACAAATTTTTAAGTAACAAGCAAATACTTTTTTTTATTCATATCACCCATTGTGTAATATATTTCATAACCTACAGCATACTAAAATTATACAAATTGAAAAGCCGAGATCCGTGTTATAGTTCAAGACACCATTTAAATATTTTCAAATAACCGAAGACACCAAATTACATGATTCTTTTAATTTATTGTATGTTTTCAATTAGAATTGCAAAACAGTTCAAACTATCGAAAGATTCAAGTAAATTAGTTTCAAAATATAACGACCCAACCGTACTTCAAATATATGTAGATACACTTTTTTTCAGTGCAATATTACTAAAACACTTCTATATTCAAGCATTTCCACTGTCTTCTTTGCCAAGGAATGTAGGCCTCTATCAATCTTTTTCAAAACACGCTCATAAATTTTGGTTACAAATGAAAACTAATCTCTTAGTAAACTCTTGTAAATGCCCTTTTTTCAATCAACTAGAGGGCCAGAGGGCTGCTAAGCTCCTCCTGAGATTTTAAACAAATATCACCTCCACTAGAAAAGTGCAAGGAAACTAAAGACGTTGGAGATGCGGGGCATCGATCCCCGTACCTCTCACATGCTAAGCGAGCGCTCACGTTAAAATATATAATAGTATATGTAGTATATTGAAATGTGAAATTAAAAGTTAAATTCATTGTTATGAATACCGTGTCCTACTAATGTTCATGAATTGAATACTTAATTCCATAAAATTTTTTTCGTTATTTAAAACTATTTTCGCTTGACAATAAATAAAATATAATTAGTTTTTCTAATTTAACTAATTGTATGACTGCACTATCAAAAATAAACAAGATATGCTTATCATTCAAAATTAAGACGATTGAAAAGGCAACAAAATTTTACCTGTGAATAGATTTATTACTTATCAATTAGAAATAAAAGAAGTAAAGGATACGTTTGCAATAAAAAAAAGGTTCAACTGTCTGGTCAAATTTTAAAAAAATTACTTACACAGAAAAAAGTATTCACCAATTAATATTTTCAATTATCAAATTGTTTACAGGTGAAAATTTAATTAATAAATTTTTTAATTGATACTACAAATATTTTAATTAATATTACAAAATCATTCATCTTACTTTTTTGTGTGTATATTTCATTCACTTATCTTCCAGTTGAACTCGAGTATTTTAATGCGGAAGTCAAAATATTGATCATTATTACAATTAATTCAAATCATTTAATTTCGTTAAAATATTTTGGAGATGCGGGGCATCGATCCCCGTACCTCTCACATGCTAAGCGAGCGCTCTACCATCTGAGCTACATCCCCACTTAATATACACAGATTTTTGCTTCCGTTTCAAATTTTGTTCGACTACAAATGATTTCGTAGAGAAAATAAGTATCCCTGATTGGACAAAGGGTTCTCTCGCCATAGAAGTTTATTGCAATTTAAAAGTATTGCAAATGGGTTTGAATATAGAGAAGAGTTTTTTGGACCACGAATGAAGTCCATATCCCCTGCATATGACTTATATCTAGATTATTTGGTCGATGAACTTGTTGCAAACAATTCAACGTCTAAGACCTCAATATCTGTTTAAGAAAGTTGCCTAGAATTATTTTACATGATTTGTAATCCCCATAAGGCTCTTGTCTAATCTTAATCTTTTCCTGTTTTCGAATATTTTGACTTCTATATGCAAAATTATTTCTTTTATTTATTTGAGCACAGTAAGTCAAAGTCGAATAGAAAAGTTTGACAAGCATAATAAGGCCCGATATCTATTTTTTATTTGAGTGCCGATTGTTGTAATCAAATAAACAAATTTTCTGATATCAGACACTGAACTTGAGCCAATGATTCAGCAATGTTGAAGTTAAATTTGTTATTATTTTTAAAATTATGAAAATGTATGTACATATTTCTTGATTTTTACAGTTTGTCGTCGAAAAAAAGTATCCTGGAGATGCGAGGCATCGATCCTCGTACCTCTCGCATGCTAAGCGAGCGCTCTACCAGCTGAGCTACACCCCCACTTATTTGCCGAGATTGTTGCCTCCATTGAAAGTTTTGTCTGACTACAAAGGATATCATAGAGAAAACAATAGTCCCTGAACTTCCGAGGGGCTCTCCTGCAGTATAATTTTATTGCATTCTAAAAGTATTGCGAATGAGTTTGAAGAGTATTTCGGACTACAAATAAAATCAATGTTCACTGAATTTTTTTGTTTGTTTAGGACTTAAATCATATATTTGTTGGTCAATGGACTTATAACAAACAATTTAAAACCTAAAACCTCAATATCTGATTGGAAATAGTTGTATTGTCTAAAATTTTGTAATTTCCATATGTATAATGCTTAAGGAATGTTAAAAATTTATTTGTTCTTACACACGTAGGTACATAAAAATGGGAAAATATGCGTCTTGGCTTTTTTACAGTTTATAAAAAATAAATTTCCTGCAGATGCGAGGCATCGATCCTCGTACCTCTCGCATGCTAAGCGAGCGCTCTACCAGCTGAGCTACATCCCCAGATATAAAATACTCCTTTGTAATCCTTTGAGAAACTTATTTATAATTCATAAGTATAAATTATTCTGCTGCGATTTTACTTTTCGTGCAAATGTTTTAGTTAAAGTTTAAAGGAGATATACATATGTTTATGATTTTAATTAATTAGTTAAGTTCTCTTTTTATTGATCATATTTATTTCACAATAAATAAAAATAAATGGCTCCAAACTCAAGTAATCTAATGATTGAATCAAAAAAGTCAAACAATAATTGTATTGAATAAATTAAAAAAGCTTGAGTACAAGCTGTTCCTAAAAATTAATGAATACCAAATACAATTTAATTCTTGAAAAGGCTTAGAAATTTACATTTTTAGCTAAGAGGAAAAACTGGATTATACTCAGTGTGACCAAACATATACATATAAGCCTCATATATATAATACTCATGAGTATTTATTTATCCTACACCCTCGTATGAATTTATGTGTACGAGTATGAAGTGGAAGGAAGAATTTGCTCTGGCTTGTTGAAAACATTGGTGTCCTTTTTGGAATACGCGTCGACCTGGTGAAAGTTCGTGAAAAAAAACTGGGTAAATGTAAAAATTAGTTTTAGGTTTCCATACAAAATTAACAACTTTTAAAAGAGAGCCGAAACGCGTCGAAATTCTCACGCTTATTTCATTCTTAGCATTATTATTTTCGAAAATTTGTTTTCGTTTTAATGGAAAATTTCACTTCTTCCACACATTTCCGAGAATAGCCACCATTAACTAAATAATTAGATGGATACAATTTAGAATTTAAAAAACGTTTTCTTTAAATTTGCACACAAGAATCATTAATGATTTGTGGCCGTATCAAGAAAAAAACTTATTTGAGCTTGAAGTGTACGCTAAAACAAAATTTCCACACAAATTTTGACAAAAGAACACTTGAAGTTCAAAATGATTTTTTTGGATGGGGCCCTTAATAATTTGTAACTTGTAAGGTGATGAATATAGTTCTAGCAAATATTTGGCGAGAAAAGTTTTTAGCACAGCAGGGAATTATTAAACCAGATTTTATGTCACTGATATAGAAACAGTGGAATACCCTTGCCATTTTAGCGTTTTTCTGCCAGCACTGGTGCCTGGAAAGTATGCAAATCAACTATCTACTCTGTAATTCTAAGCGAAAGAAAATGCTTTCAAATTTACATATTACATATAACCATACAAATTCGAATCAATTTCATATGTTTCGAATTACATAGTAAAGCCCTGTATATACTCACTTATATTCGAATAAATACTTAGAGTATTTTTTTTACAAATTTTATTAGCCGCTTGTGCTTTGTAATTTAAAAATATTTTATGAACATTGCCTTTGGTTTTTTATAGTTGCACGTAGTTTTATGTATGGCTTTTATTTTTAGTTTTACACATTTTAAGTGGTTTGACGGCTAATACGCACAGAGTTCTAAAAATAAAAATTTTTTTATTCTCTTATATAGATATATGTATGTAGACGATAGAGACTCCCTTGTAGAATTATTATTGTTTCACCTGCATTGACTTATATGTTGGTGTGGTTGTATATTTCTGTATAAGCAGAAAGTGTAACATGACATTGTTGTTGTTTGTTTGTTGGTAATTTATTATTAAACTAATAATTTCTAGTTTATTCGTCTTGTTTACTAAGTTGTTCTATGAATATACATATATGCATTTCCACAGGAATGTAAACTTTTGGTAGCGTGAGACATGAAGCAAATATGCTACTTTTTTCAAAGAAAACTAATTTTTTTACTTCTTTAACATTACGTAAAATTTTAAGTCTCGTTGTTTGGAAATACGAGGTTAATTGCTTGCGACAACAAAGAGAAATACCCATATACATATTATAGTTATTTTCATAATAAAAACGAAAGCCTTCAAAATTGCCTTACGACTGTTGTTGAAAACATGTATTTATAAAAACAATGCTATGGCCATTTCGAACGAATACATTTCGCCCTTATAACAGAACCTACCTGAATATGTTGAGTTTTAAAAATTATTTTGCTTCAACTGCGATGTGTTCGAAAAGGTAGTTAGGGCATTTTGCGTTCGAAGTCACAATATAATAAATAAAATTAATAGAACTATTACACAGACATTAAGAAAACCGTTAAACCATTTAATGTAAATTAATATTTTACAAGTCAATTCCTTCTGCATACATACACACAAACATCCAAACAGACATATATAGCTATTAGCTATATACATATGTATATGATATATAATTCTGGTTATAAACCAAATATTCTTGTTTCATTGATCACTGAATTTAATTAATTATATTTGGTGTGTTTTATAATATTTTTCTTCTTTTAGTTTTCTAATTAATTTGCATTACAATAGAACTGATTTCGTGTGTGGTGGTATTTTAATAATATTAAACTATTTGATGATTTAATTTAAAAATTGACTAACAAATTATTGTGTGATTAAAGACAGCATATAAGAGTCATTATTGACGCCATTAAATTAAAATATGTATATGTCATGTGACTTAAATTTTGTGATGTTTTAAGGTGTCTCAAAAGGAAGTACAGTCGAACATATCTATAGTGAACTTAGTGAACTAGTGAATAGAGCTGCATTCAACTCGTTCATTCTTTCATTTTAGACACAAACATTTAAACTACTTAAGTTTGATCCTAGCCTTGTGTCTAATATGAACCAATGAATGAGTTGAACCCAGCTCTACTTTACAACAACAAATATTTATATGGCAGCAGTTAAATGATTAAAGGGTGTTCTAAGGCGAGCAATGAAAAATTTTTACATCCTAATGTAATATGGTACATACATAATTACAATTATATATAGACACTTGAAATTTGCAAAGTAAGTGGATATTTATGCAGACTACAACAATTAATATTCAAATTTTAAAAATCTAAATTATAAGGTATTCATTCGATCAGTTAATGTAATTTTTGCTATAGAATTTTATGAACTTGCTATCTCTTGGAAACCTTAAGAGACAAACAAAATCTTTAAATTTTCCAAAAAGCTAAAACTAGAAAACTCCAAAATTAACAAAAAAAAATGCTGAAAATAAAAATTGCCACATTAAAAAAAAACGCTTAAATAAAAAATATGACCAAAAATAAAATAAATCGCTTAAATGCATAAATAGTCACAAATAGTAAAAAGATTACGTAAAACCGAAAAAATCGTCTAAAAGGAAAAAAGCGCTAAAACAATTATAATACTAAAAATAAAAAATTGCTTAAACGAAATAATCGCCAAAAACCTACAAAAATCGCTACAACATCAAAAAGCGCTGAAACTAAAAAAAAACCGATAGAAGTGAAATAAAACGCCAAAAATCGCAAAATAACGCCGAAATGAAAAAAGAGATAAAACTATTATAATGATAAAATAAAAAATCGCCAAAAGCTGAAAAAATCGCCAAAAATCTGTTAAAATCGTTAAACCAAAAAAGCGCTAAGACAAAAAAAAAATCGCTGGAATTAAAATAAAACGCCATAAGCCGAAAAAAGAAAGAAAATGCCATAAATAAATAAGCCAAAGGACTAAGAAAAAGCGTCAAAACTAAAAAATCGCTAAGAACGGAATGAAAAATTACCCTATACAGTAGAATCCCGACTATCCGAACAACGATTATCCGGATATCCGATTATCCGGACTCATCATTCGTCTCAGCTCTAATTGTCGAATTGCCGCCTACGACGGCAGGTTGTCTTTTATTTTGGTGTCTCTGCTCTGCTCGTTTTTTGTTTATCGTATTATCTAAACGACTAAAATTTAAATAAAAATTGACAAATGACAAACATGACAAATTTAAATGTATGTAAACTGATTTTTTGATCTGATTTGCTTTGAAATCGATTTCCCGCATTCTCGATTATACGCAATACCCCTGGTTTTATTTGATCCAGATAATCGGGATTCTACTGTACTTCAAAAATGTACACATCAGGTAAGATATTGGATTATATAAAGTTTGAACACTTTTTAGTGTCAGCCACTTTTCTAAATGCAAGATATCAACAATTTCGAAGCTCAAGGTGTACTCGTATATCAAGACTCACAAGAATCTGTCAAGTAGAAGCAGGTGAAATATTTGGCCTGCTACTCTAAATGCGAACTAGAATTTCAATCGAATATTTGTATTAAACATATAAACAAAGAACTCAAATTCGTTTTTGTTTCAAATATTGATGCTGAATAAAATCTATCGTTTGCATTTAGAGGAATCGTTCATTCCATGATATTAATTGTCAATGGGCATGGCCAGTCCGTCAATATTACGTGATTGCAAGAAGCAACACAGTTTGCCAAGTTGCGTGGAAATCCCATAAGTAGAAGTACCTATAATTTAATACGAAACTTTAATGGGCGCAACCACGCCCATTTTTGTAAACACAATATTGTAACATTTCCAAGGCTCAAGGTGTGTCTTAAATCTTGTAAAAATCGTTGGAGTACAAGCACGTGAAATATAATATTAATTTTTTTTAAGTGAGAGTGTCTGCGACCAATTTTTTTAAATTTAAGGTTGTTGCAAGATTTTTGGTTAAAGATGTGCGCTGAATTTTGTAGCGAAGCGATAAATAAAAATGCATATCATCAAGGGAAAAAGTTAATGGGCATATTACCGCCCACCTCTTTTTTTTTGGCAAAGGAGATAAATGGAAGCTGCACTCTTTTAAAAAATAAAGTAATTTTTAAAATCGATATAAAAATTTTAAAAATTTATTTGTTGTTAGTTTAGCATGCCCGGAATGTATTTTGTTACTGTAGCAAAAACACAAGAAGAAAATTATATAACAAGTAAATTTTTTTAAGCAACCAAAAAAAAATATGCCGATGAATTGATACCATTTTGCCTTTTTGGAGTCGATTAAAAAATTGCTCACACGTCTGACTTTTTTCTATGTCAGTTTTTGTAATGGGGTTTTCTATCACTTTTAACTTCCCATTCTTTGAGTTTCAAGTTATCGAGAGTTGACTGTAAGTACTTACGAAGTGTGTGTCTTAAGTCTTTTGATTTTTTTTAACAGGAACTTGTTTCTAAGCGTTAAAGTGTTCATGTCTAACATCCACTCAATTTGAGTGGCAGCTTAAAAAGCAAAAAAAAAACAATGAAAAACATGTGCTTAACACGCATTTCTAAGTACTTAAAAGCGTAATCGAATTATTTATCATTGTACGAGTATTTGGATGGGATTTCAAATGGATTTATATGGCTTAAGTGTCGTATGTTTTTAATCTCCTAATTTCCCAACTCAGATGGTAGTGGAGTTTTCTAGATTTGTATAAATTTTTTTATTGAATTTGATAGTTTAAGTTGTGTAAAGAGTATATTTATATTTATTTGATATTTACTCCTCCTAGGACTACCTTAGGAAGTCCTTAATACATGAAAAAATTTTATTCGCTTGTTGGTTAAGCAACATTGTTTCTGCTTGAGAAACTCATCATTATTAAATACTTGTGGGTGTAAAATTATGTTTTTCTAAATAAAATGAAATTAAACACCCAACGTCCCAATTTAAGTGCAAAAGAAATAAATTTCTGGAAATCGACTTGAAACCTTAAAAGTGCTCCCCTATAAAACACTTAAATATGACTTAAACACTTTTTCCTTTTTGGCCACCGATATTTTATTTTTAATAGTTTTGTATACATTTATTTTGATTATGCATATCACTTTCAAATATCACCGAAAAACAAACAAACAAACAAACTGACAAAAAGTTTATAAATAAAATAATAATAATAATAAAAATGAAACTTTAAAGAAGGTTATTTATCATCTTGCAAATATGACGGCAAATCCGCTTAACTTGTTTCTGCCTGTTGTTTTTATAACTAATTAACCATAAATAATTCTTTTTATTATTATCTTCCTCCAGAAAGGAAGAGCTTAATTATTTTTTTTTCGCATAATGATTAATTATGTATTGAAAGGCATTTTGTGTGGTTTTGTTTTGCCTTTGTTGAGATTTTACTTCTGTTTTTGTAAGAAGCCTTCATAAAAATAAGAAAAATGGGTTAGTAAGCCACATGTATTAAAAAAAATATTAGTCATAATCATAATCCAGTTCATTAAATTTACAAACATTAGAATTCGCAAATTTTAAAGTTAAGACACCCAATACTAAATCAGTTATAAAAATTCAATGCCTGCATACAATATAGTTTTCCTGAAATAAACACGTTTAAATGAGAAAAAAACACCAAAATTCAATTAAAACTTTTATTGAGTCAATTAAACTTTTAATTAAATTAAATTTGTTAACAAAAATTTAATTGATTCAATAACATATTTAATTGATTTTTGGTTTTCGTTTTTCAAGTAATCGTGCTTATTGCAGGCAATCATTTTTTTTCTGTGTGATATATATTATTAAAATTTGCAGCGATTCAGTGAAATGTCATAACTAAAAAAATCGCCAAAAACCGAAAAATGTTTGCAAATCGAATAAAAGCGCCAAAACTAAAAAAATTAAATAAAAAACGACAGAAATAAGAAAACAGAAAAAAACCAAAAATTGGCAAAACCAAAACTGCCAAAAATAAAAAAGTCCGAAAAAATCTCCACCACCAAAGAAAAAGCGTTAAAGCTAAATACAAACAGCTAAAACCCGGAAAATCGGTAAAGCGAAAAATCACTAATACTAGAAAAGAAATTTTTATTGCCGATTTTTTTTTGGTTTTGAGGTTTTTTAATTTTGGCGATTTTTTTTGGGTTTTTGAGGTTTTTTTAATTTTGGCGATTTTTTTTTTGGTTTTGGCGATTTTTTCGGTTTTAGGCGTTTATCTTTGATTTTGAAAATTATTTTAGTTTTGGCACTTTTTCGTCTCGTTTTTTGGGGATTCTTTTTCGGTTTTTGGCGTTTTTTTTAATTTTTGGAGATTTTTTTCATTTTGGCGATTTTTTTCATATGGGTGATTTTTTTTGGTTTTAGCGATTTATTTTCGGTTTTTGGCGTTTAACTTTGATTTTGACAACTTTTTTAGTTTTGGCACTTTTTTCTCGTTTTTGGAATTTTTTTTCGGTTTTTTAGCTTTTTTTAACTTTTGCCTATTTTGTTCATTTTTGCGATTTTTTTCATATAAACAATTATTTTGGTTTTGGCGCATTTGTTGCATTTTGGCGATTTGATCGGTTTTTAACGTTTTTTTTATTTTAGCGATTTTTTCATTTGGGCGATTTTTTCGAATTTGGCGATTTATTTAAGTGCTAAATTTTTTTTTAAATTTGGCTTTTTTTTTTGTTTTTGCGATTTCTTCGGGTTTTGGCGATTTTTTCGGGTTTTGGCGTTTTTTTCGGTTTGGCGATTTTATAATTTTCGGATTTTTTAGTTTTACCGTTTTTGAAAATTTCAAGAGTTTACCTCTTACGGTTTCCAAGATATAGCAAGTTATCAAAATTACATAGTCAAAATTGCATTAACTGATGGACCGGACCACCCTCTAATTTAAATTTTTTAATATTTTAATCAGAAATAATTCATAGTCAGGCTCAAGTTCAGTAATTTCAATTCTTATTGAATGAAATATTTTTATTAATTAATGTGAGTTTCTAAAGAATGTTAATTGTTGTAGTATATATAAAAATACAACAATTTTAAAAATTTCAAGTGTCAACATACATATGTAAATACAATTTGTATGTATATTACGGAACCCTCAAAATCAGCGCAAAAATTAAAAATAAATTATATAATAATCAATTTCAATGTATTTTTAATAAAAATTATTTTACTAAATAAAAGTAAAATAATAATTTGGAATTATTAGTGCGTTAAAAAATATTCACCTTAAAAACTGTACAGCAGGTTAGATGTTCAGTTACATAGAGTCTAAGCTTTGTATAGTATCGTATAAGTATAGTCCGTATGGAACCCTTTGTGTACAAGTCAAGTCGCATTTTACTAAATTTATTTATTTTTTAATGTGCCAAATTTAGAAAATTTACATTTAAATAAACGGCCTTTGATGTATTCACATAAAAATAAAAGCAACTTCATTAAAAAGACATTAAAACGAAGCATGAACTCTTTTGGTTAATAAATAATAAATGTTTACATTTTTAGAATGCAAAAGACAATACGAGTGGGTCGATTAAAGTTTGTATCTATTAAGAAAAAGAAATAAAAAAACATTTCAGGGTTAAAGTAAAAGAAACATTATACATGAATAGTTTTTTATTAAGAAGTAGTTTATATTCCTCTTCTCATAGAAGACTTCAACATAAAACAGTGGTTTTCGCCTTCTTAGGAAAATCTTATTTCGATAAATATGCAAATATGTTGAAATCTTTCTCAATGAAGGCTTTTAAGGCCAAGTAAATATATAACGAAACAGAACACAAATAATTACTAGCAAATGTATATACATAAATGATTTTATTATTTCTGCCAGATTTCTTGATATTGCAAACATTTAAAAAAAGTTTCGACAGGTTTTGAACAAGTGCAGTGAATATGCTGTTAAGCTTCAGATATGCAAAAATATGCTGCAAACGCTAAAGTATGCAAAAAGTTGCTAAAATTAAAAAAAATGGTCTTTGTGCTTGTGTGTGGCACTATGGGAAGAATTATGCATTTTTTAAGGCTCTATTTCCTATTTATAATACAAATTAATTATTTTTTTCTTATATTACAACCATTTAATTTTTTTAATTATAGCATTCATTTGGAAAACTACTGTGTCATTATGTAGGATTTTATTCAATGAAAATCATCCAAATGCATTTTACTTGTTTCTTAATTGTATGTGACTCAAAAAAATATATGTATACACGTGTATTTTTTCAAAGTGATTTGTGAAGTGTTAACAGAAGAACATGTTTTGAGGCGAATGCCAAAATTTAAATTTGTTACGTATTGCTTGTCTTTTATTTTTTTATATAAAATTGTTACTCATTATTGAAGTTTATGCCCTTTAACTGGTTTTTGTTTCCAATTGATAGATGCCTTGATTATTTGCTATTTATGGCATAAATTTAACCATGTCGCACATTTTTTGGTTTTGTTTAAAAAAAATTTACTTTTGTTGTTATTATAGTTAATTATACATTCTCGTGTTTCACTTTGAACATTTATTGATTGAGTTATATTAAACTTTGGTTAATTGGCAGAAAGAATAGAGAACTCTTTGAAATAACCTTTTTTTATATTTTGCAAAAGACAGTTTATAATTAATGGGTTAATCTCTTCAATAGTGCAGTATACTTTTAAATTTTTGATGTGTTCACATCTATACGCTAAAGGCGTAATTTTTTTTTTCGCAATACAACCACAAATTTTAAGTAAGATCGTAAAGCGTTATCAAATCGGTGTGAGCTATGTATTAGTGTATTAGTGTAATCATATGAACAAGAAGTATGAGAGAAACTTAAAAGCTGAATAGAAATACACTCAACCAAATTTTAAAGCATACCTTCAGGGGTAATGTTAATTTTAATAGAAATTGCTTGTGAAGTGCTTGTAATAGTGTTGCCAGTGGCGATAATTTTGTTACAAATATGAAAAATATAAAATACACATTCTAAAAGTTGGCATCACTGATGGTTATCCGAACATTATCCGAAGCATGCATATCGTTCGATTGATCTCCGAGGAATCTGAGCTGAAGATAGTTTATCCATAATATAACAGTAACTAGCCGACCAGTTGATTTTCGAGCTTTAATGTTTTCATAAGCTCTTCTTAAGCAAATCAAAAAGCTTTTTTTACGCAATAAATTTCTAGAAATTTAATAAAAAATGTTCATAATGTTAATAGGCAAATATTAGTGTATAATTGAACTTAATGCCAATAATATTTCAAGAATACTCAAGTTTACGCTTATACCGATCATAATATTTGGATATTATTGACGTCTTTGGAAGTTTTACAGATACATACATACGTACATATATTTTTTTACTGGGTTGTGATAAATATTACTTGTTTTAGAAAATAGTAGAACAAAAAAACAAATAAAATAACGTTATTCGATAGTTTTGAATTGTTTGAATTCGTTTCTTTGCCGCTTCTTTTTGCTTTTACTCATGTTGTCTTATGTGTAAAAGGCATCAATTCACAGCAGTATCGGTGATATCTATTTTTTCTTATTGCTTACTTAATTGCTTATGTTTATTAAATATGTAAATTAATTCTTTAGTTTTTATTCTTTGTATTATATGGTATTGTTCTTAAGTGCTTTTCTCTTGGCAAAACTTGAATGAAACTTCTTCAGCAGAGACTAAATAAACATTTAAGCATGTGCCAAAAAAAAATATATATATAAATTATAGCCAGAGGCTCATTAACGATATTTGATTAATATTATTTGAAAGCTATCTTATAATTTAAGCTGAAGGTGTTTATTTGTTCTTTCCTTTAATTTTTTATTATTTTGCCATAAGCTTTTGTATTTAGTAGATATTTGTTGGATTGTCAAAGGTATTAAAAGCTAATAAAAATATTCATAAATACATGAATACTGTGCGGATTTTGGGGTTAATTAGATACAAGTGTTATAAATTTTAAATTTTATTTAATTCGCAGTTATATGTTATAAATTGATTTAGTTTTTGTTGACAACATGTAAACTGATACAGGATGGCCTCGTTTGACTCGACTATGGCTTGACACGATTTGCATTTTGGCGCACAGCATTGGAAGTAAAACATAATATCTGTGGGAAAAAGGAAAAAGTGCTTAAGTCGAGATAAGCTGATTCTAAGTTAATGGCCCGCCTGTAATCTTCATATTTAAAAGTACAGCTGGGTAAATTCCGAGCAATTTTTTACGATTTTCCAGTAAGTTATAATAGCTCAAGTACTAGTGTTCAGGCTTGTGTTTATTTTTTGGCCTTCGAGAGTTTTTCGTCTTACTCGCACTAGTTGACTGATCTGCTACGGATTGCCGTATAATCTTGCGGTATTTTTTGGATTTTCTTTAACAGCCACGTTGCTACTTCGAATGTGAAGGCATAGGTCGTGTACAGTCAGTCACAAAACTTTTTAAAATACTGTAAATAACATCTTGGGCATATGGTCTAGTTACTCCACCCATATTTGTGCAACACCATATTATGCAAATTTACTTTGTATTAATATGTTTAATAAATAAATAAGCTTATACTTTTATTGTCTTTCAAATTATATAAATGCATTATTTAGAGTTTGTGAAACAAAATTTTATATAAGAAAACTTAAGACCTAATTTAACTTAATTTACTTAATTTAACTGTAAAAGAATTAAGTTTCTGAAAATCGACTTGAAAGTTTAAAGGTACTCTACAACAAAACAGTAAAAGATGACTTATGCAGTTTTCCCTTATTGCCACAGCTATAATATTTTAAACAAATTACAACTTTAATGTACAATAAAAATGTACATATAGGCACTTCCACAGGAATATCAAACTTTTGTCACGTGCAACACTAAACAAATATGCCTGTTTTTCAGAGAGAAAACTTCTTTATACGTTTGTGTAGGCCATTTTCTACATTAGGTAAAATTTTAAAATAATATAAGCTTCATTGCTTCTTGTCGCACGCGACAAAAAAGTTGAATTTACTGGGGAAATACCCATATGCATGTAAATAAGTTTTAATATTCATTTGAGTGGCTGTTTTTTTTTGTCTTTGTCTTTATGGCACTTAAATTTTACTGTTCACTGAATTTTTGAAAACACAAAAAAAAATTCTGGTAACACTGCTTTTATACATGAGATCATATAATGCATTTCTCATGTCGCATTTGTAACAAAGCAAGACTCTAATATCAGAGGACAGTTTCAGAGCAATCAGCGAAAATTTTTAAATAAAATATGACGTGAAAATTTCATGGGCGCGGTCCCGCCCATTTCTTTAGAAGCAAAATTGTGTCATCTTAATTAGGCTATTAATACTTGTGAACATTTGTAAATGCAGATTAAGCAAAAGCACATAATATACAAATAATAAACTTTAAAGGGCGTGGCCACGCCTATTTTGTTTAGCCGAAACAAAGTCAAATGTGTCTGCAAAATTTCTTAGGAGCCGATAAGGCTGAAATATAAAAAATTTTAAAGAAAATTTCCCAAGGCGTGGCCCCGATCTCTATTTTAAAAGCTGAGTAACATCTAAAGACTAATGAGCATTTCAAATTTTTTAAGTAACATTAGGCTGGAAGTATATAAAATATAGCAGAGCATTTTAAGGTGCGTAGTCCCGCCCACTTTTTAAGCTAAACATTTGAACATCTAAAGACCTTGAGATGTTTTTAAGGTTCGCAAAAAATTAAATGAGTAAAAACTGTTGAAATTGATTATTAAAATTAATGGACGTGCCCCCACAATTTACATTGGATTTTTGCATTATAAAATCCTTAAACGTCTGCCAACCTTCGTGGAAATCATATCAGTCTGAACACACAACTATATAAAATAAGTTTAAGGGTACGTATCCTCGCCCACTGTTTTGACAATAAAACTACATAGACAGCAGATATGCCCTCTCAGGGAAATAAGAAATTTTTGCAACTAAGCCAACATACGACGGAGCTATTAGAAAGTAATTATAAAAAATATAGCTTATTTAAGGACTTTATTTTTATTTTAAAGGTGGTTGTTAGCAATAAGGCCCTAATGAGTGATTGTGGCAGAGGAAACTTTACAATATATATTTGTTTCGGCATTTTGAAACTTTAGGAGTGCTTCTAACATTAAAAGATATTATTTTTAATAGAAGGATTAACCTGGGTAATATTCACAAAATGGGGATGTAGGTCAGCTGGTAGAGCGCTCGCTTAGCATGCGAGAGGTACGAGGATCGATGCCTCGCATCTCCAGGATATTTGTTTTTTATAAACTGTAAAAAAACCAAGACGCATATTTGCAAATTTTTTGTACCTACGTGTGTAGGAACAAATAAATTTTTAACATTCCTTAAGCATTATACTAATGGATATTACAAAATGCCAGACAATACGAGTATTTCCATCCAGATATTGAGGTTTTAGGTGTTAAATTGTTCGTAATAAGTCCATTGACCAACAAATATTTAAGTCCTAAACAAACAAAAAAATTCAGTGCACATTGGTCTTATTTGTAGTCCAAAATACTCTTCAAACTCATTCGCAATACTTTTAGAATGCAATAAAATTATACTGCAGGAGAGCCCCTCGGAAGTTCAGGGACTCTTGTTTTCTCTATGATATCCTTTGTAGTCAGACAAAACTTTAAATGGAGGCAACAATCTCGGTAAATAAGTGGGGATGTAGCTCAGCTGGTAGAGCGCTCGCTTAGCATGCGAGAGGTACGAGGATCGATGCCTCGCATCTCCAGGATACTTTTTTTCGACGACAAACTGTAAAAATCAAGAAATATGTACATACATTTTCATAATTTTAAAAATAATAACAAATTTAACTTCAACATTGCTGAATCATTGGCTCAAGTTCAGTGTCTGATATCAGAAAATTTGCTTATTTGATTACAAAAATCGGTACTCAGATAAGATAAATATTGGACCTTGTTATGCTTGTCATACTTTTCTATTCGACTTCGACTTACTGTCCTCAAATAAATAAAAGAAATAATGTTGCATATAGAAGTCAAAATATTCGAAAACAGGAAAAGAGTAAGATTAGACAAGAGCCTTATGGGGATTACAAATCATGTAAAATAATTCTAGGCAACTTTTTTAAACAGATATTGAGGTCTTAGACGTTGAATTGTTTGCAACAAGTTCATCGACCAAATAATCTAGATATAAGTCATATGCAGGGGATATGGACTTCATTCGTGGTCCAAAATACTCTTCTCTATATTCAAACCCATTTGCAATACTTTTAAATTGCAACAAACTTCTATGGCGAGAGAACCCTTTGGCCAATCAGGGATACTTATTTTCTCTACGAAATCATCTGTAGTCGAACAAAATTTGAAACGGAAGCAAACATCTGTGTAGTTAAGTGGGGATGTAGCTCAGATGGTAGAGCGCTCGCTTAGCATGTGAGAGGTACGCGGATCGATGCCCCGCATCACCAAAATATTTTAACGAAATTAAATGATTTGAATTATTTGTAATAATGATCAATATTTTGACTTCCGCGTTAAAATACTCGTGTTCAACTGGAAGATAAGTGAATGAAATATACACACAAAAAAGTAAGATGAATGATTTTGTAATATTAATTAAAATATTTGTAGTATCAATTAAAAAATTTATTAATTAAATTTTCACCTGTAAACAATTTGATAATTGAAAATATTAATTGGTGAATACTTTTTTCTGTGTAAATAATTTTTTTAAAATTTGACCAGACAGTTGAACCTTTTTTTTTTATTGCAAACGTATCCTTTACTTCTTTTATTTCTAATTGATAAGTAAGAAATCTAATCACAGGTAAAATTTTGTTACCTTTTCAATCGTCTTAATTTTGAATGATAAGCATTTCTTGTTTATTTTTGATAGTGCAGTCATACAGTTAGTTCAATTACAAAAACTAATTAAATTTTATTTATTGTCCAGCGAAAATAGTTTTAAATAACGAAAAAATTTTTATGGAACTTAGTATTCAATTCATGAACATTAGTAGGACACGGTATTCATAACAATGAATTTAACTTTTAATTTCACATTTCAATATACTACCTATACTATTATATAATTTAACGTGGGGATGTAGCTCAGATGGTAGAGCGCTCGCTTAGCATGTGAGAGGTACGGGGATCGATGCCCCGCATCTCCAACGTCTATATTTTCTGTGCACTTTTCTAGTGGCGGTGGTATTTGTTTAAAATCTCAGGAGGAGCTTAGCACCCCTCTGGCTGCTAAGCTCCTCCTCTTCCTCCTTGAAAAAAGGGCACTTACAAGAGTTTACTAAGAGATTAGGTTTCTTTTGTAACCAAAATTTATGAGCGTGTTTTGAAAAAGATTGATAGAGGCCTACATTCCTTGGCAAAGAAGACAGTGGAAATGCTTGAATATAGAAGTGTTTTAGTAATATTGCACTGAAAAAAAGTGTATCTACATATATTTGAAGTACGGTTGGGTCGTTATATTTTGAAACTAATTTACTTGAATCTTTCGATAGTTTGAACTGTTTTGCAATTCTAATTGAAAACATACAATAAATTAAAAGAATCATGTAATTTGGTGTCTTCGGTTATTTGAAAATATTTAAATGGTGTCTTGAACTATAACACGGATCTCGGCTTTTCAATTTGTATAATTTTAGTATGCTGTAGGTTATGAAATATATTACACAATGGGTGATATGAATAAAAAAAAGTATTTGCTTGTTACTTAAAAATTTGTTTAAAACCAAAAATTTATGTGTATTTTTTGTTTTTTTAAACAAATTTTTAAGTAAAAAGCAAATACTTTTTTTTATTCATACCACCCAATGCTAATTTTTTACTTTCTAAAGGGCAAATTAAATAAAAAGTAACCATTAAGCAATATTTATCAAATCAAAACAGTTTATTTACTTAACATTGCTATCAAGATATTTTACACACACAATGTTAAGTTAAGACACTTGCTGGAGCACCACGATGTTAAGTTCGCTGTTCTTTATACAATACTGTCAATTTACGTTAATGCATCTTCCTTGTTATACTTAACATAAGGTTTTCAGAATTTAGTTTGTAGAAGGATTATAAACTCAGGGAAAAGCTGCAACTTAAAAATAACAACAAAAATAGAAAATGTATATTGAGATTCTTAAAAGTAAATAAAATTAATAAATTAATACTGTAAATTAATATTTTTCCATATTGAAATAAGAAATTTCAACATGACTAGACATTTGTTTATGTTTCTTTTTAATTCAGTATGGTTTTTATTGATTTTAAGCTGTTTTTTCTTTGGGTGTAGTTTTTGTTATTTCCCCACAAACCAAAACGCTTTGAAAAAGTGTTTGTACTGCATTCATCTTAACATCACTATGAAAATTAACCGGCTGTACCACGATGTGTCGACAGAAAACATTTGATCGACAACTTGTATTGGAATGAGGAATAATATAAGAAAAATTATTTTTGTTTTAGATACAAGTAATCGATCGAAAATTTTCTATCGCCATCATGGGACAGGCTGTAAAAAATATATTTTTTTCATTTAAGTGTTATCATATCGACAGTCCATCTTTTCTATATTCTGCGATTAGTGGAGGGATATTGAAGGGTCTAATCCTCAATTAAATTTTTGAAATTTGTTATTCAAAATATATTGTTTTTTAAACCAACTGCCTGCTATCTTATAAATAAAAAGATATTTAACGTAAAAAAGCAATGAATTTTTTTTTTCAAAATGTCTTTAAGATAATGACAATTCCTTTGAAGAAAACGGCAACAATGTTTAATACAGCAAATTCATTTACAAAAACTAACTGAAAACCATTTAAAAAACTAGACCACATGCGCAATTGATCAATCAAATTTAATGTCACATGATGGCATTAGTATGCAACACTTGTACAAACTTTCAGCCAAACACTTTTAAACTGGAACTTAATTTGATCTACACTTGCACACATTGACGTGCATGTTTGTAATATTTAATCATATATTTAAATATGCAAAATTTATATTTAAAAGTCCAGTTGACAGCATAAGTGGGGATGTAGCTCAGATGGTAGAGCGCTCGCTTAGCATGTGAGAGGTACGGGGATCGATGCCCTGCATCTCCAGGATATTTTAATTTTGATGAATTCTAAAATAAATTTCATCCTTTGCTACGACATATATTTCTATATTTGTTAGTATAAAAACAGAAAAAATTTTTGCATTCCTGAAACATAATGATATGTGGGAAATGTGGGTTGGATGACTAATTTCGAAAATCGACAGACAGATGATCATTTGAGCAAATATATATTTCTTATTACACGGGAATATTGTGTAAATTAAAAATCGTATAAAAAAATTCTAGACAATTTTCACATTCGCATGTTCAAGTCTTGTTCTTAAAGATTTTTAAATATGTACAGTGACCATAGCTATGACTTTAGTCATAAATAAAAATAAAACAATGCTCATAGGTGGAATAGTCTTAGTCCCAATCACAGTTTCCAATATCCAGACCCATTGGTAATACAGTGGCATCACAATAATCTTCTTCATGGCCTTTATTATGCTTCAAAATATCCTTTGCGGGCGATCACATGATTTAATAAAAAATTAATCTGCGTAATTAAGTGGGGATGTAGCTCAGATGGTAGAGCGCTCGCTTAGCATGTGAGAGGTACGGGGATCGATGCCCCGCATCTCCAGTGTTTCTTTTTTCATTAAAATTGAATTTTTTAAGTGAGAATTAAGAGTAAAATTTTTTACTAAGCACTTTTTCATGAATGCTTGATTCCTAAAAAAATAAAAAAAATCTATGCGTCAGTTTTTATTGAGAATAAGAATAAGGATTTATGCTCCTCACATATAAGAAGTTTAATTACTTTAATCTTAATCTTAATACACAAAACCTCTTTTATGTTGGTAACGATTGTATTATAATATTAAATACAATAGTGAAAAATTTGTTGTTGGAAATTTTCATATAAAAATTAAATACACTATTATACTTTTCAAATGTTTTTAAAATGTTGTTGTTAAAATGTTTTTGAACAGCTCTCTGAGAGAATTTGAATATAGCTTGTTCTTCTTTTTTAATTAAAAATACAAAATACGTTGATACACTACACACATGGTGTTCACAATTAAATAACCGAAAGTATATTTGATACACAAATACGCGATACAAATTGTTGTGAATTAATCACAAAATACAACTCCATTTTGCTTTTTGTGTATTTTTTTTAAATCAATTATGATTAAATTGATTGCTAATCATCATTTTCTAACTAATATCTTCATGATTGGATGATGTTAACTTGATTCTTTGATTTCATAATTTTTAATTAATTCAATAACTTGTTTGATATTTAATACAATTTGATTGTATTTTTTTTAATAAATAAAATTTGTCAAAAGCATAATAAAATCACACGAACATTAGAATAAGCGCATAAAATGAAAAAGGTGTTAATGATTGAAAAAATATTAAAAAATTATAATACAAAATTCAATTTCGAAATACTTTCATATGAACATACATATGTACATATAAAAAATTTTGAATGCATAAACATAACTTTAAGACACCCGAGCAAATCACTCTTCCGGTCATAAGTTTTGATTTGTAATTAAAAATATATAACATATATATTTGCATATTTGTATGTAAGTTTTTGTTCGTAAGCCCGCCTCATTACTTTTTGCCATTCCAGCGCCAAGTTTTTAATTGAACTTCACATATTGTTTTTAATATTTTTGTGATCAATAGATGTTTGAAATACAACTGGCCGCTACAACTGGCCGGTACAACAACAAATACATGAGAATTAAAAATTAAAGGATGTTCCACAACGAGCAACGAAAAATTTTAAAATCCCATGTAATATACATACATACAATTGTATGTACATATGTATATTGATACTTGAAATTTGTAAAATTAGTGTATTTTTATATAGACTACAACAATTAACAGCCTGTTTGTAGAACACGACACGACGTCGATAATAATCGCTAACATGTTAGCATTTTTCTTTTTTTGGTTTTTAGATCGCGACTGTTGACGATTTTAATTAAAAAACGTAACAACTCTCAATTTATTTGGGTTTGTGTAACACGGTTTGGCTCATTATAAATGTCAAGATGGGCGAATGAAAAATTATAATCGTGTTCAAAAAAAGTGCACCAAAATGAATAAATAATGACAATACACATACACTCACATGGATTTTACACAGTTTCATACATATCCTAATTTTTGTTCTTCAAATAACAGCAGATATTTTGAAGAACAATTGATTTTTTTATAACAAAATAATAAAAAAATACATACAAATAATTTTTCATTCAATTGTCAATTGTGTTTTTTCAACACAAGAATAGGGTTACCATTTTTTCAAGTTGAATTTATAATTTTCTATGAAAAAAGATAAATGAAAACAATTTTTGGACATGTTGGCAACATAATGTTTTGCCACAGGGTGGGATATATAGGCGAATTAACGTAAGCTGCACGACAAAGTCGAGTAGCGTTATACAAACGCTTTTCATTACGTAACGTAACATGAAACGGCTCGTCGTGAGTCGCCCTTGTCGCGTTCTACAAACAGGCTATAACACTAAAATTTAAACAAATTTAAATTGACGGGTGGCCCATCAGTTAATGCAATTTTGACTATGTAATTTTGACATCTTGGAAACCGTAAGAGATAAACTCTTAAAATTTTCAAAAACAGTAAAGCAAGAAAATCGCAAAATAATAAAATCACCAAACCAAAACAAAAAAAACGGCAAAAAAAAGAAATAAAAACAAAAACGCCAAAACGAAAAAATCGCCAAAAATTAAAAAAAATTCTAACCCTAAAATAAATCGTCAAATTCGAAAAAATCACCAAAATGAAAAAAATCGCCAAGCAGCGAAACAAATCGTCAAAACGCGAAAAAGGAGCCAAAACTAAAAAAAAAAATTGTTTATATAAAAAAAATGCCAAAATGAAAAAAGTCGCAAAAACTAAAAAAATCGCCAAAATGAAGAAACACAAAATAACCGAAAAAAATCGCCAAGACGAGAAAAAAGTTTCATAACTAAAAAAGCGCTCAAATGAAAAAAAATATCTCAAAAACCGAAAAATCGAGACAACTAAAAAAAATCGCCTATATGAAAAAAATCGTCAAAAATTAAAAAACGCCAAAAACCGAAAAAATCGCCAAATATAAAAAAGATCGCCTATATGAAAAAAAAGTCCAAAATTAAAAAAAATTTGCCAAAATATAAAAAAATCAACAATATGAAAAAAATGCCAAAAACCGAAAAAAATCGCCAAAACGAGAAAAAAAGCCAAAACTAAACAAAAGCGCAACAACCGAAAAACGCTAAGAAAAACCTCAAAACTAAAAAAACGCTCAAAAATCAAAAAAAAAAAAAATCCCCAAAAACGAAAAAAAATGCAAAAACTATATTTTATATAAGCCAAAGTCCGAACGGAAGCCTTCGTGCGCGGGTCAAAGTTGCACTTCACTGAATTTATTATTACCGCTTCTAAGACGAAAAGTATAATATTGGGATAGTTTGTGTGCATAGAACTGCCCTAAAATCGCATTTAATAAGGAGTAAATTGTAGGAGCTGTCCACTTATTTTAAAATTTCGCTCTTCATACCAACTTTTCCAAAACACTAACTTCTTTTCGGTGTTGGGATCCCCCATACAAAAATGCCATTTTTATCAAATATTCTACAATATTACACATTTAGGAGCGAAGTGTGCCTGAGTGAAATACATTTGTTCGTGAACGTACACGATGTGAAACGAAAAATTCTTACGAGCACATCTCTAGTTTAAGGTGCTTCGTGTGTAATTTGTATACCCTTCATAAAAAATTTTAATACATATGTAGGTTTGTCATATTAGCGACCAATAAAGTATAAAATAAAGTATATATATTATGGGTCCTTATGCACAGGGAAGACAAATAAGCGATTTCCGTCTGTCCGTCTGTCTGCACGTGAAATCGGTTTTCCGCAGCTCCCAGAAAAAATAGAGACTTCGGTTTTACACTGATGTGTAAAATGGTTGAAAATCAGCAAAATCGATTAGACGGTTCCAGAGCTGGAAAGCTTAAACTTGATTTTGACATATAAAAGTAACTAGCTAAAACAATTTTTTGTTTAAATAAACTAATTTTATGTTTTAGTACGAACAAAATTAGTGTTAAAAATAAAAAATTATATTAAAAAAATAAAAAAAAACGTTTTCAGAGTTGGAAAGCTGTAACTTTTATTTTTGTTATATAAAAATAATCTACTAAAATAATTTTTACATTTTCGTCTACTAATTAAACATATCTTACATTCTTAAAAAAATAGATTGGTGTAAGAAATCGGAAAAATTTTAAAAAATGATTCCAGGGTTGGGTAACTAGGTCTAACTAATGTTTATTTATTTTTATTAAATAAACTTATTTTACACTTCATTATGAATAAAATTGGTATTTCAAATTTAAAAAAAAAATTAAAAAGACGTTTCCAGGGTTGGAAAACTTTAACTTTTTTTCTTATACAAAAGTAACTTACTAAAACTATTTTGACCCTGTCGTCTACAAATTAAAACATATCTTACATTCTTAAAAGAAATAAATTGCTTTAAGAAATCAGAAAAATTTAAAAGAATGATCCCAGGGTTGGGAAACTTACACTTTTTATGACGTATAAAAGTAACTAGATTTAATTAATTTTTTTCTTTCTCTTTGTTATAATTAAATATATTTTATGTTTTGGAAAGAAAAGTTTGGTATAGAAAATTAGAAAAATAATAACCACAGCTGCAGACCTGGAAAATTTTTGAATTTTTTTCGGTATCCAAATAACTAATTAAAAAAAATTCCATAATTTGCTTAACATATTTTATATATTTTTTAAGGAATCCGAAAAATCTAAGATGATGATTCCAGGCTTGGGAAACTTACACCTTTTGTGATGTCTAAAAGTAACTATATCTGAATAATTTTTTTTTCTGTATAAATTAAATATATTTTATGTTTCGGAAAGTAAAGTTGGGTATAAAAAATTAGAAAAATAAAAACCACAGCTGCAGGGCTGGAAAATTTTAAATTTTTATTGGTATCAAATTAACTAAACAAAATAAATTTTTTCCTTATTTTCTTTTTTTTTCTTCGATCACTTAACATATTTTGTATATTTTTTAAGGGAATAAATTGGTATATGGATAATGCCAGGGTTGGGAAACATACACTTTTTGTAATGTATAAAACTAATTAAATAAAACTGTGTAATAATTTCTTAGATAATTAAATACATTCTATATTTTAAATAGAAATAAACTAGTATTAAAAACCAGAAAAGTTTAGATTATGGTTGCAGGGTTGCAAATTGAAATTTTTTTTGGGTAAAAATATAATAAAAAATAATTTTTTTCTGAAAACAATTAATTTTTTTCTCCCAATTTTTAAAGGTTTTAAAGTAAAGCACCAAGCTGAAAGTATTTATTTCGGTTTTCCTCATGTACAAAACTAATTAAAAAGTTCTTTAAGTTTTTGTCTTTGCAGAAAGCGTTTGCCTAATGTTTGCTTTGTTTTCATGCACTGCATAACAGTCAGTGTGCATTGACTTTTATAAGTATTTTGAGGCTTTTCATTAAATGCAGTTTAGCTTTAAAATGGAACATCGCGAAAAAATTTCTTACGGAAATAAGTTTCAAAGCGATAGGCCACCTAACTCTTACTTGCAGGTGTGATATGATAGTTTCACCTGGTACTGTGTTGGATAACATAACACAATTTTTTAAAGTGACTTATAAAATTTTAAAGAAAAATTAAAAAATTTTTTTTTAGATGATGATGACCTTTTCACATAAATTTAGTGAGTGCACACTGAAGAGCAAAATATGGGCTGTAAGCATCTACTTGATGTGTTACGCCTATTCAAAAACCAATTAGAAAAACAGGAAATAAACAATTTGAAAGTAAACATTAACATGCATTGAATTCAATGCAAAACCAAAAGTATTTTCAACAAATCAAATATGTGAGTGATGCTCTTCAGCAGCTGTTGATTGTAAAACCCACATGCTGATACTCAAGATTAAAATCTGAAAATATTTAACTTGCATAATATTGAGTTATGCACTTGAGCACGCAAGAATGCCGACAAAAATCAATAAATAATTTCAATTATTTCCACTAATCAAAAAAAAAAACAAAGCAAAAATTAAAAATATTTTATAACTTTTTTTTAAATATTTTGATATATTTATGTCAATTTTTTACGCTGCCATATTATCATTTGATTAAGGAAATATTTATTTGAATTAACTAATAGTTCACTAGAATTTTTGAAGAATGTTGGAAATCATTGTATGAAACTATAAATCATTACGACTGTAGACCACTTTTAAGACCATCTAAAGCTCTCTAACTCATCAAAAAAATAACCTTGATATGAAACAAATTTTTTTATATGAGTGTTCATTTCAATAAATGGTGGGTAAATATTTTTAAAATTTTCATCTTAAACTTTTGAATGCTCTTGGATATAACCACATTTAAGGAATTTATTTATCATAACAAAGTGATTGCTTTTCCGCTACAAATAAAAAATAAAAGCTGAGTGTGAATTTTATTGTTAAAGAAAACAAATTAACATGCATTATTGTTTCATTAATTTATATGTATCGGAACAATTTTGTTTTGTTCTTTTTTTTATTAATAAAGTCATTCAGATATCAAAAATCTTCAATAGTAATGCTATTAGTGTTTTTTTAGTTCAATCAATATGATTTTCTATTGTTTATGAATGAAAATGTAAAAACATTGAAATAAGTTTACAAAGTGCTGAATAAATAAACAATACATATTTGATTAAAAAAAACAAAACACCAGCAGTATTTAACCATTAAAGTAAATGTTTTACAACCTCAACATCTCCCCAGGTGCTTTGAAAAATTTTTGATTAACATCTTTTTCATAATAAGCCATATACAATAAGTTTTTTATAATAAATAGGGAAATCTAAGGATTCACTGGTCCAAACAAGCGTAACTTTCAAATTATGTAGAGCCCACTGTTCCTACATGTCCCACGTATGGTGTACTGAAAACAAAAGATTTAAGCAACGAACTCAGTTCTTGGTTTAGGAAAATCCATCTGGCAAGAAATCTTTCAAATATGTATGTATTTAAATAACATGACCTTCTAGATTATATATTTTTATAGCGAAATCTGTCCATATAAAAAAAATATATGTGTATAATCTAACAGACTGTTTACCATTTTATTTTTGAAAATCTTCATGGTTATTTCGAAAGCCTCGATTTTAGAGCCGCTATTTTTAGCACTTAAATTTTTCAAAAATATATTTGCATTTTAAATTTATTATAGTAAGCCTAAAATGTATTATAAAAGCCGCCAAAAAGGGAGTGGTTTATAAACAAGAATGCTCGATAAAAAAAGCAAAAATAAATTTTGTCAAATAAATTATTATTTATTGATTTATAATGAACGGAATATATGCATGTTCATATATATGCTTATGCAAATAAATTATTAAACATGACTCTTAAAGTTTATACGAGTATCAATTCCTTATACATACAACTACTAACTTTGAATAAGAGATAAAATTATGCCTAGCAATCTGGAAAAACTTAAAAAGCTGCTGAATAATATTCAGAGCTATTTAATTTCTTAAATTCTGTATTGCTAAGAAATATTTGTATTTATTTCAAAAGATACTTTTTTACAAAAATTGTTTTATTAAAAAGATACTTTTTCAAAAAAGAAACTTATTTCAAAAAGGTACTTTTTTTAAAAAGTACTTTTTTTTTAAAGTACTTTTTTAACCAAATTTACTTTTTAAAATATAATTTTTGCAAGAGTTAATTTTTAAAAGGTATATTTGTGAAAAAGAACTGAATTCAAAACGTCTTTTTGTCAAAAAGTACTCTTGTTAGACGTGATTCTGTCAAGAGGTACTTTTATCAATAAGTATTTTTGTCAAATGGTACATTTTTTTAAATGTGCTTTTGAAATAAAAAGTTTTATTTACTTTTTTTTACTTTTTTTTAACGATACACCTTATTCAAAAAGTTGTTTTATTACAGAGTTACAACTAATTTCAAAAAGCTATTTTTTTCAGAATTGGTACTTTTTTTTCAAATTGGTACTTTTTTTCAAAGGTCCTTTTTCCATATTTTTTCAAAGGTCCTTTTTCCAAATTTAATTTTTAAAAAAATATTTTTGCAAAAATTATATTTTTAAAAGGTACATTTGTCAATAAAAATTTTGTCAAGATGTATTTTTGTCACAAAGTACTTTTATCAATACGCACTTCTATCAAAAGATATATTTTTAAAGGTGCTTTTTTCAATGCCGTATTTTTTTAAAATGGTACTTATTACAAAAATGTATTTTTTTAAAGGTGCATTTTTTTAAAGTTATTCTTTCAAAAGTTCAACTTTCAAAATGTTGTTCATTCTTTCAAAAGATAGTCTTTCAAGATTCAGAAGATACATTTTATTAAATTTACTTTTTCAAGACTCTTCTTAAAAAGGTACTATTTTCAAATATAATTTTTTTTTTAAAGGTGTTTTCTTTCAATAAGGTACATTATTGAAAAAGGTATTTTTTTCGAAAAGGTACTTTTTTCAAAAAAGTACTTTTATCAAAAATAGTGCTTTTTCAAAAAGGTATTTTTTCAATAAGCTACTTTTTTTCAAAGTGTTGTTTTTCCCAAATTACCTTTATCAACAGGTACTTGTCTGAAAGTACTATTTTTACATTATTTCTGAGGTACAGTACTTTTTAAATGAGGTACTTTTCAATAAGTTGCTTGATTCAGAAGATATTTTTTAGTTTTCTTCTGACAAAATGTACTGCAATTAAAAGATTTATTTTTGAAAAGCTATAAATTTCTAAAAAAATTTTCACAAAATACTTTCTTAGAAATATTTTTCTTTTTTCAAAAAGGTACTTTTTTCAACAAGGTACTTTTTTCAAAAAGGAGCTTTTTTAAAAAGGGTATTTTTTATTTTTTTTTCCTGACAAACTGTACTGTAGTCAAAAGGTACCTTTGTGAAAAGCTACACATTTCTAAGGGTTCTTTTTTTAAAAAGTACTTTCTCAAAAGAAGATTTAAAAAAGATACTTTTAAAAAAATCACTTTTTTTTAAAGAAGCTTTTGTTAAAAAGTAATTTTTGAAAAGGTACTTCTTTAAAAGCTTATACATTGAAAAGGTACTTTTTCAAGAGTATTAACTTTAAAAGGTACTTTGTTAGGAGTATTTTATTCAAAAGGAGCACTTTTCATATTAAACGTACTTTTTTTTCATAAGCTATGTACTTTTTACAAAGAGTTTATTTTTAATCAGGAATTATTTCTCAGTCTGGCTTAAGTGCAGTATTTGGAATTGTTATTGAATGAAATATTTTTATTAATTAATGTGAGTTTCTATAGAAGAGAAGAAAAATTAAACTAGACTTTACTGAACTTAAGGCCGAATAAGAAATTATTTCGGATAAAAAATAATATACTTTTTCTTAAAAGGTACTTTCTTCTCAAAAATGTACTTTTTCTTAAAAGGTACTTTTTTCTTAAAAATTAAATTTTTTTTAAATGGGTACTTGTTTTTATAAATTTCCTTAATTCTAAACAAGGTACTTTTTTTCTTAAAAAATTTACTTTTTTCTTAAGGTGCTTTTATTTATAAAAATACTTTTTTAAAAATTTTGTCTTTTAAAAATTTACTTTTTTCAAAATTTTGTTTTTTTTAAAGCTACTTTTTCCAAAAATGTTTTTTGCAAATGGTATTTTTCTTTAAAAAATATTTTTGCGAAGACACTTATGTCCACAAGACACTTTTTTCAGAAGGTAAAGGGTCTTACAATATGTACTTCTAATTTTTGACATTTGATGGGGGCCATATTCTTGCACCTGCATCTGTCGGATAAGTAACATATCATAAAATCACATTGCTTACAATGGGTCGAAACTCAAGCTCGTAGACCCTCTCAGACAAAAAATTAAGTATTAAAATCGCTGTAAAAGGTAACGATTTAGAAAGTAACATATCAAAAAAAAAATTCACACGAATTAATCAGGATAATCTCGTCCTTTTTTTTAAAAATAAATTTGTTATTCATAAAATTTAAAACAGGTTTGAGTTATATTTTATTTAAAATTTTTCATAAAACATTTTTTAATAGATTTCAAATACATTTTAATTTTTTATGAAATGAACTAGAATGGATTTTAATTAGGAATAATTTATTAATTTATATGTTTTTTTTTCATTATTTATTTAGTATTTCTGGCTGTATATATAGCTTCCAAAAAAATACGAGCAAATGAGTTAATTATTTTTTTAAATCAAAATGGAAGCTCGGTTCAGTCAACGTTCGATATAAGAGCGTTTAATGCAGCTCGTAAAAGTCACTGTTTCGAGTGGATTTAGAGCTAGTGTTGTCATCGGTCCATATTTCATGGTGGCGAAGAGACGGCCAACATTTTCGCGGCAATGTCAGCAAGAGGCCTTTCATGCTATAATAAAATTTCTATGACATCTCTTGCACACTTTTTTTTAATATAAATTTAAAGACTGAAAGCATTTAATAAAAATACTTTTAAAAACAAAACAGTTCTCATTTTAATATAAAAATAGAAAACAAGTATCCCATTAATATTTTTGATTTTTGTTTTCGCTAAAATTAAATCTTTTTGTTCAACACCTTATGCTTAAGACATTTATTTACGAATTAAAACTCAGCAATATTTATTTTAATTTATCTTAATACAAAATATATATATGTATGTTTGTACATAAAAGCGTATATGAAGAAGTCATTAGTAGTTCATTAATGCAATCCCAACACACACACGCACACACACATTTAAAAATTAATGAGGTTTCCAGTGTCTTAAGTTTGAACTTGAATTAATAAGCCGCTGGTTTATTTAAACCATTCTTTCACTTCAAAATCCATTTAACGTTTTGATATACAATAAATATATTTAGAGTGCAGCCTGTCACACACTGATACAAAACAACTTGTCGTTCGATGTGACTCAAAACCAAAAAATAAAATAAAAATAAAAAATAGCAATAAAAAGCCAACTTCAAATATTAAACGATTTACAAAAACGCTAGCGAATTAATTATTGTATGTGTGTGGATATTCGTATAAATATTTAATAATGAAATTATAGCCATACACACCTATGTACATATGTATGTGAAAAAAAGTGATTGTATTTCTTTAATTTTAAATCAATGTAGACACATACACACACTTCTGTTGAGTTAAAACAACTTGTTAAAAGTGTTTTCTACAGCCATGAGAAGTGGCATCAGTTGTGATTGCTTACGATGTAATTCGTAGAAGTGCAAAATAAAAATAAAGAATGAAAATTTTTCCTAAAAAAATAAATAAATCTGGGCGGGACACTTCCAAAAAATTTGATTGCTGCGAAACTTATAAAACTTCTTTGGTTCTTGCAATTATACAAAAAAATGGGCGGAGTTACGCTCATTAAAATTTATTATAATATTTCACGTGATTCTACTTAACATATTTTTAGGAAACTAACGACACACCTTGAGCTATAAAATAGACACAATCCTCCATTTAAAAAAATGGGCGAAATCACTCCCATTTAATTTTATATATCACTTACATCTTCTTATCTTCTTCCATTAGATCTTTGCATTGAAGTCGATTTCATTTTTACAGAAGGATCTACTTTTTTTTGAAGAGAAGTATCAATCAAACAATGCATGCTTACAACTACTATTAGGTGTTACCTTCTTTAGGAAAGGGATAGTGATACAGAAGACAGATGGTGAAAGAAGAGATAGAGGAAAGCTTCATTATCTTTTTTAATAATGCAGTGTTGCAGCTGAAGCCGGTGTAGTTCGGAAACCAGTCTCTTAAATGCAAATGAAGCTAAATATATTAAAGTCTCGTATTCTTTTTATATTGAAGTTTTTTTATTTAGTTTTTTTAATCTTACCTAGAAGATGCACATTTAATTGAGAACTCTTCCAAAAGCCGTGTGTGATATTTTCAGAATGTCTGGTTTGGATCTGGGCGCACTACCGTAAATATTTCCACAAAACCCTTCGTTCGGTTCTTACCCGCCCCTCCTCCACAAAAATAAAACCCGTCCCATCTGTGTTGCCTTCAATCGGAGAAAGAAATGAAACTTAAAATATAAGGAGACCTCGTCAAGGTAACCTCATGCAATGAAAGCTTCTTGAGAATAATAACATTATAAAAATATTTCATTCTATAATAAGAATTAAAAATATTAAAATTAAGAATTTATTCCCGATTAAAATGCTTTCTAGTTAAAAAAAATAAATTAAATGTATTTGAAATCCATTTTCAGAAAATTTTTTATGAAAAATTTTAAATAAAATATAATTCAAACCCATTTTAAATTTTATGAAACACAAAATTTACTTTACTTTTTAACTTACTTCAAATATAGCCTAAATTAAAATTTTTAAGGACCCTAGACATACGGAGCATACGTGTGGATCAATTTTATTCAAGTGTAGGTGAGATCAAGTCACTTTTCAAACGAAACAAACAAAAAATTAAAATCGGTCTAGATGTTTGAGAGCTAGAGCTAGATTCATCTAAATATATTTAGAAAAGATGTGATATCTACTAAACGGCTGGACCGATAGTCTTCGATCAAGTCACCTTTCAAGCAGAAAAAACTTAACCAGAATCGGTCCAGTCGTTTGGTCTGTACAGACACACACTACAAACTTATAACACCCCTTTTTTTGGTCAGATTTTAAAAATAAATTTCTTGTCTGGGAGGGTAAACGAGCTTCTTCTGTTTAGTCCCATTGTAAAAAATGTGGGCGTAGATACGCCCATTAATTTTTTCTTCTTTGATGTTATAATATCTTTCTTTTCTGATTGCTATGCAAATACATTAGGCTCTTGTAACGACACAATCTTGCATTTAAAAAAGTGGGCGTGACCACACCCCTTAAAACTTAATATTATATATCACGCGCTTGTACTGAACCTATTTTTCAAAACTTGGTACACACTTTAAGCTTTTTAAAAGACACAATTTTGCATTTAAAAAAGTGGGCGGGGTCACGCCCCTTAAAACTTAATATTATATTTCACGTGCTTCTATTTAATGGACTTTTACGAAACTTTGCACAATGTTATATTTCACGTGCTTGTACTGAATATACTTTTACAAAACGTGACACACATCTTAAGCCATTAAAATGACACTATCATGCAATCAAAAGAGTGGGCAAAGCCACGCCTTCTTAAATTTAATGTCATATTTAACATGCTTCTATTTGACCGATTTTTACGAAACTTGACACACGCCCTAATCTCTAAGAAAGACCACAACCTCTCATTTGAAAAGTAGGCGGAGTTGCGCCCATTAAAATTTAATGTTATATTTAACGTGGTTGTACTTAACCTATTTTTACGAAACTTAGCACACACCTCGACGTTTTAAAAAGACAAAATCTTGTTTTAAAAGTAGTGGGTAGAGCCACGCCTCTTAGAATTTAATGTTATATTACACGTGTTTCTACTTTATCGATTTTTACCAAACTTGGCACACACCTGGAGCTCTGAAAACTACTTAATCTTGCGTTTAAAAAAAGAGGTGGGCCACGCCCATAAAAGCTTTATATTAAATTATATGTACTTCTACTTATCCGATTCCCACAAAATTTGGCAAAGAGTTTCGCTTCTTAGAATGACATAAATTTCTGATTAAGGAAGTGGGCGGGTCAGGATGGGGCCATGGCCACTATGGATTAATATTACTTTTCGCGTGTTTCTATTTGCAAATATTAAATTTCAGGTGCTTCTACTTTATTGATTTTTAGAAAACTTGGCCCACACTTTGAGATATAAAAAATAATTAATCTTGTGGGCGGAGCGACGCCCTTGAAAAGTTGGCATTAAATTATATGTACTTCTACTTAGAATGACACAATTTTGTGCTTAAAGAATTGGGCGCGGCGGAGCCATTCCCACTAAAGATTAACATTAGATTTAATTTGCTTCTACCTGGCTATTTTATATAAAATTCGGCACATACCTTGAGCTCTGAAAGTGACGAAATGTTGAATTTAGAAAAAGGGACGGACACTAATGTTTGCCAAATTGGTCATAAGCACGCCCCTGGAAATATAAAATTGGCACTAAAAATGCAAAAATAAAACTTTAAGCAAAAATTAAAAGAGACTTTAAAAATAAGCACTATCAAGTTCAAAATAATTTGGACGGACTCAGTTATATAAAACATGATTATATGAGTTACACTCAGGGAAAAGCTTCAACTTAAAAACAAGAATGCGTCACATTAATTCAATAATTTTTAATATAGTAGAAAATGTATTTGGAGATTTTTAAAAATAAATAAAATTAATAAATTAATACTTTAAATTAGTATTTTTTCATATTGAAATAAGAAATTTCATTTCAACATGACTAGATTTTCGTTAATGTTTCTTGTTAATTCAATATTAGTTTTATTGATTTTAAGCTTAGTTTTTTCTGAGCTAGATTCACCTAATTCTGGGTGTACCTATGAGGTTATTTAGCCAAAATTTTTGCAGAACATTTGTCATTTTAGAAATTTTTTTAAGAGAAGCAGAGCTCGGGGCATGAAAGCCTGGTACTATTACTACCTATTACCTTCTGTAGAAAACAATTATGAGACCGCCCTCGTATTTCCAGCGTTTTGTTTTTATCAAAATACCAGCAAACCAGCCATCTATTGTTTTTGCTGGCTATTCAAATTTATTTACTTAATTTTTTTATTTTTTTGTTTTAATTTCTATGTTTGCTCTTTTAGTCTAGAAACTGAAATCTTCTTTTGACGTTGTTTTTTTTTTTGTTCATATTATTTTTTTTAACACGTATTTGTCAATTATAATTATGGGCGCACATGTGAATGTGAATGTGTGTTGTTGGTGTATTTGTGCGTATACGTTTGGCCACTTTTTGTCTAGTCCGGTCTAGTTTGCATTTTTTTTGAACTTCATTATATATTTTTTTATATAAATTTCACTGTTAGCCGTTGGCTCATCATCATTTGTGCTTTGAACTTCTTGGGAGTGTTTTAAAGAAAAAAAAAATATAAAAATAATAATTTAATTAAAACAAAACAAAAAATAGCAACATATTGCTAAAAAATAAGTTGGAAAACAAAAAAAAAAAATAGAAAATATTTAAGCGTTTAGTTAAATAAAACTTCTTATAAGCCATAAAAAATGGTAGGTGTTCTTAAAAACAATTAAAAAAAATATTTATATTTATAAAGCTTAAGAGAATTGTTGTTTATGGAAATCTTCCTGGAATATAAATTTGTGTTTTATTAAAAAAAAATTTAAAAATATTAAAAAATAAAACTAATGAAAATTAAAGAACTGTGCAGAACTTTTAAATTTTTATAAAGCTTATAGAAATATATTTTTATTAAAAAAAATATTTATAAAAAACATTAAACTATTTCAAGATTTTAAGAGATTTCATATCTGAAAAAAATAAACATCTTGTTTGAATTTAATTTTAAAATATTAAATGTTGCTGGAACTGAACATGATTTACCACAATTCAATATGATAAGCGGTTTTTTTAGATTTATTTATTATTTTTTTTTGACGAAAGTAACTAAATACTGCTGTCGCGCGGCGTTCTTTATTTCATAAATATTTTCGTATTTTCTGTGCTTAATGAAAGACAGTTGCTTTATAGGAATGATTGGCAAAAATATATAAAATCTAGCTAAATCTGGCTGGCTGCCATAACATCTCAAGCTCAGGACAATTTAAGTCACCGTCCATAGTATGAAACATTTGTTGCGAAACTTTAGATTTTATGCATTAAACACATTCACCACAGCAGGCTACATTAACACACGACTTCAAATGCCGCCAGCAGCATTTGTCGCCTCGTTAGCCAGCTACTTAATTACAGTGAAAACTCCCAATAGCGGACACTCTTTTAAGCAGACACCTTCCATATGCGGACAATTTTCGCATAACGTTGCCCCAAATTAGTTTTTCAGAGCAAATTTCCCTCCCAAGAACGGACCCTTCCTTGAACGGACGCGGACAGCTAAATTGTACATTATTTGGTCAAAAAACCTCTGAAAAGAGGACAAAAATAATTCAACATAAAACAAAATATTGTACTTTTTTACAATAGAAACCGTGGCGCTATAAAAAGCCTACGTGTAAATGTGTACATACAGACCTTTCTCACTTAAAAATATGCATGTGGCAACTACGTACATACTTAGTCAGCTGAACAATACAACATCAAAGAACTGATTATGCAGCTTTTACATTTGTAAAAAATTTAGAAAACCACCTTCAAACTCGTTTAGCGACAGAAAAGCAAGCAAATATGAAACAAAAAACTATAAAGACTTTTTTATTTCAAAATAAGTACAAATGCGTATAACTTATGTTCCTTTTAGTGTCTTTAAAGCAACTCTTACAATGAATTTTTTAATAAGTAAGACATTATTATTTTAATTTATTAAATTTTCTTTTTTTAAAATAAACAATAAAAATATTTTTTTGTCCTTTTTTTTGTCAAACTCCCATAGGCGGACGCCTCCCAACAACGGACAAATATTGGTCGACGGTGGCTGTCCGCTTATGGGAGTTTTCACTGTATTTTGGAGACGGCAGCAGCACCATTTGCACCCGATATTAAAATACAAATACATAGTTCAGTGTTGCCACTTTCATATATTTTGCATTTATAAAAATTAATAACTCTTTTTAAATGTAATGATTTTACCTAAAAGTACAAAAATGAATCAATTAATTTTTTACGTCAATTGTACAATATCAATCATTCAACATTTTGTATTATACTGGCAACACTGAATTTGCTCATTGTAGCAAAAAAAAATAGAAATTAGTGTAACTGGAGTACAACGACAAAAACAGCATAGACAACAACCTATCGCAGTGTTGCCTTGCCGTCATCAAAAGAATCATTCTCATATAAACATGTGTAATCTATCCCTGACATTTTGTAGTCGGTAGCCTGAAGTAATGAATGTGTTTAATGCACTATGGATAAAAGGGGAAAAACGAATGGAAAAATATTATTTGTTTCATCATCTTGTTGACCTTACCACTCTCATTGTCAAAAATCAGTAAAAGAAAGCAGAAATCAGAAAGATATAAAATATATTGAGCGTGTGGAAACGACTGCAGTTTCAAAAAATAATTTAAAATTATTTGTAGTACGGAAGAGAACTTATCTGCATTCCGATTTGTTTTGCTCGTACAAGTCATGTAGCATTTTAAGGCTTACATCTACAGTCGAATCCGCTTTCAAGCAACACGCTTCACGAAAAAAAAAATCGGATTAATGAAAGAAATGCAAGTGCGGGGACTGATTTTAAACGCAGCTAGTCTTATTCACTTCGCTTTAGCGAAACATCGCTTTACTGAAAATATCGTATTACTGAAAACCAATAGCAAGCCCACAACTACGATTTTTTATAAAACTTACTTCGCTTTAGTGAAAAAATAAACAATGACAAATTTATTTATTAGAAATCGATTCCACAACTTAAGGCTGAAAAAATTTTGCATGTTTTGTTCGTTAAAAAATTAAATAGCAAAATGTGTTTGTCCTTTTCGCTCTTACTTAAAATACTTATTGTATTTTTCTATTATATTGTACTGATTTCAAGCAGTGCGCTTAACTGTAACAAATTTCACTAATCCGAACTAAAAAATCGGATAACTGAAAAAAATTTGGGTTTTGGTTATTTCCAGTAAAGCGGAGTCAACCGTAATTAAGTTCACACTGCCCACGCCAGCCGGCACTTTAGCTCATCAGTTCATAAGCTGGAACTTGACAGTAAGAAAAGCTCAATCAAAGTGCGATTTTTCCAAAAATGTTGATTAAATGTTTGATGTTTATGGGTGACACAGGCACCACCTTTACCAATAGGCACGGTCCTGGGAATTTACTATTTCCAGTAAAAGTAAAATCTCCAACCTTCTTTCCACGAGCGTCTTAGCATCTGCGCTGACACTTTTCTTGAACGTCATTCCTTTATTAGCGATATCGGCTCAAGCTTCAGTTGCAATATAGTCTTAAGAGCCTGCTGTATTGGGTCTTAAGAATTTAAAATGATTTTCAATTTTCGTGATTCATATTTGAATGGTAAACATATACTTTCCGGCTATTCAAGAGAACATTGAAGATAGTGCATAGCTAAACTATAGTTCAAAAATTCTTGTTTTGGCTACCCAGCCAAATTAAGCTAAATTACAAGTGATAATTATTAATGAACAACTAACAGCAAAGTTGATTGTAAATATTCTGACAAACACGTAGTAGAACGGAACAATTAGCTGTTTCCGAAGGCCACTACACCTCTTCGTGTTTGCTCCACTGTATGTGGTGTCAATTGATGTAGATTTCTGCTTTATCGTATACTCAGCCATTATTGCAAATGGAATATGTGAATTCTTTTGATTCATGGTATTACAATTTGCTGAAAGCTTTTTTGTAATGAAAGCTCAATTTTATAATCTCTAAATTTACAACAGTGTTGTCATTGTCACTTGTTCTTTAATAATTCTTGTTGTTGTTGTTATTGCTGTAACAATTTCGCTGTGATAGATCATTATCATTATTAGGGGAATTTTTTTTGGGGGGGCGGGGTAGCCTCACTGTGAGACATTGTGGATTTAAAAGTTGTTAGCCTTAGGGCTCGTTCCTGTAAGAAGTCTGTTATGTTCACAAGATATTTAATTATTTTATTCTCTTTAGTTTTTTTACCTAATTTCGAATATACTGAGGAAATTATACAATCTGTTTATATATAAAACTAAGGAGCATTATTTTTATCTTTTTCAGAAATTCCTCGTAATTACTTTCGCTTTAATTGGCCTTGCCGCTGCCGCCATTCTGCCCGATTCCGCCACACAGGGACCCAATCCTCAAGATATTGCCACTCCCGAGCCAGAATATATTGACATCGACTTGCCCGAACAAGCACCAGCACCCAGAGTCGAATCGCTATCACAGCACCAACCTCAGCCTCAAGTATTCTCTGCTGCACCCAGATTTGCACAGCAACCCGTCCAAGTGTCTTACAACGTTCCCCAAGTTCAACACATACAACCCCAATATGCCCAACAATTGCCGGGTCATGTGCAAGGGCCATCTGGTTACCAATACAGACGTCCCGTTTACGTAAGACGCGTCTATCGCCGTCGCTATTAAGGTGTATGAGTGTATGTGTGATACGCAAAGATGAACATAAGACTTTACATTTTGTAAAATTTAATTATTCATAGTAAAATTTAAAATCATTATTTTATTAAAATGGTCTCATTTTGGTGTTCTTGGTTAATATTTACATAGCAAAAAAAAAATGAAAGCAACCAAGAAAACAAAATTAGAAGCCAGTCATACATATATACCATGAAGATTTTTTTGTTAAAAAAAATCTTTAATTTAAACAAAAAAAGCAAACAATATTATTTTAATTACATACTGAAGTACTCGTATCAATAGTTATTAAAAGTACAAAGAGACAAATGATGAACAAAGAACAATAAAAAAAGAAAGAAAAAAATAACATAAATAATATTAAAATAAAAACGAAATACAGAAAAAGAAATTTAAGAAAATTTGAGATTTTTTCATTTAAAAACTAACAAAAATTCAGGAAATTTTTTTAGAAAATATAAGCTCACCGACAAAGATTTTACATCTAAAGGCTAGATCACGATAAATAAATAGATCATAAATAATAGGCAAAAATGGCATTATGATTCAATTAATTATGGAACAAGTCTATATGGTTTTATTACCAACGAAGTGTGGTACAATTATGTCCTTATATTGCATTTGCCTTATTTTGAGAAATAAGCTTAATAATAGCTTATTACTTAGTCCTTATTTACACCATGCAAGTCTTATTGCAAAGCTGATTATTAGTTTGTTAGGAGAGAGAGAAAGAGAGAGACGAGCGGAAAAGAAACGCTTCTATTTCTCTCGTCTTTCTTTCACACAAACTAATCAGCTTTGCAATAAGACTTGCATAGTGTAAACTAGGACTAATGACTTTTTTCCCCGTCAGCCGAAGAAAATTTTTACATTTTGCCAATACTATGATCCAGGCTTTACAACAGAGAATGTTAAAATTTGTTATGCAAATAAAAATTCACATAAGTATCAAACGCATTGACTCTCTCCCTCATACTTTCAGTATGAGTATTTTTATACTCCGGCTATGGAAATTTAATCGGATAAAAGTAAGGATACTCAGGATATTTATTCAATGTACGCCACCGTTTGCTTAAATTTGTGTACATTAAAAACAAAAGACATGTACTATTTTAAGAATTTTTTTTCAAGTAAAAAAAATTCTAAGGCTCAATTCATACGATGATTTAAAAATCTTGTTTTATTTTTGATTCTCTTTAAAAGTTGCTTCCAAAAACATTTTACATTCATACTATGATTTTTTCATGTTTTTAGTTTTGTTTTTTTTGCCTTCGAAAATTGTATCAGTGTTGCCATTAGTTTTTTTCCCTACATGTTGAAAAATTTCCCCCTACGAAAATCTAAAAATTTTAGTAATGTAATTTAAAGAAAGATAACTTAAAAACATTTAAAACCTTATTCAGAAAAAAATACTTTTGGTTTATAAAACGTTTACTAAACAAGTGTCCATGCAAATTTTTTTTGTAAACCAATTGAAACCAAAATTATTTATTTTTAATACAAAAGCAGTTATTGTGTTATTGGTATAAGAATAGGGGAAAGATCTGATCCAAAGACAAGCACGGTGACATAAAAGTCTATGTAATTTCGAGCAAAAATAAATTTTAAATCGGCTTATGAGCAAAAATATATTTTGAGTTTAGTTATTTTGGCATTTATGCACAAAAAATGTAATATGAGAATCAAAAATACATTTTGTCCAAAATAAAACATTTGTCCGATATTTCCTATACTCCTATATTAGTGATAAAAATACCTACAGGCAACATGGAATGAAAAAATATAACAAAGCAACATACCAATAATTAAAATATGTTTAAAGAAAAATCGAAAAAAACTCGGAAAACGGAAATTTGATTTTTTTTCTACCCCCTTTTCTTTTCTATACCGTTCGCCTACAAACTAAAAAATCGTGTTTCAAAAAAAAAAACATTAAAAAATCAACTAGTGAATTATATGTAAGTTTAAGTAATTTTTTAGAAGTAACAAATAAAAAGTTCATATCCTCAAAAATAGTTCATCAAAATACACAATAAATTTCTCACATTTTAGGAAATGTTTACTGACTTAAAGGAAATATTTACTAAGAGTAGGAAAATGGTTATAAACTGAAGGAAATTTTATATTAAGGACTAGTCAATTTTGTCCTAAATCAAAATCAAAAAATAAACTTAAGGAAATGAATTACTCCTAATTAGTTCATGAAATTTGAATTACTTAAAAGATGTAAAAAGGTATACTAAATTTAAGAAAAATATTTACAAGTTTTAAGTATTTTTTCTTTGAATTATACAATTTGTTATTAATTTGCATTTAGCAAAAAATTTAAGCAAAATTTTTCATATTTTCAAGGAATATTTGAACTTGAAATTTATTATTTTTGTCAATAAAATAAAATTTTAAAACTCGGGCTGCCTTGTTAGGCAATTGGTTAGAGTGCTTGCCTATCAATCAGAATGTTGCTGGTTCAGTACTTGTCAACTCTCAAGGAATTTATATGTATGTATGCTCAATTATAATTAAATATATAATATGAATATATAATAAATAACATATCATTTGGTGATATAGAATTTAATTAAAACTAAAAATAAGTACCAGAATTGAAAACAAAAAAAAAATGGATGGAAAATTTACTTAATTTGAGATCAAAGACGAAAAAAATTTTTTGCAAAGCTCCGAATTTTATTGGAAAATTTTACTTAATTTTAGGAAAATTTTACTTAAATATGAAAATATAATTACTATAAACTAGTTCATTAATGAACTAGAAATTTAGTAAATATTTGACTGGTTTCAAGTAAAAACAGCTTTGGCACCATACGACAACTTTTTTTTATTCAAATTTAGAAAATTGTTCAAAGCTTTAGTTAATTTTTTTTTGAGTGTTTTTTAAATGAAATGTGGAATGTGTGGGGGTGGCTGCTTGAAAACATTCCTTATGTATATGTGTGTAAATAAAATAGCCCTGTATATACTCATGTATATCCCATTAATACTAAGAGTATTTTTATACTCATTGGTGTGATTGTAGCTCATAGAATCTTTAAATATTGGTTATAGTTGTTTGTGCCGTGTAATTAAAAAAATTTTTATAAACATAAATGTTGGATGGTTAAACTTATACGTATTCGGTTTAAAATTAATACGTGTGTTTGCATATGAGCGTGTTTTTTTAAAGCTGTACGCCTTCAAATGAAATTGTTTGACGCCCAATACTCAAAGAGTAGTTAAAACGATACTCTTGTCTGTCTTACATGTGAAATGTTTCTTAAAAAACTGTGGGCTTTACTTAAAAAATTATTTAGACTTTATAAAGGGTTTATAAAACAGATTTTTATAAAAATATTTTTACGGTTTTAAAAAGGCCTTAAGAAAATCGCTACAAAAAAGCGGCAAAACTAAAAAATGCCGAAAACCAAAAAAAAATTAAAAAATTAAAAAAGCACCAAAAACCGAAAAAAATTTATGGGAATTTTTAATTTTTTTTCAATTAACATCTGGTAAGATATTCGATTATATTCATAGGCTGGGGTTCGTGTACTATTACATATGTAAAGTCCATACGGACGCTATAGTCTTAAACGTTTGTCCACTCAATAAAATTACTATTTTTAAAATTTCGTATTTGTAGCTGTAGGGTATACGCTTAAGCGGACGACCTCTACCACTCGGTGTTACCTTCTTTGCACTTATTTTGGTCTTCAAATAAATAATAAAAAAAACTAGTTTTGTTCTGTAAACGATTACATTGACCTCTTGTAATAAAAAAAACATGATTAATATGTAAATTATTTCTTTTAGTTCAATGAACATCTTTATCAGAGTTTAATAAGATATAAAATAGTAGACTTTGCTACGCCAGCAAACATATAAACATATCAACAAGCTAATCAATGTTGATTTACACATGTTAAAAATGACGTGGCTTATAATTATTATAAATAGCACTTAATAGAGATATTTCAAGTGTGTGTGAATGCTTAATGGTTTGAAGATGTATTTTAAATTAATGTAGTTTTAGAAAAAAAAATAAATTTAAGATTAATATTTTTTCTTACTTTCAAATGTATAATTTATGTACTTAAATATATTTAATAGAATGACACTATATTTTTTAGTTAATGTCACGATATTATTAAATTTAAAGTCAACTTTAACTATTTGAGGATGCCATATTTTCTGCTATAGATATGGCAACTCCAACAAAAGTCTATCGTTAGCTCTAAAATTTAAAGATTAAGGGCCTAATGTTTTGATTTTATAAAAGGTTTATTAATCAAATTTCCAGACAGAAATAATTTTTATCAATAAATCAGTTAATATGTGAAGTTTTGAACTATTGAACTTTTGTAAGTTTAAGCTAACGAAAAAGAGGGCGTTGCCACAATCTACTGCAGTGTTACCATTATGTCAATTTTTTTGGTCCAATTTGCAAACGTGGTGATTTGCATGAGTAATATTAAAATAAATAATTACCTAAAATATTTAATAATTCTAAGATACAGCAGCAATTCTTGTTTTTTTTTGGGGGGGAGGGGGCAATGCTTTCCCCAGAATGAATTTTCTACGCTTATGCTTATCCCCGCTTCAAGGGAATCAATCCAATGAAATTAAATGGAAATCTTTTAAAATATTCATCAATATACATTTTTTGTTCATTGATTGTTTTGTAAAACACCAGACACCAAAGGGAAATAAGAACAGAGGGTTTGGAGCAAATAAAGGCTTATGTGGGCTTGTAGGCATATCGATGGCTTAATATAAGAAAGGCGCAACTCGAATTTTTGATATTTTGTTGGAGAAGCAAAAAATTTAAGAAAATGCATTTACATGCAGAAATAATTTTTTAAGTTGCCGTAAGTCCTTCATTTTTAACTGTAACATACTCAGATCTTCAAGGAGGATGTAAGTCGAAATTAAAAATATGCAAGTCTTAGCAAAGCTGATTAGTTTGTGAAAGAAGGAGAGAGAGAGTGACGAGGGGAACATAAACATTTCTTTATCCCTCGTCTCTCCCTCTCACTCTTCTAAAAAATTAATCAGCTTAGCAATAAGACTTGCATAGTTTAAATTAGGACTAATTGTACGTTGTCTCCCAGAAAACGTTAAAAAACGCGATTTCGAAACAAATTGAGATACGCCCTTTTTATTTTAAGCCATCGATATAAAGTTATACACGCGCTATAATGCACATTGACTACCATCGAATGGGTAAAACAATCAATTATGCGAATTTATTTTGTATATAGTCTGAAAATCACAGACTACAGCCAAGTTTAAATTACAGCGTCAAGCATATTGAGGGTTAATATTCAAAAAGTACTATCTGCAAGGGTTGAAAATTTTAGAAGAGCGCCAAAAACTGGTTTTTTCTCAAAGTGCAAGGGCTAATAAAACTAAATTTTGATGAATAGTACCATTTACAGAAGATATCTTAATCTACTAATGTTAATTAAATAACAGTTTTATTTTGTCTCCTAAAATATTTAAGAATTGCAGATAGCACTTTTTGAATATATATCCTCGATATATAAAAAACTTATTAAATATACATACTTTGAATACACTCAAAAAAATACGCACCATGCACCACGCATCGCTTGACGCTCTTATTTAACGAGTGGGCCATCTATCGTTTTAAATTTAAACCACCGGTTAATTCGAGTCTGGCAATACTCATGTCATTTTATTCTGTCGCGAAATTCAGTGTATGTATTATCTCCACTGAACAAAATGAATCGATTTACGATTGAGCAACGTTGGGATTTATTTGAAATTTGTTTTCAAAACAAACACAATTGGTCGGAAATTTCACAAAAATGTCGTACAAAATTTGGTCGCAGAGAAGGACCAACAGTGAGTGCAAGTTTAATGCCAAAGATCGTGAGACTGCGTCACTCACTCGTTGTCGAACGAAATTACGAAATATTTCAATAGAGTTTATATGGATACATTTTAAAATTTCGGACCGCATCGAATGTCCTAATTTGCCATCTGGTTTCATTGTTGTTAAGCCAAGACATGCACCCATTACGATTGTCTGTTAAGTGCGGCTTATAAGACGGAGGCATCATTGGCCCATATTTTTTTAATGGAGATCTTTTTGTGCCCGCTCTTCATGGTATTAAAGTGAGCGATGTTTGATTTCAACAGGAGGATGCAACTTGCCACATATCTGATTCCACAATCGATTTATTGTGTCAAACGCTTGATGACCATTTAATTAGCCGAAATGGTGATATTAATTGGCCGCCAAGTAGCTGCGATTTGGCACAGTTGGACAATTTTTTGTGGGGCGCCGTTAAAGACAAGTGCTATGCCCACAAACCACAGACAATTGATCATTTGAAGGCCAAAATTCATGATGACATTGCCGCGATGCGACCCCATTCACTTGAAAAAGTGATCAAAAATTGTTCGGATCGAATGGGGTTGTATGAGTCCAGTCGCGACAGCCATATGAATGATATATTATTCCATCTCTAACCGGAACAATTGTACTTCACAACAAAAAAAAAATAATAATTTGAAAAAATTTCAAACCGTTTTTGTTTTAAAATAAAAAAATATAAAAAATTTAAGAAAATACATTAAAAAAACGTTAAAAAATTACGTCAACAGAATATACTTCCATACGATTCACTTATTAAAAATTTTGAGCCAATATACATATGACAAAACATTACATCAATGACGACACGCTATCGGCGGCGAAACAGCCGACTTGGAAATTTGGTTTGTGTGAAAATGCAGCCCTGATCTAATGATAAGTATTATCGTTTTTCTAAAATCGAAAAAGTCTTATGCGATGTCAACATTTTTATCGTATTAGCTGCCACTTTGATGATATTTTGCCTTCAGACTATCACACTTGCACATATTATTTGAATTTTTGATATGTATAAAAAAAAAGCATGAAATCCTCAGAAAAGTCAACCGCAGGGCTAAGAATTAAAATTAAAAAAATGTTTTATTTTCATTGAACTGAATTTGTTTAGTTTTCAATAAAATATACAAATAAGGATAAAAAAATTTGAATTGCATTTTATTTATTATATTGTTCGAAACGAAGGAGTACATATCATAAACGTACCGTATAATTGTGCGTGACAGATTTATGCAACATGTGCGTGACGATGTTAAAAGCTAAGAAACTATAATATATATAATTTTTTTCAAAGTTGTATAGCTACACTCAAAAAAAAAATTAACTAAAACTGTGGAAAATTTTCTAAATTTGAATAAAAAAAGTTGTCGTATGGCGCCAAAGCTGTTTTTTACTTGAAACCAGTAAAATATTTACTAAATTTCTCGTTCATCAATGAACTAGTTTATAGTAATTATATTTTAATTTTTAAGTAAAATTTTCGTAAAATTAAGTAAAATTCACAGCTTTGCAAAAAAATTTTTTCGTCTTTGATCTCAAATTTAGTAAATTTTCCCAATTTGTTTGTCTTTAATTCTGGTACTTATTTGTAATTATAATTAAATGCGATATCAAATGATATGTTATTTATTATATCTTCATATTATATTCTTAATTATAATTCACAACACATACATATAAATTCCTTGAGAGGAGACAAGTATATTGGATCTTTATAGCCTTAGTAATTGGTGTGACAATAATTTTCTAAAATTCAACATGGATAAATGTGCCTCTGTGTCTTATTCAAGATCGCGTACACTAATTCCGTCATCTTATAACATAAAATCTGTTATTTTAAAATATTGTAGTGAAATTGATGATTTGGGAATAATTTTTGATTCAAAGTTAACATTTAAACCGCATCTGGAAAGGTTAATTCCGAATGCGTATTCTACATTAGCGTTTATTAGGAGAAACTGTTCTGATTTTTCAGATCCTTATACCATTAAATCTTTATATACATCTTACGTAAGATCTAAACTGGAATATGGGGCTTTAATTTGGAGTCCTTATTGTAAAAATTCTATTGCACGTATCGAAAGAATACAGCGGAAATTTATTAAGTTTGTTTTGCCGCTTTTGAATTTTCTATACCCTCAGCCTTCATATGAATCGCGCTGTCTTCATTTGGGTCTCGAAACCTTAGAATATCGTCGAAAAATGCAATCCTTATTATTTATATTTGACATTATTAATGCTAATATAGATTGTTCTATCCTACTGGAGAGAGTTTCCTTTAATGTACCGAATAGATGTCTTCGACATTGTAACTTATTTTATAATTGCCTTCATCGTAGAAACTATACTCTAAATAGTCCTCTAATAAGAGCTTTTGCTGATTTTAATAAATTGAATACTATTCAAATGGTTGAATTTAATGCATTTAAACAAAACTTTAAAAACTCTATTTTATACCTTATTAATAGATTAAATTAGTTTTATTAATGCATATAATTAATATAACATATTAATTAAGTTATTATAGTCTGTAAGGAACATTGTTCTATAGACCTAAATAAATAAATAAATAAATAAATAAATAAATTGGCAACCTTTTGATTGATAAGCAAGCACTCTTACCAATTGCCTAACAAGGCAGCCTTTATGTGCATTAAAATTATTGAGTTTTAAAATTTTATTTTATTGACAAAAATAATAAATTTGAAGTTCAAATATTCCTCGAAAATATGAAAAATTATGCTTAGATTTTTTGCTAAATGCAAATTAATTATAAATTCTTTAATTCACAGAAAAAATACTTAAAAATGGTAAATATTTTCCTAAAATTTAGTATACCCTTTTGCATCTATTAAATTTCATGAACTAATTAGGAGTAATTCATTTCCTAAAGTTTATTTTTTGATTTAAGACAAAATGGACTAGTCCTTAATATAAAATTTACTTCAGTTTATAACCATTTTCCTACTCTTACTTAATAGTTCCTTTAAGTCAGTAAACATTTCCTAAAATGCGAGAAATTTATTGTGTATTTTTATGAACTATTTTTGAGGATATGAAATTTTTATTTTTTACTCATATTAAGTTATTTTTACTAGATCTTTGTAAAAATTTACTTAAGCTTAGAAATTTTTTTTACTTGAATTTAGGAAAAAGTTTTTCTTAATAATAGTACATGTCTTTTTTTTAGTGTATTTGTATAATCTAAGACAACTTCTAATAGCTTAAAACAAAACAAGAAAATTCATCTCAAGTGGATTCGCAGAAATCTAAAATATAAACTGACATCATAGTTGCAGAGTATAATTTTTGTAGCGCGTGCGTACGCCACATTTCGCTTTATATCAACGAAAAGAAAAAACTCGTTTCATAAACACTTTACACATTTTAAAAACGGGTACAAAATTGAATAGTTAGAACCTAAATGTACTTGAACGTAAGAAAAACTTTCCTTAAAAAATCAGCTGTAATTATTCGCACTCCGTAACAGTGCGTGACATGGATTTCATGATATACAAAGTATAATAGTCTGAACGCGGCTTTAGCAGACTTTTTTAACTGCATTCTCCCATTAACATTTTCTGGCAACACTAATAGTAACACTAACTTTATTGTGTAGTTTATTTAATTATTTAATTCTACTTTTAGGCTTTTAGGTGTTTGGCAGCTTGATACAACTAATCAAAAGCTTCTATAATATAAAGCTTAAATAAATTAAGCTACAAAAAACCTCTTCCAACTTTTTATCTGCCTGAAAGTATGGCTTAAATATTTTGTATTAACGTTTCAAGGTATAAATAATAAAACTTACTTGATGAGTTTGTGTTTTAAGTCTTTTGTTTTATTTTTGTTCGCTCGAAATCAGGCAGCCGCAATCAAACATGCCTTTATTTATTTTATTTACCTGTAAATAATAAAAATATAAAAATTCAAAGTTAAAATTGTAATGTAATATTTTTTTTAGCATTTAAGTGTTAATTAAATGTGCACAATTTAAAGTGTTTCAAATAATATCAAAAGCCATGCTATTGGAAACCAGGAAGTCTTGTATTTATCTCTTCACTTTTACTCAGTTTCATATAAAGAAATCTAGTTAATGCTAAAAATATTTTCAATGATATTGCAGAAATTTTCAAATGTTTATTTTCAAGTGGAAGTTATTTATATATTATACGCAATATATACATACCTATTGTTCATCTATAGCTAAAAAAAAACACACAATTTGGCAGAAAATGAGTTTAGAATTATAAAAAAAATTAGTTTCATCTCTCAAGAGGCAAATACCCAGTTAATTGCTATGAAATTTTTACACAATCTAAGTGACTATCTGATAAATTATGTTGTATTATACACTACAAAGATGATGTATTATTAATTAAATAATTATTGCGTAGCAGTTGTTTATTTTTTTAAGGAAAAAGTGCATTTGAAACCCACTCATTATAAGAGCGACCCCATTACTAGTTGTTCTAACAAAAGAAAAAAGGAAAAAAAAACATCACAAATTTGGCAAAAGTTTCTTTATGTCTCAACATAATCTTCTTTTCCTAGCGATATACATTCGCATCGATGCTCTATTTATAGTAAGAAACATCTAACTCCTTAAATTAGCCTTGAACCATTCATTGCACCCATTCATTTTGTCAAAGTATTCACAACGATTAACGAGATTAACAAGATATAAATTACACACTACTAAGAAAATACTTCATAGAAATTTAATTTAATAAAAATTCAGGGTACTGTACGCACACTTCATATATACTTTAAGAATACTTTAGGTACTTTAGCCTATCTAAACGAATATCTTATCTGTGCGAACATTTCTTAAACAAATTTAAGTATTTTTACGGTAAACTTTTTTGAGTTTCTGGCGATTTTTTTAGTTCTGGCGCTTTTGCACTTTTTGGATTTTTTTTTCGATTTTTGGCAATTTTTTTATATATTGGGTTTTTTGTCTTTGGCATTGTTTTTTTTTTTAAACGATTTCTTTTAGGTTTTTGACGATGTAGTTTAGTTTTAGCGATTTTTTTTAGTTCTGGCGCTTTTTTTCGTTTTAGCAATTTTGTTAGTTTTTTCGATTTGGCGATTTTTTGTGTTTTACGCAATTTTTTCGATTTGGCAATTTTGACATTTTATTACCATTTTATTTAGGTTTTTTTTCGATTTTAAAGATTTATTTACGTTTTAGCGTTTTATTTTAATTCTGGCGTTTTTTTTTAGTTTTTAGAAACTTTTTAATTTTGGCGATTTTTTCGGTTTGGCGATTTTTTTGTTTGGTGATTTTTCGGTTTTTGGCAATTTTTCATTTCGCGTTTTTTTTTTCATTTGAGCGGTTTTATTTTTAGCAATTTATATTGGTTTTATAAATTTTAAATACGTTTTAACGCTTTTTTCGTTTTGGCAATTTTTTCGGTTTTTGCGGTATTTTTTTTGGCGTTGTTTTTTGTGGATTCCAATTTTTTTGCTTTCGGAAATTTTTTTTCGGTTTTTGAAGATTTTTCGTCATTGAAGTTTTTTTTCTTTTGCCAATTAATATTACTTTTAACGACTTTTTTCTAGTTTTGACGAGTTTTTCTAGTTTTGACGATTTTTATTTTTTGAATTTTTTCGCTTTTAGAGTTTTTTTTCGATTTTAAAGAATTATGTACATCTTAGCGATTATTTCTTTCTGACGCTTTTTTTTTTGTCTTAGCGATTTTTTTAGTTTGGCGATTTTTTCGGTTTCCAGCGTTTTTTCGTTTTGGCGATTTTTTTTCGTTTAGGCCTTTTTTAAGTTTTCGAATTTTTTTCGCTTTAGGAGATTTTTTTAGTTTTGGCAATTTAAATTATTTTGACGCTTTTTTCGTTTCTTTTAGTTTAAAAATTTTTTTGCTTTCGGCGTTTTTTTTCGTTTTTGACAATTATTTTTTTTTGTTTTTAAAGATTTGTTTAAGTTTTAGCGATTTTTTAAATTTTTGGCGATTTTTTCTCTCTTGCGCCTTTTTTCGTTTCAGCGATTTTTTAGCATGACGATTTTACGGTTTCCAGCATTTTTTCGTTTTGGCGTTTTTTTTTCGTTTGCGCCATTTTTTTAGTTTTTTTTTTTGCTTTTATCGATTATTTTTATTTTTGCCAATTTATATTAGTTTTAACGTTTTTTAGTTTTGACGTTTTTCCGTTTTTTTTAGTTTTCGGCGTTTTTTTTTGTTTAAGTTGTAGCGATTTTTTAGTTCTGGCGTTTTTTCGTTTTAGCGATTTTTTTATATTTTTAGCGATTTTTTTCGTTTTTAGCGATTTTTTTGGTTTTTCTGATTTGTTTGGTTTTTGGCATTTTTTTTTCGTTGTGAAGAATTTTATCTTGCTATTTTCTTTAGCGTTCTTAAATATTTCAATAGTTTGCCTCCTACGGTTTCCAAGATAAAGTTATCAACATAACATTAACTTAATTTTAATGTCAGTGTTAATTAATTAGCCTGCATAAAAATACACTTTAAGTGCCATTTCTACAACTTGCCGTTAGTTAAAGGTAGAATTTTGTCAAACCGATAAATGACTTTGCATTACAAATTTTCTATTTCATAATATAAAACCATCATTTATTATTTTTTTATTTATTTGAAATTATTATTATTACCTTTAACTAACGGCAAAATGTGAAAATGACCCTAAATTGAAAATTTCAAGTGTCTAAATCTTGTTTTATTATTATATTTATATTATTGCTGTAGCGGCTAAAATTTTACATATTGTGTGAAAATTTTGAAAATTTTAAATTCTTTAGAAAGCAGGCTGTGGCGGACAGACGGACATCGAAGCGTAAACAATTGGGGTTTTTTCAACTTTTGTTGCACGGAACCCTAAAAAAGGGAAACTAAAAAACATTTCAATACAAATCTTGTACTTACTATTAAAATAATAAAAAGCCTAAGCATTAGAGATTATTTTCTACAAGGTCTTTGCAAAATCAATATAAAAATATTCTTTAATTTAGTTTTTAGCAGTTCCCTTTTTTTAATTAAAAAAAATAAAACAACAACAACTAAACAAGAATTATTGTCACAATTTCTGACAACTTTGAAATTAAAAACCTATAAAACGGTCATAAATAATTCAAGTGTAGGTGGCATGTACCACACACGTAAATACTTAAAACAACATATTGGTTATTAATCTTTGCTGTAAGTAGGAAATATTTACATGAAAAAAAAATTCAATAGGAAGTAAATTTTTGGCTGCGAATATTTGAAACAATATGAATTATATTTCTATCTAAAAAAAATCTTATGTGGCTTTTTTGTCATCATTTGACAGATGCTTGAATAGAAGTTAAATAAGTTTTATGTTTGTAATATTATTTAAAATCGCATAACAATCAAATATTATTTATGGTACGCATATTAATCAATTGTATTATTTATGTTTTAACAACAAAAAAGGTTTCTTTCACACAAATATGTCATTATAATTTATTGTTTCATTTTATTTGTTTCAAATAAATTAATAAAAATAATTTTACAATGACTGATATGTCCTACCTTCGAGAATGAGGTGTAACAGTTCAAAAAATAAGGTGAAACTTAATATTACGGCGAATTCATATCATTTTTTCTCAATTGCTTAGTTGACTATTTTAGCAGCTGGCAATTTAATTCTGCCTCTTAGATGTCAATACTAGGGTTGTCATATATGGTGATTTCTTGCCAAATATGGCGGTTTTTCAATTTGTTTGGCGTGTAAATTTTTGACTTGGCGACATGGCATTTTTTCGGCGATAAATACATTTGTTTTTTTTAATAAAATTAAACTTTAAAATTTTTGTAATTCAGGAAAATTATTTTTTTTGAAGAAGAATTTTCAAAAATAAATTCTACCAAAACTCGTCCGTAAGAAATTAAATTAATTTGATTTTAATGATTTCTCTTATATTAATTAAAGCTATAAATACGTTTCGACTTTTGACGAGAAAATTTAAGAAGAAATAATTTGTGTCGATTTTATTTCTTTGAACGATTATTTTTAAAAAATTTACATTAAAAAAAAAGTTATATAAAAGTAAATTTTTTATCAAATATTTATTAAGAAAATTTACATGAAATTGATTTTGGCGACTTTTGGCGATTTTTGAAACCAATTTGTCGAAAAAGGTCGAACAAAATCTGACAACTCTTCTTACGATGAATTTTCAAAGCGAATTCTTGGCGACGAATTTGTGGTGTTAGATGAAATTCGCCGTTGTTTTGCAGTTGTGTTTGTAGCATAACTTCCAAGGCGGACGCGCATCAGGTCATCTCAATTCACCATTTGACTATCGGCTGATAATTTTTCGGCTGTCAAATCAAACCAAAACGTTCGGATATATTCACCAATAATAAATATACAAGGCGAATACGGAGAGTTGCAAATCAAGACCACATGGTATCAATTCGCCTTGATAACTGTCTTTCAATATTTTATGCCTGGATATTTTCTCTCTCTCGCACTCACTCTCTTTAGCTGATTTTAGTAGCAGTGTTGCCGCAAAGTAGTGAGGGGAACATTTTAAACTGGAAAAAAGTTATGCTAAAATAGTTTATAGATTTTAAATTAAAATGCCAGATTTTAAATTAAAACTGTTTGAATTTTTTTGTAAATTACTTTCTAATTACACTGTGTTACACAAGATGGCAAAAAAATTTAATACTTTTTAAGACACCCGTATAGATTATTTGGGTATTTTTGGGAATTTTTTTTCTCTCAAAAAGCGAAAGTTATTAATAAATTACGACTTTTGGGACTTAGAGTACAAAAATAATAAAAAAGGATAAGTAATTTTTTGAACTGAAGCGAAAGTTTCAAGCAGGAGAAGTGAAATAAATCCTCTCAATTACATGCAATCAATTGTAAACCAACAATTCTGTGGCAAAAAGGAAAACGTGCTTAAGTCGAGATAAGCTGATTTTGAGTTAATGCTACCTTCGTAATCTGCATATTCAAAAGTATCTCTGGTCAAAATCTCAATTAATTTGTTTGATTTTTCAGTAAGTTATAGCATTATGACTTGCAAGTTATCTTCTTTAGACTTCTAATCTCATTTGGAATAATAGCTTAAATTAGGTTATAGTTTGGTATATTTCTAGTCAAATGTACTACTTATTGTGTAAAGAAAGATGTTTGCTTAGAAATAAAGGTTAACTGAGAATTTCCTAATTTAACTGTAAAAGAAATAACTTTCTGAAAATCTACTTTAAAGCTTAAAAGTGCTCTCCTGGAAAACAGTCAAATATGACTTAAACACTTTTCCTTACTGCCACAGAAATATTTCGAAAAAAAAAATACAGAAACCTGTGAATCATTCAAAAAGTCGCTGAGTTATTGAGCTGCCTTGGTATCGTTTTAAAACAATACACATGTTTTGTGTATATGTGTATATAATAAAAACCGAAAATTTTACATTAAAATGATAATGCGGTACTAGGGTTATACCGTAGATTTTAAATGTAAAATGATCATATATCGTACGAGAATAGGTCCGATTGATATGAGGCTATCAGCGCAAAAGTTCTGTAATCCCTAACTATTTATATACTTTACTAAATTATGTTCAGTGCAAAAAAAAACGCTCAGCTCCATCTTCTTATGAATACCAAAAGCCGGCTGACTCTCCTTTTTTTAGCTGGCAATGTAAAGCATGTATTTATCACAAGAAAAACAATGTGGCTTACACCACTTTTGCCCTGATGGCTCAATATAGATAAATTTTAATAATTATAAAACTTATCAACGAAAACGATTAACGTTCTGTATACAAAAAGTATTTTAGCTGTAACAAATCGAGCAATAATAATTTTAAATCATTTAAATTTTTTTCCTTGCCTATATAAACATTTTTAAGATCTTTCAAAATCGCATGGCCAAAAGAGAAGAGAAAGAATTTCAAATATGATATAATATTAATCGATTATTAAAATATTCTGCTGGGTTAAACTTTTCACAAAACGATTTATTTTATCAATTTAATTCATGATTAATCGTTTTTCTTTTCGTATTTAATATAGGTAGCTTAAAATATATAATAATAATAATAATTAATTAATTAAACTGAATATTAATTTTTTGTTTTTACTTTTTTTGAAATATCTTCAATGTTGTCAACTTTGATATTTTAAATTAATTTACAATTAGTGTGCATCTTCTAACTAAGTGATATTAATATTACTTGGTTCTAATCAATTCATAATGTGGCTTCTTGAGACATGAAATAATTTAGATAAGCAAACATTTTTTCAAAAAACAACTTTTAAGCATTTTAAGTTTTAAATTAATTTACTGATAGCAAACTAAAATTAATGCGAAACAAATAAATTAACCCATTTTTGCTTTTTTAGATGTTGTGGGTGTTTTTTTATAAGTAAAAAACCTTTTCCATTTGGAAACAAGCCAAAAAAACCCCGTTAATACAAAATAATTGAGGAAAAATCATAACTCAGGAGAACCTTAAGTCGCCAATATTTAAAAAAAATCATTAAATCAGAAAACATAATTAAGATTAAAAACTTTTAGTTGAAAGAAAAATTCGCTCAAATTAAAAAAATATCTTACACAAAAAAGAAAAATAGCTCAAAAAAAATTAGCATTAAGATAAAAATTAAAAAAAAAAATTAAAACGAATTCAAAAATAAGCACTAAAGAGCTACGCCCACTTTTTTTAAAACAAGATTGTGTACTTTTAAGAGTTCAAAATGTTTGCCAAGTTTTGTAAATATTGCTTAAGTACAAGCACGTGAAATATTATACGAAAATTTAATAGGCTTGCCCCGCCCACTTTTTTGAACGCAAGATTGTGCCTTTATTAAGGGTTAGGGTATGTGCAAAATTTCGTAAAAATCGGTGAAATACATGCTTGTGAAATATTTCATTAAATTTTAATGGGCGTAACCCCGCACATTTTTTCAAAAGGAGGATTGTGTCTATTTTAGAGCTCAAGGTGCGTGGTAAGTTTCGTAAAAATCAGTTTAATAGAACCACGTGAAATATTATAATACATTTTAATGGGCGTAGCCCCGCCCATTTGCTCAACTTTTAAATTGTCCAATTACATAACCAAAGTTGTTTGCTAGGTTTCGCACCAATCGAATGAGTAGAAGATCGTAAAATCAAATTAAGAAAATTGTGGGCGTGTCCCCGCCCACTTTTTTAATGGGAGCAATGGGAAGCTATGCCGTTTCAGACGACATAAAAGTTTTTAAAATCGGTCTAAAATGTACCGAGTTATGAATCTCCACACCTAAAAAAAAGAAAATAGAGAAGAATTGCAATGCTGACAACAGCTGTTAATATGAAAAAAATTGGAAAAGAGCATAACTCCGTTAAACCTAAGCCACGGTAATTGTAAAAAAATCGCCAGGAGGTAAAAAATCGTATAAGCAGAAAAATTTATCAAAATTACTGAAATTAAAAAAAAATCGTTGTTGCAAAAAAACTCAAGAATGGCAAATAAAAAAAATTAAAATCGCTTAAATGAAAGAGTCCTTAGCTTGGGAAAAAGCTCCCTTAAATATACCACGAAAAATTAGCAATAAGGAAACAATTTATATGCCGGAAAACCCCGACAAGAGAAGTCCCTACGGCAAAAATTGAAGGAATTAAAAATAAAAATGAAAAATCACCTAAATGAAAAAATCTACACCTTCATCATCAGTGTTCTTTGTGTTTGGTCCACTGTGCGGGTTGTCAGCTGATGTAGATTTCTGCTTTATATACGCAACTTTTATTGCAAATGGAATATGTGAATTGTTTTGATTCATCGATTCATATTTCAATTTGTTGAAAGATTTTTTGTAATGAAAGCTCAATTTTATCATCTCTAAATTGACAACAGTATATCCATTGCTGTTTGTTCTTTACTTCTGAAGTAGTTAGCACGTTGACTACAAAACAAAAGGAACTGGGTTCGATGCCCGGCCTCCAACAGTCATTAAATAACAACAGCACGCATTTTTCGGATAAATATTAATGTCCATTTTATATCAGTTGTTGTAGGAAAGTTCAAGTAATGAAGGCATAGACAATGGTCACACTGAACTACAGCGACTTCAGCGGAAGCGAATACTAATCCTTATGTATCAAAGAGCACTCCTTCGTCTGTATTGTATAATAAAATCATCAACGAGGTAGAATAGCCAATACAATGGTTATGAAACACAGCTGCAATTATTTAATACACCTCATTGACACCAGAGGCGCTGCAACACTACCTTATTAATAAAAACGTGCTAAAAAGCAGAGTTATAAAAGAATAAAGCTGTCCTCTATGTCTTGCTTCATTCACCACCTATCTTCTCTATCACTATCCCTTTCCTAAAAGAAGGTAACACTTATTAAGACTGTTTGAGACTATAATACAAATGTTAATGATTTTGACGAAAATTCATCCCTGGTCTTATATTTGTTTTCAAAATTTCAAAAAAAAAAATAACAACTCAACATGTCAGAGCTGCATTTTCCACAAAAGTATTAATACTTGTGTTACAGTCTGAAGCGACTTTTAGTAGCAGTAGGCATTCATTGTTTGAGTTCTACTTCTCTTAAAAAAAACTGTAAGCATTAAAATAACGTTAAACTGTTCGCTGTGTAAAGGGTTAAAAAATTAGCTGAAAATCTTTTTTTCAATTTATGTAAATGTTGTAAAGAAAAAACAAACAACGGTTTTCTTGAAGCTTCTTAAACTCTAACAGTTAAAAACTTACCCCCACACTAAACTAAATTGTTCTCTGCACTATGACGTCAAACAAACTGGAGCGAGCCCAAGTGACCTTCATACAAATTAACAAAAAAAATCGTCTTATTACATTATTTGTACGAGTACTTAATTAAAAATAAAAAAAATAAAAACAAAGCAACACCTTTGTCTGCCGATTTGGAATGCTGTTGTTGTCAGAACAACTTTCATTATATTTCAATAACAAATCGAAACCACAGAATCGAAACCTTCAAAGTTCTGAAGAGCCACCACCAGCACTCTTGCATTTTTTTCCATTTGTTTTTGTTTTTGTTTTCATTGTGATTCATTCATTTTTTTTTTTCTAAAAGAAAAAAAAATAACTAGAACTGGCCCATATTAATTTTGGGTTTTGTTTTTGTTTTCAATATTTAAAATAAAAATTGATTATACAGATATTAAGAAATTAGTTTGTTTCATGATTTTATGATTTTCCATTTAGATGGTAATTTGTACGGAACTTAATTTGGAAAACAAAAGAATAATCATCATTGTTGATAAGCCTCCAAAACTAAAGTGGAACAAGAATTGTTTATAAAAACATCGCCGGATTTCAATAGAGCAATAACAATAATAAGAATATATAGGCTGTTTAATTTTTATTCTTTTTTGGTAGGCATGACATGGAGGTGGTAGCAGATTTTTTAAGGGGAGATTTTTTTCTTCGCGTTTTTTTATAACTTTGGTTAAATTTGTATTATAGAATTTTAGTAAAAAAAAGCTTTTTTCCATTATAATAGTACGTATCAACTAGGAGCAAAACAAGTTGTTTTTCTCAGAACACTTCGAAGTGTTTCCATTATGCTTTTGTGTATTTTGGTTATACGAATTTGAGTTTGAAAGCTACAGTGAACTCCCCATAATTTAACTCTCATTGTATTTGAATTTCTATATAATGAAAACTACGACATTTTAAAACAGAAAGCTATATAACGTTACCTTAATATAAAAAGGCCCTAACTCATTATTTTTTTTTTAAATGAAAAAGTTCAAAAATCTCGATTTCAAAAAAAAAAATAAGAAATATGGGCCTCTCAATATTAAGAAAACGAAATGCTCTATTGTTACAATATTGAAGTAACTGGACAGAATGCGAAGCAGACATAAATTAGCGCTCAGAGGCGGGCAGCTAGCCCATAATATACTCGGCGCTGGCTGAGCAAAATGCATCGACTTACCGTTCGACTAATACTTTTTTCTTTAATTATACGTTCCTAAACTTTCTAAAATTATTTAAATATGTGTGATATTATCAAATTTTTATAGGTGAAAATTTAATTAATTTTTTAATTGATACTACAAATATTTTAATTAATATTACAAAATCATTCATATCACTATTTTGTGTGTATAAAAATTATTATGCCTTTATAAAGACTTTTTAAGAAAAATGTCTATGGAAATTTGTTCTAAAAAACTTTTTAAAGCCTTAATCAATTTTATAAATAAGGCTGCTAGTGATTAATAATTTGTATTTAAAGTAAAATATTTTTTCAAATGTTCAATTAAACTATTTTTTTGAGCTTTAGGCTGCTAGTGATTAATAATTTGTATTTAAAGTAAAATATTTTTTCAAATGTTCAATTAAACTATTTTTTTGAGCTTTAGGTCTGGTATTATTTGTCTTTTATTTGATCCACATTTCGTTAACCTTCGTTTAACTTCTTCAGGATATATGTTTATTGTTTTTAATACTTAGTATTTCTCTTTTTTCTTTTCTCCTTTCAATTACAAATTATTTTTTAAAATTTTAAAATAACAATGTGTGTCAATAAACATATATCTTGAAGAAGTTAGTCGAAGGTTAATGAAATATTGATCAAATAAAAGACAAATAATACCAGACCTAAAGCTCAAAAAATAGTTTAATTGAATATATAAAAAAAGGTCGAAAAATTAGATAAAAGAATATTTTCAAATGTTTCAGTTCCCATATACAAACTTAACTACCTGCTAATTTATAGAAGGCAAGTAATAATTCTCGTATTCATATTTATATTGAAGACAAGAACAAAGTACTCAAATTTGTTGTTATTTTTAATATAAATAAGCATACGAGAATTTTTACTTGGCTTCTACAGTGTGTTTTTATAGAGTGACATAAGTTTAATGTGAAGTTTCTAAAAGTCAGGCAGACTAAAAATCACTAAAAAAAATTAGTGCTTTCCATATAAATTTTATACTCAAGTCGACCGTCTGGGTTACAGAAACGGGGGGTTAATCATAATAAAACAAGGAAATATATTTACAATATCAATGAAACGGGCTTTATTGGAAAGACAATTTTATGAAATTAGTGTTTAAATATGATTTCTGCCAGGAGGCCGCCAAGGCTGGCGCGTAGAAGGCGCCATCTGGAACACCAATTTTCAACAGCTTTTAGCAACATTTGAGGCTTTATTTCGCCGCCGATAACTCTTCGAATGTTGATTTCCAAGTGTTCAATTATTTGTGGTTTATCGATGTAAACAAGTGACTTAATATAAGCGCAAAGAAAATTATCAAATGGGGTTAAATGACACGATCTTGGTGGCCATTACGTATTTTTTCATCAAAAGTTTCTTTGAGTAAATTTATTATATCGCCCGCTATGTGGCATGTGCCTCCGTCTTGTTCGCATCATCAACATTACTGGCATATCACCAATAATAATGCCACGTAATTGAGGTACGAAAAAGTGTCGAATCATATTCCCATACCGTTCACCATTGACAGTAACATTCTGACCATCATCGTTTTTGAAGACATAAGGACCAATGACTCTGTCCTCCCATAAAGCTCACCAAACAGTAATTTTCTGTGAATGTAATGGTGTTTCTCCTCACTCCAAATGCGACAATTCTGCTTATTTACGTAACCATTATACCAGAAATGTGCTTTATCGGAAATGGAAGAAGTGCACGATAATTTTTACGAAAAGAATAATTATATTGAGTAAAAATGTCAAAAAATGTCAAATTTTCACGCCTTGCTCTGTTGTAAGTCGATTCATTTCAAAGCAAACAGCAACTATCAGTTGTTAAATGGGTGCATTGATGCCAACTCAAAGTTTTGACACCCTCAAAAAACGCGCTTTATAAACTGGCAGTAAATTAAAAAAAATTATATTTTACTAAAAAAATAAGAACAAATATATATGATTTGAACGAGCTAAAGTTCGTATCGCCTTGTAAGCCAAATTACATGTGATAATTATTAATGAACAAATAACACTAAAGTTGGTAGTAAATATTCTGCCTAACACATAGTTGAACGGAACAACTAGCTGTTTTTGAAGGCCACTACACCTGCATCATCAGCATTCTTTGTGTTTGCACCACTGTGTGTGGCGGTGTCAGTTGATGTAGATTTCTGCTTTATATACGTAACTTGAAAACAAAAATTTTTTGATTAAAAATTTAACTGAATTTTTGCCTAAAATTAAAATAAAAAAATAATACTCAATAAAAGCAGAAAATTACGCTTTTGCAATTGAAGTAATGCATCAATTAATTGAAACTACTACAGACTTAATTGAATCAAATATATTAAGTATTCAAATTATTAATAAACAAATAGAAGTTTCTGTAATGGAACTACAGTTCGTTTCATGACTAAAAATTTAAAGTCAAACAAAAGATTAAAAATTTTTTTAACATCAATTTAAAATTTAAATTAAATTTTCAAACTTAAAAACAAATTAAAAATAATATTGAATTAAAAATAAAAAAAATTTCAATTCTTGCAATTGAACTAACTGAGGCAATTCAGAATTTAATTCCATCGATTAATTAATAGACATTGTAGTGATTGGGGTATTGCGATTTCTAATACGGCACTTTTTTTGTAAAGAGAAGTAACACCCAGGCAATGAATGCCCTACTACTATTACTGGTTTTAACTTCTTTAGGAAAGTGATAGTAATAAAAAAGACAGGTGGTGAAGGAAGATATAGAGGAAAGCTTCATTCTTTTACAACTCTGCTTTTTTGAACGTTTCTAATAATGCAATGTTGCACCGCCTCTAGTGTCAATGAGACGTACTAAATTTTTGAAGCTATTTTTAGTAGCCATATTTGTTGGTTATTTTACTTCGCTAATAATTCTACCACACAATCCCGGCGAAGGAGGGCCTTTAGATGTTACATTAGGATTATTATCCGCTGAATCAGGAGTAGTTAAGTCACCAGTGTCATTGTCTTCGTCTTCAGCAACTGCTACAAAAGGGACACTAATGCATCATCTTAATGGTCTTAGATTAAAGAAACATTGTCCAAATGTTCTTTTATCTATTACAAAAAAAAATATTCCTGCAACAATAACAACTTTAATTGAAAATAAAACCAAAAATCAATTAAAAATTTATTTGAGTCAACTAAACTTTGTAATTAGTAAAATTTGTAAACAAAAGTTTATTTGACTTAACTACATTTTTAATTGGATTTAGGTCTTACTTTCAATTAAAGTTGTTGTTGATTGCAGGAATATTTTTCTCTAAGTAGTAGAAGTCGAAATACTCTAACCACGCTTAACCCTACGTCTCAACTAGCCATCGACTTGGACATGCCATGAACATGACGCCGGCAGAGCAACTGTGAAAAATTCATCAACTTCCTTATTGTGGTGAACACATATCGCACGTTCATGTTCAGGCATATCAAATTATTTTGCGGTAGTGCAATAGAGATGGAATATTTACTAATTTTTGCGGACGGCGAATCTCATGGCGAACATTTTTGCTCAGACACATGCTCGTTCATTGATGTCAGAGCATGGACGAAAGTTGGACATTAGCGGTCTCCATTAGCCATTTGCGATGTCCGACATGAAGCCCATATCAAGATCAGGGCTAGTGAAGAGCCCTAGTAAGAGGGAACAATTGAAACTGTTGAAAAATTAATTAAATAAAAAATTTGTTTATTAAAATTATTAATGAGCAAAATAATTTCGTGCACGTATGTATGTATGTACATTTAAAATTTTTTTTATGTCACTTTAAAATATTAAAAAGAATAATAATAAAAAATTAAACAAAAAAAATCAAATAAATTAAATGGAAAATTTCAAATACAATAGGTCTGTTCATTTACTTTCCCAGCAGAAACTAGCAACGAGAGAGTAAGGCAGAAATTTACAAAATTACTCTCCCAAATATGAAAAAGTAAATGAACGCTTTACTTGTAAAAACTTGCAAGAAAATTTTATTCATATCAGAACCATAGATGGAAATCATGATACAATTGTACTTTTTCTGATGTATTTGGTTTGATAATATTTTAAATTGCAATTGTTTTAGAAATTGATCTTTAATATGAAATTGTTTACACAGTTTCATATATATTTACTATTTTTATGCATTTTTCATAATTTTTTAATTTTATTCCATTAAAAAATACAAGAACTCGACTTTACATCTCTGATCGTATATGAGAAACAAACAAAACTATTTGCCATTAAAATTTAATTTGAATATGTGGCTTAATGGAAGAAAACCAATAAATTAATTAAACATGCTTGCTTTTTTTATACTTATACATGTTTTTTAACATGGAAATGCATATTTTTTCAATTTTCCTTTTTCAAATATTTTTTAAATAATTTATTTGATTTGGTTGGATAATTCTTGCAATTCAAAATTTTGCTAGTAATAATTTGTAGGAATTTGTTTGTCTCTCAATTTTTTTCTCTCTTTTGATGCTCTCTCCTTGCAAACTTTTTGAGTTAATGAACACTTTCCAGTAAAAATTGTTACATATTTGTAAAAATTTTCAGTTAATGAACAAATCTTATACAAACAAAATTGACATTTCAATGCGTAACAATATTTTTTTATTAAAGTGCATATAACGTATTCAGTCATCTACTTTGTAATTCTCATTCAGTTTGTGCTATTTCTCTTTATTTTCTTGTTTTCTTTATTTGTTTGCACTTACTCTTAATAAATTGATCTGGAAGATAAATAAAAAGAGGAACTTGTTTTTTTTGTTTTATTTAATAATTTTCTTTTCTTTTATTGTGTTAAATAAACTTTTAAATATTTAAAATTACCATATCAAAAGTATTCATAAATTCTTTGTTTTTCTCTTTTCTGCAGAAATTATTTATTACTCAGTCTTCATTTCAGTTGTTTAAAAAACTGAAATATTTCAGATGAAAAAGCGATTGGCTGGAGAATCGTATTGATAACCAGGCTGGTGTGGGCTTTCAAAGTAGTCTTCTTCTAGGGGGGAAGCATACGAAGGAATGGGTATTTTAAAGGTGAGCTTGGATTTTGGTGGTGGTAAATATTCCTCTTTAGGTGTTGCAGGTGGTAAGTAGGTGGGCTCTGGTTGAGAAGCAGAGGCAGGAGGTAAGTAGGTGGGCTCCGGCGGTGGAGAAAGAGATGAAGGAGGTGGTATATATTTGGGTTTCAGAGATGTAGTAGGAGGAGGAGAAGGAGGCAAGTATTTAGGCTTCAGTTTTGGGATGGGATGAGGAGGAGGAGGAGGAGGAGGTAGGTATTTAGGCTTGAGTGTTGGCCTAGAAGGAGGAGGAGGAGGGGGCAAATATTTAGGCTTAAAGGATGGTTGGGGAGGAGGAGGAGGAGGAGGTAAGTACTTGGGCTTTAGCGTGGGAGTAGGAGGAGGCAGTTGTTTGTGCTTTGGTAATCGAGTGGGAGGCAAGTATGTGGGCACTGGCGGCGGCGGTAAATAGCTTGGTTTTGGTGTCTGAGGACGGCGTGTAGTGGTTGTTGTGCTTGTGGTTACTGGTTTGGGTGGCAAGTAGACTTGCTTTGGTGGTGGAGGCAAATAGGTTGGTTCCGGTTTGCGAGGCGGTGGTGGCTGCAGGTATGTTAGTGGTGGTCTGCTGGGCTTACGTGTAGTAGTTGTGGTAGCAGGCTTTGCTGGGGGCAAATAGATGGGTTTTGGTGTTGGTGGCAAATATGTGGGCTCAGGAAATTTATGATGGGGCGTTTGATAGTCGTAACCATAATTATTTATATCCTCTTCTTGATGTTCATGGTAACCATCATTATCATGATCGTGATGATCATGTTCATCTTGACGATATTCGTAACCATTTAGATTTGAGCCGTCTTCGTGTTGTTCATAATTATGCTCATGTTCATTATTGAAAAGATGTGAAACATCGGCAGCCACCAGCGTAGCAAACGTCAAAAAGACCAGTAGTAGTGTTTTCTAGAAAGAAAAAATTTAAAATTGATTTATTAAGACGAAAACAATTGCTTGACCTGATAACATCATATTAAAAATCACATTATTTCCTTACCATTTGTAATTTGACTTGTTTTTTTTTATTTCCCCTATCGACTTATTAAAAAATTTTGTAATTAAAACAACACGTTTCACTTGAGTCTTGGGCAGTTGAAAACAAAATGATATTTTGAGTTGAGTGTATGTTGTTATTTATAGTTCATATACACCCATGGAATTCAATTTTAAATAGGTTCTGTTGTTTTTTTCTTCTACTTTGATTTTTTGTAGTTGTTAATATGTATGTATTATTATTATATTTTTTCTTAAAAAACAATTTAACACGACTGCCGAGAGTGAGACTATAGACAACAACAACATCATGGTTTTTGACCACTAAGGAAAAAGAAGTTCGAATCAATATTATTTACTTGATAAAGTTTTTATTTGGATACAAAACAGACAGGTCTTCTTGCATATCTGTAAATGTATTTATGTGTGAGCATGCATTAAAAATATAAGTATTTAAAAAGACACTTTATGTTATTGTTCCAAGCCTCGTTAATACCACCATATAAGCCTGTTTATAATTTGCTTAAAAAATTTAATTTTATTTAATTTAAGATTCGCCTATTGTTGTTTTTTATTTTTATAATAGATTTTAATGCTTTGAATCTTAAGCTTTTAATCAAGAATTTATTTTATCGTTTTGCATTTAAAAAAAAATTGGCCTATTGTAATTATACAATGTATTTAGACAAGGTCTCCATGAAGTAAAAGGCGGAATTTATTTTAAGCCCATAACAAGAAATCTGAAATCTGAAGTGATGGTGCAAAAGCGCATCTTCAGTTTATTAAGCAGATGAGCGCAATTTGATATGGAAGGAAGTTGTAAAAGATTACAGTAATTTGAAGACATCAATTTTCGTCCTCTTTTTAGGTAAAAAGGAACCTATTAATTTCACCAAGAGGTCCGCCCGTCCCTCCGTTCACCAGTCTGTCTGTCTGTCACATACTGTTTTCTCGAGAAGCGCAAGAGCCTGCAATTTGCACAGCATATGTAAAACTTTAGCAGCTACAACAACAAATATATGACAGTTGGAAATTAAAGGGTGTTCTAAAGCGAGCAACGAAAAATATTGAAATGCTAATGCAATACACAGACAATTATACGAGTGTATACACGACTTTCAAAGTTAGTATATTTTTATGCAGAGTACAAAACTCTGAATTTTAAAAAATTTATAATTTCAGGGTACTTCGACAGTTAATGTAATTTTGACAAATTAATGTATCTTGGAAATCGTTAGAGGCACTTTCCTTAAACTAAAAAAACATAAAATTAAAAAAAAAATCTCAAACGAAAAATCGCCGAAAATGAAGAAAGCGTTTGAATGAAATATACCACCACAAATAAAATAAGTCGCTAAAATGTAAAAAAAAAATTAAAGGTCACCAATAAAATTTAAAAATCGCTGAAAACAGAAGAAATGCAAAAATTAAAAAAAACGTCAATTATAAAAAAATCGCTATAACTAAAAAACAAGCAAAAAAACGCCAAAAACCGAAAAAATCGCCAAAACCAAACAAAAAATCACATATATGAAAGAAATCGCCAAAATTAAAAAATTCGCCAAAATTTAAAAAAATCTATATAGTGCGACTTTGACACACGCCCAAAGGTTTCCGTACGGGCACGAGATATGTAATTCAATACGAACTTTAGCCTATATAAAATATAGTTTTGGAATTTTTTTTCGTTTTTGGGGTTTTTCGGTTTTAAGCGTTTTTTAGTTTTGGGGTTTTTTGCGTTTATCTGCCCTTTTTAGTTTTGGCACCTTTTTCTCGTTTTGGCGATTTTTTAGGTTTTTGACGTTTTTTTTTAGTTTTGTCGATTTTTTTTCTTGATTTTGGCAATTTTTTTAATTTTGGCGATTTCTTTCATATATGTGATTTTTTGTTTGGTTTTGGCTATTTTTTCGGTTTTTGGCGTTTTTTTCATTTTAGAAATGTTTTAGTTTTGGGAATTTTTTTAATTTTGGCGATTTTTTTATTTTTTTTAATATGGCGATTATTTGTTTTTTTTTGCGTTGTTTCATTTTGGCGGCTTTTTTCATTTAGGCGTTTTTTTAGTTTTGACACTTTTTTTCTTCTTTTGGCGATTTTTTCGGTTTTTGGCGTTTTTTCATTTTGACGATTTTTGTTTAATTTTGGCGATTTTTTTTCGTACAAACAATTTTTTAGTTTTGGCGTCATTTTCGCGCTTTGACGATTTATTTCGGTTGTTGGCATTTTTTTCATTTTGGCAATTTTTTTCATTTGGGCGATTTATTTTAATGTTAGGATTTTTTTTAATTTTGGCCATTTTTTTCGTTTGGGCGTTTATTTTTTAATTTTGGCGATTTTTTTGAGTTTTGGAATTTTTAGTTTTACCGTTTTTGAAAATTTCAAGAGTTTCCGTCTTGCGGTTTCCAAATTAAAAAAAAAAAGTCAAAATTACATTAACTGATATAACACCCTTTAATTTTAACTTTTAAATTTTGTTGTTAATTTTTGTAGTGTATATAATAATACACTAATTTTAGAAATTTCAAGTATCAATATACATATGTATGTACATACAATTATATGTATATTACGTTTTGGAACAGCCTTTAATTTTTAACTCTCATGTATTTGTTATTGTAGCGGCCAAAGATCTAGACACTCGGTCCAAATTTCATTTCGCTACAATGCAACAAAAAATAAACAAAAATAAAAGATCATTAATAAAACTTAACAAATCGCAAAAAACACAACAAAAAAAACCAAAAATAAAAAAACGTTTAAAGAAAAAAATCGCTTTAACTAAAAAAACAACAGAAAAAGCCCAAAAAGTCAACAAGGGCCAAAATAAAAACGCCAGAACTAAAAAAAGTCGCTTTAACAGAAAAAGGACCGAAAAAATCACCAAAAACCTAAAAAAATCGCCAGGACGGAAAAAATCGCCAAGACGAAAAAAAAATCGCTAAAATGGAAAAAAACGCAAAAATGGAAAAACGCCAAAATTAAAAAATTCGCCAAAATTTAAAAATTCGCCAAAATTAAAAAAATCTTTAAAAAAATTTCAAAAATAAAACAATCACTGAAACTGAAAAGAACTGTATAGTGAAAAAGCAAAAAAAAATCGTTTAAAACCGAAAAAATTGCCCAAAGGCTCAAAAACAAACCTTAATACTAACCAAATCGCTAAAAGCCGAAAAGGAATTGCCAAAAAGCGAAAAAGAAAGAAGCGCAAAAAAAAATTAATCGCTGCAACTAAGAATATCGTCAAAAAATGCAAAAATTTCTGCATTAGGCAAACTCGTGAAATTTTTTAAAAACGCTAAACTAAAGTATTACAGTTAAAAAAAAATCGCCGCAACGAAAAAAATCGTCAAAACGAAAACAAGCCATAACTAAAAAAAATCTAAAACTAAAATAAATCGCCAAAAAAATTATAAAATAAAATATGGGCAATGCCGTTCACATTGTGTTTCTTTTATGTAAAACAATGCCACACAAAGAAAAATATGGAAAATGCCAAAAGTTGCCACTAGTACACACTACTGCGATGTCACAAATCTGTACTCGGCATTACTTTTGTAATGTCCGTACGTAAGTATTCGTGTACGAGTTAAAGTCACACTTCAATGAATTTATTTATTTATTTTTTATATAAGGGGCGTATTGCCGTTCTCAACTCGACTCAGTTTGTTTGTCTCAGAGTCCACACAACTTTGACACAACCCAATTATTTTTTAGTATTCTAAAAAAAATTAATGCACCAGGCAACTACAAACAAACTCAACCAATATTTTGTTTGTGAATGGCAATAGCAATCTGTAAGTTCAGTTTTAATTGAGTTTAAGACGGCAAAATGCGCTTAAACTAAGAGCAGTCTAACTTTTAGCTTTGTCATATTTTTTTTGAATACTATAAAACCATCTGTCCACACATATCTCTTACAAGACAATTGTTCGACTTATTGAGAGCCATTACAATAACAACAAAATCATGTAACTCGAAAGATTTTTAATTTTCAATAAAAATTAAGATTAACATTTTGAAGAAATTCAATTGAGTACAAACACCACACGCTTTAACGACTCGTACCTCATTGGATTAATATTAATATTTGTGTTAAAAAAAAGCCATAAAAATTGGTAAGATGAAATTAAAATCTTACAACAATTCAAAGGCAGCTTAATTTATTTACGGGCTAAAAAAACAAAAAACAGAAAAAAATCTATAATTAAAAGCCTAATCATGTTCACGGATGTAAATTCATGTATCTTAAGACTGCGTGAAATTTTTCATTTGCGGTATACATATATACTTGAAAATAAAAATGAAAAAAAATTAAACAAAAAAAAATTATAATATTGTTGATCGTAAAAAAAACTATTACTTACAGATGAAGTTAATTAAATAAGAGCAACAAGAGTTACATTAATGGTCAAGTGTTGTACCTTCCAGCGTTGCCAGATAGGTAGGCCAGGTAATTTCTGCAATAATATTGGGTCTTAAGTAACATTTATTTTTGGAGTGTATTCAGTACGAGCAGTAAATAACAAGGCATAAGGAAATAGTGCTTTGTTTTCATCGTTACATCGTATTGCAGCAACTGCAACTGAAAACTATAATTGTATTCATTAAATTTTTGTGTAAAAGTTATATTGATTAAAAATTTAATTAAACAATAATTTTTTAAAACTTCTGTTTGACCTTTTATTATTATACAATAACTATTTTTTAAATTACTATATTTGTACACAATTTTTCGACAAGTCTGGTTTAGGTAAATATTTTTTAAATTAATTATCTTGACAAAGAAATACAAATAATTAATTAAAAATATAATTAAATCAATCAAACTTTTGTGCAAAGAGTCGAAGAAACTTTTTTTTAACAATTTTAGTAACGAAAAATTAAATTCACCCAAATGGATTTTGACTCTAATTTAACTTGAGAAAAAATACAAGCAATCAATTAAAAATATTATTAAGTCAATGAAACTTGTGAGTATAGATTTAGTTAATTAAAAAGTTTAATTGCCCGAATTAAATTTTTTTATTATATTTTATTTATTTTAATTTTTTATTCTTAAGAGAAGTAGCACTAAGGCAATGAATGCCTACTACTATTACCAGGTGTTACTTTCTTTTAGAAAATGGATAGTGATATAGAAGACAGACGTTGAAGAAAGAGGTAAAGAAAACCTTTATTCTTTTACAACTTTGATTTTTTACATGTCTTTCAATAATGCAGTGTTGTAGCACCTCTGTTGCCAATGAGGCGTATTACATTTTTCAAAACTATATGTAGTAGCCATTTCATTGATTATTTTACTTCGCCGATGATTCTCCTACATCGAAAGAATTTTGCTCCATAAGTCCAACGAAACAATTTCATTCGATTATTGAAGTTATTTTATTGTTTTAATGAATATATTTCGTTATTTTAATGAAATTATTCCGTTAGAAGCTATCTCGTTGGAAATTATTTCGTGGTTTTAATCAATATTTTTCGTGGTTTTAATGAAATTATTTCGTCGTTTTAATGAAATTATTTCGTTGTTTCGATGAAGTTCTTTTATTGACGTAGTTTTCATTAAAATAATTTTAACGAAGCTGGTTTCGTTAATCCAACGAAGCGTGATGTTTGTTGAATTTTAATAAATTTTTTCATCGAATTAATGTCAAAATTCATAGAATTAATGAAAAATTCTTTCATTTTATACTTTTTGTTTTAGGCAAAATTTCTTCTGCTTTCATAAAAATAGATAATTAAAACTAATTACGAGAGTCGCTTTGGGGTTCAACTCCATAAATAAAGAAATGCAAGTACGTGCATTTTACTTTCTTTAAATTAAAATTTTAAATTCCTTTAAACCGGCCCGAAAAGTTGGCATAATATTTTTCAATGGCTGTTTTACCCTTTTGGAGGTAGTCAATGTGGGTAATATAATATATCGCGTGTACACCAAAATAAATATACGATACTATTCGTAGGCCCAGAAGGATAGCTCCCCAACGGCGACTACAAGACATCAGTGATATTAGGAAGAATAAGCTTCGCATATCCGGCTTTAACGGATACTAATCCTCCGTCGCTATTGTGTAGTGGAATCATCGGCAAAGTAAAATAGCCAATAAGCACAGCTTTAAAAAATTTAATGCGCCTCATTGACACCAGAGGCGCTGCACAACATTGCATTATTAGAAACCTTCAAAACGCAGAGTTATAAAAGAATGAACTTTTCTCTGAATGTAACACTTAGTAATAGTAGTAGGCATTCATAGCCTGAGTAATACTTATCTTAAAAAAAGGAAACAGGTGCAGAATGACGTCTAAAGCAGCCTGAGGTGTGCTCCTCTGGGCACCTGTTATTGCCAGCGAGATGAAAAGCTGAACCTTAGCAAACAATATATTGTGACTCTCCTTCCTCAATGCCTCCCACCATGCCACACAACAATAGGAAATAACCGATCTGGCAACCCATGTATCAATCCAGTTAACTAATTTCGCTTGCAGGCCACAGTTCCTTCCTATTAAGTTCCTTCATGCATAGTAGGCCTTTAATGCGTATTCCTCTTCCAATAAAGAAAGAAAGCTTGCTATCTAGAAAAACACCCAAGTATTTGGCTCCCTCTGCTAGTCTCAGTTCTACCCATTCCATTTTAGGCAATACAAACCTATTTATTTTGTATTTCCTTGTAAAGGGGATTAGCTCAGTTATCTCTGGTTTGACTCTCAGTTATTTGCCGCTGGCCCAGGAGGATACCTTCCCAACTCCGACTGCATGACTTATGCAACTGATAGCGGGAAGAAACTTCCACGTTACCAGCTAAACCACGTCATTCGCATAAGCAACTATCTTTTGACCATTCCTCTCGAAACGTGTAAGAATTGCGTGCATTGCAAAAATCCACAATAGAAGTGATATAATATGGAAAGTCATCATGAAAATATTGACAGTTGAACAATGCTACCAAAATATTTTGAGAATGTGAAATAGCAAAAATTTTTACAACTCTCAGGCTCATCTTTAGTTTAATGCATTTGTTAATAAACAAAATCGCCGGCATGCAGATTGAAACCGATTCTCAACATAGCCCGCTAGAAAAATACTGCGTTTAATGCGGTTTACACGCTGGTGGTACAGTTGCGAGTCATTTATCGATATAAGAAGCGAGAGTTCGAGTTACGGTCAATGGGGATCGTTGATATTTTGTTTGAAATTTTATTCATCCGAAAGAAGCAAATTTTCCAAAATAATAATCCCATTTCATTTTACAAGTGACTCACACGCAAAATTTGGGGCTGCTTCCTTACTAGACCCCCCGCTAGAATTATTTTGAATGATATTTAACCCTTATTCCAGTTGTCGACATCGACGTTACCTTAACACAATAACAACAAATAGGGGCTGGCTTACTCTCTCTCGCGAATAATTTTGTGCTATTGACAATCTATTTCCGTTCCATATGATCTAGAAAATAACATAAACATGCCAACAGGAGTCAGTTGTTTTCGACAACGGTTACATAAGTCCAAATTATTTTGGTATTAAATTATTGTTAAAGAGACGTCGATGTCGACAATTGTTATAAGAGTGATTAAAAAAGTAGTTTAAAAATTTAACAAGCCTTTAACTAGGGTTTGCAAATAATCGCGATTACCGGTTAAACGCGATTAATCCAGAAAACATACTACAGTAGTTTAGATTTAGCTGCATTTTGTTTAAGTGCACTTTGGACTTAACTGCCTGAAATGATAAATTTTTGTCACTATTCAATAAATTCAATACAAATTCGTTTTTCAAGTGCACTTTCTATAAGATACATAAGTGCCCTAAAAATTTGGTAATTTTAAATTATTTTCATACAAAAAATCAATGTTAGCTGCACATTGACTTAACTGCACAAAATATATTTTTCCTATAATTATTCTTCAAAATCCTGTTTTAAATGCACTTTGTATACCTGCGCATTTAACATATTTTTTTGCAATTTTAAATTATTCTCATATAAAAAATTCAAGTTATCAGCATCAATTAAAAACTGTATGCGTGTACAACAAAAGTCAAAAATTTTAAAACTGCACATTTAGGCAGGTACATAAGTGCATTTAAGAGAACAGCATTTTTGACTTATCTGCACAAAACGTCGTTCAGCTAAGTCAAAATTATTGTACATATTATAATTTTTACTAAGACCAAAATAAATTGCGTCATAAATTTTAGTAGAACTTTATGGGTTTAGCCAAAGAAATTTTTTTTATTTTGTCTCCCAGTGAAAAAAAAATGGAAGTCATTCTAACGGAAGTACATTTTCATTGCTTCCAAAAAAAATCGATATTTTTAATTTGCCGAGAGTGAGCACAAAACCATGTAGAAGCTTATTTTAGTCAGACAAAATCTTGTAACTCCTCCATAGTCTTAGAAAATACTCACCAGAATTTAAAAAAAAATTTTTTTAAAGAAATTTATGAATTATTTTTAGTCTAAAATTTAAGAGTTATTTGCTTAAATTTACATGAAAACACTGTTTCGGGCTTAAATTCGTATAAAAAGAAACGAATTGTTAAAAAAGGCAACTATTTACCCTTTTTCCTAGATGAAAATATTATCATAGAATACAAAAAAGGGAATCTTTCTTAATATCGCTTCCAATTCAGTGACCAGGCAATGACAACCCTATGTAAAAATCATTAGATCGGACCGATCGCATCGTAAACTCTACATTTTCATGACTTTTTTGGAGTCTCTTTTTTTACTGGGCTTGAGTTAAAATTTTACTGGTAATTTAATTTTTCAATTAAATTATATTTTTATTTCGCGAAAACTGTAAAGCTTATAAAGTTCGTAAATCATTACTTATGAGTATCAAAAGCAATACAAATTGTGGGAAATAAATCTTTTGATAATAAAATTCATCTAGAACGAAGTATATTTCTATTTTCTTAATTTATTTTTATATAATTTTCTATCATAATAAATGAACAAGTTCATTTATCACGACATAAATTCATCAGGTGTGGACACATACTTATGACTATACAATTTATTTTTAATATTTCTATGTTTTTTGCGAGGTTCCAAGATAAGAAAAACTGCTTTTACGTATGTTTATGCTAACCGAATGAAAAATATTTCTATCAATCGTAATGAAGTTTTTGAGAGATTACGACGTTTTTCCAAATAAAATTGGGATAATATAATAAAATTAAATAATTAATTTAATAAGTGCTTAATTTGGATTTAATTTATTATGTTGCTTATACGAGTAATAATTTTATTGTATAAAAGTGTATGAAAATAAAATAGATGCACATCGAATATAAATTGTTTGTTGTGTTTTGTATAAGTTTCTGAGCCAACTCGCTAATGCTATTTTCAAATGATTTTTTGAATGTACACGCAAAGATAAAATATGGTTGAGGTAACCATAATCAAACAGCAACATACTATGATTGAATTATATGGTTGCAGTCAAATCATATTATTGTCAATAGAAAAGCAAAGTTTAAATAATATTATTATCTGAGTTAAAAATAATATTATCTACAAAAACAATTAACTTTGTTATGCCTAATCTTAGTATTGTTAATAAGAAACCACTATTGTTAGATGTGACAAAAATATAATTGAGACTCACCATGCCATGTTGTTATATTATAATAATATTGTTAAAATCGACAATAGTATTATTTAATATAATAATAATATTTTGTTTTTCAATCATATATTTATTGGTAGGTCTTTTGTTTAAAACAGCTGTGCGTTAAATACGAAATAAAATAAAATTAATATTGTTGAAATAAAATGTATATATAGAAATGTATACTTTTTTTATTTTAAAACTTAATATAGTGTGGTTTTGGATAACATTGTATTGTTATTTACATTATATTATTTTTAAATATTAATAAAAATTATGTTGCAGTTACAAATTTTAAACAAAACTTTGTTGTTAAACTGTAACCATATCACAATTTTTTTAGGAATATAATAATCTAATTGTTAAACTCAAACATTACTTTGTTGCTTACCGTAACAAAATTAATGTTTAAAATAACAATAACTTGTTTTCAACGACCACAGATTTGTTTCTGTGAACATAATATTGTTTTCTCAACCATTCTACAACCATATATTTTTTTTGCGTATATGTATGTGCAAAAGACACAAGGTTTGAAACTTTTCAACAGAATGGTTTAAGACTACTGATGATTTGGTAAAGCGCCAATAAAATGCAGGCATATAGACATGTTTAAGCCACATTTTATATTAAAAGTTTTAATTTTTACGAGTTCAATTTGCCCTGAATGCAAATTTTGCATGAATTCTTTGTTTAAAAAAGGGATAAATATTTAAACGTAATTGAGCTGTTAATGGGTTCGATTACGATTGCGATTAAAAGGTGTAATTAATCGCGGTTTTGATTACGTTTATAATTACTGTGCAAACCCTATCTGTAACTTCTTATCAGCAATCAATATCACACACACCGTGTGGGCATGGGCGAAACATTGGCCAGTCTTGATTGGGCTGTAAGGAAAGTTATGAGCAAACATGAAATTCATTACGGCTTATGATATACGTTTGCTAACAAAATTTATTAAGGATTTTGACAGAAGTAAAATAAGATTTTCTGCTGCAGCAAGTTGGATAACTGTGAAGTACAATCTCACAAAAATTAAAAAAAAATGTTTAATGTAAATTAGGTATAAGTCTTGCTTTTAATAATATATTTTTTACACATTTTTCTCTTACTGATATTTCCGTTTTTCACTTTACACTTTGTTAAACTTGTTTTTTTTTCTTAAACATATGTTTCGATAAAAGAAAAAAACCATTAAGTAAATGTTGATCTGCCCGTTGCTATGCTTTTGAGTTTTTCCCACAACTCCAAGTTACATTCTTACATACAAATATTTTGTTAGTTTTAGAAATTGTTTATTATAAACCAACAAATAAATAGTGTTGATCAAGTTCAAGTTTGCTTTTGTGAGTTTTTGTTTGTCTGTTAGCAAAGCATTCGTTTTCAATTAGTTTTCAAAGAAGACAAGGGAGTTTAAATTGGAGCGACCGACCAGCTGGTGCAATAAATTACACCAGCTGTAGCGGTAAACGCATCATTAGCACCCGCTGTGCCTTCTTATCTCATCATTTATTAATACAAATTGAAAGTAATAGTTTAAACTTAATTGCCTAAGTCGCCTAAATTTTGTTTTAAATAAGTCAAGGTTTTTGGTTTTATATTAGAAAATTAGGTGTAGATTGAACTCAAGGTCTTCGTTTTTGAACTTGTAAAAGGGGGACAAGCCAACATATTAATTTATTATATATTATAGACCTGCACAAGACCTCTTATAAGAACTTTTAAGACATGAGGGATTTTTCAAATGTTTTACTACAGCGAAATGTTCTAAAACAAACGCTAAACAACACTGTTGGCAAATTATTTGTTTAACTTATTGCAGGTCAGAGTAGCCAGCCGACCAAAAAATTTCGGCGGCGGCTGAAAGACAAATATTTTCGGCGGCGCTGGCTGAACGGCTTAACGCTGATTTGTTTAATCCCATATTTCTCACCTGCGAAAGAAAACGTTCGACTCGCAATTTATATTGAAAACAACAATAACATATGAAAATTTGTTTTTGTATTTAATATAAATTGTAAGTCGAACGTTTTCTTACGCAGGTGGGAAATAGGCCATAAGCATTTAAAAAAATGGTTGAACCCAGTAGGTTTCTGGAAAAGTAAGTGAATTATTGAATCACCACGTTCCAGAATTATTTATTTTGCAATAGTTTGAATATTGCAGCAATTGCTTTCCTAAATGCCAAGAGAAGTAACTTCGTAAATTATTTGTTAAGCCATAGAAACATATTCTAGATCATACATAAAGTTAATTTAAGCTCCGATTGAATTAAAAATTTAGTTACTTTATTGCAACACTGCTACGGATAATGAATAAAAAAGCTTTGATCAAATAATTATCAAAAAGTCGCCTGACGCCTGTGACAAAAAAAGTATATTTAAACGTGCATGGATTTAATAAGGGACTCCAAAAGAGAACGTAAGTGTTGTCGCAGCAATATTTCCGTTCATATAAACATTATATTTCTATGTGGAAGCAAAAACAAGTATCTTTCAGGGACACTCGCTATCATATTCAATACGAAACATAAATAAAAACTGTACGCAAATGGAGTAGACACAATATTAAACATAATTCAAAAAGTATAAAATATAAAAGAAGGCAATATATCGGCTGAGTATTTAGCCACCGATAAGCCGAGTGGTTCGGCGGCGGCTCGGCTTGTTGGAAAAAATAGGCTGAGCGGCTAGCCGGCAGCCGCGCCGTTACGGCTTGCTACTCTGTTGCAGCAGGTATAGGAGTAAAGAAGAAAATAGTTATTGACTGAAAAATTTGTGATGCTTGTGCTACTACTTTCTGCACATGAGCGAGCTAGCAAACGTAATGCATGTACATACATACATACCTTTATAAGTTATTTGTATGCTTTCCTATTTTTCTGTGCACATATAAACGCACATGCATTGACATTAGTTGTGTGCGCCAGCTTTAAAAAATCACCCTTAAACACATAATAGCTTACCATCTTCATCTTACACACACACACACACACACACACACTACTCAAACGCCCAATATGCAAAATAACAAGCATACACGCATCAACATTACTTCTTTTGATTGTTTGTCATGAACAAGAAGTCTTGGCGACATCGCTTGTTAATACTCATATACACGTACACCAATACATACATCGTGCTTCGCTTATAGTACGACAGCATTTATTATTGGTTTGGTATAATACATGCCACGAGAAAGAAATATGACGTATGTATTTAGATTTTAAGACTGTTTACGCAGGTCTCTATTAGAGTCTAAACACAATGTTTGTGGTGCGGTGCGGTGCGATTTCTCGTTGCAGGAGAAAAAAATAAATAGAATACAACGGAAGACGGCGACGGCAATACTTGTCACTGTTTGTTTAAAATTTTAAAAATTTTTGTGTGCATAAATTTTTATAACTAAAAACAAAAAATTGTAGACATTTTATACATTCGCAGATATATTTAATATGTTTTTTAAACTTTAATAAGCTATGACAAAAATGTTTGAACTTCAAAATCATGTTAATTGTAAAAAATTATTCAAAAACTACGGCAACGTCAGCAAGGGAAAATTGAGAGAATAAGAAAGTCCGCAATGAAAATAAAATAGATTTTAATTTTATTCCGCCCCGCACTGCGGATTTTTACTTCAAAATCGTATGGAAAACCGCACCGCAATAAATAATCGTTATATTGTGTTCAGACTCTAATATGTATATACAAACATATCGTTACAAATATATGGAGATGATCTGATGTACATACATATCTATGTATGTATGCATGTATATTTTTAGAAAACAAACACATACAGACATGTGCATGTGCGTACCCTTGGGTTGTTATACGTCCTCCTTTGCCGGACGATATCATCTTAATTTTCCATCATTTGTCTTCGAAAACACTTGACCAGCCATTCGTTGTATTTCTTTTCTTTTAATAAAAAAAGAGTCAAAGATGAAAAATTCCGCTTGCATATTCTGACAGTCTTATGCATAACGGAAAATTTTCATTTAGTTAGTTAGCGTAACAGGCGAAATTGCTTTAGGGTTTACGAGTATTTTTTGTTTTATAAATTATTTTGAAATAAACTGTCTTGTACAGTTTTTTACTCCGAAAAATTAATTTAATTCTTTTAATGAAATTATGGTTTTGTTGAAAAAAAATTAGTTTGTCGTATTTTAATATCGACATCAAAACACTTGTGTGTACATAATTAGTCAATATTCTCTGAAACTGTTAAAAATTGGTTATATAAAATTTTTTTTAATTATACCCTTCACCAAAAATTCTAAGGCGTATCTATAGGTTTGTGAGTCGGTGTGTAATTTTAATAATATTAATGTGCGATCGCATAAAGCATATCTTCACATATATTCTGATCGAATAAAGTTTTCCCAAGCCACCAAGAAGATCTAGAGACTTTGTTATGTTGGACTGATGTATCAGAATTGTTCCTAAATAGATTGGTATTGAAAATCAGTAAAATCAGAAAGACAGTTGAAATATGTCAACTTTATATATAAAATAAAGAATGTGTGTGAAGTTAAATCTTAAAATTTATAACCCTTGACACGAACCTTGTGCTTTAACAGAGCTCTGTTAAGGTGTTAACAGAGCTCTGTTAAGCTATAAAAATTCGACTAATGCCTTTCCAAAAGACTTTTCTATTAAATGATGCAACCGACGCGAAAAAAATAAAGCAAATTTATAGATAATGTCTTCCTTTATTAAAGCCCATCAACCTATTACTAAAAAACATGAATTTGAACCACATACCGTCAAGTTTTCAACTTAGAGTTTTCTGTAGGTTACGCACTTTTTTTGGGAACGAGGCAATGTGGGCGGACAAACAAGGTCACCTCCAATGGACCACAAAGTACTCTAAAAACGTGCATACTCAGAATTTCTGGAAGTTCGAATTTTGTAGAATTCAACATGATTGGAAATTTTTTAAGTCAAACAGTTTTTCATAAATAATTAGTGGGAACGCTTTTTTGGGCACATCGCACACAGATGTAAGTCCGGCGTAATAATCAACGCTAAATTTAGTCAGATTTTGCAGGAATTAATCTTTGTTGCTCAAATTTTCATATTACATATAATGAAAAGAAAGAAGAAGACTGGTATACAACAAGGCGGCATATATTACTTTCTCTCTCGCACACAAAATCAAAACTTGGGCATCAAAATGAAATGTAAGTATAATGGCGAACTATGTACCGTTTTCGTAAATTGTGCGGCCAAAACATGAAGTGCAATATTTAAATACATGACACATGACACACAAATGCAGGTATGACTGTTCTAAAACTGAAATTGTTTGAGTACACTTATGATGCATTCTTATTCAGATATTAATATGGTAAAGGCTGGACTGACAATATGTTTAAATTTTCTATATGCACATGCAAGTTGCTTTAGATATGGGTAAATAATTTGGCATTAGAAAGTGCTGATTTCTGTTAAATTCCAGTTTTATAAATGTCTTCTTCTTTCATTTAAAAAAACTTAATGAAAGTTTTAATAACGTAAAAAAGTCCTTAAACTGCCATTGAACATAACGTAAATAAATCATTTACTTTTGCACCTATTTATACACACATACATATATATGTATAATCCTTGCGTACTTTTTTCGGAGAAGGGTATTTTAGATTCCGCACAACCGATTACAGCTTTCTTACTTGTTTCAATTGTTTTCCTACATGCGCTAAATAAAATCAACAAAACCGTTTCATGATAGTAGACTATTATTTGCGTGATAAGCGATTTTATAATTTTGGGGTTTCAATAGTTTGCCTCTTACGGTTTTCAAGATACAGCAAGTTAACAAAATTACATTACATTAACTGATATAACACCCTTTAATTTTAATTTTTTAAATTTTAGTGTTAATTGTTGTAGTCTGTATAAAAATACACTTATTTTACAAATTTCAAGTGCCAATATACATATAAACGGAACCCTAAAAATTAACGTATATTCGGGAATTCGAATAAAAATATTCATACATCACTAGTACGATATACACTCCAAAAGTTGTTACTAATTGAAAATTTTTTTCATTAAAAATGTGTCTGAATTTTTGTTATTTGCTTACACGTGCAAAATAAAATAAACAATATTATTTGAAGCACAAAATTCGAGTATTATTTCCAGCATTTGTCAAGTTATATACTACATATAGGTGTATGTATATAAATAAGAGCTATTAAAAAGAAAATATTTGTATGTATACGTGCATAATTAAGTAAATACCCACATAATATCTCTCATTTTCTCGCTTAGAGAAAGAAGGCTATACTGAAAGGTGTACTGAAAAAAAGATATAAAAGCCCCACTAAACTGTACTCGATTATCCAGTCCAAGAATATCTTTTTATAAACTCACTCAATTTCCCAAGAATATTAAAAAAGAAATGAAGCTTACATTTGCGCTTTTGCTTTTAACCATACTTGTGGTTACCATAAGCCAAGGTACGTACGATTTATTTTTATGTAGAGCTAGAAATTATTTATTATACATAATATTATTTTTTTTCCTATACACCCATACATACATATACATAATAGTGTTGGCTAGTGACAACAACCCTGGTGAAAAAATAAAAAGCGGCCAAAGAGATGCTCAAAAGGATAAAGCATTGCGTAATATATATGGAAGCCAGCAAAAGGATAAAGCATTGAATAATATATATGGAAGCCAGCAAAAGGATAAAGCATTGAATAATATATATGGACATCAAAAGAAGCACTAGGATGGAGGACTGCTACTTCTCAGTCAGTTAAGTAAAGTTCTACCATCGATTTGAAAATGCCCCACTCAACATCTTATTTAATATTACAACTAAAGCCAGCTTCAACTATACTTATGTATGTACATATGTAGGTACATCACCAGCCTAAATTTTAAATAAAAGTTTCCTACAAGTATTATCCAGTGTCAAAGTTCCATTGCAAAAGTTTAAATAAATTTTAAAAAATTAAAGCGAATGGCAAAATGATATAAACAAATCCATATTTTTCTTAACATCATGATTAAATTTAACAAATACATACATATGTAAGGAAATGAAAACGTCTACACTTTTTTAATTTTTTTTTTTGTATAGAAGGTAACGAAGTATAAGAAATTTTTTAAAGTGTTTAATATGTCTGAAAACTGTAGTATTTGTATTTTTTAAATTGTGTAAAAATATTTTCCATCCCAAAACTTTGCTAAAGGGCAAATTTACTAAATTTCATAAAAAAGTGATTTAGGTTAGATGCGGTGGTGTTTGCAACACACCTCCGCTTTCGGAGTCCCGATTGGGTCCATTTTAACTCCGTTCTCCTCCGATACCTCCCCAACTTCCAAGTCATCAGTAAAACCACGTCATCCGCATAAGAAAAGCGTCTAAGACTTGCGTTGATTGCCAACAACCACAATAGAAGTGATAGAACTACTCCCTGTGATCAAAATACTTATGATCAATATAATCTGGCAAATCACCATGAGTATATTGACGCTTGAACAATGCAACAATGCAAAATTTTTTTCAATGTTCAGGTTCATTTTTGGTTTAATGGGTTTGTTGTTAATGAACAAAATTACCGCATTCAAATTGAAACCAATCCACAACATACTCCTCTAGAAGAATTCAGCGTTTAGTGCGCTTAGAGATTACGAAATTTTTCAAATAAAATTATGATAATATAATAAAATAAAATAATAAATTTACTAAATTGTGTAAATATAGACTTAATATTTCTTAATAAATCCCACACTTCGCTCTTTATATTCAATCAGTGCTTTAATGAAATTTTCGCCAAATACAAAACAGAATGTTGGAGTTTCGTATTTACAGACGGTTCAAAATCAGAAACAAATGTTGGGGTCGCTGCTGTCGAAGAAAACGGGTTGATGCTTAATAGTATTTTACCACTTAACGCTTCAGTGTTTGCATCAGAAGCTAAAGCTATCCTGAGAGTTCTGAAATTGCACAAACAATCAATAAATAAGATTGTAATTTGTTCAGATAGCCGTGCTGTTTTTGATGCAATGCTCCATCAAAGAAACAACTTTTGATACAACAACAAAACAAAGTAAGACTCATGTGGGTTCCAAGTTACTCTAGGGATAAAAGGAAATGAGCTCGCCGACAAAGAAGCCAAATCCGCCCACTTATATTTAAGGTCTTACATATGCAGAACATCAGCATCTAAATTCAACAAATCAATGAGAAATTCCCGGGCTGAATACAACCAACAAATCCGTACTAGGAGATCAATCCAGAAACAATTCAAATTAAACTGCCCTCAACAAATAACTGCTGGCATAAGAACAAATGTTTTTTTAAGGCTAATAGCATAGCAGACGACAACGTTAATTTGCTTTAGCAGTCTTAATTCAAATTAACTTGTGAATTATCGCCATCCCAATGCGTAATAGGTTTATCGTAAATGCACTAAATGAGAGTGAGTGAATTAATACTGAATTTAGCTACATATATGATAACACCGTCATCATATGGTAACACCGTCCACAATCAATGAAATGTTGGCAAATTGTTTTCGTTTTCAAAATTAAAATGGATTCAGGAAATGCAAGTTTTTTCATTTTTTTTTTAAGACAAAAAAGAAATATTAAAATTGAAACACATTTTTTACATTTTAAGATTTCCCAGGAAAATAATCCAAGTGTATGGTACGAAAGGGATGCACAGATTTTGTTTACTTAATGCAAATACTGTCGTCGCTTAGGGTAAATTTTTAATTCACATTAGTTAGATTTTAATGCAAATTAACGCTGTCGTCTATCTAAGCTATTACGCTATCCCACACCAAATACACTCATCAACATCTACATCTCTAGGAGAACCAAAACGTTTATGCCCTTTTGCAACCGACCTCCATTAACAATATTTATTTCACCTTCTTAGAGACTGTCTAGCATTAAATCAATTCCGTGTAAAAATATGTACTTTATTACAAAATCCGACAGAATACAATATTAATAATATCTGTAAATTCTTATATTTTTTAAACTTAGCCAACAAACTAAAAATAAATAAATAATAAATAATAAAGTTTAAAAATTGTGTATGAATTGTGTACAAACCAACAAATAAATAGTTTTGATCAAGTTCAAGTTAACTTTTGTGTGTTTGTCTATTAGCTAAGCATTCATTTTCAATTAGTTTTCAAATAAGACAAGGGAGTTTAAATTAGAGCGACCGACCAGCTGGTGCAATAAATTACACCAGTTGTAGCGGTAAACGCATCATTAGCACCCGCTGTTTACCTACTTGGACCTTCTTCTAATCATTTATTTATACAAATTGAGCTAAATTTTGTTTTAGATAAGTCAAGGTTTTTGGTTTTATATGCAAAAATTACGTAGATTGAACTCAAGATCTTAGTCTTTGAACTTGTAAAAAAGGCTACAAGCCAATAAACTTATTTATTATCTATACAAACATATCGTTACCTTAATATATTAAGAAAACATACAGATACATACATGTGCATGTGTGTATCCTAGGGTTATTATCCGTCCCCTTTTTCCCAGACACTGTCCTCTTAATTTTCTATAATTTTTCTTCGAAAACACTTGACCAGCCATTAGTTGTATTTTTTTATAGAAAAGTGTCAAAGATGAAAAAATTCCGCTGGCATATTCTTACAGTCTTATGCATAACGAAAAATTTGCATGAAGTTAGTTAGCATAACAGGCAAAATTGCTTTAGGGTTTACGAGTATTTTTTGTTTAATAAATTATTTTGAAATAAACTGTGTTGTACAGATTTCTACTCCAAAAAATTATTTTAATTCTTTTAATGAAATTATGGTTTTGTTGAAAAACAAATTCTTTTGTCCTATTTTAATATCGACATCAAAACACTTGTGTGTACATAATTAGTAAATTTTCTCTGAAACTATTAAAAATTAGTTATAGAATATTTTTCTAAGTTATACCCTTCACCAAAAATTCTAAGGCGTATCTATTGGGTTTGTCATTCGGTGTGTAATTTCCACAATATTAATGTGCGATCGCATAAAGCATATCTTCACATATATTCTGATCGAATAAAGTTTTCCCAAGCCACCAAGAAGAGCTAGAGACTTTGTGATTTTGGAGTGATGTATCAGAATTGTTCCTAAATAGATTGGTATTGAAAATCAGCAAAATCAAAAAGACACTTGAAATATGTCAATTTTATATACATATAAAATAAAGAACTACAACAAATTCTTTTTTTTAATAATTAAACATATTTTATATTTTAGTAAGAAAACTGTTGGTACTCGTATTTAAACACAGAGAAATCAAAAAGAAATGTTCCAGGGTTGGGTAATTGCAACTCTTTTGGGTATGTAACAGCAAGCAACTAAAACTAATTTTTTCTTTATAAATTAAGCATATGTATTTGATATTTTAGAAAAAAATATATTGATACTAAAAATCTATTTCAAACTGAAACTTTTTTTTGGAATGTAAAAGTAACTGGGTAAATCTAATTTTTTCTGTTCCTGTATAATTTAGTTATATTTTATGTATAGATATTAGGGCATTCAATTAATTGGGGTTTTGGTTTAATCGGTTAATCGATCTATTAGTTAATCGAGATTTTTGCTTAATCGGTTAACAATCGTTTAATTTCGGTATTAACCGAAATAAATAAAATAAATAAAACTGTATAAATTACCTGTCATTTTGACCTTACACAAAATGAAATTTATTGTGTAAGGTCAAAGTTTCGTAGGCAATTTGTTTACACTAAGTACTGTGTTTAAATCCCTCTAAATCAGTTTTTTTGAACTGGCTCTGTATCTCGAGATTTTCCGTTATTAAAAAAAAGAGGATGCTGCATCACATAATTTGCATTTACTGGAGAACCAGTTCTTTCATCAAATAAAAAAATACACAGAAGGCTAGAAAACAAATTGACCTTTATATTACGTTTTTATTAATTTTTCATCAGTCTTATAGTTTCGGAAATATTCGGAAAGTCTTATCCAAAAAAAATAAATTTTTTCAAAAAAATTAAAAAAATCGTTTTTTAAAAGACTCCTTACAATTTTAAATTGAAGAAAATTTTAAATTTTATTATTAATTATGATACCTTCATATGCTATAAATAAAATGAGCCAAATTTTTTTAAAATCATTCTATTAATTCTGAATTTATTCACAATTAAGTGGTAGCATACATACTCGTATTACAGCTTTTTTTAATTATTATTTATTTTAAATTGAAAAAAAAAATTAATGAAAGCTGTAATACGAGGATATATGCTACCACTTAATTGTGAATAAATTCAGACTTAATGGAATGATTTTTGATAAATGTGGCTCATTTTATTTATAATATATGAATGTATCACAATTAATAATAAAATTTTAAATTTTCTTCAATTTAAAATTGTAAGGCGTCTTTTAAGAAACGATTTTCTTAATTTTTTTGCCTGAGTGTTACTTCTCTTTCAGAAAAAAAAACAAACAAAAAAAGTGAAGTGAGTTATTGTGAGTGTTGTTCGCTATCGTGAGATGATAACGAACTTTCGATGGCCCAAATTAGAAGATATGGATGAGAAGGATATGTGGTTTCAACAGGACGGTTCCACTTGCTACACAAGTAAAGAAACAATGGTTCTTTTGTGCGACAAATTCAATGGCCGTGTTATCTCAAATGGTGGCGATGTCAATTGGCCGCCAAGATCATGTGATTTGAAACCGTTGGACTTCTTTCTTTGGGGTTATTTGAAAGAAAAGGTGTACGTTCATATGGCAGCAACAATTCAAGAGCTAAAGGATGAGATAATTCGGCACATTAAAAGCATAGAACCTCAATTAAGCCTCAGCGTCTTCGAAAATGTTGACAATAGATAGAGTTGAGCCGCCGAGATCGTGGCGGCCATAATTGAACCATACCATATTATCATAATAAAAAGAAATGACAACAATAAAGTATTAACTCACAATTTAAAAATTGAAAGGCTGAATTTAATTAATAAATTTAATTCAGAAAGAGTGTGGACAAAACAACACCACATAGGCAGTGGTCACACTGAACTACAGAGATTTCAGCAGATAATAATCCTAAATATAACATCTGAGCACCCTCCTTCGTCGGTATTGCTGTGCGGCCATGAAATGTCTACTAAACACAATTAGTCTAAAACTTGTTAAGATTTTTATATGATATTCATGCATTAAGATTTTGCACATAAAATGTAAATCATAAATAAAATCTTCAATAATCATTAATCCATTTTCTTTACAATAATAATTTTTATTTAAATTTATATTGACAGCCTGTTTTGATACTTTAAAATTTAAAAAAAAAAAACTTTATCTTAATCGTGAAATAAAACATATAAGATAAAAAATAGTTTACACTCACGGTCGGATGCCGCTGTCTTTTTGTCATTTTAACCACATTAATAAAAAATTTTAAATACGAGTAATAAAACAAAAAATTATATTCAGCTGAATTATATTTTATTTTATGAAGTCAATCACCCTTAACCTGTTCACTCAATAAGTCCAGCTACAAAAACTCTAGCAAGAGATTCAAGTGCAATTAAAATTGACATCTGCTTGGAATTTTATTTCTTTAAAAAATTGATGATGGAATAATTAATTTTAATAAATCTTTTAACAAGATGCTTTAAGAGATTTATACACAAAATAAATAAAAATAGTTTTTATACATTTTATATTGACAGCTATTTTGATTTAAGAACAAAAGAAACAAATATTTAAAATAAATAACTTTAAAATATTAACGAACATTTTCTTATTTCCGCAAAAAAAATTTTGTGCTAAAAATTGTGGTAGAAAAAAAGTGATGCCGGTAAACCTCGCCAAAAGCAACATTTTTTTATACTCTTAAAGATATGCTGCTCTAATTTTTTTAAATAAAAATTTATTAGGGGGCCGAATACAAAAATAAAAGATAAAAAAAATGTTTTCTTATTTTTTTTCAATAAAGAAAACGACCTTTAGTTGTAACTAGCAATGAAATTGGTTAAACTAACTAATGTTAAACAGTAAAAAAAATTTTGGTAAAATGGCTGCCTTTAGCTGCAACTTCCTTACTAAGATTATAAATGTAAAAGTAACATTGAAAGCCAAATTACCAACGTGAAATAAAGGATATTTTTTATTCGGTTCAAAGCCGATTTTTTATATTTAGTAGGGTTTTTTTGCGAAAACCACAATATTGCAATAAATAAAATAATTTCCACACAGAGCCAAAACACCACATAAATACCCTATAAATTAGAACAAAGTTTAAAAGATTTCTCTATAGTTTTTCTCCAAGAAGAGCTCCGTCTAAATATTAGAGGGAATTCCTTTTCAATAAAATTCAGTAGATAACCCGTAAAAATAAGAAGAAACCTTATTAATATTAAGAAGGTGACTGGTAGATATTAGAAGGGAACCTTTTAAATAAAATTAAGATGATTCCTCGTAGAAATATGAAGGAATTCTTCTTAATAAAATTAAGACTTTTACTAGTAGAAATAAGAAGGAGTCTTCTTAATGAAATGAAGACGGTTACTAGTAGAAATAAGAAGGAATTCTTCTTAAAAAAATTAAGACGGTTACTAGTATAAATTAGAAGGAATTCTACTTATTATTTTCTTTTCTTTTTAAATTATTGTTATTATTAAATTATTCAATTGTTACAATATACTTTAGAAATACTTTAGAAATTTCATTCGCCCATCGCCTCATTTCGGAATACTGCATTTTACGACCAGAAGCAATATAATTGTTCACAATACAATGAGTTAAAAATGTTTGATTTCTGCTATCCAAGCAGCCATACTTTTCTTGGTAAGTCAACACAAGTTGTCCTTTGACTGTTTTTTTTCAACAACTCAACAAGATTGTAAGAAGTCGAATTTTCAGAAGAAGTAGATGGGCATGGAGTGCATTCTGTCGATTTAGAGATGGACACATCTTCAGACAGTTTTTCAAGCCAATTGAGAATTCTGGAGTTCACCGATAAAGTGTCTTGGTCACAAATGAATGGAATGTTTTTTGTTTCCGCCACTCCCTCAAACCTGCCTTAAACTTAATACGCTCTCCGAAATATTTCTCGTCCACTTTATCAAAAAACAAGTCAACATCTTCAATTTCGGTTTTCTCGAGCACGAAAAAGGAGTTAATTCCACGCTCAATTAAAGTTGATATTATTTCATTCAACAAGCCCCAAGATTTAAAAAGTTCCACTATTTCATCCTTCCTTGATGGAGAAGAAATAAAAATATCGGCTAAAAGTTCATCACACATTATAAAATGTTGAACACATCAAAGTTACTGAAAAAGTTATAAATAATATGTATATAAAATATATAAATATGTATTAACTTTCTATAAAATGTTCACTTATGTAATTATGTTTTATAATTTCACTTTTTACCGCCCAAAATTCTATTATATATTAATTTGATAAAATTTACTTACCTTTTACAACACAAAATTCACAAAAACCACGAGGAACTAGCACAAATCGAAACACTTCACTTCACAGCTCAAACTTGAATGACAGCCGCCAGTGTAAAAATTATGATCGACTGTTCTCTTCTTACTAGTTTAAAATTAAAATTGGCTGATGCAATAATTCAACTACAGTAATTTCATGTATGTATCATATGTATGTAATTTACATACATATGTATATGTACATATATATTTTAGTAGAAAAAGAGGGAATAAGAAGTTTTCTACTTATTGTTAGTCGATCTCCTTTTCAATAAAATTAAGATGACATTTACATAAATAAGAAGTTTAGCATCTTAATAATAAGAAGGTGGTGATCTGTTAGAAACAAGAAGTTTTTCATCTGATTAGCACTTTTTATGCTAATATTAAGACGTAAGAAACTTATTTTTAAAATAACAACAACAAATGAGAAGTTATCTTCTTATTTTTAGCCGATTTCCTTTTCAATGAATTTTAGATGAAGTTCAAGATAAAAATGAGAAGATTTTCTAGTAAATATTTCGTCAATATTGTCCCCTGTCGCTCTCCTTTGTCAACAAGTTTTTTTAAAAGTCAATCTCCTTATTTTTAGGTGACATTTTTGGCTCTGTGCATTTCGAATTTGATTGTTTAACCAGTTTCAAACCGGTTTTTATGTAATTTTTTTTAAACAGATGAATGCGAGCGGAGCCGCGGGTAAAAGCTTCATACATTATGAATTTAATAAATAACTAAAAAAACCGGCAAAATGCAATAATATTATAAACCAACCAAAGCACAATGGGAAATTTTCCCCAAATTTTTGGCCAAAAGTAAAAAAATTAATATTGAACATTTGCAATTATTTTTGCTCTAATATATTTTAAACATGACAAATTAAAAGTTTCTGTATACATTTTTCCACAACATAGCCTTACCATTACCTTATTCTTACTCGTAACTACTTTTAAACTAATTTTTGTTTGTCTGCAGAAAATACCCATGGTCTATGGTGGGAATCGAACCCACTACATCTGGACTAAAGGGCCAGCATCGCTGCCATTCAGCCACAGGGCCTGATATAATATGTTTTGCAAGCATTTCTAAATGACGTGAATACCGTATAAATTTCCGATGAAGGTTTCAGCCATAACAGTCCTAAATCCTAAAATTTAATAAATGCGAAGTAAATTAAATAAATATGTGATTTAAATAAAAGAAAATAAAATTCAGTGAAGTGCGACTTTGACCCGCACACGAAGGGTTCCGTACGGATACGAGTTATGTAATTCAATACAAACTTTAGCCTTTATAATCTATATAGTTTTAGCTTTTTTTTTTGGTTTTGAGTGTTTTTTTAGTTTTGTCGTTTTTTCGGTTTTTGGCGGTTTTTTTAAGTTTTGGCGCTTTTTTAGTTTTTGCTTTTTTTCTCGTTTTGGCAATTTTTTTCGGTTTTTACAGTTTGGTGATTTTATTAATTTTGGCGATTTTTTTCATAATGGCGATTTTTTTTCATATTGGCTTTTTTTCATTTTGGCGATTTTTTTTCATTTACGCGATTTTTTTTTAGTTTTGGCACCTTTTTCGCGGTTTGGCGATTTTTTTTCGGTTACTGGTGTTTTTTGCGATTTTTTTTTGTTTTGACGATTTTTTCGGTTTTGGCGTTTTTTTTTGGTTTTTGGCGATTTTTTTTTTTAAATCCAGGAGTCAAGTGAAAGTATTTTGTATTTTATTTTAACTAAAACTTTTCAAGTCAAATCATTTTGTTTATTTAACTAAATCTAAAACTTTTCAACCAAATTGTTACATACAATTTCTAGAAATAATGTTAAATTTATTCAAGATGCTACATATTTAGTGTGTATCTTAAGAATATTTAAAGTTGTTCTGGCTGCAGGGGTAAGAACGTTGACTACCACGCGATGAGTTCCGAGTTCAAATCTTGGCCGGGGAAGCCAATTTAATTTAATTTATATACAAAAATTTTTCTGATGTCTATGTCAACCACACGTAAGTTAAATAATTAATAAAATACAATTGCTACATTAAATTAAATTCATGTTGATCTAACTTGAAACAATTTTGATTCAACATGATTCCTCATTTTGATTTTAGCAGTACTTAAATTTCAATTCAACGTGAAATAAAGTTATTTTAAAAGTAAAAATTTTCTTTGACAATTACTATAAATCATGTTAAATTAACATGAAACACACATGAAGCAAAATTGTTGTCTTTTTTTAACGATTCTACATTGTTCTTTTTTTTCTGTGTGTACATTAAATATCTCTTTTAAGTTACTTAGCAAAATAGGCCTTTTTTAAATTGCAAAATAATTGCAGGCGAAATATTTCAAGCTCGGTGAATAATCAATCGATTGTGCTAGAGAATTGTGAGATAGTTTTATAGCTTTCTAGAGGTGAGCGCATGTCGTGTTTTTTTTCGTGACACGAACATTTTTGACTTAACATGAACTGCTCGTGACTAAAGAAAATCAGATTTCGTGCGTGGTCGACTCGTTTTTTTATCGTTTACCTTAATATAGATAGGCCCTAACTCATAAATATTTTTTAATCGAGTTTTTCATATATTTTGATAGAAGAACATAATGTGTTGGAACTGCAAAAATCTCGTATTCTAAAAAAAAAATACGATAATTTTTCAATATTATTTTTTTTTGTTTTTGATCAAAAATATAACTCGAAACTTCCCATAGTGCAAACTTATATAATTCCTTTTAAAACAATTTCTGATAAATAATTTATTACGATTAATAATAATCGAAAAGTAATCTGAGCTACTTGAAATTACAAAAAATAATCGAAAAGAATCGAAAGTAAACAAAAAATAATCAGACTACTTTCAAAGAATTGCTTTTGATTATTAATAAATAATCAAAAAGAATTAAAAATAATCTTTAAAAGTAATCGGATTATTTTTTAATTACTTTTGATTCTTTTGGATTTTTTTTTTGCAATTTCAAGTAATTCAGATTACTTTTTCATTATTAATAATCATAGTAAGTATTAGTAATCGTGTGAAACTGAATATAATCATAATTTAATCATTACTTCACCTTACAAAAAATAAAAAAAAGTAATCATATTAGTTGTCAGTACGATTAATAACACATTGATACAAAAGTTGAGAAAAAAATATTCAGGGGCTCTCTTTTTTTTAGATCACTTCGGAAAGTGATTTTATAACGGTAAATATGGAGAAAAACTGTTTTTTTAGATTTCAAATTGAGAGAGTCATACCTTCTTTGTTTCTCAATGAATTTCTATTAATTATCCTTTTGTTTAAAGGAGCTGATATTATAATTTCAAACAAGACATATTTTTTGTAAATCGGTGAATAAATGGCAAAGTTATAGTGGTTGAAGTGTGAAAAATTAAAAAAAATTAATTTTTTTTCTCATAACCAATTTAGAACCTGAGGAAAATTTTTTTAAATGTGTTTTTCTTTTGACACTTCAACCACTACAACTTAGTAATTTATTGACCGATTTACAAAAAAAATGTGTCTTGTTTGAAAGATAATATCAGCTCCTTTAAACAGAAAAGTAATTAATAGAAATTCACTGGGAAACATAGAAGTTATGACTCACTGAGTTTGAAATTCAGAATTTCTCCATATTTATTCCAATTTTTCGTTCTCTATGGACTCCAAAAAAAAACAGAATTGATACATGAGAGCACCTGAATAATGTTGTTGTTGCACAGTGTAATTATTACTTAACAGTTATGCTTTTAAAACAAATTCCATGAATTAAACAACAATGCAAATTAAAAATTAAAATTATTTTAGACTCGTATGATGATGTCAAATTCGCCGCAAATATTTCAAAACATTTTCATTTATTTCCCATTATTTTCTTTTCTAATTGCGTACGATTAAATTAATGTATTGTTTGTGCTCATGTACAAAAACGCTACAAAACAAAATCAAACATCATTTTATTTCGTTTATTTTTGTACTCTGCTTTTATGTACAAAGAAATGAAAACAAAAAAATTATTTTTAACTCTAATAGGGACCGATTTTTTTTGCTACGAAAATCACATTCTAGCTCATGTGGCGTGGCATAAAGAGCATAGCTATAAAACACAGCAGAACGATTTTTTAGTAATTATTATATATAAATATATGTACATTAAGTTGGCTGTTATTTTACTTTTTTGATTTCTTCTACTCTCACCCCCCAAAAAATACAAAAAAATTTCATACCGATAAGTTGGCCCTCAAGCCCATATGTTTAATGATTTGTTTTTTTAACTTTTTTATATTATTTTTTAGATTTATTTTGACTATATATACTGTAGTGAGGCACGAATATTCGCATTCGTATTCGAATTGTCGAATATTCGGTCATTTTCAGGCGAATATGAATGTATTTGTATTCGCCAAATTCAGACGAACGCGAATGCGAATGTATTCGTATTCGCCAAGCTCAGGCGAATGCGAATATTTTTCCAAAGAAATTAACTAAATAAATGCATAAATCCTAAACGAAATTTAAATAAATTACTAAAAATTTTAGTTTGTACAAATACATTAATTTTTTATAGAAATTTGTACCTTGTACCATTTTCAAATATTATTTAATGACGATCATTAAAATTTTGGGTACTTTTTATTAACTTGAAAGTACGCCAACAAGAGTGTGAAGTCCTTTTTCATAAAAATTTTTTAATATTTCGTATTGCATATAATATTCATATTCGTATTTGTCTAAATTATTCGTATTCGCGATATTCGTTACATCACTAATATACTGAATATGTGTGAAATAATTTAATATACATAAGCTCTTATTTTACATGCTTAACCCAGATATGCCGACCGTACTACATGTGGTACACCAGTTGTGTTCAGGTTTCTGCGTTCACTGTTCTTTAAATTTTCGGATCTATTTGTTGTTGTGCTTCGGAATATAACGGTCAACAAAGCTTGCGTTGATAAGTTTTGTCTAGGGTTATTGCTTATGTGTATTTTTTTGTATCAGATAATTCAGTTTTGTGATATTGGCAAAAGTGTGAAGATGTCACGTAATCGGTAAGCAAAAGTTGTATATGCCTATATTGTTTTTTCTTCGTTTATATGTGTTTTTATTTATATTAGTTATAATAACGAATACGAAGCAAAATTATACGTGAAAAACAAAATTATGTGTGATTTTAGTTGATGTATTTGCTGACGTACTACATGTAGTACGTCCGGCATTAGTGGTGAAAAAAAAGTTATTTTTTTTCCACATTTTTAACGTTAAATGAGGTAATAAATGCTTTAGAGGAAAGTCATGGAGAGTTTTTGCAAGAGTCTTGAGACATTTCAATTGTGCCCACTCAGGATGTGAACAACTACATCACAGATGAAGATTTTAGAGAAGAACATGAAGTGCATTTCTAAAATTGACCACCCTTATTATTATATGCTGAAGCTGAGCTTTCATAGAGGGGTAGATTTGAGTTCATAATAAGAAATTTGCACTTTGTGGATAACAACAGTCTGGATATAGCAGACCAGTTTACAAAAGTTAGACTACTTTTACAAGTATTGAACAAGAGTTTTCAAAGTAATGCTTCGAAAACCATACAGCGTTCAGTGGACGAGCAGTGGTTCCATACTATCATAATCACGGATATAGGCAATATATCCAAGGAAGGCCTATAAGATATGGCTATACATTTTAGGTTGGAGTGATTTATTAAGGCTACATTATTGGTTTCGAGCAGTACCAGAGAGCACGGACTTTCCCAAATAATACCTACAAGATAATGGTTCTTAGTCCAAGCGTAGTCTTAACGTATTGCGGCATATATATTATCAGAAAGAAGTATTATCACAAATACGTATTATTACAAACGCGCGTCAAATTAATTGGAAATGTAAACCGCTACGTTATAATCATTGCCATAATAATTAAATGTGATGTAACGCTCCATGTAAAGTGTAATGTGGTGTACCACACCACTAAATAATTTTTTTTACTAAAAAAAGACTTGAATTATATCACAAGAAAATACTGCTTTTTGATTCCATATGTGCCGAGGGTACTCCATGTAGTACGGACTCAAAATCCAAGTTAAAAATATTTTTTTAAAATTATTTCTTCAGTTTTGTAATTTAATCTGTCTAAATAAATCTATTTTGTAAAACCACGAAGATTCTTGCACTAGTATGCTTGTCGGCATATCTGGGTTAAAATAAAAAATTTTTTGTTACATAAAATTGGTGGTATTTTGTTGGTTATTTTCCTCATTGTTTTCTGAATTATTAATTTTAGCAAGAAACTTTCTTTGAGACTAATGTTGTTGACTTGAAGAGCTAAAATATTGTTATATGTTATATTTTTGTAAAATGATTTTTTTTAAAGATAGTCATATGCAAAAAATTACATTGAAAACTGGGCTTGAAGGCCAACATTGAAGGCAGGACGCACCCCCTAAAACGCAACTTATCGGTATGAATTTTTTTTGTATTATTTTTTTATATAAAACTGAACTGATTTGGGGGGTGAGAGTGAGTAGAAGAAATCAAAAAACAAAAAGTCTTCATACAATTAACGGCCACTCTAATGATCATATGTGTCCTTAATTATTAAAGTGGTCATGTATGTATTTTTGTTAGTCGGAATATTTATTACATTTGAACAAGTCAAAAAATATTTTTTTTTATTATGCAACATGTCAATTTAAGGTTATACTAGTCTTGATTAATATAAGTTTATTTAATAGTTAGCAAATATTTATTAAAGTTTTTTTTTTAATTTATTTACGAGTAATATTTTGAAGCAAAAAGCATGTGACTTACACCACTTTCATAATTAAGGACACATATAAACATTTTAATTTGATAAACACTTATATATTTGATTTTTTTTTATATTTACATTACATTTGATTCACTTTTCTTAATTTGCAGTTCATTGCATTCAATGGTATTCTAGACAAATTGATTGTGTTGTAGTGTACACTTGAAATAGTTTTTTTTTCTTTTTTTTTTTTTTTGGTTTCCATTTATTTTCATTACAAACAAATTATCACCATTATTAGCTTTAAGCACTAACACAAAATTTCTAATTAAATTAAAAAAAATACTTAAAAGTTACATTAAAAAAAAACAAAAACAAGTATTTAAAACAAAAATGGTGTATCCGGTACCTCATAATTGTAACCGGATTTTTTTCTGGAAGCTGCTGGATTCGAGACTCTTCTGTCCCTAATGTAGGGAGTATAAAATGAAATGAAAGGCTCATAAGCGCTGCCCCCAGGAAAAAGTACTGGTTTTCTTGCCAGCAATTTGGCTTCTACAGCGACAGCTGTGGCCACTTCTGGTACAACATCCCACTCTTTGTATGAGTTCAACACTACGGGGGCGTCACTAAAAGCTAATTTTGTTTTCCTATCGATATTATTATCCAAAGGTGCCAAGTTGAAGTAGGAAGTTAGGGGAACATCGTATGCGAAACCATTTCCCGATTCTACAAGTTCTGAAACATCCGCCAGACCGGAATGAGCCAATAGAAATGTTACCACAAATGAGAAATAAAACTGCAAGTAAAACTACACGTGCCAGTGATTGATTATTTAATAACAAAATTATAAAAATTTTTAAACAAATAATTTTTACCATAATTATTTTTTTTTTTATTATTTTATTCTAATTCTAGTGCGAGCGGGCGAACCAATGAACGAACTGTCTGGTCGGTCTTAGAAAAACATTTTGCAGCTTGAAAATTGAAACTGATTTTATTTTAACTAGATCTTAACGTATTTATATGAATTTGAAATTTGTAATCGATTTAAGTCTGGTTTTTTAATGGAGCTTTTAATGTTTTGTTTGGTTCTTTTTGTTTTATGAAAACAACAATAACAATAACCACAGAGTTCACCAGCAACATTTTTATTTCGAAAAAAAGGCCTACAACAGTTATTAAGCAGACGATACACACAAATATACAGACGTATTGTATTGATACGAGTATCCATATGTAAATGCTCAAGGCAACTGATAACAATGGGGAGTTTAATGTTATCAATATGTACGTATGTATATAAGGTGATTTTTTAAGAGCTGGTTCTTCAAATAGAGACACAAGCCACAAAGCAATCTTGACAAGTGACTATTGAGCTGGGAAACTTCTGTTCCTTTTTCTCTGCCTTAATAAAAGTAGATTCTCTGCTCCTATAGTAAGCAAAGGAACCAATATGCAGTCGAATCAGCTTTAGCGCAACATCGCCTTACTGAAAATATCGTATTACTGAAAACCAAAAGAAAGCCCACAACTACGTTTTGTATGAAACTTAGTCCCGGTTCACACGTTTCAACTTTTGTTGCTCCACTCGAAATTCAGCTGTAAGAAAGACGGAGACGGAAATACAAATATATCTTTTTTTTTCAGAGGTACTTTTTAAAAGGTACCTTTTTCAGAAGGTACTTTTTTAAAAGGTATTTTTTACAATAAGTACATTTTTCAAAAAGTACTATTTGCGAAAGGTACATTTTTCAAAAGCTACCTTTTTAAAAAGATACTTTTTCAAAAGGTACTTTTTCAAAGGATACTTTTTTCGAAAGATAGTTTTTTCAAAACATACTATTGTCATTTTTCAAAAGCTACATTTTTCAAATGGTACTTTTTTAGAGAAGTACTTTTTTCAAATGGTACTTTTTTCGAGAAGTACTTTTTTCAAACCAAACTTATTACGAAAATTATTTTTTATTCAGAAATAATTCATAAGTAGGCTCAAGTTCAGTAATTTCAATTCTTATTGAATGAAATATTCTTTATTAATTAATGTGAGTTTCCAAAGAAAATTATTTTTTTCAAAAGACGCTATTTTAATTTTTTCAAGAGTTACTGTTTTCAAACGGTACTTTTTCCAATAGGTACTTAATTCATTATGTACTTGTTTGAAAAGGTACTTTTTTAAAGTTATACTAGTTTTTTAAACGATATTTCCTCCAAAAGGTAATAAATAAATTTTTTTTAAACGTACTTTTTTTCAAAAGAAACTTTTGTTCAAAAGAAACTTTTATTAAAAAAAAAATTTTACGAAAATTCATGTTTTTAACAGTACTTTTTAAAGTAATTCATTCAAAGTACTTTTCAAAAAGTCATTGTTTCAATTTGAAACATTTCAAAAGGTACTTTCGTACTTTCATTTAAGAAGTATGTAGTTGAATAAAAAAGGCAATTTTTAAAAACGGTACTTTTTCCACAATGTACTTTTTTCAAAAACTACTTTTTTAATAGATATTTTTCCAAATCGTACTTAATTTCATAAGATTTAAATTTCAAAAAGCACTTTTTTAAAAAGGTACTTTTTCAAAAGTTAGTTTTTCATAAGTTGGTTTTTCAAAAGGTACTTTTCACTTTTAAAACGCACTTTTAAAAAAAAGTACTTTTTTTGAAAGCTATTTTTCCAAAGGAAATTTTTTAAAAGGTACTTCTATTAAAAGGAACTTTTTTCTAAAGGTACTTTTTCAAAAAGTATTTTTTTTAACGTGGACTTTTTTTCAAAAAGTTCTTATGAAAATTCTCTTTTTATGATGATGTGCCAGTCACCCGCCCCCCGGACTAAAGATAATAGAACACAATTCCAAAAATATTTTTTAATTTTTTTGTTACGCCTACAAATACCGACCTTTTAGTATTTTTTTACGACTTTATTTTCGTTCAAAAACATTTAGCATTAGGCTGGCTACGAATCGAGTTTTTCAAAGTCATGACCATAATTTGACGTGGTAGTAAAAAACTATTGGAGACAGAAATGTAGCCCTTACAGAGCCCTAAATAACGATATATAAAATGTTATGATCGAAGTAAAAATGGCGATAAAGGGCGGTATTTGTAGACGTGGCAAAAAATAAATAAAATAAATATTTTTGGAATTACTTTTTGGCAAATCAGCAGGAACTTTTAGCAAAACGTTATTTTTTCTAAAGGTACTTTTTCAAAAGGTACTTATTTCAAAAGAGCCTTCTTAAGTAGTATTTTTTTTCTAAAACGTAAATTTAGCAAAAGAAATTTATTATTTCCAAAAAGTACTTTTCTCAAGAGGAACTTTTTGGAAAAGGTTGCTTTTCAGAGATGGTTTGTGAAAAATATACTTTTACCAGCTACTCTTTCTTTTCTTTTATACTTTTTGAACAAAATTTAATGTTCCAAGAAGCAAACAGAAAAAAGTTCACCTTGTCTTTAAATAAAATACGAATGTCTATTTAAGAGCATAATCAGTAACTTTGAATATAATCAAATATTTTCCGTAACATCATGCGTATTGATTATTTTATTCAATATAAAACTGAAGTTGTGATCTGAAGCCCCGTTAAATAAGTGTCAGCCAGCTAGCTGGTTTTAAAAGTCTTTACAAAAATATATTGATATGCATAATATTTTAAATTGAGAATACCTATTTGTATTCATTCTTTTGCAGAGTTGTAGGAAGTTTAACTAAAAGCTTCAGGCAAAACTTAAAGCTTTTAAACGTTTAGATAGAAGAGAACAATTATGCAGGTGGAAGACCTTGAGAACTACATTGTTCTTAATCAAGAAAATATTTTAATGCACTTGCGGTCAGCTAATTAAAAAAACAACGCATTTTTTTTTTATTATAAATTAAGATTTTGCTTTTAACTAAAATATTAAAAAAAATATATATATTTAAAATATCAATTAAACTTAAATTGTAACAATTGCCAAACAATCTCTATAATTTATTATTTATAAAAATTATGAAGGCTTTATAAAGGATTTTTAAGACATATTTTGATACAAAAATTTTCTTATTAAGCCGTAATAAAATTTATAAATAAGGCTGTTAATAATTAAATTAAATTAAATAAAATCAAGTCCAATTGGACAAATGGCTAAAGCTTAATTTCAGAATTTGCTTTTAATTTTATTGCAAAAATAGGAAGAAGAAATAAGACCCAAAATACAAAATAAAAGAATGTAATTAACAAAAAGAAATAAATCTTTAATTTATTCAATTAAACACTTCTGACACAAGTTGCGTATGTACAATATGTTGCCTACAATAAAATAACGAGTTAGTCTTCGTTGAGGAGTTATAAAAAAAAACTCTAAAAAAATTATCATCGAAAGCTATTAATTTAACAACTCTGTTGTCGATAAAACAAATTGTGTGCTAATCTTTAATTAATTATTTGTGGCTTCTTAATACGACTTCACAGCCTGAAATGTATGTTTCACATAATTGTTATTATTGCCAATTAATAAATATTAATATCGGAATGCATTTGAATTTTAAATAATGTTGATGTAAGATTAAAATTAGGAAAAATTTTAAAATACTAATGGTAAGCATGGACCCACCCACACACTTATAAAATTTAAAATAGGTTTGAAATGTAAATATTTTGCTAAAATTTTTCGTAGCAAATTTTTTTCTAAAACAAATTTCAAATGCATGTTATTTTTAGTGTGTCTGTCCGTGTCCACGTACAGGCCAAACGGCTGAATAGATTTTGATTTAGTATTTTCTGTTTTAAAGGTGACTACACACAGAAAAGACAATGTAGAATCGTTAAAAATAGGGTTGATTTCAAATTTTTTATTAATTTACCATGATTTGTAGTAATTTTCCAATAAAACTTTTCCTTTTGAAATAACTTTATTTCACGTTGAATTAACATTTAAGTACCGTTAAAATCAAGATGAAGAATCACGTTGAACTAAAGTTATTTCAAGTTAGATCAACATGAATTTAATTTAAGGTAGTAATTGTATTTTATTAATTATTTAACTTACGTGTGGTTGACATAGACATCAGAAAAATATTTTTATATGAACTAAATTGGCTTCCCCTGCCAATATTTGACTTTGGAACTCATCGCGTGGTAGTCAACGTGCTTACAATTAATTTAATAATAATTTTATAATTTAACATTGTTTCTAGTCATTTTACATACAATTTGTTTGAAAAGTTTTAGTTTTAGTTAAAAAAAAAACAAAATGCTTTCACTTGAAAAGTTTTAGTTAAAAATACTTTATACTTTGACCTGACACCACGATTCGAACCTGCGATCCTCTGACTGCAAGACCAACACACTGCCTTGCAGCCAGCAGTAGTTTGTCGGCTGTGTACAAACACACAAAAGCAAAAGTACTTAAAAAAAATATATAAAAAAACAAGAATTATCCTGAAGAAGTTAACCAAAGGTTAACCAAATATCGAAATAAAAATAAGAAGAAATTTATGAAATTTACTGACCTAAAGCTTAAAAAAAAATAGTTTCCTTGAACATATATAAAAGGTCGAAAAATTAGATAAACAATTTAACAGTACTTAAATGTTAATACAACGTGAAATAATGTTATTTCGAAAGGAAAATTTTTTTTGGACAATTACTATACATCATGTTAAATTAACATGAAACACACATGAAGCAAAATCATTGCCAAAAAATGTAAAATTAAACCTATTTTTAACGATTCTACACTGGTTTTTTTTCTGTGTGCATAACAATATAAAACTTTTTTATCGGCGGATCGATGCTAACCATATCATCTATTTTCACTTTGCCGACGTCAATGAAATTATTTTCGTTGTTTTTCTTCAAAAAAATAACTCTTTTTTTCATAATTTTTTTATTTTATTTTCTGCTACATCAATTTTTAAGTTGAAAATCTTTCAAGCGTTATCTATTGTTATTCACTGACATAAACATTGTCAGCTGCTTCCGGTAATTTTTACTTGGCAGCACTGAATTTAGCACAAACGAAAACAAGGTAGCATTTCATAAAATCAACTTAAAATCAATTAAAAAATGGTTTTAACAGTTGGTTTTAACGTTAAAACCAACTTTTATTAAAATCATGTGAGTGTGAAAACACTATAAATTCACTAAAGTGCGACTTTGACCCCCACACGAAGGGTTCCGTACGGACACTAGATATGTAATTCAATACGAACTTCAGCCTATATAAAACATAGTTTTGGAATTTTTTTTTCTTTTTTGGCTTTTTTCGGTTAAGAAATTTTTTTTTTAGTTTTGGCGGTTTTTAAGTTTTGGCGATTTTTTTAAATTTTTCGTTTTTTTTTTTTCTTTTTGTTTTGGCACTCTTTTTGGCGATTTTTTTGATGTGGGCGTGTTTTAGTTTTGGCGATTTTTTTCGTTTTGACGATTTTTTCAAGCGTATGTTTTTTAGTTTTATCCCTTTTTCGCGTTTTGGATATATTTTAGATTTTTGGCGTTTTTAATTTTTGGCGATTTTTTTCATTTTGACGATTTATTTTAGTTTTAGAACTTTTTTTCAATTCGTTGTTTTTTTCGTTTTGGCGATTTTTTTTCGGTTTGACGATTTTATAATTTTGAGATTTTTTAGTTTGACCGTTTTTTTCTCAAGATACAGCAAGTTGTCAAAATTGCATTAACTGATGGATGACCCTTTAATTTAATTTTTTTTTTTAATTTTAGTTTTAAGTGTTGTAGTCTCTATAAAAATACACTAATTTTACTTATTTCAAGTGTCATTATACATACATATGTGCAATACAATTGTATGTATATTACATGGGATTTCAAAATTTTTCGTTGCTCGTTTTGGGACACCCTTTATTTTTTGACTCTCATGTATTTGTTGTTGTAGAGGACAAGGTTCTACAAACTCTGTTTAAATTTCAGGTCTGCAGCTCTTACGGTTCCTGAGAAAATATCCTGTGACAGACAGGCGGACAGCGTAGAGAAAACAATAGGGTCCTTTTCTTTCCTTTCCTTCGGTGTGCGGAACCCTAAGAACCAGGGTTTGCAAATTAAAGACCTATTCTAGGATGTCGAAAGAATACCTTAGTTTTATTATTTATATAGCAAATAAATATAATACTGACAGTTTATCGAAGACAATCCGAAATTCTCATCTTCCTGATATTTGGGCGGAGAAGAATTTTCAATTTGACTTTCATAAACCAGCAGTTATGCTCTAAACAAATTTACTAAAAACTCAGTTTTTGAAGCAAAGGTTGAACGCAATTTTAGTTTTTAGGCTTGTTAAAAGTTTCCTTAAGGCATTTTTTCTTACATTTGCTTCACAAAAAAAAACACAAGACATGAAAAAAAATTAATAAGCACTTTTTATTATGTACATAGCATAGTGTTGTTAAACTATCGTCGATAACTACCATGAGCACTTAATTTTAAGAGTGAGTGTAAGTGTAGTTAAAGCCCGGCTCTAGTTATGATACTAAATCAGATGATGCGAAGTTAGTGTAACTTTTTTTTTTCATCAATTGAATTTTAGCCACTGACCCTTCGGATTATTTGCTTTAGGACGGGGTGTAGGAGTAGTGCGAGTATTCTTTGCAAATGCGAACCGTAATGCTTTTTCTTTCTCGGCATCACGAGGTGGAGCAGGAATTTTTCCATCACTAGCAAACACTACGAGTATTAAAGTGAATAGTACATAAATAAATGAAATGAATAATTTCCAATTAATAAATCGTACGTACCTTGGCTTATGGTAACAGCAAGTATGGTTAAAAGCAAAAGCACAAATGTGAGTTTAATTTCTACGTACATATATTCTTGAGACACTGACTGAATTTGTGAAAAGCTACTGTTGGACTTAATAATGGAGTTCAATTGAATGGGCTTTTTATATCATTTTCACCTTAATATTTCTTTATCTTTTAGAATAGAAAACGAGAGCTGTTATCTACTCATGCATGTTCATATGTAGGTATGTATGTTTATAGTTTCATTCCCCAAGAACTATTCGACTTAAGAGTCGACATGGAACATGAAAGTGTCAACACGAATTTCGTCAGTCCACAGTTAATCACATAATTTTTTGTGGTTGAGGAACAGACAGCGGCCATATTGATTTTTGACTGATAGTGTGTGCCTAGAGTTTTTTTCCCCCCGGACTTTTTCATTTCCCGGGAAAGCGGGAAGTTTTTTTAAATATCACGGTATTCGCTCCAAGGAAATAATAAATATTAAATTTGCCAGGCATTAACACAAATTTAATTAGAAAGTTTTAAGCACTAACTAGAACATATCTTATGTATTAATAATTCATTAATATTTGTATGTTAATGGAATTTTGAGACAGGAACTATATTTTTTTTTAAATTATAGTTTTTTAATTCCTCAAAGGGTATTTCCAACACGAAAAACGTTGTTATATGAGATCAAAGAAGTAAAATTACATAATTAGTTGTGAAAGTTGTCTAAGTCATATTAATTTTTGTTTCGAAATATGAAATAAATCTTAAAGGTAGGATCACACTATTGCTGCAATGGACCAATTATTGGTCCATTTTATATGCCCATCGTGTGATTTCACAATTTATTGTCCCATACGACAATCGAAAACAATATGCTGATGATTTGCGGCAATCAAATAACACTTTGGTATGGCAATCGTGTGAACGGTTGATAGGCAACCATGCCCCAATAAAAATTTTAAAAATGCGCCAATATTTATTGTGTTCTAGAGCAGCAATCAAAGTAGTCAATTTGCGACAACTTCTTAAACTAATTTATTTATTTTTTTAAATTTACTTTATAGGTATGTAGTTATAACTTATTTGAAATGTTAACATGCAACTGTAAGCTAATCTTTAATCCATATGTTATTCCATATTAGTTTTTATTCGTTTAAAAGAACGAAAATTTCCTCTGATTAGTATATTTGATAAGTACAAAATATAAAAAGCAGAGGAAATTTTATTTGTTTTAAGCGAACAAACCATTTTCACGTACAAAATGAAACAGAAAAAATGAGTTCTTAAAAAAAAATTTTGCAAGTAAAGCAAAACAAACTACCACAACAGCTGCTTGCTTGTATTGCGCAAGTTAGATCAATCGTATGACTGGGCTGCGACAATTATTGTCCCAAATTCATTCTTCACAAATCTGCGTCAAAAAAATTTTTATAAAACGGGGCAATCATGTGACTGCAACTTATTTGATTGATTTTAAATTATTGTGCATCAAATCAGCACAATAAAAATTGTGTCAGATTGGGGTATTTGCGGCAATCGTGTGATCCTACTTTAAAAAAAATCTTTAATAAATAATATATTACTGGACACTAGTAGGGCTCTAAATTAAAATTTTGCATAATATAAACATCACTTTTGATTTGTTCATATGTAATCTATTAAATAGTTCGACCAATGAGATATATAGCTTATACCACCTTGTAATTAGTGGCACATATACATACAAGTGAACATAAATATAATATACACTCAGGGAAACGGTGCAACTTAAAAATAATAACGCGTCACATTAATTTAATAATTTTCAATGGGCACATTCATAAGACGTAGCTGTTGAGCTCAACAGTTGTGAAACTGCTGGCAACTGTTGGCCCCAACAGCTACTTCTTAGAAACGGTTTGATGTATATAATTTAATTGTATATCTTTATTTCCCTACTTCATTGCATTTTTGACTATAGGGAGCGAAAAAATTTTATGATGGAAAATTACTGAACTGGGGCCTAATTCCTGTGATCGGAATTACATTCGAATAGAAATTAATTTCGATGGTAAGAAATTTTCCGATGATGTCACTCGCTACCAAGCGAATCGAGTTTTTGTTTTAGTGTTGGAAAAAGGCAAATACATTTATATATAAATTCATTTCACAACACTGAATACATTGTAAGCAAAAGCATATGTACCTAATTTTTTTTTTTAAGAACAAACACAACCCGCAAAGCGTTTAGCTTGTCTGCAGAAAACACCCAGAGTCTATGGTGGGAATCGAACCCACGACCTCTGGACTGAGAGGATAGCATCGCTACCACTCAGCCACAGGGGCAAAAAACATATGTATACACGTAGATACAAACGTATTTTCAGAAAAAAAAGAAACGAATATACATAAATGTTATTTTTATTTTAATTTAATTAATAACTTAATAATAATAAATTAGTGTAAAGCTAGAGAATAGAGCACTGGCCACATTTTCAATTCTCTTATTGGTTGACTAGAAGCAGTTAATTTGTTATTTAGATGCTCCCAGAGTTGATTGATTTCTTTTATTTTCCCCGACAACTCTTAGGCAAAACATTATTTGCCAAGTCAGTGTGTTTTGTTATATTTAAAGTCAACAAGAAATTCTTTAATTTGTATTTTTTTATAAGTACATTTGTGCATTAATTCATTTATAAATAAATAAGTCTAATATTGAACATACATTTTGTTTTTCATCACTTTTTTTATGTTAAACATGATTTCGAAGGCCATTTTGCTTGCGAGTAAAAACACGAACGGTTGCATTCGAATGTATGCACGTTATCGAATGCAGTCATTAGAAATTTCGTTATGTGTTACTCGAAATAGAATGCAAAAATCCCAAAAGTTAGAAAACTCGCACATTCGAGCAATAACTCGCTCGCAATCGAATGCGGGAATTAGGCGCCCTGTTGAGTGGAGCGGAAATATTCAACTATACGTTTCTAAGACAAATACTCAACGGTTGCGCAACTGTTACGTCTTATGACTGCGACCAATATAATAGAAAATGTATGTTATGACATACTTAAAAATAACTAAAATTAATAAAATAATACTGTAAATTAATATTTTTCCATATAAAAATAAAAAATTTAAACACGACTAGACTTTCGTTATGTTCCTTTTGAATTCAATATGGCTTTTATTGATTTTGAGCTGTTTTTTCCCTGGGTGTAACAGTTAATAAAAACAAACATAAAATACATTAAAATAGATTAAAAAAGATCTTAAAAGACGATATATTTGGCAAAAAAAATTAAAATTTGTTAGAAAAACCGCTATTTTCACAAATGGCAAAGTGAAAGTAGATGTTTTCTAAATGTAAAATAGTCAATTATTTCTTTTATCATTTCCCGGGATCCGGCACAAAAAATCCCGGGAAATCGGGAGATTTTAAAAGTGTAATTCGCGGGAATTCCCGGGAAAAAACCCTATGTGTGCCATGAAGTTAAGAAAAAAGAAAACAAAAAAATATTTACACAGGTTCTATTTTTACATTTGCTTAAGTTTCACAGAGCTTTATCAATTAGATACAATTCCATGTATTTTGTTAGTACAGAATAAATATTATTTGCAAAGTCAAAAATTCACACAAACATATTTTGCGTAATGAGTAATGAGTTAAATAAAACCAAAAAAAAGTTAATAACATTTAAAGTAATTTGTTTTTATAAATAGATAGTTATAGTATCTTATTTACTTTTCACTAAAATAAAAATAAGTTCTTGTGTTTTTATCTAAATTTGTACTCGTATTATAAAGTTATAAAAGAAATTTATTATCCGTTATAAGTATATTTTAATTTGAAATTTATTTGCCTACTTACTACGCATATTTTTCTTTTGTGATTTTCAAAAATATTATTATTTGTGAATTCTCAAATTGTTCTTGAAAGTATGTGCTTAAGATAAAAGATTTTTGTCTGTCACGCAATGCCAGGCAATGTCAGAAGAGTGCGTGAATAAAAATATAAAAATTATACACACAGAAAAAAATACCAATGTAAAATCAACATGCCAAAAGGTTAATTCAAATTCATTAAAATCACATCAAATTTACTATATTGTTTGAGTATGTTCGCGGTTATTTGCTTTGTTCACTTTGCTGCAATACACTTGTGTGCTTAGCTGTGTAGATTGTTTTTGTATTGTTGTGGTTTTTTTATGTTTGTAAACAGCCGACGACAAAATGCTGGTGGCTTGTAGGCAGTGTATTAGTCTTGCATTCAGAGGATCACCGGTTCGAATCCTGGAGTCAAATCAAATTATTTTGTATATTTTTTTAAATAAAACTTTTCAAGCTAAAGCATTTTCATTTTTCTTTAACCAAAAGTAAAACTTTTCAAATAAATTATATGTTAAATGATAAGAAATTATGTTAGATTATAATTTAATTCAAGATGGTACATATTTTAAGAATATTTAAAGTTGCTGACTACCACTCGATGAGTTCCGAGTTCAAATCTTGGCAGGGGAAGCAAATTTAATTGATATACAATAATTTTTCTGATGTCTATGTCAAACACATGTGAGTTAAATAATTAATAAAATACAATTACTACATTAAATTAAATTCATGTTGATCTAACTCGAAATAACTTTCATTCAACATGATTCTTCATTTTGATTTTAACAGTACGTAAATGTTAATGCCACGTGAAATAAAGTTATTGCAACAGGAAAAATTTTTTTACAATAAACCATAAACCATGTTAAATTAACATGAAACACACATGAAGTAAAATCATTGCCAAAGAAATGTAAAATTAACCCTATTTTTAACGATTCTACATTGTTTTTTTTTCTGTGTGCATAAGTAAATAATATATGTAAGTACATATAAAACAGTAATGTTTTAATTAATCAAAGATTTTTTTAATAATTTAGCTGAAACCTATCTAATCTACTTTCTTTTGTTATTATTTTATTTAAATAAACTAACTAAATTATAATAATTTTAATAGCAGCTGTAACGTTCAAGCCTCCAACCGTAATATGTATTTGTCGTTGCAAATTACCAGGACAGATTTAGAGCAACTTCTTCGGAAAGACGAATTGCTTGGCTCAAGAATGTTTATGCTTGCAGTAGCACCTCAATCACTTAAAAAAATTATTATAGCTATGTTGAATTTCTCATTGTATCCTTTTCTTATTAATGTTCGTACCTATTTATAATATTATATTTTCACTCACAAACAATATACATACATACATGTGCATACATGTGTGTCATACGCACATAAAAAAACACATACAAATGAATTGATAGCCTGCTATTTTTTGAATTGGTTGAAAAAAAATATATAAATTCCACAAAAAGAGTAAAATTGCCGATAAAACTGTTAACTGGTAAAAACTTACATATTTCCATATTTCATATATTTATTGCGCCTAATTTTGTACTAGATAAAAGAGAAAATATTGCTGCAACATTCTTTAGTCTAGTACAAAATCGTCGTAGTCGAAGTCGTAATACGACACTCGTAACAAGGCCCAATGAAATGCAAACTAAAGCTTTTTAATAACATTTAATTTTGTCCCATTGTCTTGTAAAGCATAAAAGAATTTGAATTTAATTTAAAGAAAATGCACACAAAATCTAATAACATGTATATAAGTCAATATAATGTACATAAAATATATAATATAGTAATAAAAATCGTGCGTGGCTGGGGTAGTTCGACTTCAATTATGACAACTGGGTAATAGATTAAAGAAAATATGTTGAAGTACGAGTATTCTTTAATCTATTACAAAAATGTCGCAGTTGAAGTCGAAATACGCCAACCTTGCATGATAAGGGGGAATATCATAACTTTAATTAGTATTTCTCGCTTAGCGTTTAACTTGAACAAAACTATACAACTACTCGTTAAATATTAAAAGGCCTAAGGATATGCTTTGAAGAAATTTGCTTGTTATAAATGAAACACTATAAATTTTCTCAGCTATTTACCGCACATCCCAGTCAACATTTTTATAAAATGGTGGTAGGCGACGCACAGTGTTGAACCTTAGAGGCAGTATATTTGGAGGCACACCCTGTTGTAAGACAGGGTAGCTCCAAAGAGCGTCAAGGTTGGAAACTGCGGCTGTTGAAATTATTTCGGTGCTTGTAACTTTTGTAAATATCGATCGATCTATATAATTATTTTCGCGGGACAATCAACATTGATAAAAAAAATATAAAACTTGCTTAGACCACCATTAGATCTCTTACAGTTTCCAATTTATGACTATGACTTTTTTTAGTTCTTAGTACATCACTTCTTTATTATTTAGCAAAAATTATAATAATCAATTTCAATGTATTTTTAATAATAAAATATAAGTAAAATAATAATTTGGGATTATTAGTGCGTTAATAAATGTTAAACTTAAATTTTAACAATTCCCAATAAAAAACACTAAAAATCATTTGGTTTTGTCCTTCTTATTAATACGAAAAAAAAATATATATTTGATATCTCAAAAATTGTAGTAAAGAATTCTTGAAAAATATGAAATAATTTTATAAGATTTAAGAAGTTTATTATTCGACATATTGTCATAATTATATTTTAATTTGAAATTTATTTGCTGGTGGTTTAGCTTGGTCTATATACGTATTTCATTGGCGCTTAAACCACCAGCAAATAAATTTCAAATTAAAATATAATTATGACAATATGTCGAATAATAAACTTCTTAAATGTTAAATTTTAGATTTTATTTTTCATTTTGCCTTGTAATTACTTTTATTGTTATCCAATGGATTTCTAATTGTATGAAGGTGTAGAAAAATAAAATAGATTCATATCGAATATAAATTATTTGCTGGGTTTTGTATGAGTTTCAAAGCCTACCAAACTTATTTTGTCTTTGTGATTTTCAAAAATATTTTTTATTCTATGAATTCTCATATAGTTTTTGAAAGTCTGTGCATAAAGTAAGAGGTTTGTGACTGTTCAAAATTTGTGGTTGAAGTCTACTGATGATTTGGTTTAAGCGCCAATGAAATACGTATATAGACCAAGCTAAACCACCAGCAAATAAATTTCAAATTAAAATATAATTATGACAATATGTCGAATAATAAACTTCTTAAATCTTATAAAATTATTTCATATTTTTCAAGAATTCTTTACTACAATTTTTGAGATATCAAATATATATATTTTTTTCGTATTAATAAGAAGGACAAAACCAAATGATTTTTAGTGTTTTTTATTTTGAATTGTTAAAATTTAAGTTTAACATTTATTAACGCACTAATAATACCAAATTATTATTTTACTTATATTTTATTATTAAAAATACATTGAAATTGATTATTATAATTTTTGCTAAATAATAAAGAAGTGATGTACTAAGAACTAAAAAAAGTCATAGTCATAAATTAGAAACTGTAAGAGATCTAATGGTGGTCTAAGCAAGTTTTATATTTTTTTTTTTATCAATGTTGATTGTCCCGCGAAAATAATTATATAGATCGATCGATATTTACAAAAGTTACAAGCACCGAAATAATTACAACAGCCGCAGTTTCCAACCTTGACGCTCTTTGGAGCTACCCCGTCTTACAACAGGGTGTGCCTCCAAATATACTGCCTCTAAGGTTCAACACTGTGCGCCGCCTACCACCATTTTATAAAAATGTTGACTGGGATGTGCGGTAAATAGCTGAGAAATTTTATAGTGTTTCATTTATAAAAAGCAAATTTCTTCAAAGCATATCCTTAGGCCTTTTAATATTTAACGAGTAGTTGTATAGTTTTGTTCAAGTTAAACGCTAAGCGAGAAATACTAATTAAAGTTATGATATTCCCCCTTATCATGCAAGGTTGGCGTATTTCGACTTCAACTGCGACATTTTTGTAATAGATTAAAGAATACTCGTACTTCAACATATTTTCTTTAATCTATTACCCAGTTGTCATAATTGAAGTCGAACTACCCCAGCCACGCACGATTTTTATTACTATATTATATATTTTATGTACATTATATTGACTTATATACATGTTATTAGATTTTGTGTGCATTTTCTTTAAATTAAATTCAAATTCTTTTATGCTTTACAAGACAATGGGACAAAATTAAATGTTATTAAAAAGCTTTAGTTTGCATTTCATTGGGCCTTGTTACGAGTGTCGTATTACGACTTCGACTACGACGATTTTGTACTAGACTAAAGAATGTTGCAGCAATATTTTCTCTTTTATCTAGTACAAAATTAGGCGCAATAAATATATGAAATATGGAAATATGTAAGTTTTTACCAGTTAACAGTTTTATCGGCAATTTTACTCTTTTTGTGGAATTTATATATTTTTTTTCAACCAATTCAAAAAATAGCAGGCTATCAATTCATTTGTATGTGTTTTTTTATGTGCGTATGACACACATGTATGCACATGTATGTATGTATATTGTTTGTGAGTGAAAATATAATATTATAAATAGGTACGAACATTAATAAGAAAAGGATACAATGAGAAATTCAACATAGCTATAATAATTTTTTTAAGTGATTGAGGTGCTACTGCAAGCATAAACATTCTTGAGCCAAGCAATTCGTCTTTCCGAAGAAGTTGCTCTAAATCTGTCCTGGTAATTTGCAACGACAAATACATATTACGGTTGGAGGCTTGAACGTTACAGCTGCTATTAAAATTATTATAATTTAGTTAGTTTATTTAAATAAAATAATAACAAAAGAAAGTAGATTAGATAGGTTTCAGCTAAATTATTAAAAAAATCTTTGATTAATTAAAACATTACTGTTTTATATGTACTTACATATATTATTTACTTATGCACACAGAAAAAAAAACAATGTAGAATCGTTAAAAATAGGGTTAATTTTACATTTCTTTGGCAATGATTTTACTTCATGTGTGTTTCATGTTAATTTAACATGGTTTATGGTTTATTGTAAAAAAATTTTTCCTGTTGCAATAACTTTATTTCACGTGGCATTAACATTTACGTACTGTTAAAATCAAAACGAAGAATCATGTTGAATGAAAGTTATTTCGAGTTAGATCAACATGAATTTAATTTAATGTAGTAATTGTATTTTATTAATTATTTAACTCACATGTGTTTGACATAGACATCAGAAAAATTATTGTATATCAATTAAATTTGCTTCCCCTGCCAAGATTTGAACTCGGAACTCATCGAGTGGTAGTCAGCAACTTTAAATATTCTTAAAATATGTACCATCTTGAATTAAATTATAATCTAACATAATTTCTTATCATTTAACATATAATTTATTTGAAAAGTTTTACTTTTGGTTAAAGAAAAATGAAAATGCTTTAGCTTGAAAAGTTTTATTTAAAAAAATATACAAAATAATTTGATTTGACTCCAGGATTCGAACCGGTGATCCTCTGAATGCAAGACTAATACACTGCCTACAAGCCACCAGCATTTTGTCGTCGGCTGTTTACAAACATAAAAAAACCACAACAATACAAAAACAATCTACACAGCTAAGCACACAAGTGTATTGCAGCAAAGTGAACAAAGCAAATAACCGCGAACATACTCAAACAATATAGTAAATTTAATGTGATTTGAATGAATTTGAATTAAGCTTTTGGCATGTTAATTTTACATTGGTTTTTTTTCTGTGTGTACCTCTTATGTAAAATCTAAACTAGAGTATGGGGCTTTAATTTGGAGTCCTTATTGTAAAAATTATATTGGCCGTATCGAAAGAATGCAACGGAAATTTATTAAGTTTGCTTTGCCGCATTTGAATTTTCTTTACCCACAGCCTGCATATGAATCGCGCTGTCTTCATTTGGGTCTTGAAATCTTAAGAGTATCGTCGAAAAATGCAATCTTTATTATTTATATTTGATATTATTAATGCCAATATAGATTGTTCTATCCTAGTGGAGAGATAGTTCCCTTTTATGTACCGAATAGGTCGAAGACATCTATTGAAACTTACTTTATACTTTATAATTGCTTTCATCGTAGAAATAATACTTTAAACAGTTTTCTGATAAGAGCTTTTGCTGATTTTAATAAAATGATTGAATTTCATTCATCAAAACAAAACTTTAAAAACTCTATTTTATACCTTTTTAAATGGATTAAATTAATTTTATTAACGCATAAATTAATAAATATAATATATTAATTAAGTTATTATAATAGTCTGTACAGAAAACTGTTCTATAGACCTAAATAAATAAATAAATAAATGTTGATCTTTCAGTTTCTTTGCTTTTGAGTGTTTCTCACAACTTTAAGTTAAATACCCACATATAAAAATATATAAATAATAAAGTTAAAGAAATTGTGTATTATAAACCAACAAATAAATAGTTTTAATCAAGTTCAAGTTTGCTTATGTGTGTTTTTGTTTGTGTGTTAGCAAAGCATTCGTTTTCAATTAGTTTTCAAGGAAGACAAGGGAGTTTAAATTAGAGCAACCGACCGACCAGCTGATGCAATTAATTACACCAGCTGTAGCGGTAAACGCATCATTAGCACCCGCTGTTTACTTACTGGGCCTCCTTATAATCATTTATTTATACAAATTGAATGTAATAGTTTTAACTTAATTGCCTTAGTCGCCTAAATTTGTATTAAATAAGTCAAGGTTTTTGGTTTTATATTGGAAAATTTCGTGTAGATTGAATTCAACGTATTCGTCTTTGAACTTGTTAAAAGGCGCCAAGCCAAAAAACTTATTTATTACAGTTTTATAAACAAATGATAACATTTTATATACATATGAAGTCGTACTTACATTCATACATACATAAATATCGTTACCTTAATATAGACAGGACCTGATATATCTACGTATGTATGCATGTACATATGCATGTACCCTAGGGTTGTTATACGTCCTCCTTTTACCGGACGATATCATCTTAATTTTCTATCATTTGTCTTCGAAAGCACTTGACCGGCCATTAGTTGTATTTCTTTTCTTTTAATAAAAAAGAGTCAAAGATGAAAAAATTCCGCTTGCATATTCTGACAGTCTTATGCATAATGAAAAATTTTCATTTAGTTAGTTAGCATAACAGGCGAAATTGCTTTAGGGTTTACGAGTATTTTTTGTTTTATAAATTACTTGAAATAAATTGTGTTGTACAGTTTTTTACTCAAAAAAATTAATTTAATTCTTTTAATGAAATTATGGATTTGTATAAAAAAAATTCTTTTGTTCTATTTTAATAACGACATCAAAACACTTGTGTGTACATAATTAGTAAATTTTCTCTGAAACTATTAAGAATTAGTTATAGAATATTTTTTTAAATTATACCCTTCACCAAAAATGGTAAGGCGTATCTATGGGTTATTCAGTCGGTGTGTAATTTCCACAATATTAATGTGCGATCGCATAAAGCATATCTTTAGATATATTCGGATCGAATAAAGTTTTCCCAAGCCACCAAGAAGAGCTAGAGACTTTGTGATTTTGGAGTGATGTATCAGAATTGTTCCTAAATAGATTGGTATTGAAAATCAGCAAAATCAAAAAGACACTTGATATATGTCAACTTTATATATAAAATAAAGAACTACAACAAATACTTTTCTTTAATAATTAAACATATTTTATATTTTAGTAAGAAAACTGTTGTTACTCGTATTTAAACACAGAAAATCAAAACGAACTGTTCCAGGGTTGGATAATTGCAACTCTTTTGGGTATGTAACAGCAAGCAACTAAAACTAATTTTTTTCTTTATAAATTAAGCAAATGTATGATATTTGAGGAAAAAATATATCAATACTCAAAATCAATTTCAAATCAGGATTGGACAACTGAAACTTTTTATGGAATGTAAAAGTAACTGGGTAAATCAAATTTTTTCTTTTTCTGTATAAGTTAAAAATTTTATATATATGTTAGTTAAAAATCTATGGAATCAAAAACACAGTTCCAGGGTTGGAATATTATAATTTTTTTTTGTATACAAAAGTAACTAAATAAAACCTATTTGTTGGTTAATAACTAAAGCTATTTTATATTTATATTTTAGAGAGATCTTTAAGACGAGTTAACATCTGTGTGCTATGAGCCCAAAAAAGCGTAACCACTAATTAGTAATGAAAACGTGTTTAACTCAGGCACGAATATATTAAGTTAATCAGTTTCATACACAACAAATATACAATTGTATAGAATCCAACATGATTAGAAAGAAACTGTTTGAACCAATAAAAACATGTCTGAATCAATCAAACAGTTTTTAATTAATAATTAGTGATAACGTTTATTTTGGGCACTTGGCCCAAACTCGGTAAACTCGGCCTAATGGGTTGACAATATTTATAAATTTTCTATATGCACATACAAGTTGCTTTAGATATGGTTAAATAAGTTAGCATTAGAAAGTGCTTATCTCTGTTAAAGTCTTGCCTAATAAATGTCTTCTTTCATTTGAAATACTAAATGGACATTTTAGTAACGTAAAAAATGCCTTAAACTGCATTAAGCCATACTTTATGTAAATTAACCATTTTTCTTTCACAAAGCAAATATGTATGTATTTAGTTTTGCACATACATATGTACATATTTATATGTTTATTATTTTTGCGTACGTCGGTGAAGTGTGTATTAGATTCGGCACAGCCCAGCACAGCTCTCTTAATTCTTTAACATTTTTTCCTAAACGCGCAATTTAAAATAAACTTACTTGTTCCAATTGATTTCGTATACGCGCAAAATAAAGTAAACAAAACCGTGTCATGATAGTAGAATATTATTTGCGGCATACCACCAACAACTTTCTAAGTATCTGAAGTTGTAGTGATGTGCGAATATTCAAATTCATATACGAATTACTAAATATTTTGTCATTTTTAGATATTCGTACTCAGGCGAATATTTATCGAATATTTTTTTTCATCACAAATGAATAAATGCATACATAAGGCCTAAAAGAAACAGGGAAACAACTTTTTTTGAAAAATAAAAATTGAAGTCAATAAATTAAATTATAATTAACTAAAATTTTACATAAATAAGTAGATTTTCACCTGCAGCTGGATGGACGCGCCTTCTATGCCAGCTAACTTGAAAGATGTGAACTGAAATCTTTTTCTAAGAAAAATCCAGAAACGTGTACTTGGCCTTTAATTTAAAGAAATTAGTAAATCTAAAAATCATACATATGTGTATTTCGTTTTCCTACATTTCTAAGCTAATTGGAATTATTATTGCTTGTAATTTATGTAAAAAATAAAAATCAATAACTAGTACATTATACACTGAAATAATTTTCGGCAGAAATTCAATGAATTTCGATATTAATCTAATAAAAAATTCATTAAAATTCAACCAACGTCACGCTTCGTTTGTGTTAATGAAACCAGTTTCGTTAAAATTGAATTTTATTGAAAACTTCATCAAATTTATTTAACAGTGTAATTAATGCAGTGCTTCATCGAAACAATAAAATAATTTCATAAAAAGTATGAAATAACTTAAACATAAAGGGGTTTCTTAATAATGAGAAAATATTGTTGTCATAAATCCAATAAAATATTCTAGCGAAACCAGAATATCAAGGAAGCAATTCCAATGAAATTGTTTCACAAAATTCATGAAATTTTCATTGGATTTGTGAAATTATCATTAGATTTGTGAAAAATGTTTAATGAAATTGTTTCATTGGATTCATGAAGCAAAATTCTTTCGGTGTAGTAAAATTTTAAAAGAAATAATACGATTATATTAATTAATTAGAATAAGTGAATAAAGGTTTTAAAAGGTTTCAATAGTTTCTCTTATTAGACTGGAACAAATCCAAATAATTATATAATATAATGTACATTAATTTAGGAATATATGGAATAAGTTTACGATTTTGGCAGCATATACACACATCATCGGGTGGTTTCTAGTTTGCCGCATAGAACATTAAAATATTGGGGGCAAACCAGTAACCACCTGACGATACGTGTGTGTATGTGTGTGTGTGAAGATAAATTCATCGATTTAAATACGTTTTTAAAAAAATATCATATGCTAAGGTCCTGAATTCGAGCCCGGTATCCAGCGGTCATTAAAATAACAGCCCTACGCATTTTTCTGCTGTGCAGCATATACCAATTCTAATGTGACATCAGAGCACACGTCTCCTTCGTCTGTTATGGTGTAGCTGAATCATCGGCGAAGTAAAATAACAAATAAAAGGGCTACTAAAAGCAGCTTCAAAAATTTTATACGTCTTATTGACACTGAATTATTAAAAACGTAAAAACGGAGTTTTAAGAGAACGAACTTTCTTCCAAATCATGAAATTTTCTTGAAAGAAAAATGCAAAAATCTCGATTTAAAAAATAATACTGATTTAGGGCTTTTCTATATTAAGGTAACGATATGCAATATATATTAAATGACATATTTTAATCGAGTTCAAAAAAGAGAAGGAAGTTTTGAATTCTCTTGCAAAATATCTTCCAGGGATGCAATTTACGGCAATCGATATCGTACAATTTTAATTGTTTTTCTATGAAAAGTTCAATCGATATATAATGCCGTCATTTTTAACTTAGTTTTATTTTGATATTGTTTTTGCCAAGAGCAGGGTATGCCGTTATTAATAGAAAAAAATATTACAGAAACTACTTTCGCCGCTTGTAATTTGAATACACGTTGGATGTGAACACACATTTTTCAATAAATTTTTTTTGACATTTAAAGTATAAATTTTTCAAAGCGAATTAAGCTGAGTGATACCTTATATGAAATTGCCCTGGCTTTTCCCTCTCAGACAAAAAATAAAAAAAATTTAAAATCATTCTCAGCTTAAAAGGCTTCATTAGCCTTTACTGTCTGTTGCTGTTCTGAACTGTACCGTTCGGCTTCTAAATTTTAATACTCGTACTCACTTTTTCTGTAGTAACTTATCAGCTGTTTCTGACCGGAAGGGTCACAGTTTTCCTCTAATGTCATGTTGTTTCAAAATATTTTTCTTTTATTTTATTTTATTTTATGTTGTCACTTATAATTACTTAAGAGTTTTTGATTTTCACCGCAACAGAACAGAACGGAACAGAAAAACTAACGACTTGCATAAGATTTCTATGAACAAAAAAGAGTCAGCTAATTTTTAACAGAACACAAAGCCAGAGTAAAGCCAGAATTAGGGTTTACTTTCTATTCTGTTACCAATCAGCTGACTCTTTCTTATTTATAGAAATATGATACAAGCTTTTTTGGTTTTTAGTTTGTCTGTTTCGTTCTGTTCTGTTTGGGTTCAACCTATGAAAATCAAAAAATTGTTAAGTAATTGCAAGTGACAGACAGCATAAATTAATTAAAAATATTTTGAAATAAATTGTGATTGTGTCTTTAGAGATTAAAAAATGTAATTTAATAAAAAAAAAATAAAATTAAACTTAACAATCGACGATTCAAAACTCAACGCTTTAGTGAAAAACTGTGACCCTTCTGGTCACAAACAGCTGATAACTAAGTTACTACAGAAAAAGTAAGTACTCAAATTTAGAAGCAGAACGGCACAGCACAGAACAGCAACAGAAAGTAAAGACTAATGAAGCCTTAATCCTGCCTTTTCTGAGTTATTAAGTAACTAACCTGCTTCTTTTTTTAATTCGGCAAAAAAACGGCCACAAGAACTGTCAAAAGGCTAAAAGTCATACTTAAGTATCACAACGGTAACGCTTTCATCTGGTAAGAACATACATACAAACATATTTCATATGGCTACATGAAAAGTTTGTATCGTACGGACGTGTTTTTTCTGTCAAAAAATAATAAAAAATTAAATATAAAAAAAATATTTGGAAAAAAAAATTTTTGCTTTTTTCTTTTCGATTGTTGGTGAAAAGTTTTTAAAGCAGCTTTTATTCTATTGCAATGGGAAAAGATCCATTGCTTTCTCAATCTGGAGGACGTCCTCCTAATAACTCTAGGAAGAAATCACCTAATGTCAAGCATGAGGCGTCGGCTTTACCAAATGGGCCGAGTGTTACGGCAGTTGTTACTGCATCTGACTTGCTGTCTGGTGGGAATGGACGCCCTCCTAATAATTCTAGGAAGAAATCACCTAATGTCAAGCATGAGGCGTCGGCCTTACCAGATGGGCCGATTGTTACGGCAAATGTTACTGCATCTGACTTGCCGACTGGTGGGAATGGTATGCAGGAATTTAATAATTTAACGCAAAATAAAGGAACTGGTCACAATTACCAGCTTGGAAAGCAGTTCTTGGAAGCAGTTTTTAAAGAAAATTCGGCTTTTGGTGAGGAAATTCTAGGCAGAGGGGAGACAAGCAGCAATTTCAATGATGAAATAACAATTTTGGAGAATATTCCTATAACAACGAATTTACATTTGAAACAGCATTCTGCAATCAATTCCGAAAACGAGATGGATCACGTGATGGACTCACTTGACGATTTCCAAATAATAAAAAACAAGAAAAGGAGATATCAAGGTGATGTAAAAATAGATTTATCGAGATGTCAGTTTGGGGGTATTGATAAGTGTGTTGAAGATGTTAACCGTAGTAATAAGTATTCTATATTAGGAAATTTGAATTTAGAGGCTGAAGCGTCAATAAATGACATGAGTTTTGAAAATAGAAATTCTTATATTGATAAAACTTCACCTCAAGTTAAGACCAGGATTTCTTATTGCCCTCCTATATTTTTGGAAAATGTTAATGTTAAGTCCTTAATTGAACAACTATCTTCTAAGAATGTGGAGTTTAAGATTAAGAATCAGTCCCAATTCAAAAGCAAATTGTATTTCAAGGATTCGTCTGTGCATTCTGAGATGATGCAGTTGTTAAAAGATAAGGAAATTTCATCTTATAGCTATACTCCCAAGGAGCAAAAACGTCAGACAGTGATTTGTAGAGGTCTCTACTTTAAGTCGGACATAAGTGAGATAAAATCTGAACTAGATAAAATGATTCCAGAAACTGTTGATTTTGTTTCAAAATTTTCGACAGAGTATTCTAAAAAACGTGGTATAGATACTGGGCTATTCTTAGTAACTCTTAAGCCCAATCGTAGAGTAGGAGAGTTGCTCGGCCTAAAGTTCATCCTAAATCAGGTGGTGTCTTGGGAAAGGCCGAAGGCTAACACAAAAATTCCGCAGTGTTGGAGGTGTCAGAGTTGGGGTCATTTCTCTAGGAATTGTAGTCGCCCATTTGCGTGTTTGAAGTGCAGCGTAAAGCACGGTGTAGGAGAATGTTCATTCAATTCAGATAGTAATGAATTACCATTTTGCGTTAATTGTAATGAAGCTGGTCATACTTCAAACTATAGGGGATGTCCCGCTTACAAAAGGTATGTTTCTTTTAGGGAAAAATCTTCCCAGGTTGCAAGAAATAGGAAAGAACAGGCGGTAAGCAATGTTTCTAAGGCACTTAAGCTGTCTGCGGTTGTTAAAGATAAACCATTTGCTAGCTTGTTTAATGATGTGCCAATATACGACAAACCTATGAAACCTCCTTTGATACAGGAATTTATGAAGATAGCACAATTATTATGCGCTGCTACCACCATTACGTTGGAAGATAGGGTTCGGGATTTTTTGGGGTCTTATAAGTCTCTAACTAAGTTTCAGGCTAGGAAAGAGTGCTTGGATTTAATTAAAGACATTCAAGATGTATATGGCCCGTAGTTCTCTCAATTTAGTTACGTTTAATGTTGGTTCTCTTGTCCGAATAGATAGGAGAACTGAACTGAATATGTTATTAGAGCAATGTAATATTGACATTGCTTTTATACAAGAGACGCACTTATCTGCGGGTGTTAATATATATCTTGACAGTTATTCTGTTATAAGGGATAATAGTGCATTAGGTATGGCCATTGCTCTGAGAAAGCCAATGTCTTTTGCAAGGATAAATATTTCTGGTCTTGAATTTCCAAATTCATTTGTGGAGGTTAAAGTTTCATTGGGGGGTAGCATTAAAAAAATTCTTTGTGGTTCTATTTATTTCCGGTCTAATTGCAATCGTCAAATAATTTGTAGGGGTCTGTCTTTAATATTGAATCTTTCCAGAGGATATCATGGATTGATTTTGGGTGGTGATCTAAATGCGAAGCACTCTTCTTGGGGTGATGCTGTAAATAATTTTAATGGTGAAGTGCTTACATCATGGCTTCAGAATGAATCTATGTCAGTTACAAGAATTTGTGAATCATTTCCTACATACCCGGGGGGTTCGTCGCATTTAGATCACTTCATAGTAACCAATGACATTTTAGATATGTCCCTTCCAAATTACAAGACATATACACTTCCTACATTCTCTGACCACATTCCACTGGGTTTGAGGTTGAACTTGTCACTTTTTAACTTTATGTTAAATACTCCTGATAGTTTTGTATCTTATAGAGATGTGAATTGGAATGCTTTTCAATTGGATGTGACTAACACCCTCTTGAATCATTTTCCGCCAAAAAATATTAATTTGACGAACGATGATATAGATAATTTTATTAGAGAATTTAATAATACAGTTAGTTTTGTCACGCGAACTCATTCCAAGAGAATAGAGTGTAAGAGACAAAAGTTTGTTGCCTCTGATAAATTGAGAATAATGTTGAGGATTAAATATAGCTGGCAAAAAGATTTAAAGACGATATATGCGAGGACTTTAAATAGAAAACATCCCCAGTATTTGTTGATTTCGAAACAAATTGAACTTATTAAGATCCTTATAAAAGAGCAAATTGAACAGGAGCAGGCAATATTTTTTAATGACAGATTAAAGGGCATTAAGCCCGGCCCTTGGGCTTATAAAGAGGTATTTAGGATTATCGGGAATAAAAATCGTAAATATGTTAAAGACGTTTCCATTAACGGCGTGAAAATAACCGAAGCGAATAACAAATTGTCAGTTTTTATGGACCATTTCGCCAATGTTTTTCAGGGTACTTCACCTAATAGAGATGTGTCGGAGATAGCTGAGGCAATTAATGATACAATATTTCAAGCTGGTGATCCTATATCATTTAATGATGATAACACATCATTGAATAATTTGAACAATGTAGAATTTACTACCTTGAATTATGTGTCAGAGATTTGTAGGATTATTAACAGCAAAAAGTCGTGTGGCTTAGATAATGTTTCCAATTATATAATAAAAAAGTTTCCAATAAAAGCTTTGGAGTATCTTACGATATTGTTCAACAATTGTTTGAATAACTGTTACTTTCCGCGTGAATGGAAAATGGCTAAAATAGTACCGATTCCTAAACAGAAGAATAATTGCGACATAAACAACTTTCGGCCAATTTCATTACTTTCCAATATAGGAAAGTTATTTGAAAGGATAATCAGGGAAAAAATGGATATGGGATTGAATGGTTCATATATTCCTCAGGAACAGTTTGGCTTCAAAAAGGGTAACTCTACGGTGCATGCTCTCTTGAAGTTTCACTCTGATATAATTCGAAATTTAAGAGAACGTAGGTGTACTGTAGCTGTATCTCTTGACGTTGAAAAGGCATTTGACAAAGCTTATCACGAGGGCATTTTATATAAAATGGTAAGAATTGGATTCAAAGCGTCCATCGTTAAACTCTTTCAAAGCTTTTTTGATGGCAGGAGATTTTGCGTACAAATTGGAGATCTGGTATCAGATCAAGGTGAGGTTTCTTGTGGTGTTCCGCAAGGATCTGTTCTGGCACCTCATCTATATAACATTTTCATTTATGATTTTCCACATGAATTTAACGAGTCGAGGAGCATACTTTATGCTGATGACTCACTTCTTTATGCTCATGATGAATCTCCTCGCGTTGCTCTTCAGCGTGTTTCATCACACCTAGAAAGGACGAATCAGTTTTATTCCAGTTGGGGTATAAAAATTAATGCCGCAAAGAGTAATGCAATTTGTATACGCAATGCCTCCGGGAAGTGCAAGTATACTGTTGTTCCGGAAAGCAAGGGTTTGAGACTTACGTTGAATGGCAACGAAATCGAATTTAAAAACAGTATTAAATATCTTGGAGTGAATTTTAATAAGATTTTGAAGTTTAATAATCATGTTGTGTACAACTTGGCAAAGGCAAATCGTGTTAAGGGGGCCTTTGAAAGATTATTTAATAGTAAGTTTTTGCCAAAGAAAACTAAATTGCTTTTGTATAAAGTAAGCATCAGACCAATTCTTCTTTATGCATTTCCTATTTGGTTTAGTATTTCAAAAACGGCATTCAAGCGAATGGAAATTTTCGAACGTCATATTGTTCGAAAGTGCATAGAGAAGAATTATGAATCCTTGCACAAGAGATTTTCAAATAGATTCGTTTATGAAAAATCTAAATTGTCACCGATACCTTTTTATGGCCTGGATTTGATGAGAAAGTTTGTAGAAAAACTGTCTTATCTTGAAGGGAGTGTTATTAAGGACATTTTAACTTATGAACAAGATTTTAGTTGGTCAAACACTGAATATATTTCCAGCATTGGAATATTAAAAGAACCTTGCAATACTTATCCTGGTCAAAACTTTTACTCACATGTTACTCCCGGCATACATAGAGGTTAACTTTTGTTTTTTTTTTATTAATTTTGTTTGTTTTTTTTTATGGATGTTTTTATTTTTTTTTATTTTTATTATTTATGCTTTTCTTTAATTTAGTGTAAGTCTTAGGTGTAAGATTTAGTTTTAATTTTTTATTAGTTTTAAGTTCTATTTTTGTAGATATAACTCTACTAATTTAGACAAGTGCTGGGAGCAGGCACTATATTAAAAAAAAACTGATGTTAATTTATTATGTAAATGTTAATTCTTTTTATTCAAATAAGCAAGTTGCATTATCAGAAAATGTTATTAAAATAATACATAATAGTTTTAAGTTTCCTATAAAATTATGTTGGCTAATCTTGTTATGTAGAAAAAATGAAGTCTCTCTAAATAAATAATAATAATAATACATATTTCATATAATGATACGAGTATGTAAACATCAACTTTTTAATAACAAATTTTGTAGTATTTCACGTTTAGCGTTTAAATTGAAATATTTAAAAAATTGAGTTTCATCAAAACCATACAACTACTCGTTGTATTAAAAAGCCTCAAGATATGCTTCGAGAAAATTTATTTGTTATGAAGAATAAAGTGTGAATTTTATCAGCTGTTCAGCTCACATCCCAGCCAACATTTTTATATAATGATGGTAGGAGGCGGTGTAATAGTTTTGCTTAAGTCAAAATATCTTAGGCGGCCGCGGCTAAGCAAAATGTTAGCGGCTAACATACCACCGCTAAAGGCCTTTATTATGAGCAAGTTTCGATCTTTGACTAAAGTCGAAAGAACTTTCATTTGGTATTATGACGAGCATTCGACAAAGAATGCCGTTATTGTGAATATAACTCAAAGTGTTTTTTTTGCAAAATGTTAGCGGCTAACATACCACCGCTAAAGGCCTTTATTATGAGCAAGTTTCGATCTTTGACTAAAGTCGAAAGAACTTTCATTTGGTATTATGACGAGCATTCGACAAAGAATGCCGTTATTGTGAATATAACTCAAAGTGTTTTTTTTTTTAATTTGCAACAACTTTACCTAAAGTTAGAAAACTAAATTCTGTTCAATAGAAAATTCATTGAGCATTCGATTTTCGATGTTCGATAACCAGTGGGCACGGCAAATCTAATACAATTCATAATAAGGGCCTTTGATTTACAACATTAAATGGTGCTAAGAAAGCAATTGTAAAATTTGCTTAGCCGAAAGCCGATCATAGCGGCTTCTACGAAAATATTTGGCGAAGGCTGTGAGCCTTATATCTCAGTCGTCAAGCATGTTTGGCCTGAAGAACCATTTTCAGGTTATCGAAATAATGTTTTAAGTCGATCAGATTTGTGTTTATTGTTACTTACGTCTGCCAAATTTTTGCATATCGCTTGCACTGTTTAAACCATCTGACTCAACTAACTGCATAGATTGGCGATTGTGTCTTGTGGGACTACTTGATGTATGGAAAACGATGGTCATTAATAAATTTATAAAAATATGGTCCAAACACTTTCCCTATTTTTGTGCAGCCATTTGTTGCAAATTAATTTTGTCAAATAGGGTTTTAAATAAATATGTAAATAAATAAATGATTTCTTATTGAATGAATAATTTTTATTAGTTAATTTGATTTTCTATTGAAGAGAAGATAAATTAAACTAGACTTTTTAGCTGGGATAAATACCGACATTTTTCTATGCAGCCACGCACTTCATCAGCAACCATGTCTATCTACTTAAGCAGAGATTGATTGTTATTCAGCTATTTAACGCGTATTTTAAATGAAATGGAATATGAGAAATGATTAATGTATATACAATTCGTGATTGGTAAATACATTTAAAAGTATTACTTACTATTTATGTTTATTTTATTTTACGATAATAAATTTTTTTATTATATAATTTTATAATGCTTTATTTTATTTTTATTCTTCTTTTTATTGATTTAAATATCACATGCGATATTTTTTCTTCTTTTATTTGGTGCACATTTTGTACTAACATCAAGGGGTTTCTTTATAAAAATGTTCAATGTGGCAAAATCCTTCTTCCTCAATGAATAAGACTTAGTAAAAAATTAAGACAACGAGTTGTACTGTTAAACTACATCTACACTATACATATATATATATATATATATATATATATATATATATATATATATATATATATATATATATATATATATAAATATATATACATAAAAGTTTTACAAATACCATTATTTGTGAAATTTTTAAGAAAATAAAAAAAAACATATATGACTTGGTGAAAAAATCTTAGTTCGAGTTCTATGAGGGAAATGTTCACTGTACCCAAAGCGAATCAAATCTAGTGCAAAATGAAGACAACAAATCGCAATATATAACATATATAACAGCAATTACACTATATCTGAGTTTTACTTGTGAAATTTTTCACTAAGTCATACTTTTTCCACTTCCTAAAAAGTTCCACAGGTTTTGATGAATTTACATACATACATACATATGTATGTATGTGTTTATATGTGTATATACTTCCAAAAAAAATATTTGATTTGTTGCAGTCTAGTAAGAGAAACTATTGAAACCTTATGACTGCTTCATTCACTATTTTTAATAAATTTAAAATTTTACTGTTATATACTATTTATTGATTTATTTTTTTGACATAAATTACAAGCAGTAAGAATTCCAAATAGCTTAGGAAAACGCAAAATTAATCCATTACACATATGTATGATTTTTAGATTTACTACTTTCTTTAAATTAATGGCTCAAGTACACGTTTCTAGATTTCTTCCATAGAACAAGATTTCAGTCCACATAATCCAAGTTATCTGGCATAGAAGGCATGTCCATCCAGCTTCAGTTGCAAATCTACTTATTTATGTAAAATTTTAGTTAATTATAATTTTTATTTTTTATGCTTGCTGCTGGTTGGTATATTCCTCTATTTCTCATTGGATCGAGTAGATTTTCGTTCATCGACAGCATCTCTTCGGTGAGTTATTGGTGCAGGGTTTTTATTTTGAGTAGATTTTCGTTCATCGACAGCATCTCTTCTCTGACTTATTGGTGCAGGATTTTTATTTTGAGTCGGAGGTACAGCAAACACTTTTATGTGGAATAAAAAAAATATTAAAAATTATTAAATAATTTCCAGTTCGCTTGTTGTTCTTAATAATAAATCTTACCTTGGCTTATGGTAACCGCAAGTATAACTAAAAGCAAGAGGGAAAATGCGAGTTTAATTTCTTTGTTTTTAACTCTTGAGATATTGACTGAATTTAGCAAAAGATATTCTTGGGCTGGATAATCGAGTACAGTTTAGTGGGGCTTTTATATAATTTTCAGTACAGCTTTCAGTATAGTCTTTTATAAGTGAGAAATCGAGAGATCTTATGCATGTGTATTTTCTTTGAAATATATTTTATTTACTTTTATACATACATATTGAAAAATATAGTATGTATGTGTGTGCATTAGAGTGGCCGTTAATTGCATGGAGACTTTTTGTTCTTAGATTTCTAATCTCACCCCCCCCCAACAGTTCAGTTTTTTTGTAAAAAAAAATACAAAAAAATTTCATACCGACAAGTTGCCGTTGAGGGGGTGCGTCCGGCCCACAAAGTTGGCCTTCAAGCCCATTTTTCAATGTAATTTTTTGCCTATGACTATCTTTTTAAAAAATCATTTTACAAGAATATGACATATAACAATATTTTAGCTCTTCAAGTCAACAACATTAGTCTCAAATATATTTTATATTTATATGGAAATTTTTTATTTTAAGCATTTAAAATAAGAGCTTATATATATTTAATTGTTTCATACATATACAGTATATATAATCAAAATAAATCTAAAAAAATAAAAAAAAAATTACATTGAGGCTTGAGAAGCAACTTTGGGGGACGGACGCAACTTATCGGTATGAAATTTTTTTGTTTTTTTTTTAAACAAAAAACTGAACTGATTTGGGGGATGAGAGTAGAAGAAATCAAAAAAAGTAAAATAACGGCCACCATAATGTACAAATGTGTGTGTTTTTGTATATATATATGTGTATACATATACATATATACATGCACATATATATATATATATATATATATATATATATATATATATATATATATATATATATATATATATATATATATATATATAAAATTAATTCTAAAGTTATGACTTTGCCGCAAATAATATTTTAGTGCAAATAATTAAAGTTCAATCACATTTGGTATAATAAATTTTTAATAAAAAAATTGTTCTAACAGCAGCAACTTTTTGAGTACATACATAATTATTTAATTGTGTACAACATAGCCGCTTAAAGTACATAGTGCCAGTGCACAATGGGAAATTTAACCCATTTTGAGTCTATAATTAATTTGCAGCCAAACGGCAGGACCCATTGAAATAATTTTTTGCAATAAAACTTCGGAGGTCCCCTTTTAACGGTATTAAAGTTTTTCTCACTTAATCTCACGAAATAAACAAAATATCACCTACGCCCACTTCCTCTCACGCGCGACAAATATTGACTTATATTAATAATTCGGCATTATTATAAACATTTTAATTTGAAAATTATTTGCTATGTCTATATGCATTTCATTGTTGCTGTAACAAATTGTCAGTAGACTTCTATCACACATATTTTGAATAGTCACAAACCTCTTATGAATTCTTATTTTTATAAAATATGAGAGAAATATTCATAAAAAGAAATAAAATGAACTTGAAATCCATTTTAGGAAATTTTTGAATGAAAAATTTTAAATAAAATAAGTTTCAAATGTATTTTAAATTTTATGAATATGGGGTTATAAATTGTATTATGAAGACCTTTACTACACTCAGTACTTATTTGAAATAAAATTCAAAGACATTTCTAAATGCGACAGTAAATCAAAATTTTCGAATATTTTTTAAAAAAAGAGAGTTGTTATCTTTGCTATTCTGCTGATATTAAAGCAAAAAATAAATAAAAAATATTTTAATCAGAAATAATTCATAGTTAGGCTCAAGTTCAGTAATTTCAATTCTTATTGAATGAAATATTATTATTAATTAATGTGAGTTTCTAAAGAAGATAAGCAAAATTCAACTTTAAGCTGGGGGAAATACCGATACTTTTCTGTGCAGCCACGCACTTCATCAGCACCCTAGTCTATCTACTTGCATAGAGATTCTTATTAACATCAGCTTTTTAACTTAAATTTACAATGAAACGGAATATGAGAAACGATTGTTGTGTATACAATTGATTTACCTTTGGTAAACACATTTATAAGTATCACTATTAATTTTCTGTTTTTTCCATTTTTCTATTTAGGTTAGCACGAAATTATATTACTCTACCTCAGTATGTTTAACTAATCTTACTTATCTTTTTACGATCATCACATTAATTATTTTTACTTATTCGATGTACCATCGGTACATGCATGTAAGTATTAGTGTAGTGGTCTTATGTTACTTGGTGTTGCATTCTCCAGTTTTATTTTAGTTATTCCAGCCTTCTGAAAAAACGCCGAAAAAAATTGCCAAAACGCGAAAAACGCGCCAAAACCAAAATAATTATTTATATAAAAAAAAATCGCCAAAATAAAAAATAAACCGCCAAAATTAAAAAAATCGCCAAAATTAAAAAAAAATAGCCTAAAACCGAAAAAAATCCCTAAAACGAGAAAATGTGCCAAAACTAAAAAATTTGCTAAAATTAAAGAAAAACGCCAAAAACCGAACAAATCGCCAAAACCAAAAAAAAAATCAACTTATGAAAAAAAAATCGCCAAATTGAAAAAACGCCAAAAAAGAGTGTCAAAACTAAAAAGCGCTTAAATAAAAAAAGTCCCAAAAATTAAAAACGCCAATAACCGAAAAAATCGACATAACTAAAAAAATTCGCCTAAGTGAAAAAATCGAAAAAATTAAAAAAATCCCCAAAACTAAAAAAACCCCCAAAAAAATCGTCAAAACGAGAAAAAAAATGCCAAAACTACAAAAATTGCTAAAAGGAAAAAACGGCAAAATTAAAAAAAAAACGTCAAAAAACAAAAAAAAAATCGTCAAAAGAAAAAACAGTGCCAAAACTAAAAAAGCGCCAATAAACGCAAAAAACTCCAAAACTAAAAAAACGTTTAAGACCTAAAAAAATGCTTAAACTATATTCTGTATTGGCTAAGGTTCGTATTGATTTACATAACTTGTGTCCGTACGGAACCCTTCGTGTGCGGCCCAAAGACGTACTTCACTGAATTTATTTCTGAAATACTTAAAGTAATTTTTGCAAACTTTTTTCGTAGTGTCAAATAAAACTTTTACTAATTTTTTTTTAGAAAAATTTGGTAAAAATTGTGATTGATTCAGTTATTTTATTTTCTGATATTTAAAAAAAATTTAGCGAAAAAAAATTGCTGAGTAACACAAAAAAAATCTGTAAAAATGTTTTGCTGATCCTATTAATATATTTGACTGAAAATATTTTGAGTTCCAGTTAAATTTTTTTTCTAATGCCATAAGTTAAATAAAAATAAAAATTTTTTTTCAGTTAAATTTTTACAAAATAATTAATTTATTCTGTTCAGCTTAGATAAATTTCTTTTAATTTAATTTCATTTTTGTTTTTTATTTTTCCCAATATTTCGATCAACACCGTTGATCATCTTCAGGGGATCTAAAATGTATAAGTACATAAAAACACAAATAGAAATATTATAATAACAACACTAATTAATAGTATTGCACAAATTTATATATATATGTAATTACATTTATAAAAACAAATGGCGTAATTATTAATTTTAAAGTTTTAAAGGCTTTACTTAAGCGTCAAATTTTACAAAATTGTTATCAGAATCTACAAATTTCTTTGTAAGTCCGCATTCACACAAAATATTTACTGATTCAATAAATTTGGTTACTGAAACAGAAATTTAGTTTTTTCTGTGTGCCAGTTTATCGAAAATTCTCGTCTTCAAGATATATAGCAGGAGGAAAATTTTCGATTGTCTTCATTAAATTACTAAGAACGCAATTTTTGGAGCTGCTTGTTAAAAGTTTTCCTAAAATATTTTTTCTTACATCTGTTTAAAATAAACACAAGACATGAAATAAAAATTATTAAGCACTTTTTATTATGTACATAGCATAGAGTGTTATTAAACTATAGTATGATATATATATATATTATATATATTATATATATTTATATATTATTTTAGGAGTGACTGTAAGTGTAGCTGAAGCCGTCTCCAGTTGTGATATTAAATCAAATGATGCGTACGTAGTTAGTGTAACTTTTGGCCATGGTTTGAGCCACTTGCTTTCGGACTATTTGCTTTGGGACGGGGTGCAGGAGTAGGGCGAATATTATTTTTAAATATTGTCCGTAATGCTTTTTCTTTTTCGGCATCACGAGGTGGGGCAGGAATTTTTCCATCACTAGCAAACACTACACGAATAACGAATATTAAAGAGCATAGAATATAAATAAATGAAATAAATATAACACAGAAAAAAGTGTTCACCAGTTCATATTTTAAATAAGAATTTAATTATATTAATTAAATTTTTAATTGTGTTAATTAATTTGACTTGAAAAACTTAATTGTTATTATCAAATTGTTTATAGGTGAAAATTTAATTAATTTTTTAATTGATACTACAAATATTCAAATTAATATTACAAAATCATTCATATTACTTTTTTCTGTGAATTTAATACATAAATAATTTCCAAGTAGTATATCGTACGTACCGTGGCTTATGGTAGCAGCAAGAACAATGGTTAAAAGCAAAAGCAAAAATGTGAGTTTCATTTCTTCGTATATTCTTGCGACACTGACTGAATTTGTGAAAAGATATTGTTGGACTTAATAATGGAGTACAATTGAATGGGCTTTTTATATAATTTTCACATTAATATTTCTTTATCGTTTAGCATAGAAAACGAGAGCTGTTATCTACACACGCATGTTCATATGCATGAATGTTTATAGTTTCATTCCCCAAGAAGAATACACACTATGGAACATGATAGTGTGAACACGAATTTCTTCAGTTCACAGTCAATCACAGAATTGTGCTTAAGTGACAGTCAGCGGCCATACTGATTTTTGACTGATAGTGGGTGTCAGTCAAGAAATATTTTTGTAGCACAAGCAACACAAGTAGACTTGTATCGTACTCTTTCAATGATCAAACACATTTAAATTACATGAGTTTGACCACTGGTCTGTGTCAAAAACGAGCTACTGAAACAGTTCGATACAAGTCTAAACACAAGGCTGTGTGTAAGATGTCAGAGACAAAATATTAAAACAAAAGCGTACGAGAAGTTGTTAGAGATAAGAAAAAATTTAAATGAGACATTATAAAAAAATTTGTTAACAACAATGCGCATCCATTTTTTGTTTTTTTACATGTTTGTGCGTCTAATTTTTTTTCTCAATGAAAATTTGAGAGTCAAAAATGATCGAAAGTCTGAACAGTCAACACTAGACTTTGGTCGAACTCGTTCACTAGTTCATTTTTGCAACAAACCAATGATGAAGCCCATTTAATCAGTTTGTGTTTGATCATTGGTTTGTTTCAAAAACGAGCTACTGAAAGAGTTCTATTCATTGGAGTTGTGTCCAACAGCTCTTTTCGAACTAGTTTGAGAGCGTTCGAATCAAAAGTTGTTCCAAACACGTTTAATTTACATTGATGTTTTCGACCGAAGTTGTGTCCAACAGAACAAACTTGTTAAAAAAAATCTGTTGGACACAAGTCTAGAACTCATTCAGTAGCTTGTTTTTGACAAAAATCAATGATCAAACTCGTGAAATTTAAATGGGTTTGATCATTGGTTTGTGTCAAAAACGAGCTACTAGAGTTGTGTCCAACAGCTCTTTTTTAACTACACAAGTTCGGTTAAAAACATCAATGTAATAGAGCGATTTGGTTCGAACGAGTTCGAACCAAATCTATTTTTCACACAAACCAATTACCAAATTCATTTAAATTACATGGATCTGATCTTAGGTTTATGGCAAAAATGTACGAATGAACGAGTTTTACCGAGCTCTACAATGTAAATTAAACAGTTTTAAAACAACTTTTGATTCAAACGCTCTAAAAATCTCTCTAAAAAACAACAAAAATTCAAAAAGTTTTGTGTGCAGAACAACTTTCTTATGATTTCAAATCACTTCGCAAAGAATGATTTTTATAACATTCCTAAATGTAGAAAATAATAAAAGTTAAGAAAAAAAATATTTACGCAATTTCTACTTTTAATGCAAATATGATTAAAGTTTGTGTACATTTGCTTAAGATTCACAGAGCACTATCAAGTATATACAATTCCATGTATTTTGTTAGTATAGAATATTATTTTTAAAGTCATAAATTCAAACTTATTTTTCGATATGAGTATGTGTGTTAATAAAACAAACAAAAATTAAATAACATTTAAAGTAATTTGTTTTAAAAAAATTATAACTATCTTATTTCTTTTCATTGGAATAACAATAACTTTTTGTGTTTTTATCCAAATTTGTTTATCTATACTTAATATGTCCTGAGTATTATAAAGGCATAAAAGAAATTTACTACTCGACATACTGTCATAAGTATATTTTAATTTGAAATTTATTTGCCTACTACGCATATTTTTCCTTTGTGATTTTCAAAAATATTATTATCTGTGAATTCTCCTATAGTTCTTGAAAGTCTGTGTGCAAGATAAGAGATTTTTGACTATTCAAAATGTGTGGTTGAAGTCTACTGACGATTTGTTATAGCAGCAAGCAACAATAAAATGCATATAGACAAAGCTGAACCACCAGCAAATAAATTTCAAACACACATAAATTTTGTGTTTTTTTTTGTAAGAGTTAATAAGCAGAAAACCAGCTCCGAGTATTAAAATTATTTCAGTCAAATATAGAACGGAGCTTCCCATAGAGACGTGGGGCAGTAAATATTTCTAATACTAGAAATTACTCAAACATTATAGTGGCAGTTAAAAATATTTTATTTGATGATTATTATTTTTCTTTTTTGTTAAGGGAAAGTTTCAATTATTTATTACATATGTCCAGTAAAAATTTTACTAAACTTTTCTAATTTTTTTTGTGCCGGGTGTGACAGATGAAAACTTTCACTATAAGACATACCAAGTCAAAACTTCAACAAAAAAACAAACAGAAGTATATATGTCTAGTCTTTTTAGAGACAGCGATTTTTATTAAATATGAAAGAGGGAATAAAATAAATTCAATAAAGTGCGACTTTGGCTCGCACAATGGGCCTTCAGTGTAGTACCATACAAATATCTCACCTGTACCTGAATTCAGTATTTTTTATTACGATAATCGCATAGCTATAATAAATGTAAGAAAAATTTATCGGCTTTGCTATTCAGGAAAATATTTTAAAGGTATTCGCTGTCGGTTGGAGAAAACAAACTTAAATCACAACATCACATTCATTGAGTTTTTTTATTTTCACATTTTTTTAGTACAGAGATACCACATAATATTTAATTAAATGTTGAGTAGGATAAAGCTAAAGACTATAAAAAAAATAAAAAGATCACGGTATTACATTAAAGTTACCGCAAGCGCATGAATATGTCGATAAATATTACGATTTACTGTTCGCAAAAAGTTGCAGAATCCAGTACGTCTGCAATACCTCTGTATAGAAAATGAGAAAATAAGAGAAAAGCACAAAGAATAATAAAGAAAAACTCAATGAATTTGATATTGTCAGTTAATTTTTTTTTCTCCAAACGACAGCGAATATCGTTAAAATATGTTACTGAATAGCAAATTCGATAAATTTTCGTTATATTTATTATAGTGATTGGATTATCGCAATAAATGTTACTGAATCCAGGTACAGGTGCTGATGTAAAAAAATTTTAGTGAAAATTTTTTGTTATAATGTTTTTTTTTAGTTTAAGCGCTTATATTCGTTTTGACGACTTTTTTACATATTCGGCGATTTTTTTAGTTTTGGCGATTTTTTTTCTTGCAACTTTTGGGTTGTTTTTAGTTCGGCGATTTATTACGGATTTTTAGCGATTTTTCCAGTTTTTTAAGATATTTTTTAGTTTTTGCGATTTTTTTTTTGCTTTGGCGCTTTTTTTAGGTCTTGGCAATTTTTTTCGGTTGTTTCTTAGTTTAACGATTTATTTCAGATTTTAGCAATTTTTCCAGTTTTTTCACGATTTTTTTTAGTTTATGCGATTTAAATTAAATTTTTGGCAAAGTTTCTGTTATAAATATTACGATTTTCGGTTCGCAATAAGTTACAGAATCCAGGTGGTAATGTAAACAATTTTTAGAAAAATTTTTTTGTTATAATGTTTTTTTAACTTTCAGCGCTATATTCGTTTTGACGACTTTTTTAATTTTTTGGCGATTTTTTTTAGTTTTTGCGATTTTTTAGTTTTTGCGATTTTTTAGTTTTGGCGCTTTTTTTGTTAAGACGATTTTTTTATTTGCAATATTGCGTTGTTTTTGCAAATTATTTTATTTTTTGGGGATTTTGCCGGTTTTTTGCTTTTTTTTAGTTGTTGCGATTTTTAGTTTTGGCGCTTTTTTTTTGTTTTGGCAATTTTTTCGGTTGTTTTTTTAATTTAACGATTTATTTCAGATTTAGGCATATTTTAAAGTTTTTTTACGATTTATTTTTATTTAAGCGATTTTTTAGTTGTGGCGCTTTATTGCTTACACGATTTTTTTTTTGGTAATTTTTGGGTTGTTTTTTAGTTTGGCGATTTATTTCACTTTTTGGGGATTTTTCCGGTTTTTTGCGATTTTTTTAGTTTTTGCGATTTTTTAGTTTTGGCGCTTTTTTTGGTTTAGTTATTTATTTAGGTCGTTTTTTAGTTGACGATTTATTTCAGTTGTTTTAAGACTCTTTCCGATTTTTGGCGAATTTTTATTTTTAGTGATTTATTAGTTTTGGCGATTTTTTTCGTTTTTTTTTTGTTAAATCGATTTTTTTAATTCGACGATTTATTTCAGTTTTTGGCGATTTTTTTTTGGTTTCAAAAATTTTTTCGTTTGTGGCAAATTTTTTTCGCTTTAACACAATTTTTCGGTTTTTTTTTTTTGATAAAACGATTTTTTTTAGTTTTGACGATTTTATTCGTTTTTGGCGATTTTTTCGGTTTTTATAGTTTTTTTTTGCATTTCAGCGATTTTATTATTTATGGTGATATTTTTTATTTAAGCGCTTTTTTAATTTTAACGATTGTTCCTTTCGGCTTTTTTTAATTTTCGAATTTTAAAATGTTGCCTCCTAGTGACAGCAAGTTGTCAAAATTACATTAACTGATAGAATATCCTTTAATTTTTTAATTGAACACTGAGTTCAGCTTTTATGGTTCTGGAGAAAACGGCATGTTACAGACACACGCACGGACGACAAGTCCTAGCGAAAACAATATGAGCAGACCATTGTTTACAGTATATGGTCTGCTGAAATTCAACTAACACGCAACTAAAATTATATTCGAAATCGAATTTTTTTAACTGCCTGCCCCAGGATGTCGAAAGAAAACTTAAGAGAACGAAAGTAAGTCACTCATTTTCTTCTATAAAAGTGTTCCACTATCTTTCGACTTATCGTTCGATTGGCTTTACGTTTCTAACGTAAGCCGTATACCCGTTGTCAAATATCCATATTGCCACATCAACAATTTTACACATTCATCGTCAAATGGGAATAAAAAATCGTTCAAATGTGTGAATTGTGCTTTAAAAAATAAAACTCTGTTTTAATTTAACCTGCAACAAGTGGCACTCAAAAATAAAATAAAATAAAGTTAAAAAACCAATTTCTGTTAATGATAAAAAGTTTTCAGAATTACTCAAGGGTTTTTATTTATGCGAAATAAGGACAGAAAAACCACATGCTATGTAAAATTTTGTGAAGAATCAATCACCCAAATGGAAAAATGACCAACAGCCCATTTATTTAGGTTATTGTCATTTGGGTGATTGTCATTATCTTTAGGTCTTCTAAAAATACCAACAGACCCAGACAAATTGTTCTATCTTGCCTGCCTTTGGACAGGTGCAATAATTTTCATCTGTGCATACATACATATGTATATACATATGTCTATATGTATGTATGTATGCGCAACTGCGACTTCGAAGTTTTTTTTATAGCTGGCCCTCGTCCGATCCTAAGGACTCTCTTCTCTACGTATGGACATATATATGTAAATACATATACATATGTACATACGTACATACATTATTTTTGCATTTATGTATGCATAATACACCGAATACCGGCTCCATTTAGAATAGTTTTCTGCATAGCTGGATGGCTTAAGGATTTTCACCTCTGTGTATGTGGAACAACTGCTTAGATGAATAAATACGGCCTGATGTATAAGAAAAAACTGGCGCAAAGTAAGTGACATTACCTTAGGTGCTAATGAGTTCCTCCATGCAATTTGATATTAATCGGCGCATAATGTTTTAACCCACTATTAAGGCCCAGCGTAATTTATGCTAACGTCTTCACCGTTTTTTCTTATACATAAGAACTATAGTTTCTTACCAACTTTCATTATAACTAGCGGAAGTGGTGCTAAGCATAAAATCTTTATTCATCGAAGCTGTTGTCGAACACATACATACCTAGAGAATAGTATCACAAAGACCAGCCAAAGGACGCAAAACCGCTGCTTATAAGCTCAGGCGTGAGGAGACCGCCAACGACGGGTTACGCAACAAACCCATTTCCATCGAAGCCGGTATTATATTTGCTCATTAGCAAAGCAAAATATTTGATTTAAATATTATATTTATTAAAAATAATTTAATTCATTTTTTGTCTCAGTCGACAATAAAAATACAAGTGCCTGGTTTTGACATTTGAGTTCGTACAAATGACTGGAAAAAATTTTATTGGGGTGCAAATTTGTATTGAAATGCTTACGTTATCGTTCGCATTCATTTTCTTTCGACTTGTCGTGCTAAAGGCTTTTAGTGGAACGCAAAACAGCTGTTTGTCGTTTAAAATGCTTGAGAACGAAAGTGAGTGATATCCTGGAACAGGCAGTAAATTAATTATGGGTTTTTACATCAAAACACATTTCCCTAAAAATTTTAAAACTTTTATTATAGCAATGAGAAGCTTTACTTCAGTCACTTAAATATTTTTGTTAAGTTTTTTTCTCATTCCTTTAAAATTTCAAAAAAGTTTAGTTGCGTGATTTTGTATTTCAGCCTTTTTAGATTCAAAAGAAAAATAATGAAAAAAAATTATTTATTTTTATTTAGGATTTTATTACACTAAAATTTGTATCGTTCTGCAAGCTAAATTACATGTGATAATTTCTAAGCAAACAAATAACAAAAAGGTTAAGTGTAAATAGTCACACAAACATTAGCAGAATGGAACAACATGCGGTTTTCCAAGGCCACTACATCTTCAGCATCAGCTTTCTTGGGTTTTTGGTCCACTGTGTTGATGCAACAAATTTCAGAAAATAGAATATGTGAATTGTTTTTTTTTGCATCATATTATCATTTTGCTGAAAACTTGCTTTTGTTAAGAAAACTTTATTTAATTATATTTAATTTACAAGAGTCTTGCCATTGTTGTTTATTCTTTACATGTGCATAAACATGCCTAATTTTATTTAGTTTTCTTATGTTTTTTTTTTCTTAAATTTTTTTTAACTTTATTTATTTATTTTTTTTACAAATTATTCTAAAATTACATAACAAACATCACTATGGTATTTTTTTTAATAAAATAAACTATAAAACACATTTTAATAGTGATTTAACTTGTTAATTTAACAAGATACGCTTCGGTTGCTTCAGTGCTTCCGCTTGAACTTAGAAACGGAAACGTTTGGCAGGAACATTGTAATGGTAACCGTCATTTTGAACTTGACCTTGCGTATCATGTTGGTAGTCATAATGCTGATTGTGCTGATGTTGCTCATGATGATGATGATGATGATGATGCTGCTGCTGCTGCTGCTCATGTGGGGGCAAGTATTCGCTGTGGGGAGTGGAGTGTGTTTGAGGGAATTGCTGCTGTTGTTGCTGGGGCGGCAAGTAATTGTGAGAGGGTGTAGAGATGTGCTGGTGGCCAGCGTTAATATTGTGGTAATGCTGTTGCTTGGAGGGTAAGTATTGGCTGGCAGGAGCTTTAATGGGTTGAGCATAGGGCTGCTGTCTGGCTACAGGGTATTGAGTTTGTGGAGGCAAGTACTCGCTTTTAGGTGTAGAGATTGGCTGCTGGTAGTCCGGTGTAAAGGTGGGTATGGTATATTGAGGCTGGGTTACATCAAAGGGCGCTAAAGTAGGGCCAAATGTCTGCAGCTGTGAAGGCAAGTATTCGTTGGAAGGTACTTGAATGGGTTGCGTGGGCACAGTAAATTGTTGCTGTGGCGTGGAAATTGTTTGCGGGATTTCATACTGTTGATCCACTGGTCCTAGATATTGTGGTTGAGGTGCCAGATATTCATTGGATGGGCGTGTTACAGAGTGAGTGTAATCGTTGTGATCAACTGGCGCTGAATGAGCTGCTGTAGTATATTGTGGTTGAGCAGCAGGTAAATAGGTTGTAGCAGGCCGTGGCAACTGCTGATGTGTTAAAGGAGTTGGTCGCGGCAGATCGAATGCTACCGAGGGTTTATCATAATTGTAACCATATCCACCAGTAGTTAAATGGGAAACATCAGCACTAACGGCAGCAATAACACAAACGGCAATTATATATATTTTCTGTAGAAATCGAACAAGACACATTCAAAATTGAAATTGAAATTAATTGTTAATCCTAGAGATTTGTATTACTTAAGATTTTACACTTACCATTGTTATTACTTTAAAATTTAAAAGTTGCGTAAGTTTATGTCACTTCCACTTAAAAACTGTAAATGATGACTTAATGCGTCTAATGATGCATATTTATACCTGAAAAGGCCTTAGAAAGACCTAAACATAATTTTAAAGTTTTTCATCTCTTAGAAAAAACATTTAAGAGAAAAAAATTGTTTTCTATCACTAGTCTTATTATAAAAGCATTTAAATTAGTTGGTCAAATTTGTTGGCAGCTTTTTTTTTCCTATTTCTTTTGCTTTAAGCAAAGAGAATTATTTAATTAATTCAAATTTATTTTATTTTTTCTTCTCATTGTTTTAATTCAAATCAGTTAACATTAACATTATTGTAATAAGGTCTGCGTTTCGGTCATTAATCTCGTCGCTGTAACGTTGTTTAGTGTGTGTGTAATTTTAAGAAGAAGAAGCAGCAGACATCTTGGCCGGACTTTAGTGTCTTTAACACATTGTTTGTCATAGCAAATATTTTAAATTCAATGTCAAGTTCAGCATTTTATGTTGTTTAACTTTAACTTTTAAGTTTTGCTGGGAATTGTGCATGTAAATATATTTAATAAAAGAATCTTTTTAAATTAATTTTTAATTAGAAAATTAATCAAAAATGTTAATTATCCACATCTACTTCGTGTTAAAGTAAATATCAAAAACAAACAAAAAAACGTTTACAATGACGTGTTTAAAAACATAAAAATCTAAATTAGTTTTAAAACAACAGGCTTATTTTTCAACTTGATAACTCTAACTCTAGTTAAGTAATAAAAGTCCCAAGCGAATGATAAATTGAGGAAACTTTTTTAAAATTCATAAAATGTTTAGTTTTTTTCCCAACATAAAAAAAATTTAACATAGATTCTGGATCTTGAAAAAATAATTGTCACTATTCTTATTTTATTCCAAGGTTTCATTTATGTACTTCTTGTAGCTATTTAGTTCTATGGCAATATGTAATAAGCGCTTAAGTCGACTGACATACACAAAAATTTAATATGAATAATTTTGTAATATCAACTATAAAAAATTCAGTGAACTGCGACTTTGACCCGCGCACGAAGGGTTCCGCACGGACACGAGATATGTAACTCAATACGAACTTTAGCCTATATAAAATATAGTTCTGGCATTTTTTTTAGTTTTTTGCGTTTACTGGCGCTTTTTTAGTTTTGACACTGTTTTTGGCGTTTTTTTAATTTTGAAGTTTTTTTCATTTTGGCAATATTTTTTAGTTTTGACACGTTTTTTTCGTTTTGGCTATTTTTTTCGGTTTTCGGCGTTTTTTTTTATTTTCGGCGATTGTTTTTTTTTTTGGCGTTTGTTTCATTTAGGAGAATTTTTTTTAGTTATGTCTATTTTTTCAGTTTTTGGCGTTTTTCCATTTTTCGAACTTTTTTTATTTCGGCGCTTTTTTAGTTGTGACACTTTTTTCTCATTTTTGCGATTTTTTCGGTTTTTGCCGTTTTTTCAATTTGGCGTTTTTTTTACTTTGGAGATTTTTTTTTTCATTTTTGGTTATATTTTTTTTAATATAAACAATTATTTTGGTTTTGGCGCATTTTTCGAGGGGCGTTTTTTTTTTATTTGGGCGAGTTTTTAGAATTCGGCGATTTATTTTAGTGTCAGAAATTTTTTTTAGTTTCGGCGATTTTTTTCGTTTAGGCGACATTTTTTTTTATTTTGGCAATTTTTTAGTTTTGACACGTTTTTGTCTCGTTTTGGCTATTTTTTCGGTTTTCAGGCTTTTTTTTACTTTTTGGCGATTTTTTTTTTAATTTTTGCGTTTTTTTTTTCATTAGGCGAATTTTTTTACTTATGTCAATTTTTTCGGTTTTTGGAGTTTTTTAATTTTTCCAACTTTTTTTATTTAGGCGCGTTCTTAGTTGTGACACTTTTTTTCTCATTTTGGCGTTTTTTCAATTTGGCGTTTTTTTTATTTTGGCGATTTTTTTCATTTTTGGCTATTTTTTTTTCATATAAACAATTATTTTGGATTTGGCGCATTTTTCGGGTTTTGGGAATTTTTTTCGGTTTTTGGCGTTTTTTTTTCTCATTTTGGCGATTTCTTTATTTGGGCGATTTTTTAGAATTCGGCGATTTATTTTAGTGTTGGAAATTTTTTTTAATTTTGGCGATTTTTTTCTTTTTGGGTATTTTTTTTTAATTTTTGGCTTTTTTCTTTTTGGTTTGGCGATTTTATAATTTTAGCATTTTTTAGTTTTATCGTTTTTGAAAATTTCAAGAGTTTACCGCTTACGGTTTCCAAGATATAGCAAGTTGTCAAAATTATATAGTCAAAATTGCATTAACTGATGGACCACCCTTTAATTAAAATTTTTTTTTAATTTTAGTTTTAATTGTTATAGTCTGTATAAAAATACACTAATTTTACAAATTTCAAGTTTCAATATACATACATATGTATGTATATTACATGGTGTACGGAACCTTAATTAATTAAATAATCACCTATAAACAATTTGATAATATTAATTATGATTTTCCATTCAAATGAATTAATATAATTAAAGCTTTGATTAAATCAAATAAATTCTTAATTGAAAATTTTATTTGCTGAATACTTCTTTCTGTGTATCAAGGGCTTCGGCAGTTTTGAAGCCAGCGCTAAGATTTTAAAAGGCTCTAAGGCATGCTTTAATTTTATGGTAATCCTTTCTTTGGATATCGTTAGTAGAAACGCAAAATCACTTGAGCACACTTTTTTAAATTTTATGGAAGCAAGAATATAGAGCCTTCTTTTTTACTTCAATGAATACCTGCTACTATTACTAGGTGTTACCTTTATTAGGAAAGAGATAGTGATAGAGAAGATAGGTGGTGAAGTAAGATATAGAGGAAAGCTCTATACAACTCTGCTTTTTGCAGCGCCTCTGGTGTCAATGACACCCATTATATTTTCAAAGTTTTGTTTAGTACCCATTTTATTGGTTATTTTACTTGGCCGATGATTTTGCTACACAATATATCGACTAAGGAGGGCGCTCTGATGTTATATTGGTATTAGTGTCCAGCTGAATCCTTGCCAAGGCAAAAACCTTTGACTGTAATTGTATCGCAAAGTAGAAACAAAAAACAACTGCACTGTAGCTAATCCACATACCTTTTTAAGCAGACCGTTAGTCCTAATTTACACTATTCAAGTCTTATTGCTAAGCTGATTAGTTTGTTGGTAAGAGAGACGAGGGGAACAAAACCGTTTCTATTCCCTTAGTCTCTCTCTGTTAACAAACTAATCAGCTCAGCAATAAGACTTGCATAGTGTAAACTAGGACTAACTAATTCACTCATGTTTTATATAAATATGTTGTACAGGGTGGCGTTGGCTGAAGTAGTTAGAAGAGCTGGGTCCAACTCGTTCATTCGTTCATTTTTGCCATCAAACCCATTTAATTTACACGACAAAACTGAAGGAATGAACGAGTTAGACTTAGCTCTAGTAGTTAGCACTAGACTTGTGTCGAACTCATTCAGTTGGTAATTTTTTACACAAACCTATGATCAAAACCATTTATATTACATGTGTTTGAAAATAGGTTTGTGTCAAAAACGACCGACTGAATGAGTTTAATCCAAGCCTAGTTAGTTCGTTGACTATAAAACCGAAGATTTTGGGCTCGAGCCCCGGTATCCAATAGGCATTAAATAACAATATCACAATATCACGTAGTTTATCTGATGTAAATTAGTGTATTTTTGTATCAGTTGTTGTTGTAGGAAAGCTGAAGTGTTGAAGGCATAGTCACTGGTCAGATACTAATCCTAGTATAACATCAAAGCACTCTCCTTCGTCGGTATTGTGTAGCAGAAAAATAACCAATAAAAATGGCTTCTGAAAACAACTTCAACAAATTTAATACGCCCCATTGACACCAGAGGCGCTGCAAAACTGCAAAAGTGCAAAAAGCAGAGTTGTAAAAGAATGAAGCTTTCCTCTATCTCTTCCTTCACTATCTGTTTCTCTATCACAATTCGTTTCCTAAAAAAGGTAAGACCTAGTAATGCATAGTAAAAGTCTTTCATTGCCAGGGTGTTGCTTCTCTTAAAAAAACATTAGATTTCGAGTAGATTTCCTACGAATGTACTGACAAATTAGATTTAGTTTTGTATGGAAAATCTAGTAAAAAGCAGCTAAATTTAACGTTAGTACTAGACTTCAAGACATCGTAAATGCCCTATAAGTTTTACCAGATTTGAAGTAGACTTTGACAAAATCAAGTGAAAAGGTACATTTGGTTTTGTAGGGAAAATCTAATAGATTTTTCCCACGAACTCGATAGTAGTAAATTTTGCTCAAATGTAAATGCTAATTTTTTTATTTAAGTACCACCTAATTATTTTTTCCAAACGTCAATAAAAAGTTAAGCAACTCATTCATGATTTCAGTTTGATTACAGCATACGTCAGTCATATACATATGTATGTATGTATGTATGTAGAGAAATGTAAATTTCATTTCACAAATAAATTATGCTTGGCACAATGATTAATTTGGTAATAAGCAAACTGAACAGATAAATAAGCAAAACAATTATGTAGTATATTGTTTAAGACAATTTATTTTGTTGACGGAAAAAATATTTACATTTGTGTGATTATTTATGACCGTGTAATAATTGGTACTTAGGGGGCATGTTTTTTTTTTTGACAGCATACATTAACTTTTGCATATTTTCTATTGATTTGTTAAATAAAGTATAGAGATTTTTTTTAAATTAAATTGCCTAAGCAACAACGCTATGCATCTACACGTGCTTAGCCAGCAGCAGCAAACGAGTTTTTTTAAATGAAATATTTTTATTTATTTTAAAACTTGCTAATAATAATTTTTATTGCATTATTTGATAAATTCAAATGAGTTTGTTTGCTTTCAATTTCAATGCTCGAAGTACCATTAATGATTTTGCACAAGAAAACTACATCTGCCATTTCTGTCAGGCAGAAAGAGTACAGAGTTAACTCTGATTATACATTCGCCGAATGTTAGGCATATCGCACTTGCTCTTCTGAAAGGGTCAAATCAAAAGTTATTAATTTGTCAGTAGAGGTAAAAAATTGTTTTTTTAAGCGAAATAGATAGAGAGAGCGATGCAGATAGAGAAAGAAAGCCGGACAGATTGAGAGTGAGTAATAGTGGCAAGGTCACTAAGAGTTTGTAATTCAGTTCGAAGGACCAGCATAAAATGGTTGTAAATGATGATGCCTAATGATTATCCGAAAAATAATATAAATATAAAAATATGTACGCTTCTGACAATATGTCAAATAATAAATTTTTATAAATACATTATAATATTAAACAAAAATAATGAAACAAAACATGTCAGCAATTAGGGCTGAAACTATTAAAAAACAATTTTTTCCAAGATGTTTTTCGGTATGCGACGAATTTACGAACTAACGAATTTAACATTATATTCTAAAAAAAATAATTATACGAAATTGACCTAAAACACAAAAGAGAAAAGCTGTTAACAATTGCAATGTGACTACATTAAACTGCAGCTCAATAACACCTTTCAAAAGATATGCAAAATAAAATCAATTAATTAATATGCACATGCTAAAACTATTCAAAAGAATTAATATTTAAAATAAAAAAAATTATATAAATCTCTGTGGTGTTACAAAGGCAATAACGGTTTGTAATTTTCTATAATTAAATATATGCTTCACAAATAATAATAAACAAATATGTGTATAACAAATTTGTTAACGCCAATATGACAAGATTACATACATATATCGACGGCTTGAGTTTAAAGTTTGTGGTGAATTTACTGGCAAAGTAAATTAAAATAAAAATATTTCAGCAGACATCAATTTTTAGCCTTGACTATTTTATTTTATTTTAGTGTTTGTTTACAAAAAATTAATAAGAAAAATAGTTGAGATAATAACTGCTTATTTTTAAAATCTCATAACGAGTAACTATGTGAGATTAAAACAATGTCAATATCTCATAAAACATCATCTTTTTGCGTACAAAAAATATACGAAAAGAATTAAGAAAAACCTAAAATTTATAAATAATAAAAAGCATTTCGCTTTTATTTTACTGATTAATTGAATTGTAAACAAAAAATTCGAATATTAAAAAATGTTTTTACAAAAAAAAGTTTACACAAGTTTAAAACATTTTTCGAACAACCCGGTTTAAAAAGTAGCATTTACCATTTATTGTAGACAATTTCTTTATTTTCTACAAAAAATATTCCCAAATTTTCTACAGAAAATTCAACTATTTTCTACAAAAAAATTTTAAAATATTTAAAATATTTCGAACTATTTTCTTCACGAAATTTTTCGAACTTCTACAGAAAGTTTTTAAAAAATTTCGAACTGTATTTTTTCAAAATGTTCGTACTATTTTCTATAGAAAATAAAAAAAATTACATTTTTATCTACAAAGTTTTTTTAAAAATTTTTTTAATTTTTTTTATAAAAATTTTTTTAAATATTTGCTATAAAAAGTTTCCAAAATTTTCGAACTATTTTCTACAAAACATTTTTCTTCGAACTATTTTCTGTAAAAAAATTATAAAAAATTTTCGAACTATGTACTTTCTACAGACAATGTTTCAAAATTTTTTTAACAATTTTCTACACGAATTTTATCGAACGATCTTCTACAGAAAACTTCCGAAATTTTCAAACTATTTTTTGTACAAAATTTTCTACAGAAAATTTTTCCAAAATGGTTGAACTATTTGCTACAGAACATTTTTGTAAACTATTTTCTGCAGAAAATTTATCGAAAGTTTTCGAACTTTTTTCTACATAAAATTTTTAAAAATTTTTTTAACTATTTTCTACACGAATTTTTTCGAACTACCTTCTACAGAAAATTTCCGAAATTTTCAAAATTTTTTCTACACAAAATTTTTTTATCTACTTCAGAAATTTTTTCCAAAATGCTCGAACTATTGTCTAAAAAACATTTTATTTTCGAAATATTTTCTGCAAAAAATTTATCGAAATTTTTCGATATATTTTCTACAGAAAATGTTTAAAAAAATTTTTTAACTATTTTTATACGATTTTTTTTGAACTATCTTCCAAAAAAAACTTCCGAAACTTTCTACACAAAATTTTTCAAACTACTTTCTACAGAAAATTTTTCCAAAACGTTCGAACATTGTCTAAAAAACATTTTATTTTTTGCGAAGTATTTTCTGCAGAAAATTTATCGAAAGTCTTCGAACTATTTTCTGCAGAAAATTTTTCAAAAACTTTTTAACTTTTTTCTACACGAATTTCTTTGAACTATCTTTTATAGAAAAATTTTCAAAATTTTCAAACTGTATTTTCTACAGAAAATTTTTTCAAAATTTTCGTAATATTTTTAGAAATAATTTTAAAAAAATAAGCTCTTTTCTACATAAATTTTTTTCAAAACATGTCCAAGTATTTTCTGCAAAATATGTCTCCGAAATGCTTCAACTCTTTTCTTCGAAATTTTTCTAACGTAAAATATTTAAAAATTTTCTTACTGCATTTCTACAGAGAATTCAAAATATAGCTTTTTTAAACAATTTTTTTTTAATTTTCAAACAACATATTTTCTATAAAAATTTTTAAAAACAATTTTCAAATTATTTTCTAGAAAGTATTAAAAAAAATTTAACTATTTTATACACGAAATTTTTCGAACTATCTTCTATATAAAAATGTTCAATATTTTCGAACTTATTTTCTATGGAAAATTTTTCCGCAATTTTCGAAACAATTTATACCCAGAATTAAAAAAATTACCCTTCTCTACAGATTTTTTTTAAATTTTGAACTATTTTCTACAGAAATTTTCAACTAATTTTTAAAAAAAAATGTTTCCATAATTTTTTAAAAATTTTCCATACGAAATTTTTTGAAGTTTTTCTACAAAAATTTTTTTAAGTAGAAAATCTTGCCAACAATTTTGAACTATTTTTTCAAAATTTTTTTAGAAGTATTGCTATTTAAGAATTTTTTGAAAAATTTTAACAAAAAAAAAAACAAGCTTAGAAAATTTTCAAAAATTTTCGAACCAAATTTTATATATTTTTTTATTCTTAAACCCTTTTAGCACCATTAAAATTGTATCCATAACAAAGACATTGAAGAAAATAATTTTAAAATGTTTTCTGTAAATATATATAAAATTTTGAATTTATTTATAATAGCAAGGTTTTCGAAACAAAATTAAGCAGTTTTTATAAAAAAAAAACTATTAAACTATTTTCATTTTAATAAAAATAGTTCGAATTTCCTTATAAAAATAGTTTAAAAATTTTTGAATAAAAGTTTTGTAAAAAAATTTCTTAAATACATATTTAAATATTTTTATGGAAAGACATTTAAAATTGTTGGAAAAATTTGTTTTTGATTAGACGATGTGAAAGAATATTTTGAATGTATTGAAAAAAATACTTTGATGGTATTGAAAATTTTTGTTTTCTAAAAACTAATTTTAAAAATTTTCTTTAGAGGAAATTTTTTACCAAATTTTTCAAAAATGTTAAAAAACCTTAAATGGCCAATTTTTCAAATACACATACATACATATGTTGCCTTAATTATGAAAGTGGTCAAATAGTTCTTTTGTCCAGATATTTAGTAGATTACACTTGAAGAAATCAAAAATTATTTTTATATTAGAGCTGTGCTAGTCTCGATTAATATAAATTTATTTAATATTTATTAAATATTTATTGAAGTTTTTTTAAAGATTTATTTAATATTTCGAAGCAAAAATGCATATGACTTAAACCATTTTCATAATTAAGGGCACATACATACATATTTACGTATGAATATATTGTTTAAAGTTTCTTATAGAGAAAAGTCAGCTTTTTTTATTTTTTGAGAACATATAACAATTTCTGTAAATATTATTTAATTTCTAAAAATTATTTTAATTAAAAACATTCTTTAACAACTTAAAAAAATTTGTATAAAATATTTCAGATAGGTTAAAAACTTTTTTTAAATAATTTAAAATCTTAATTTGTGTTAAAATATTTAAAAAAAAAAACTTTTTCAATAATTTTTTTTCAAAATGCTTTTTTAAAGTTTTCTATAGAAAAGTAAAATTTTTTACTTATTTTGTGAGCACGTGGAAAGTGTAACATGTTTTAATTTTTAATAATTTATCATCGAATATTTAAAATAATCGCTGATTATGTTAATTTTGCTGTAAGCTCCCAATAATTTATTGAGAATAGCAAAGCAGCAGTCAAAGTAGGCCAATAAACTGTTTGAGAATACAACAAACAATATTAGTCCGCATTTATGAAGATTTTTAATTTGCCGTTGTTATATTGTATTAAGTTTATAAAAAAATAGATATAAAAAATTAATAGCATATTAAAATATCATAAATAATTGCATATATTTTTGCTGCTAATAATAGACAAGCGTTACTTTTTTTAATATTTTTTTAATGTTGTAAAATAAATTAAGTCATAATAATAAAACTTATTATTAATATTTTGTTTTTTTTACAACATAAACTTTTTAATAAACAAGCCATAAAAATAATTTTATAGTTTGTTGATAGATATTTTTATGATTTTTTATTTAAATTTTTCTTTACTTAATTCTATAGAAAATTAATGATGTTGATGCACAAAATGTTCCAATAATTTTATTTAACCGGTTGATTTGTTTAATTTTTATTTAATTCATATCTAATTATCATTTTAGTTTTGTTGTGAGAGTTAAACATAAAAAGAGCTTTTAAATATTTCTCAAGAGTGTGTTTGAAATTTATTTATTTATTTTTAAAGCATACCTTAAGGGCGTGAGCTATATATAAATTATTGCTCTATGATAATACAACAAAAAAAAATGACTGAATTGAGTTGAAATGTGAGTATGGGGTGGTATTTATTACATGTTAATGTTACTGTTATTGTTACTGTTACTGTTTACTGTTATGTAAATAAATCAATATGTATGCTAATATGAAGTTATGCTCTAAATGTAAGACTTAAGAAACAAACTTTTTATGTCATACCCGCAAAAAGAAAGACTTAACAGCCAAACTTGAAATTTCTCGGCTTGGGTGACCAAATTTTTTTACAAAAATATATTTTTTGTAAAAATTAAATATTTTTTTTAACATTATGAAACTTTTAATGATATTGCCTCAACGAAATTTTTACTAATTGAATATCAAAAAGACTGTGTTTAATATTTTAAGTCATGGATATATAACCATATACGGACACCACTACGTGTTAAAAGACAAAAAAAAGATCCGTGTCTCCCAGTTGTGCCCCAAGGCATGCACTTTTTTAAGGGCCCATCGGTGTCATTTTTGCTAAAAACTGATAATTTTCTAGCTTTTAAAGAATCTCATAAAGAACACAAATTGTGAACATACGGGTATAAAATTAAAAAAACTTCATCTTCAAGATTAAAATCGCAAAAACATTTTACAAAATTCGATTTTTTTTTAAATTGTTCGCCGTTTCGTTGTTAATTTATTTCTAGCTATTTTTTGTTCTTCTTTTCTTGGTATAGTCTGTACAAATTCTTCTCCTTTGAACATAGATTCATTTTTTTCATGTTCTTGGCTATCCCTAAAGAGATTTTACGTTAAGCATGAAATCATCTCACAAGCAAAAAGTTATTTTTATGACTTCGACAAATCAATTTTTTTAAGGTTTCGTACACTTAAGGTGAAAAAAGGAACCCTATTGTTTTCGCTATGCTGTCCGTCTGTCCACCTGTCCGTCTATCCGTCACACGCTATTTCCTCAGGAACCGTAAGAGCTACGGACCTGAAATTTGGACAGAGTATGTAGAATCTTGGCCGCTATAACAACAAATACATGAGAATTAAAAATTAAAGGGTGTTCCAAAACGAGCAACGAAAAATGCTAAAATCCCATGTAATATACATACAATTGTATGCACATATGTATATTGACACTTGAAATTTGTTAAATTAGTGTATTTTTGTATAGACTACAACAATTAACACAAAAATTTAAAAAAATATAAATTAAAGGGTGGTCCATCAGTTAATGCAATTTTAACTATGTAATTTTGACAACTTGCTATATCTTAGAAACCGTACCAGATAAACTCTTGAAATTTTCAAAAACGGTAAAACTAAAAAATTTCAAAATTATAAATTCGCCAAACCAAAAATTAATCGCCAAAAATTCCACAAAATCGCCAAAACGAAAAAAATCGCCAAAATTAAAAAAAAAATCTAACACAAAAATAAGTCGCAAAATTCGAAAAAAATCGTCTAAATGAAAAAAATCGCTAAAATGAAAAAACGCCAAAAACCAAAAAAAATCGCCAAACGCGAAAAAGGCTCCAGTAAGAAAATTATTGTTAATATGAAAAAAAATCGCCAAAATAAAAAAAATCGCTAAAATTAAAAAAAATCGCCAAAAACCGAAAAAAATCGCCAATATGAGAAAAAAAGTGTCAAAACTAAAAAAAGCGCCTAAATGAAAAAATTCGCCAGAATGAAGAAACGCCAAAGACCGAAAATCGCCAAAATTAAAAAAAAAATCGCCAAAACGAAAAAATCGCCGTAAATAAAAAAACGCCAAAAACCAAAAAAAAAAATCCCCAAAACGAGAAAAAAATTTCAAAACTAAAAAAATTGCTAAAATGGAAAAAAAAACTCCAAAAACCGAATAAATCGCCAAAACCAAAAAAAAAAAAGTTGCCAAAATTAAAAAAATCGCTAAAATTAAAAATATCGCCGAAATTAAAAAAAACGTCAAAAACTAAAAAAAATGCCAAAACTATATTTTATATAGGCTAAAGTTAGTATTGAATTAAATATTTCGTGTCCGTACGGAACCCTTCGTGCACGGGTCAAAGTCGCACTTTACTGAATTTATTTTTTTTTTGTAAAGATGAAAATTTTTTGAGAAATTTTTTAAAAAGTGTGTAGAACTCGAAAGATATTACATTGAAAAATAAAATGATATTTTACCCAAAAACCCATGTTTCATTCAAAAAGTCCAAGGACTTAATTTAAACAAAAATTAGCTTTAAAAGCAATAGGGGTACTCGTTTCAAACTTTAAATTTTATTCTAAAGCCTAACCAGGGGTATGAAATAAGAGACACTAAGCAGCTTAAACGAATTTCCTTAATATATTAAAAAAACGATTTGGTTAAATTAACCAGGCAAAATTTTGTTAACCAATTGTCAATGAAATGCCTCTTATAGCCCTTTAACTTAAAATTTTACTATAAAAATACAGATAAGAGACATTAAGGAGCTTAAACGAATGCCCTAATATAACAAAAATTACTTGGTTAGACTAACCAGGCAAAATTTTGTTAGTTACTTGGAAATTAAATGACTCTTATACCTTTTAAGCCTCAAACTTTACTCTTACGCTCAAAAGCTTAAGAGGTAAACATAAGAGGTCCTAATATAACAAAAATCAATTGCTTAGATTAACCAGACAAAATTTAGTTTACTAAAATTCAAACTAAAATTTACATAAGCTGAAAATTGTTCAACTAATTAATCTATGAGATTTTTTCCTACCTGGATTGATTGCGAAGATTTATGTAGCTTTTTTTTGAAAGCTGCAAAAGACGTGTGGCGTAGGATAGCCATACATGAATAGCGCGAGTCAGAGAACTGTATGAGTTGATTCACTTTCGCTCTCCGCTCACTTTTAAAATGCTTTAGATTTGTTTTTATATAGAGTTAATTGTTGTTAGTAAATATAAATAAAAATTCTAACTGTTGATTGACTGTTTTGTATAATAATCAAATAACCCATTTATATTAATTAATATTTTTTTCATATTAAAATAATTTATAAAATAAAATGCGCCTATCTACTTTTAATTGCTTTAGTGAATCATATGAATGAATAGAAGTTGCAAGCAGTGATATGAATCACGCAATAGCATTTTTCATTTTTTTTAATGTTTAAGTGCTGGCTCAATTTTCATTTTAGAAAATACAAGATTATGCCGTTTGTTTCGTAATCATGCAGATCTCTGGCACGAATGTGATAAAATGTCTTCAAACTAGAGAAGACGAAAGAAGTCTGTCCTTGCAGATATAATTTGTGTGTGCGTTCTTATTAAAAAAAAATAATAATTGGTAAGCCGCTTATGTAGCCTGTTTGGGTTTTTATGGGACTTGTGGAAATGCAAAGACAAAAGTTTATCTTTATTTTTTTAATAGAATTGTGACAGATGACATAAGTTTTTAAGACCTTTAGGTATATTGGAAATTTAAAACAAAATTAACAACTTACAAGAAGAGTATACTTTCTATTATATTTTAAAGCGAAGATTTTAGTTTTGCCTGTCATAAAAAAACTTTACTTCAACAGGGTTCAACAGGAAGTCCTGGATTTTTGCAAAACATTTGTGCAAACTGGGGAAACTTTTAGAGCTTCACTTATAAGTCTAGTGCGTTCTTTATTTAAGAATTCTTTTTTTTTTTTTGTTTAAATATTATTTATGCAAAAATTAAGAATTATTATTTAATACCAGATTTATGATTTGAAGTATCATTCTTTTCTTTTTGGCAAAAAAAAAGTATTATCTTTCTGAAGTTGATGGTTTGTGGCAAACCACCAAAAATATTTTAAATTCCTTAAGTTTGAAAGCCCATTTAAATATTTGTCTTAACTTAAATAAAATCATACCATTTATTTTATAAATTCAACGACTAATTATTATTTTCTTATCTTTAAAATTTAAATATTTCAAACTTGCTTAGTTTTGGAATATTTATTAAATTCTAGTTATGTTTTTGTTTTTGTTTTCAACATTATAAGCTGGTTATGAACTCTGATATTAAGATGCTGGTAAAAAGTGAATGTTCTTCCGATAGAACTTTGTTGAGAGCGCCCATTAAATAAAAAAAGACTTTTAAATATTTTTATTATTTCTTAGTATTCAACTTGTTTGGCTCTTTGCATAGAAAAGTTACCAACAAACTCGATTTTATTTCATCATTTACAATATTTTCATTTTAAATATGGCGAATTTCGTTCATAAAAATAGACTCTTAAACTAAATTAGAAACTTTTCTGGGGTCTCTCAAGATATTCATAATTTTCAACTAATAAAAAGAACAAGGAAGTGGGGTATTAAATTAACTTTATTTAAAAACCGAACGAGGGTTGAGGGTTGTTGGGATACGAGTAACCTTGGGTCTTGGTTTCTTTTTTAGGTGGAGGCAAATATTCATTGATGGGCTTGGGCCTGGGAGTCTTAATTATGGGAGTTACTACAATAGGCGTGGGAGCGGAGGCAGCTGGCTGGTAAATGGGCACTACCGGTCTGGGAGTTGCAGGCTTTTGTGTAGTACGCACAACTGGAATCAGAGGAATGGCAGGCTTTTCATAATGATAACCATCCTCCTTCAAAACTCCAGTTATAGTTGGCGTGGGAGCTGAAGCAGCTGGCTGGTAAACGGGAAGGTCTGGTCTGCGAGTGGCAGGCTTTGGAGTAACAGGTTTCTTGGGAGGAATGGGTTTCACTACTGGCGGTGGCAGGTATTCGTTCTTGGGTATGGGACGCACAACTGGAACCAAAGGAATGGCAGGCTTTTCATAATGATATCCATCTTCCTTTAAGACTCCAGTTATAGTCGGCGTGGGAGCTGAAGCAGCTGGCTGGTAATTGGGAACCACTGGCCTGCGAGTCACAGGCCTTGGGGTAACAGGTTTCTTGGGAGGAATGGGTTTCACTACTGGCGGTGGCAGGTAATCCTTGTTGGGTGTAGGTCTCACAACTGGAACCAAAGGAATCGCGGGCTTTTCATAATGATAACCATCCTCCTTCAAAACTCCAGTTATAGTAGGCGTGGGAGCAGAGGCAGCTGGCTGGTAATTGGGAACCACTGGTCTGCGAGTCGCAGGCTTTGGAGTAACAGGTTTCTTGGGAGGAATGGGTTTCACTACTGGCGGTGGCAGGTAATCCTTTTTGGGTGTAGGTCTCACAACTGGAACCAAAGGAATCGCGGGCTTTTCATAATGATAACCATCCTCCTTCAAAACTCCAGTTATAGTCGGCGTGGGAGCAGAGGCAGCTGGCTGGTAAACGGGAAGCTCTGGTCTGCGAGTCACAGGCTTTGGAGTTACAGGTTTCTTGGGAGGAATGGGTTTCACTACTGGCGGTGGCAGGTAATCCTTTTTGGGTGTAGGTCTCACAACTGGAACCAAAGGAATCGCGGGCTTTTCATAATGATAACCATCCTCCTTCAAAACTCCAGTTATAGTCGGCGTGGGAGCAGAGGCAGCTGGCTGGTAAACGGGAAGCTCTGGTCTGCGAGTCACAGGCTTTGGAGTTACAGGTTTCTTGGGAGGAATGGGTTTCACTACTGGCGGTGGCAGGTAATCCTTTTTGGGTGTAGGTCTCACAACTGGAACCAAAGGAATCGCGGGCTTTTCATAATGATAACCATCCTCCTTCAAAACTCCAGTTATAGTAGGCGTGGGAGCAGAGGCAGCTGGCTGGTAATTGGGAACCACTGGTCTGCGAGTCGCAGGCTTTGGAGTAACAGGTTTCTTGGTAGGAATGGGTTTCACTACTGGCGGTGGCAGGTATTCGTTCTTGGGTATGGGACGCACAACTGGAACCAAAGGAATTGCTGGCTTTTCATAATGATATCCATCTTCCTTTAAAACTCCAGTTATAGTCGGCGTGGGAGCGGAGGCAGCTGGCTGGTAAACGGGGACTTCTGGTCTACGAGGTGGAGGTCTGTTGGGTACAACAGGTTTCACTGCTGTTGGTGGGGGCAGATAGTCATTCTTGGGTATATCAACAACTGGAGGATTATAGTGATAACCATCATCTTCCAAATTATTACTGTGATCAAATAAATGAGACACATCAGCTCTGACGTAAGCCACCAGGGCTAGTAAAATGAAAATTTTCTGAAATCAAACACAAAAATCACAAAACTTTTAATTTTATCGGAAACCATTTTTTTTTAATATTTTTCAAATAGTTGTGGTAATTGGCATAATGTTTTTCGGTGCAATCGAAATTTTTTTAGTTTTATTATTTCTTTTTTTATATTTTATATTTTGGTTATACTCTTACAACACTTTTTTAATGAGTAGATGCACTTTTATTCCACAGTTATACACTTAATTCCACAAACACAAGGACACGCCCTTAGCGTCATATATCCTTAACAATTCTTACCATTTTATATATTTTTGTCGACGAACTCGATTCTATTCCACACACTGAAAGTCTACAACTGACTGTTTTGTTAATTTAGAATGCGAAATTATTTATATCGCCATTGAAAAAAAACACTCAAATGAATGAAGAAAAAATCAGAAAAATAAAAAATTAAAACAAACAAGTTAAGGATGTTACAATATGAGAACATTTTATTAAGTAGAGCTTTTGTTTGCTGCTGACGATGATGATGATGACGAGCATCGTCATCATTGTTATTATTAGCAGCATTAACTTCATTAGCATCTTAATAGTTATTATTATGCTCTCACATACATACGCACATACACAATTTAAATTAACAAAATCTGTATTCTAAGAATTTATAATTCAACTGAATTATGATTTAAAAAAAAAAGTAAACTGTAATCTGTCTTTCGATTATATGCAGATACTTTTCTTTTCATCGTTTTCAGACCAGCTTTTTTTTTTAATAAATTGTCACTTTTTTTAAACAAAATTATATTATGACGTTCTCGACAATAACATTGGTGCAGAGAACACACAGCAGAGTCACAAAATTTAATAGATTTTTAATTCTTTTTTTTTTTTTTTTGCTTAAACAACCGGCTTTGCTAGAACGACTTGCTGTCATCTTTTTTTTACGATATATTTATTTATTATTAGCGCACCAAATTAAAACGAAATCAAAACACAGAGAGGCATAAGGAGACTTAAGGTTTTGGGCCTTAACTAAGACAGATTTCTTTTTTTTTAATTTTTTTATAAAATTCCCTCATTCGTAAATAAGATCGAGGATGCTGTTGAGTGAAGTAGTCAGTGCATTGGCTGCAAAGCAAATGACGGTGTTCGAGATTACCAGTTTAGCTGTCACAATCATAGAGTTTTCTGATATGCAAATTGCAGCACCCTCCTTCATCGATATTTCTAGCATTGAATCGTCAATGAAACGAAATAACTTACTTAACTCCAGAGGCGCTGCGACGATGGTATAAAAACTAGCAAGTCATACAGTAGCAGAGTTGTAAAAACGAAACTTAAAATCAACAAAGCTTCTCTCTATCTATCTGGCGGCTAGCCATCTATACGAGCACTTGCAGTATAGCTTTAGTATACAAAATGACGTGTTATTTGGAGCCAAGTGAGCTTATCAGTTTATAGAAGACATATAAAAATTTTCGTCGGTCTATTTATATTGAAAACAAAAACAAATTTGACGAGAATAAATACTTGTCTTCTATAAAATGGCAATTAAACTTTAATGAATGAATGAATTATTAAATTGTACGAGGAGCATAGGAATGTCACGATTTCTATTAGTATTAGTACTGACCCTATGAGGGAACCGATAAGAATTCTTATATTATTTTTACTTAAGAACATGTTAGCTTTAAAATAATTTAGTTTATACGTTCCAATCACTAGCTTTTCATGCCACAATCCAGAGATATGAGACCAGAGGTGTTCCCTGATATTATTCATATTTTTAAATATATTTTCTCTGATTTTATTACTTTTATTGGAGTGTCCTCCCCCTCCTGCAGAGAAGAATGGTAGCCTTTGCAGACCCTTTTCATACTTTTTTTAAAGAAGTAATACTCTGGCAATGAATGCCTACTACTATTACTAGTTGTTAGCTTCTTTTAGGAAAGGAATAGTGATAGAGAATACAAGTGGTTGAGGAAGACATAGTGGAAAGCTTAATTATTTTTCCACAAAGCTACAAGACTCACATATAGAGAAAGTACACCTGGTTTGGGAAATCCCCTCGTCGAATAGAAAAAAATTCTGCCTGATATTTTTTTATAAAAAATATATTTTTATAAAAAATATATTACCGGATTTACAAAGATTTGTCTCAAAATGATCAATAAAATTATGTACCAAAATAAAAAAAATTTCATATATGCTTAAAACCGAAAAACATCCTTCCCAAGGCAATAAAAATGTTCACAAAATTAAACAAATTGATCTCAAACTGAAAAAATGTGTCCTAAAATAAAATTTTTTTGTTCCAATTTTTTTAATATTTTTTTTATTCGTTTGCATTGATAAAGACGTCATCATTACCTACAAGACTCACATAGAGAATACACCTGCTTTGGGACATCTCGTCGTGTAGAAAAAAAATTCTGCCTAATATTTTCTCATAAAAATATTTTAATGCATTTAAAACATGTTGTCCCAAAATGATAAAATTATGTCCCAAAATAAGAAAAGTTGTCAAATTATTAAATTGTGTTGCAGTGTGTTGCAAGTGTTGCAAATTAAAAAAAAATAAAAAGTGTCCCAATTTTTTTAAATTTCTTTATCCCTTTGAAATGGCAACGACGGCGAAAGTAATCCTTCTTTGGGACATCTCCTCGTCGCATAAAAAATAAATTGTATCCGATATACTAAATGTATAATAATTGTTTCTACCAGAATTAAGAAATTGTGTCACAAAATAAAAAGAATACGTAATAATATGAAACAAATATGTCCCAAACTGAAAAAAATTTTGTCTCAAAATGAAAGGTTTGTTTTTTGTCACAATTTATTAAATAGTTTTTGTCATAAAAAAATTGAGTTGCCACTTTTGTTAAATGAACTTTTGTTAAATTAATTTGTCTTGTGAAAATGAAAACTTAATTATGTCCCAAAGTAAACAAATTTTGTCACAAAACTAAACAAATTTGTCCCAAGCTGAAAAAATTGGTAACAAAATAAAAAAAATGTTTTACTCATTTTTTAAATATTTTTTCTGTCATACAAATAATTAGTTGCCACTTATTTTGTTAACTGGACTTGTGTTAAGCCAAAACAAAAATAGATTTTTTTGGAGTTTACATCCGTATCCGTTTTTCATATATGTACATATGTATACGGAAAAGTTGCCTACCAAGTTTGGTGTGATCCACACTATTATCATTTTTAATTTAAAAATACTATTTGAAATGAAAGAATTGTGTGCGTCAGTAAAAATTGCTTAAAATCTTAAAGGCCCAAACGTAACTTTAATTACAGTTATTATTAGCTAGAATATATAAATATATTTAAGCTTTTTAGCTTCCTAAATATATTTTAGAATTTTGTAATTAAAAAGAAATTAACACCAAATAATATTTATAATAAACTAGAGAAACTGTATACAATAGAATCATTAGATTATCTAGTGTAATACATGGAAATTCTTTTACAAAAGGCGGAAGTATTTCAAAAATATTTACTATATAGATAAGTATCTCTTATCCCCTCTCCCATCTTAAAAAAACAAAAAAAAAATTAATCTACCCACGAAAAAAAATAACACAACCATTCTTTCACTTTAACAAAACTATTTCTTAATTAAACATGCAAATTCCTTCTCAAGCAACAACGCAAATGAGATTTATAGATTAATTTATTTATTTTTATTGTTTTAAATTATATATTTTGGTGATACTTGCCAAACTTGATACAAAATAAATATTTATTTCATTTAATAATTTTTCCATTCTTTGGCCAACAGTTGGATATTAGGGTGAAGCGAATTTTTTATTTCTTCATCAACAAAGAAAAAATTTTCTTTATTATGACGAATTTTTCTAACTAAAGAGTTTTTGTTCGCCATTTTCGTATACCATACAACATTGACTAATATAGGGAGAGAAAAAAATCTATACAAAACTTGGCTGCACCCTACTAAAGCGATCAGGCACGTAAATAGATAAGAAGACATACTCGATTTATAAAACACAAAATAGAGAATTTATTAAGTTATACAATAGCTTAAAAGTTTGATAATCTCGCCAGAACTTTCGTCATAAAATAAACAACAAGGAAACCACTTTAATTTCAGATTAATCCGCAACATTCAGCATATAACGCAATACATGTCATATTTATATATGAAATGCATGAAGATAAACATATATAAAGAAAATGTATCTTACATATATAAATAGTTAATTTTACTTTGGAGTTAAATTGTTATTGCCATAAAATGAATCAACTTTTTTTGTTGGTTAAAATAACTAATTTGCAATAGTTACTAGGCTAATAGTTAATATTGTTCTTGTATAAAAATAAATCAAGAAAATAAAAAAGACACTATAGCAATAAATAAAAAATAAACTATAACAATATTAGCTTACAGTTTCGTAACTATTTCATATTAGTTATTTTAACCAAAAAAAAATTTTTTTCAGCAAAATCAAAACAACACGGTTTTATTGGTTGTTTTAACCATATAAAAGTTGTTACAAAATTATTATAATATGGTTATATTATAATTTGGGAAGTATAAATTTTATGGTAAAAATACAAATACAATTGTAACTTTACCAATTTAAGTCCCATAAGAATTTAAATGCACTTATATTAGTTTAAAAAAAACATTTATTATACTCGTACCCTACACCAAACATACTAAGGTTATAAGTATAAAAGTTTGCCATTCTTCTTTGTGTAATGTCCGTCTGTCTGTGTGTAAACTATTTTTTTGCCAAACCCTTAAAAAGCTAAAGACTTAAGTCTGAGACTGATGTCTTCAAAATTGTCCTAAATATATATTATATTGGAAATCGGACGCTGAAGAATTGAAACTATTTTTGGTATAAGCAAGTGTTTCTTTATTAATTAAACATATTTTATATGAAGAGTTTTTTTCTGTAAGTCCATTTTTTATATAGCAACTTGTTTAACTATATAATACAAATTTGATCAGACTTTGCTTGCTTCAGTTTGCATTGCTCAAGCTTTGATTTTACAATGAGAAAGAAAAAGACAGACATACAAAATGGAAAATGTTACATGCTATCTCTCTTACATAAAATCAAAACTTGATTCTCAAGTCTGCTCTCCATCTTTGTATGTTGAGTCTTATTTTAAAATATCTTTTTTAGGGTTCCGTAGACCAAAGGTGCAAAAAGGAACCCTAAAACTAAAAAATCTGAAAATTATAAAATCGCCAAACCAAAAAAAAATATCGCCAAAAGTTCAAAAAAATCGCCAAAACATAAAAAAATCGCCAAAACTAAAAAAAATTTATAATACTAAAATAAATCGCCAAATTCGAAAAAATCGTTCAAATGAAAAAATCGCCAAAATGAAAAAAGAACCAAAAAAAATCGCCAAACGCAAAATAATTAATTGATATGAAAAAAATCGCCAAAATTAAAAAAAGGCCATATTGACAAATCGCCAATATTAAAAAAAAGCGCCAAAATGACAAAAAAAAGTGTCAAAACTACAAAAAGCGCCTAAATGAATAAATTAAAAAAAATCGCTAAAAACGAAAATATCGCCAAAATATAACGCCAAAAACCGAAAAAAATCGCCGAAACGAGAAAAAAATTTAAAAACTAAAAAAATTGCCAAAATGGAAAAAAAATCCAAAAACCGAAAAAATTGCCAAAATTAAAAAAACCCCAAAATAAATAAATCGCCCAAATTAAAATAACGTCAAAAACGAAAAAAAAATCCAAAACTATATTTTATATAGGCTACTAAAGTTCGTATTGAATTACATATATCGTGTCTGTACGGAACCCTTCGTGCGCGGGTCAAAGTTGCAGTTTACTGAATTTATTTTATGTTATCTCTTTTCTTTCTTTTTAACAACTACAATCTTCCTTTCGCCAAAATTAATATCTTTACAACTAACAATGAATATTGGTTAGATTAACCAATACTATTTATTTTTCTTTCTTCTAGTTACGGGAATTAACCAATACTGCTGAAAATCTTGACAGATTTTAATTCCGCTGAACTGTTCTATCATACGATCCAAATGCTACAAATTTTTTTACTGCATTTGATGCCAATGCTTAAACTGAACTAAAAATACTGACTCAAAATGAAGAACAGAAAATGTTACACAAGCTTTTAAAAGTTTTTACGACCTTTTTCTGCCAATAAAACAAAAAGATCTTCTAAGAGCAATCTAATATTAAAACTTGCTTTGTTTCTAATATGCTAATTAAAGTCAATAGCAAACAACAGCGTCAGCAACAACTTAGCGATCATAAACCGTAAAACACACGAAAAAATCTTTAAACCAAAAAAAAAAAAAGATTGATTGACCGCATCGGAATGCGCGTTAGAAAAAGCCTAAATAAAAATAATTAATATGGTTTAAACTTTTTAAAATTTTCTTATTAGTTTATATATACATATATGTATATATTAGATTTATATTTTTATACGGGTGAAAAAAATTGATTTTTGTGCTAAAATATTTTTTGTTTTAATGTGTTTAAATTTTTATTATCATTTTTATTTTATTTTTTTTTTACCTCTTTACAACGTTTATTTTTTCACGCGTCTTTATTATGCGCCAAAAACTGATATAATTCCAATTTCATTCTGGCTGTAGTTATCAGTTTTTTCTTTTCATATAAAACAACCTTAACACAGACTTTGTTGTTAATTTTTTTTTTGGGTTTGTTTCATTGCATTTTTTCGTTATCAAGGTCATTTCTGGCAATTTAGTCTGTTCCTACCCTCCCGCCATACAGCTCAGCAAAGAGTCGTGTGTGCCGCGAGCAAAAAAAATCCTGTTTTACTTGTTCTTTCTGGCTTACATAAGATTGTCAGGAAGACTAAGATAAGTATCCATTTAAAAGTGATTTTGTTGCTGCAGCAGTAGCAGCAGATAAAGTTGTAACATCTGCTTTTTGCGAGAACAGATGTGGGACAAACGTGGCACTGTTTAGCACAATTGAATTGAACTCGATTAATATGAAAGTACCTCTGATAAATAAACTATTGTATTAGTTGTAAGAATGCCAGGAAAGGAATGGCAGGAAACTATTTTCACTGTGCTCGGTACTGTTACTGGAAACAGACAAACATGGGGGTGTGGGCTAAACAGTGACATTAATTTTCTTTACATATGTACTTCTTACAACCAAAATTCGAGCTGAAAAAAAGTTAGCCAATGCAGTAGTTGAGTTCTCGTTTTAAATTTGAGAATAGTTGAACTTCTCATTTTTTTAAAGAGAAGTAACACTCAGGCAATGAAAGGCTAGTACCCAGTAAAAAATTTCAAAAAAGGTAACCGAGTTTGGAATTAGGCATTTTTGGTGGAAGCACTTCCCTACTGTATTACCAACTTAATGATTTTAACAAGGCGTGAGAATAAAATAATCGATTCTTTGAAAGTACTTACTTTTTTTATTTGTCAACTTATTTACGTAATCTATTTAATCTAAAAAAAATCATTCTCCTCATTTAGCAATTTGTACATAATTTTTTTTTCAAATTTTAGGTAATGTGATTTGTAAGCGAGTAATGAAATTTGGTAATGAGAAAAGTAAGTCATTATATAGCAAGTAGTTTTATGGTAATGTGTAATTTTTTCCTGGGTACTGTTACTAAGTGTTACCTTTTTCAGAAAACGGATAGTGAAAGAGAAAACAGGCGTTGAAGCGAGAGATAGATAAAAGCTTCATTCTTTTACAACTCTGACTTTTGCACATTTTTAACAATGCAGCGCCTCTAGTGTTAAATGAGGCATATTAAATTTTTTGCAGCGCCTCTGGTGTTTAAATGAGGAGTATAAATTTTTTAAGCTGTGTTTAGTAGCCATTTTATTAGTTATTTTACTTTGCCGATGATTCTGCTACACATCGATGGATGGCGCTCTGATGTTACATTAGGATTAGTATCTACTGAAGTTTAAAAACATGTTGATTATTGAGTTCTTATTTCAACTTTGATATAAGTTTAACCTCTTAGTTGTTTAAATGGAAGTTTAACATAATATCTCTAGCTCTTTTAACAAATTTTTAGGTAAAGGTTTCCTGGTAATCTAAGTAAAAATTACCAATACCTCTGCGTATAATGATTGTACTGAATACACTCCCAACATAAATTTTACTTAGGCTCCAATAGTCTCGCAGAAATTACCTGAAGTTTGTGCTTCTCTGTTGTACTCAAGAAACCAGTCAGACATACATTATCACTTTGGCTAACCGCAAGACAAGAGACAGACACGCTCATGCAGTTAATGCATTACCAAGGTAATATCCTCAGTTAACGTGAATTATTTTGCTCTGCCAATAACGAGTAACATTGATATACACCGCAGCATAAGAAAACCGGTGGTATGTTGTACATACATTGTTTACCGTGAATTCTCATGTTGTGGTAGGATGTATGAAATAGGAAGAACATCAACATTTACTTACTAGAAGATACTACAAGTATTTTGCAATTTCACTTGACCTCTAAAGTTAAACACACTACAATAATGTCCGCTTAGTTGATTTTTTTTACAAACAGGCATTATTTTTAATGCAAGTGGAAGGGTAAATAATTAAAGCGATACTCTGCCAATTAATTAACTTAAGCAATTGCATAATTTTTTTTTAAATCAGTTAAGCTGAAATTACTGTAATAGTATATACGAGTTTATAAATACATGTGTAGTTTTAAACTCGTTGTTGTGTATGTGGATGCAGCCCAACAAAGTTCATAATGATGATTGTGATGATGTTATGGATACATGCAATTAATATTTAATTTGTACGGATAAAACAAATAGAGCTGGTCGTGAATCAACAGCATGACATGAATTATTTTAAAGGTAAAAGTAATTATTCTCTTCCAGCAAATGAGTATGTATGAGAGTAGATATAAAAAATAATTTTTTTGTTATTTTTTTAACGTAACATTAGAAATATCAAAACAAATTGTTACATACCTCACATATACCAATTTCTATAACTTAAAGTGTAAAAGAGAGAATGTTTGAAAATTTTATTAATGCACCTTTGGTTATAATTCTCATTTGGTTGAAGAAAAATTCTATATATATAAAATTCTTGTGTTACGGTGTTTGTTATTGAACTCCTTCAAAATGAGTTGAAATTTTTTATGTGTATTTGGAAGGTCTAAGAATAGGTTGTGGACTGGACCAGCCCATGCGAATAAAATATCTTATATCTTGGAAGCTATAGGAGTCAGAGCATTCTAATTTGGTATGGACTCTTCTGAGAGCAAGGTGCGAAGTATGTAATTCAAAATACTGGTAAAATAGGACGGGGGAAAGGGCCGTTCGCATACAAAGCAGTTACTAATAATAATATTTTGTCTTGAAAGCTTCAAATTTGGTATTGACTCTTTTGAGTGCAAGTTGCGAAATAATTCAAAATATTGGTAGAATAGGACTGGGGGAAAGAGCTCCTTCCATACAAAGTAATTAATAATAATAGTCTTACATCTTGAAAGCTATGATAACAAGGGTCTTCAAATTTGGTATCAGTTAATTTCAAAGGAGCTGGAAAGGCTGACGGCGATCCGACCAGGAAAAGAAAGCTGCATTACAATTTGACTGAATGTGATCAACAAAGCCTCTCTCTATTAATCATTTCGATAATTGTGTAATACAAAGAACATTTTTATATATTATTGATGAAAAAATATTAATAACTTTCCCGTGAATCCATTGTCAATACAATTTCTCTGCACCAGAAATTTGATCAGGCTTAATTAAGTTAATTGAATATTTACAATGACAAACACATAGTTGAACGGAACAACTAGCTATTTTCGAAAGCCACTAAACCTTTATCCATCAGCGTTCTTTTGTGTTTGGTCCAGTTGATGTAGATTTCTGCTTTATATACGTAATTTTTGAACTTAATTATTTCTGATGAGCGTCCGCAGACTTGAAAGCAAAGCTCACGATGACATCTCTGGCAAACATTTATTTGTGTACTCGCATCAGTCGAATTGTTTTCAACTTTTCTTTTTTGCAATATATTAAATCAAACTGTAGTTTTACCTTGAGTTTTGACATTTTGTTAATATACATATTTATTTTTAAATTCGAAAAAAAATTATATATTTTCGTCAATTGTATTTCCATTTACGAAAGTTTTTGATATTTTTTAAATTCTTTCTTTAACATTACTGCACAGCAAAGTCAAGCAACTGATTATTTTTATTATTTATTTTTTTTTTTTTTTGAAAAGCAGTTGTCTATCTGCATTTCGCTCCCGCTTTTAAAAGTCATCAGTAGACTTCAGCTCAAAAAAAAATTTGACTTTAGCTAACAAACTTCTTGTGTTTATAGTAAGACTCTTAATACTATATTGAGAATCACAATATACAAACATAATAAGTTTGAAGGCCGCAAACATAATCCACATAATTTTTATTGCAATCAGAGGGAAAATTACGGCATTCGTTATCTATCGAAATTTACATACAAAAGCAATTGAAATTTTATGAAAATTTGTTCGACATCGAATGCCGCAATTCGCCCCTTAATCAATTTAAAAATAATAATAATAATAAATAAATAACAAAAAAAAATAAAAAATTAAAAAAACACTGAAAAAAATATCTTAATAAAAATTAATGAAAAAATATAAAAAAGGATTAAAAAATTAATAAATTAAAAAATCTATTAACGGGTTGTGTAGATCAATCAATAGATTAATTGATTACGTGTGTGAACATAAATTTCGAAATTTAAAACCCAAGACACAAACCAGTTGCATTAACAGAGCTATGTTAACCTGATAACAGAGCCCTGTTAAACATGAAAATCTTGGACTTGTCTACTCCAAATGGAATCCTGGCCCTATTTTTCAACAAAATTAGCTAAAAAAAATCGAAACATGCAGATTATTAAGTTTTTCTTTATACAAACAAAAAAAGTCATAAAAAATTTAAAAGAAACTATAATTTTTTAACTATTAAAGTAAATTTAGTTTTTTTTATGGAAATTTTGGAATTCCAGGAGAACGAACATACCTGGGCAGCTAAATTTTGTTGGAATTTGTGTCTATTGTGCCCTTTTATGATACCCAGTTGTCGAAACCCTTAACATTTGCATTTTTCATAGAGAAAGAGGACGAATTTCAGGATACCCAGATGTCAAAACCCGTAACATTTGTGTTTTTCATAGAGAAATTTGCTTTTTTCTAAATTTTTTTTTTCATGCCAGAGGTTGTGGGTTCGATTCCCGCCCTATACCCTGGGTGTTTGCCGCAAGCAAGCTACTCGCTTCGCGGGTTCAGTTTGTTAAAAAAAATTTATTTTAGCAATTCATTTCATGAAAAACTTTTATTAAAATTACACATATTCTTAATAATAATTTTAATGAAAAATAGAACTAGGTAAACACGCAATTTTAAAAATTTTTTTTTAGTTTAGTGGCTACAAAAGCTGAATCATTTTTAGTTTTCTCTGTGTTTAGTAGATATAAGTCTCTTTCCTTTTTGGTCTCATCTGGCAGCATTAGTTGTTTAAACTTGGTGTTATTTTGCAAAAAGTTTTCATATTTGTTGGTCAGTGTAATTTTATGAGTGATGCAAAATGTTCTTAAAATCTCATTAAGTTGTTTTTGAGAATTAATATCTAAACAACTATCACTGTTTCGTAGACACAATGATTTATCAAGATGACACTGAATTGTAGGTTTACTTATTTTTATATTTTATTTATTTAACCAACTAAAATTATTAATGCACATGCAAAATTTATTTACAACAAATTGAATTTTTTTTAATGTATTCAAGCTGCGGGCATGCACATACATACTTACGCACGTGAGTCAATCATTTATGAACCATACACGTACATTTTTATGAGTTAAAAAATATATGAAATACTTTTAGCAAAAGCTTTTATAATTATTGTACGTTTCAAAGCGGAAATTAACATTAAATTTGCAGTTAATTTGTTAATGCAAATCTTACTCATACCAAAAAAAAAATACAGAAGAAATCTAAAGTAAAATTTAAAAATCCTTAAGGTAGCTGCGGGTAATTATTAATTATATATTAGAGCGTTGTACTAGCAACACCATAAGCATGCCCATGTGTTTTTAATTTAGTAAAATTCCTATAATAAAAAGAGAAAATTACTGAAGAGTAGATTACTCATGAACATTGCTCCAGTATTCAAGGCAGTGCTCTATTATGTATATATTCAGAGACCAAGTCCATTTTAGTTATGTTGTAGCTCAGTGTAAATTATTAATATCTTTGCACTCATTAACGTCACGCTGTAGCTAATTGCAATACCATTAAAAAGCTTCAGCCATCATTTGATAAAAGTTCATCTTTGTTTGTCTTAAACACTTCACCTAAATGCTAAAATGCCCGCAACTAATCAATGGCACCAAGTTTAAAAGTCTATTGAACTTTTATGCAAATTAAAGAATTCTTTTTTTCCAATTCTATCCAAATCTAGCTATTTTATGTAAAATCGCCATTGTGAGATAGCAGCTTAAAGAAGTTAGAAGAAAAAAAACATAAAACTGATTTGTGCTCTAAAGGTATTAAGTCATACTTTATGATTTCCAAAGAAAAAATAATTCCAAATTAAATTAGTTATGCTTTAAGTTAAGTCTCTACGTTAATATATAAGAATTAAACAAAAAAAAAAAAGCTTGAATCTTTAAAGATCAAGTTCCTGAGATCATTAATCTTTATTGATAATAGATATAGTGGCTGTAAGAAATTAAAAATTTTTGACTTATGACACTTATGATCAAGCTTGACTTGAAATATTTGGCATATTTTTAAACATTGGTATTTATTTTTGTAACTATTAAATCGCAATTTTGGTTACTTTCCAAATGGTTTTAAGAAATGAAACCTGATTTAATGTATGCTTCTATCTCATTTTAAAAGGTTCAATTAACCCTTAAACGTTTTTTAGGTTTCCATACACCAAACAAAGGTGACGCTGTCCGTCTGTCTCTGTCCCTGGATATTTTCTAGAGAAGTGTAAGAGGTATGGACCTGAAATTTTTACGGAATATGTAGAACTTTGGCCGCTACAAAAACAAATATATATCAGTAAAAAATTAAAGGGTGTTCCAAAACGAGTATCGAAATGCGTTAATATAAATTAAATATATACGCAATATAATGTATTTTTATATAGACTACAACAATCAACACTGAAATTTAAAAAAATCTAAATCAAAGGGTGTTCTATCAGTTAATGTAATTTTGACAACTTGCTCTATCTTGGAAACCGTAAGAGGTAAACTGTTGGAATTTTCAAAAACGCTAAAATTACCGAAATTACAAGATCGCGGAAGTAAAAAAATCGCCGAAAAATCGAAAAAAATCGCCAAAACCGAAAAAATCGCCAAACTTTAAAAATCTCTTAAACTAAAATAAATCGCGAAAAATCGAAAAAATCGCCAGAATGAAAAAAATCGCCATAATGAAATAAGCGCCAAAAACCGAGAAAATCGTTAAACGAAAAAAAACTCTCAGACTAATATAAATTGCCAAAAACACAAAAATTCGCCTAAATAAAAAATGCGCCAAAACTAAATAAATTCGAAAAAAATCGCCAAAACCGAAAAAATCGCCAAACTCAAAAAATCTCTTAAACTAAAATAAATTGCAAGAAATCGAAAAAATCGCCAAAATGAAAAAAATCGCCATAATGAAAATAAACGCAGAAAACTGAATAAAGTCGCCAAAACGAAAAAAAGCGCCTAAGCTAAAAAAAAACCAAAAACGGAATAAACCGCAAAACTAAAACAATAAATCCCTGTGTGGACCAACACAGAAGAACGCTGATGATGAAGGTTTAGTGGCCTTCGAAAGCGGTTGGCTGTTCCGTTCAACTAGGTGTTGTCGGAATATTTACAGCTAACTTTGATGTTATTTGTTCATTAATAATTATCACATGTAATTTGGCTTAAGAAAGCGGTACGAACTTTAGCCCGTTCAAATCATAAATTATAAACAAATTAAGTTCGAAAAATAATAATTAAAATTAACTAGATACATTTTTAAATTTAATTGAACTGTAGTGAATTGTAATCATAAATAATTTCTGATTCAGGCTTAAGTTCAGTAATTTTAAATATTATTGAATGAAATATTTTTATTAATTAATGTGAGTTTCTAAAGAAGAGAAAACAAATTAAACTAGACTGTATAGTTGGGGGAAATACGGATATTTTTCTGTGCAGCCACGCACTTCATCAGCACCCTAGTCTATCTACTTGGGTAGAGATTGTTGTTAACATCAGCTATTTAACGTAAATTTTTATGAAACGGAAACTCACATTAATTAATAAAAATATTTCACCCAATAAGAATTTAAATTACTGAACTTAAGACCAAATAAGAAATTATTTCTGATTATAAATTTCTACAAGTAAAATAAATCACCAAAAACTGCTAAAATTCGGCAGAGGGAAAAAAATTACCAAATACCGAAAAAATCGTTAAAATGAAAGAAAACCCCTAAGCTAAAATATTCATTTCACATACAGTGTACCAAATACAAAGATCGCTGATAATGAAGGTGTAGTGGCATTCGAAAACAGCTAGTTGTTCCGTTATACTACGTGTTTGTCACACTATTTGCAATTAGCGTTGGTGTTATTTGTTCATTAATAATTATAACATGTAATTTGCCTTAAAAAGCCTGATCAAATCATAAATATAAAAACAAATCTTAAAAGCGAAAGATAAATGCATAAACTATATTTTATATAGGCTAAACTTCGTATAGTATTACATATCTAGTGTCCGTACGGAACCCTTCATGTATCACACTTTATTGAATTTTTATTTTATTTTTTTATTTGTTTCAGACAAGCAGGTGAGATTGCCGGACTTTTTTTCGATATCAAAGCAGACTATTTCTAAATGCAGAATTAATTTTTATTGGCACCAAAAAGTGGATCTGAGGATCGTGTTTCGGTTGGTAACGAATTTTAGCTAAGCGTTCCCGACGCGAGAAAGTGCGTTAGAGGGGTATAGCAGTGCTCTAAGGTTAACGAACTTTCTTTCATGTCAAAGTAGGCAAAGTCTAGGGTCAGAATATGCTCTGGACGGCACCAAAAAGTGGCGGCATGGAGGTTTGCGGAGTGTATTTCGCTTAAGGCCGTGGTTCACTACCATACAAAGTCGTGCGATCTAGGAAAAAGTATATCCCTGGTATGATGGAGTTTATGAAATTTTTCAAAAGACAATAACAATTCATCACACCGGGGTTGTAGTTTTTTGTAGTACACACGACTTTGTATGATAGCGTATCACGGCCTTTAGTAACGAGTTTTAGCTTAGCGGTTCTGATGCGAAAAAGTGCGTTATGGGGGTATAGCAGTGCTCTAGGGTTACCAGACTCTTTCCTATATGAAAGAAGACAACGTCTAGTTGCCTAATTATTTTTGAACGGCACGGCAGTGGCTACTTAAAAATTGGCAATAGCAATTTCCAGCAAATAATTTTGTGGAATATATATCTTTGTTCAGTGTATCACTTTTTTAAGTGGTACTTATTGGAATACATTTCGCGCAAGGGACGAAAAACACTCATGCGGCATAGAATTAAAAAATTCTATGAAAATTCTGATCACTAGATTTTACATAAAAATGCTCAATGCCAATTGCAGCTAAAATGCAAATATGATTATGTAATAAATTAACCTTAAAACGTATTCTACGTTTTGACTAGTTTCTAGTGTAGAAGTTTAATTTCGAATTAATTTAGTCTACACGAGCTATTTGCAAGGAACAGCGAAGTGAACATCGTGCTATCCTAGCAGTTGAATAATGGAACATTGTGTGTTTTAAACGCTATAAATATCTCTGTTGAGTAAATAACATATCTGATTTGCTACAAAAATAAAGTTTTTAATAGTTAAAATGTAACAATATCTATATATGGGCATTTCCACAGGAATGTCAAAATTTTTATAACATGCGACAGCAAGCAAATATGCTTGGTTTTTCAAAGAAAACTAAACTTTTTTTTAATTCTTTATACATATATATGTGTGGTCTTCAGCAGCTCTACGTTAGATAAAATTTTAAGAAAAATCGAGTCACGTTGTTCAGAAATACAAGGTTAATTGCTTGCTGTCGCAGGCTACAAAATAATGGAACTTCTCGGAGAAATGCTCATATACAAAAACGAATGTTTGTTTGTATGTCCTTTATGCACGGCTAAACAGTTTATCCGATGGCGATGAAATTTGGTGCACTTAGTCTGTGCAACTCCGGAAGGATTAAAGGAATTACAATTTTTAAACTAGGACCAGTAGGGCGATAAGGGGAAATTTTTTCCCCTGCAAAACGTTAAAGCCGAGTTTAATGAAATTTAGAACACTGATCAATCTGTGTCTAAAAAGTGACAAAACGTTTACAGCCGTTTTCTAAAATAGGGCCAGGAGGACGTAAGGAGGACAATTTCTGAGTCGCAACTCGGTTTTGGTGAAATTTAAAGTATATGTAGATACCCCTTCGTTCAAAAGAAGACAAATATGTAAGAAAAACAAGGGGCCAGGGAATGAGCCCTGCTCCTCCGAAACTTTGAAATCAATTTTAATGAAATTTAAATATTTCTCCATTTAGAAGAAGACATAAGCTATTTGCCTAATTTCTGCACCTCCGAAACTTTCAAAAGAATGTAAATGAAACTTAAAAGACGATAAGGGTATATATATATTTTTTTAATATATTTTATAATATTTTCAGCGCCATCTCTTAATTACGCATCGAATTGAAACTAGGCTGCCAACTACAAAGCAAAATATGAATTAAACTTATTTAGTTGAATGGATGAACTAGACAAATATTTTCTTAACTTATTAGATTTTGAGATACATATATGTTAATAATGCAATAAAATATAAATAAACAAAATTAAACTGATTTGTTAAACAAACAAACAAAAATATTTGAAAGTTGAAATCGAAGTGAAGACCTGTTTTTAAAAAATACAACAACTCAATTTTAATATAAGTAATAAAATAAAATATAATTAAAGTAAATTGAAAATTGTAGTGTTAAAATTTATTAAAATTTATTTCCGGCTATTAATTATTTGTAAACGAATTAAGAAACTAAAATCTTAAGCCTAATATTATTATTCTTGGCATTTAAAATATTTGTGAACTAGTTTTATATAGTTTTTCTTTTTTTTTATTGGATTAAAAAATATTCTTTTAAAAATATTTTTGTTTCCATTTCCATTAAAAAGCCGTAAAATCTTATGAGTTAATGTATAAGATGTGTTTATTGCTTTTTGAGTGATTTCTTAATAAATTTTCTAGACAAGCTGGTCACTTAAAGAGACAAGTTTGAACGGCTTAAATGGAAGAAACAGTTTGTAATATGAAACCGGTTGCATATTTGTAGCTGCTAACACTATGTTACACCTCTTTAATTACATTAATTATGTTTAATTAATGTTTAAATTATAGGTGTAGTTGTTTTACTTGTTCTCATCTTCAGTTAATTTCCTTTGCGGAAAACAAAATTTCTCATAAAAAAAGTTACAAGTAAATCTGGAAAATTTACGCGATTTAATTTAAGCCAACCAACAATAATTTATTAAACTAACTGATGAACAGCAGTAAGGTTACTGTAAGCAAAAAACAAGGATAGAGGAAAATCAATGAAACATTTTGCGTTCAGCATAATTTTAGGCTTAATATTTATTATCAAATTAAACAGTCATACAATCACCAGCCCATGCCATTCTCTCCCCAATAAAGCCATTGGATAAATTGTATTTAAAGCAAAGAGAGAGAGAAAGATGAAGGTGGCGTTGGCTGCAGTAGTTAGCAGGTTGACTACAAATCCGAAAGTCCTGGATTCGAACCCGTTCCCCGACAGTCATTTCATAACCACACCATGCATTTTTCTGATGTTCCTTAGTGTTCCTTTGTATCAGTTGTTGTTGCAAAAGTTCTAGTGATGAAGGCATAAGGGCTCTAGTCGCTGAACTATACCGACTTGAGCTACTTCTAATGTAAATAATATCAGAGCGCCCTTCTACGCCTCTGTTTTGGGTAGCAGAATCATTTGTGAAGTAAAATAAGCAATAAAATGGCTTTAGTAGATTAAAAAAAATTAATACGCCTCATTGACACCAGAGGCGCTGCACCACTGCATTATTAAAAATAAAAATTTTGATAATGCTTGCGACTTTGGGTTTTGCAAAATTTGTATTAAAATCTCCACCCATAATAATTGGCATGAGATGGAGATTGTTACTCAATTGTCGTGCACCAGCTTCAGTGTAAGGCAACAGCGCGTAATGCAGATATGTTATAATATTATATTATAAATTCTTTATGAAGACTGCTATATATCTTTTGAGCAAATATTTGACATTTGAAATGTTCTTTTATTTAAAATTTTACATTTATTTATTTATTTTATATATTTAAAATTTTTAACAAAATTATCCCCACTTTATAAGCAATTTCTATTAAAATTAACATTGCTCCTGAAGGTATGCTTTAAAATTCGGTTTAGTGTATTTCTATGCAGCTGTTAAGTTTCTCTGTACTTCTTGTTCATATGATTACACTAATACACTCATACATAGCTCACACCGATTTGATAGCGCCTTACGATCTTACTCAAAATTTGTGATTGTATTGTGAAAATGATTTTTACCGCCTAGCGTATAGATGTTTACACATCAAAAACAAATTCAATTATATCCTCCGCTATCGAAAGAATTTCAATAGCAATTGATATTGACAGTAAATTCACAACTAATATTGGTTACAGCAACCAATCCGTTAACGAAACATTAACAATGGAAGACCATATGATGCGAACTGCTTTCAAATGTCAATGCAAAGCACAAAATGTCAAGTTCACGCATGTATATACATATATATCGCAGGCGTGAGAGAAACTCAATAAAATCAACCGAGATGTCAATGACCTTTAAGCAATTCATCAAACACAAAACTAGACATTTAAAAATAATTTTATTATTATTTAATATACAACTATAAATTATTTTTATTATTTTTTTCTCGCCATAAGACAGCAAGTAATTTTTTTAGGAAGTGAATGGCATAAGTTATAAAAAAAATATAGAATTTCTCATATGATCGTAATTTATTATATATTTTTTGATATATCAAAAATATTTAAACAAAAAAAAAACAAGACATTTATAAATGAATTTCATTGTTCCAAAGCAATTTGCATTAATTTTGGCCTTAAGCATTACACAAGCAGTTAAATATTATTATTATAAAATTAATCTAGCGCAAACATTTTAAATTATTAAAAAATAATAACAATACAAAAAAGCAAAATGCAGCAAATCAATATTCTGTGTTACAGTTTATAACTGTTTTAGCTGAAATTAAATTGCTTTTAATTAAAAGCAATTAATATTTTTGTTTTGTTTCATAACAAGTTTTGAATTTTATTCATCACTTTTAAATCTATGGCTGCAACAACAACAATTTTGAAAAAAAAGTGGGCGGCTCTACAAGAAAATTTAGACAATAAAACGCAACAAACAGTGTATTGTGTTTTAGCATATTATTTCAGTTATTGTTTGAAAAAGGTTTTTGATGCTGAAAAATCTTTCAAACAAACTAAACATTCAATAAAGGGAGATTTTTTGTAAGGTTTGCATTTTTTTTTAGAAATATATAATCTCGTTTTTTTTTAATTCTGCTATTCATAAGCAAAAGTTTTTGATAGAGGTAGAATGGAGCGATAGCGGTAGTTCTCGAAGATCGAAATTCAAGCAAGGTTAGGCTTTCACTTTGATGCAAATAACAATTTCCTTTGTGTTATCTGAGAGTAGGAAGGGGATAGTGCAAGTACAGATGCTGAAGTGACAAATGGGTAGAGAGAAAGGAAGCTTTTTGCACGTTTCTAATAAAGAAGTTTTACAGCGCCTCTGGTGTCAATGAGTCGTATTAAATTTTATTTTTTAAGCTCCCAACAAAAAAAGAGATTCAATAAAAGTCATGAAAATGTATAGCTTGCAATCTGGAAGTAGTGCAAATTTCGATCCGATCTAATGATTTTTACATAGGGTTGTCATTGCAAGAAGTTCTCTTTTTCGATGCCTGGTCACTGAATTGGAAACGATATTAGGAAAAATTCCCTTTTTTGTGTTCTATAATAATATTTTCATCTAGGAAAAAGGGTAAATAGTTGCCTTTTTTTACAATTTTTTTCTTTTTATACGAATTTAAGCTCAAAACAGTGTTTGCATGTAAATTTAGGCAAATAACTTTTAAATTTTAGACTAAAATTAATTCATAAATTTTTTTTTAAATTATTTTTTTTAATTCTGGTGAGTATTTTCTAATACTATGGAGGAATTACAATGTTTTGTATGACTTAAAGAAGCTTCTACATGTTTTTTTGCTCACTCTCGGCAAATTAAAATAATAAATTTTTTGGAAGCAATGAAAATGTAGTTCCACTACAATGACTTCCATTTTTTTACCTGGCTACTAAAAACCATTTTAGTGGTTATTTTAACTCTCCCATGATTCTGCTACACAATACCGGCAAACCAGGGAGCTCTTAATTTAAATTAGGATTAGTATCCGCTGAAGCTGGTGTAGTTCAGTGATCAGTGTCTATGCCTTTTTTGCATGAACTTTCCTACAACAACTGATAGAAAAGGACACTAATTCACATCAAAAAAAGCTAACTACAATGTGATTCAGAACTTAACCCAAACCCAATTCCTACGTTGAGTATGTAATCGGATTTGATGAGAAGAAACAAATTTACTCTCAGCTACTTTAAAATTCATTGACGTTGTATTACAAAAAAGCTTTCAGCATATTATAATACAATAAGTCAAAACAATTCACATATTCCATTTGCACGGAAAACTGAGTATATAAAGCAGAAATCTACATCAACTGACACCACACACAGTCAACCAAACCCAAAGAACGCTAATGATGAAGGTGTAGTGAACTCCGAAAACAGCTAGTTGTTCCGTTCTACTACGTGTTTGTCAGAATATTTACAATTAACTTTGGTGTTATTGGTTCAGTAATAATTCTCACATGTAATTTGGCTAACAAAGCGATACGTACTTCAGCCCAATCAAATCAAAAATATAGTTTAAATAGTTAGTTGTTTCCATTGGAAAGTAATCCAAGTGTCAGTCAGTATTAGTTGCGAAATAGCTTAAAGTTAATTTGAAGTTAACTTAGTTTCCGACTGGGTATGTATTCAAAGCTTTTAAATACAAACAATAACAAATACATACATACATACATATATAGTAACGTGGAGCCTCAAGTGCCACTATGTCACCAGCAAACGTTCGACCAACAACTTATATTGAAAACAATAACAAATTTTCGAATGCTATTGTTGTTTGCAATACAAGTTGTCGATCGAACGTTTGCTGGTGACATGGTGGAACAGGCAGTTAATGTGACTTTATCAAACGAATAATTTATGATTTATTATAGTGCCTTAGGCTAGGCTTTAAAATAAAGTCATTTACTTGGTCATACTTTTTTTTTAATTCTGAGCTTTAAGCCAAAGAACTCAATTTAAGCGAAAAGCTAAGCATATTTATTGGCTTTAAGATAAAAATATACATATAAGCTATGTAAGCTTTTAATAAATAAATTTACTACAAATAAGTGTGCTTTGCGAAGATTTGGATTTTTATTTTAACTGCATTATGATGATTTTAAGGCAGTACTTTAAAATAAATAAATTTAGTTGTTCCTAATTTTTTTTTATGTTTTAAGCTTTATATAAATTGAATTTCAGCGAAAGCCTAAGCATTTTTATGGGCTTTAATTTAAAAAAATAACTCAAGCTTTTAAGTAATAAATTTGACCAGGGTTGTCATATCTGGGGATTTCTTGCCAAACATGGCGATTTTAAAACAGTGGTTCCAAATAGGAAAAAAAAGATAATAAATCTGTATCTGGAAATTTGCCATCCGATAAAAAACTTTGTGTATAGCAATTATAAGAGAAGACCTAAACTTTAAAAATGTATAAATTAGAACTATCCTGTTGAAACACACGGTGATCTACAGGGTGTCAAAGTTGACTACCTCAGGCATGAAAAACCTTGATGGCCAAATAACTTTTTTAAATAGCATCAATGGTTCTAAATTTTTTTTCAAAATGTTTAAATTAGCCAAGAAAATGCAGGTTATTTTATAGTTTCAAAGATAATTGGCTTTGAATTTTCAAATTTTGTGTTTTTGTTCTCGACTTGGTTCCTTATTTTGTAAGTATCTACGGTGGCCAAAATTTTTAAAGAAATATTTTATAATTTTGATGACTTGATGACATGTGGAAAAAAATTTTAGGTATCTTAGTTCGTATAGAAGTGAAAAAATCAAAGTCAAGACTTTGAAATGAGCGTAAAAAATGCATAAGTTTTGGGAAAAAAAAGATTAATGGTTGAACATTTTTCTCAACAATTTTTTTTCAACTAAATATTTTCTCTTTCAATATTCCTAAAGAAAATACTTCAAAAATAGCAGCAGTTGAAATTTAAATTGATTAAGGGTGCGAACAGAGTGGCCGCTTGTTGCCGAGTTTAGCCGACTGACGGTTATTGCGAGAATCAATGTGAGAAAACTGGTACTATACAAATAAGTACAAACGAGCGCAAACAGTGGGCGAAATAATATAAAAAAAATTGCAAAGTATAAAAAATATGAGAGACCAAGTCTAACTATGTATAAGCCTTTTAGTCTCTTAGAAAAATTGGATACAGTTGCCTTAAAAAATTATGTAGTCAACCAAAATATTCTATAAAAATACTATCTGTAAAATGCTATACCTCTCTTAAAATATGTGTGTGAATTGTAATTGTGAAATTTTTTAGACAACTTTCAAAAAATATGACTTAGTAAAAATCTTATTTTTCTAATTCTATGAGGGAAATGAACACTGTGGGCAAACCCTTCAATTTGCAATTCAGATAAACTGGAAATGGATGGAAATGTTTTTTAGTATGATTCATTGTCTTCATTTTCCACTAGGCTTGATTTGCTGAGGAAGAAGGCTTTGGCCACAGTAAACGTTTTTATGAAGAAACCCCTTAATTTCAGCACAAAATTCGTACCAAAATAAAAATATCGCATGCGATATCTTTTAAAAATGAAATTAACTCGATGAATTTGTCTTCACACACATTCTTAAAATTATACTTTAACCCTAGAAAAACAAGTAAAATTATTATAGCTATGCTATTTATTGCGCGATATATGAGTTAGAACGTGATTTTCGTAACAAAAATAATCGAAACTATTACAGTTATAAATTTATTTTTGTTGTGATTTCTTTGCACTTAAAAGCAGAGTACAAATTGTTTGATTTTATTTCGTTTCGTTCTTTGAAGTGAGTGAAACAAAGACAATGAGAACGATTTCTTAAATTGTTTTTGTTTTGTTTTTACATATGGGCAGAAAGTAGAGAACACAGCCAATCAGCTGTAACAACCGCTACCAGCTAGAAACAATTCATTAATTTAATCGTACGCTGCTAGAAAAGAAAAAAATAGGAAATAAATGGAAACGTTTTGAAATATTTTTAGAGAATTTGACATCTTCATATAATTTAATTTTGTTGCATTGTTGTTTTTTCACTCATGGAATTTGTTTTGTATAACTTGGCATCATAGCTATAATCGGGTGTCTTTTTTTTAAGAGAAGTAACACTCAGACACTCAGATAAATAATTTCTACTACTAATAGGTGTTACCTACCTTGTGAAAGGGATAGTGATAGAGAAGACAGATGGTGAAGGAAGAGATAGGGGAAAGCTTCATTCTTTTGCAACTTCCCTTTTTTTGCACGTTTTTTAATAATGCAGACTTTTAGCGCCTCTGGTGTAAATTAGGCGTATTGCAATTTTTGAAGCTTCGTTTAGTAGACATTTTATTGGTTATTTTACTTCGTCGATTACCCAGCTACACAATACCAACGAAGGAGATAACTCTGATGTTACATTAGAATTAGTATCCGCTGAAGCCGGTGTAGTTCAGTGATCAGTGTCTATGCCTTTTTCACTTGAACTTTCCTACAACATCTGATACCAAGAGACACTAAATGCATATCATAAAAATTCCTGATATTGTTACTCAATGACTTCAGCCAATGCCACCCTCATTTATGAGTTAATTCCTTACATATTTGTCTATTAAACTTTTATACAAAATCCTATGACAAATATTTGTTTATAATATTTTTAATCGCCAACTATTTTCCGTATTGGTCTTCTTCGCAAAAGGGACAAAAAAGTACATAAAGTATGAAAATATTCGCCATAAGTCTCGGTGTAAACTAAAGTTCGAAACAATACTAAACCCAGAGAGAGAAAAACACATTAAAATCAATAAAAACCATATTGACTTAATCACCCCTATTGCGTATGTCACTTCAAATATTGGTCTACGAGAATTTTCTACTAGATTAAAGGAAATGTGTAAAAGGTTTGTTTAATCTAGGACAAAATTCTCGTAGTCGAATATTCGACGTGACATACGAAATACGGGTGAATGTACAGTCCTTTCCATGCTAAGCTTTTTACATTTGATACAAAATTCTATTATAAATAAAACAGGATAGACCAAAGCTCGAAAATTAGCACTACAAACCAGTAAAATTCCTTGAAATTCGTTTAAGGGCTAATTTCTTGAATGTATTCAGTGTTCAGCACTTTTCAGCAAAAATCATGCGGCTAGAGCAATTAAAGCCCTTAACAATTCTGTTAGTGGGTCGCATAATAAGAACATTGTAACGGGTCAAAAGATTCCACAACACTTTTCATTATAAAAATCTAACAAAAGTTTTCATTTTATTTTTATTTCATTTTATATTTATTTTATTTTTTATTTTTATTTCAATTAATCAAGTTATACACAATATTATTAACTTTGTCTTTGACATGGTCCTTCGCGCCCTTATATAGAATTCTCTCCCTTGCACATTCATTTGGACAAACTGGCAAATAAGAAAACGCTAGCACGACATGACGCTAAAAAAAATTTACGCTACAGGTGAGGCAAATGCGAAAAAATAAAGCCCTGCTAGTTAAAGCACTCGCTTCCAATGACTAAATAATATTTCAGAACTATCAAACACCAAGTAACTATGCTTATGCATTTCAAAAAGCCAATAGAAGAATAAATTATCCGATCAGGTAATCTAATGAATGCAGAAGACTCTCTGAGTCTTCTGCATCTGCAGATGTTTAAATATATTTTCAAAGTGAACGGAAAGGTATTAAATTCTTAAAAGATTTTATTGAATTGATTTGATTTTTTATTTGTTGCACTTTATTAGCATAAGCATTGGACAAAATCTTGAACGCGTCCTTGCCGCACAAAGAGAGCGTAAGGTCTAATTTTTATATGACTAACTAAATATTTCATGTAGGCCTTTTGACTTATTAACCTGATTATTCTCCGAGCAAGCAATTAATTAACACTTTAATGACTTAACAAACAAACTGAGCTGTCAAATAATGCCAATTTTTTTTCATCAACGTTTTAGGCTTTTGCGCTTCTGCTCAACAAACATGTTTTCGGCCGCCCATCAATAAACTATTTTAATATTGAACGCATTTGAAAATCTTTCAAATAAACATTAAAACTGAAAACTGAATTAAATTGCTTGTTTAACATTTCTGTTAACTTAATCGATTCATTCATTCATTCAGTTTTAAATAGTTTTATGCTAATTATTCATACACATTCTATTTTGGTTTTAAAATATTTTTATACACTTCACTTTAGACAAATAATTTATGATATAATAAAATCGATCACTTATCTATTTATAAATATTATTGCTATCTCATTATAATTAAATTGCTGTGAAAAACGAGTATGAGGTTAATGTAGGTTAATAATAAAGTTAAGAAAAAAAATATTCTATAGTTCTAATAAGTTTGTTTTGTTGATTTAAAAATGTGCTTTACTTTGTGGTGGAAATTCACTTATTTGCACAAAATCTCAGCACAGAAAAACAAATGTAGAGATATCTGCAGCACTTATTGATTACTAATTTCGTTTATGGTCCTTCGAACCGCATTGTTCGCATAACACAGGCTTAGTAACATATTCAAATTAGACAAAATACGAAAAATATTTTGGCGCCACGATTTTCCCTTTTAAAAGTACTTTTTTGTCCCATTTTTAGCGGGCATCAGAGTGCCCTAAAAGCTGTAACATCAAATTTAAAGAGAACTTTATTTATTACATTCTAACCCGCTCAAATCCATTTTCTTTAACTAGGCCAGTTGGAGTTTGATTTAATACAGACAGACCTTTGAGCCCATCATCTTTGTACTTCATTACAACATACGAGTATTAAATGAACTTGTATTATAACTGCTCAATTTATATCGTATCGCGTATTACTGGTACAGACAAGTTACCAAAATTAAAATTAAAACAACACATTCCATTTGCTGCTCTAATTAATTAATAAGTTCATTTACGCTTACAAAAATTACCATAGTCGACCAGTATGATCGTAAAGATGTAATGTAACACACACGTGTATCAGCTAGACAAGATGGCTGGCTACTGCTTCCGCTTCTTGTTTATTGGAATTGGATTTTGAGCCAGTAAACATATAAAATAACACAAAATCGTTGGACAAAACATTCTCTCCAAGTCATCTGAAGTTTGAAGACAGATTTAAGATATTCAGTTTATCAAATAATTAAAAAAAAACAAAAAATGGTAATTGAAATACAAACTTATATTAAGGAATGTATGTACGTCAATAATTAATTTTATTTTTATCCCTTACAGAAATTCGTTATAGTTGCTCTCTTCCTGGTGGTCGCCGTACGTGGTGATGTCTCGGAATTAGGATACGATTACCAACCTTCCCAGACTATTGCCGTACAAAGTGTTGCTGTTGCTCCTGAACGCGGCTACATTCCACCCGTTTCCTCTGCGCCAGCTCATGTGCATTTGCACCGCTCTTCACTAGAATACATTCCACCAGCTGCTTCGTCGCCCATACCTTCGCATGTACATCAACATGGTAGCTCACTAGAATTCGTTCAACCAGCTGCTTCTGCTCCTCTAGTGGAATATATACAACCAGCTGCTTCTGCTCCAGTTCATGTGCATCAGCACGGTCATTCCCTAGAATTTGTTCAACCAGCTGCTTCTGCTCCTCTAGTGCAATATATTCAACCAGCTATTTCTGCCCCAGCTCATGTGCACCAGCACGGCCGTTCTTTAGAATTCGTTCAACCAGCTGCTTCTGCTCCTCTAGTGCAATATATTCAACCAGCTGTTTCTGCCCCAGCTCATGTGCACCAGCATGGCCGTTCCTTAGAATTCGTTCAACCAGCTGCTTCAGCTCCTCTAGTACAATATATTCAACCAGCTGTTTCTGCCCCAGCTCATGTGCATCAGCATGGACGTTCACTGGAATTCGTTCAACCAGCTGCTTCTTCACAGAGTCTCATATATCAGACTCCACTTGTTGCTGCCCAAACTTACGCTTCACCTGTTGTTGCTTCAGCTAGTTACGCATCCGGTGATCTTCATGACGATGGTTATAGATACAAGACCGTACGTCGTGTTGTTTACAAACACCGCAAGTAGGCTGTGATGCCAGCATTTTTGATATAAATTTTATTATAAATTTATTCTTGTTGCACTTGAGTTACATATTTTAAGCAAATTGAAAAGTTTAATAAAAAACCAAATCTTCCTACAATTTCTATAGCTTTGAATTGATTATTGAATAAGAAAAATTTAAGAACCAAAAGCAGTAAACTCAAAGAAAAGCATTTTCTCTATCAAACTCCTGGAAAGCAATGGCAATTATTTCAAAGAACCCCTTTAAAACTGAGCTCTAAATCATTATTTTTCTAATTTTTTATTTTTTTTTAAGGAGAAGTAACTTGGAGTTAATGAATGCTTACTACTATTACTACGTGTTACCATCCTTAGGAAAGGTATAGTGATAGAGAAGACAGGTAATGAAGGAAGAGATAGAGGAAAGCTTCAATCTTTTACAATTATGGTTTTATGCACGTTCCTAATAAATGCCATGTTGCAGCGCCTCTGGTGTCAATGAGGCATATGAGCTCTTATGGCAAATATTTTCAAGATACCCTCGTGGCTAATGGAGGCTATCCTGATGAAGAAACCCCTTCCATATCTTATCTCTCTTTCTCTCTCTCTCTTGTTTTGTTTCGGTGTGTCTTTCTCTCTTTTACTCTGTCTCTCTCTCTTTTTCTACACTTCACCAGCGTTTTTTCATTCCAAATCCTCAAAACTTTGTAAGAGTATCGATTGTTTAACATTGAGCGTATATGATTATATTGGGTGTCCTTTATATAGTTCTCTTCCCTCAGGGTACTCATAGTACATATGATTGAATTCAACTGAACTTGTTATCGCAGATATATTAAGCTACTAAGCCTATTCTAACCTGCCACTAGGACTGAGAATGAAATAACTTCGAGATCACAATATATACGTTAGTGTTGTCATCTCACTTGTGCTAGTCGCACGAATATTAAAATATTTGCAAGTATAAAAGTAAAAGAAGAAGATTATTAAAAAATTTCCACTTGCAAGCATGCTAATATTCTTGTACAAGAAGTCAGCGATTAAACCATCAACTGCTCGTAATAAAGGATTTTAGATCTTTGTTATGAACTGCTGATAGAACTGAAAGGCTACCTAAAACCTGAATTAAGCCCGAAAGCATTGGACTACTTGCAGTGCAGGTATGTATTTACAGGTACGGCAAAAGAAGAAGGAAATGAAGAAATTTTATAGGCGTGCTAAAACTATTGAAGAAGGAGCCAGCGCTAGAACAATCTATTGCTACTAATAAAGAATTGTAGATCTTTAAGATCAATTACTCATAGTTAAGGAAACCTTAACTACTAAAGTCCATAAGCGTTGCCTTTCAAGTGCAGGGCAGGTACATAGATGTGATGTGTCGCAAGCTATAATTTCGTATTTCTTCCTTTGTGTAAGAACTTTGATCATGTCCAATAAGACTCCCCGTTCTGCGATGGTTTCACTCGAAGGCCAAATAATCTTTTGCTCCATATATGAATTGCTCGTATCTGTAAGTTTGATGATTTCACTTGCAAACGCATTTGATCTCTATGTAAAAATGAGTCGATATTCCGGAAAGCCAATTATATAGAGGCGTTGGCTGGAGTTGACTACAAAAGTGAAGGTCCTGGGTTAGAGTCCAATCTCCGACAGTCATTTAAATAACAGCACTACGCATTTTTCTAATCTGCATTAGTGTCCCTTTGTATCAGTTGTTGTAGGAAACTTCAATTGATGAAGACATAATCACTGGTAACTGAACTACACCGAATTCAGCGATTACTAACTCTAATGTAAGTTCAGAGCGCCCTCCTTCATTGTGTGTCAGAATCATCGGCGAAGTAAAGTAAACAATAAAATTACTGCTAATCACATCTTATAAAATTTAATACACCTCATTGACACCAGAGGCGCTGCAACTCTGCATTATTTTAAAAAAATTTGCAAAAAGCAGAGTTGTAAACGAATGAAGCTTTCCTATATATCTTCCTTCACCACATAACTTCTCTATCACTACTTCTTTCCTAAAGAAGGGAACACATATCAGTAGTAGTAGGCATTCAATGCCTGAATGCTACTTCTCTTTAAAAAAAACTTATCTTCCAGATTCTCCTCTTGCATGTATAACACTTGTACCTATTCATGCTACCAGAAATAGACCTTATTGTGAACCAAAACATAAGATAGCCAAGAGCCTAAGGTTTGGGAGACCTTAGGTGGTTTATTATTTATCTCTTACGTCTTTGGAAACGGTCAAAGTCAAGAAGGAGGTTTTCCATTTAGTCTTGGGTTTCCTTCTTCAAAATTCTAACATTTATTAAACAAATATCAAAAACTATTTTTTTCTAAGGAGGCAAAATTTCCCAACTACTTTTACCTATAAGATTTTCATAAGAAGTCTGTCTATTCTGAAAACAAATTTTAACAAACTTATAGCAGACTTTTGAGAAGCCTATTTAATTCTCAAATAATTGATTTTTTAACTACGCCTGTGCAATAAAACATTTTAAATAAATATATTTACTATAAGCAATAAAATTAATTAGTCTACAACTGCTTTTGATTAACTGGGCTCAGTGACTTACGAAATTGTATCATTATTATTTTTGTCAAGTATACAATATTTCCTGTGCAATTACCAAAAAATATCTTTAAAATAATTATTATTATGTAAGAAATATTGAAAGCAAAAGTGAATTTTTTTTGGTCGTTGTTAACATTGTTTTATTACCTGAATTATTCTTGTTTTGTGGGTTTTCAATGAATTTTTAATAATAAAGCGAAAGAAATTTAAATCAAAATGCAGAAGCACAAAGCAAGTTTCGAAAATCTAATCAAATAAATTAAACAATTCTTGAAATGACACACCCGAATGGAGCCTGCAATTTTACTTTTTTTCAACCAAGGCGCTTGTGTTAAAATTGTGAACGTGTTTGAAATAAAATCTGAGGGACAAACATTTAGTGCATTTTAGGTAGAATGGGAACATATGAATTAAAAAATAACAAAGAACATTTTTTGTTATCATAATAAAAGCCATTAGCATTCTAATAGCAATAAGTTTAAGTCTCGAAATATGTTTTTAAAAATGTTCTTAAATTAAATTGGCAGTACTGTTCGATAATTGCGCGTTGTTGGCTATTTCATCACACTGCTGACACCTGAATCAGGTCTGCAAGTTTATTTTTTGGAGAAACTGACAATGCTCTTCTTCCATTTTATACTAGACATAATTGTCCCTCAGAGCAATTGATTCCAGCAATGATAGATCATTTTCCAAGAATTTTTACTCTACAGAGCAAGAGATATATTTGGGAGCCTAATACAGTACCTGTCGAGGAAGTTTTTACTGCTTTAGTGCGTAGCACAGTTGGATGGCTTCATATGTTTTTGTAAAAAAGCTATAAGGCTTGGCTAGAATGTTCATTGAAAGTCAGCACCGATCATTATATATTTTTTAAGAGAACTAACACCAGACAATGAATAGCTACTACTCTACTAATACTAATAGGTGTTACCTTTCTTTGGAAAGAGATAGTAATAGAGAAGACAGGTGGTGACGGAAGAGATAGGGGAAAACATCATTATATTATATTATTTTTTTGCACGTTTTTTTTAATAAGGCAGTGTTGCAGCGCCTCTGGTGTCAATGAGGTGTACTAAATGTTTAAAGCTGTGCTAAGCAGCCACTTTATTGGTTACTTTACTTTGCCTATGATTCTGCTACACAATACCGGCAAAAGAAGGCTCTCTGATGTTACATTCAGTATGAGTATCTGCTAAAGTCCGTATAGTTCAGTGACCAGTGACTATGCCTTCATCAATTGAACTTTCCTACAACAACAACTGATACAAAGGGACACCAATCCAAACCAATGACTTTCGGAGATCTGGTTCGATCCCGGGACCTTTGCTTTTATAGTTAACCCGATAACTACTTCAGCCACCGGCTCCCAAATTAAAAAAAAATGAAATATTATCCTCTCAGTCGTTAAGCAGATTTGGGTTGCGGAACAACTCTAGCGTCATCGTAATTATTTGTTAAGTGCGGTCAGGCTTTTGTGTGTTTTTGGCCTTCGAGAGTTATTGACTGATCTGCTATGAATTACCGTATAATCTTGCGGTTCTTTTGTGGAATTTATTCTAACAACCACGTTGCTCTTGCTATGTGAAGGCTAATTTATGCAAATTATCTTTTTATAATATGTTTCAATATATAAATAAATAAATATTATCAAAAATCGACCCCGCCCGTCGCATCCAATCCAAATAGATTGTTGTGGTTATAAAATGTTTCCTATCTAATCGGAAGTCTTTAAAATTTTGTACATAAGATTTTACAACAATATAATTTCTAAAAAAAAGAAGGACCCATGCCAAGTTTTATCAAAGTCAGCCACGCTCATGCAAACCGAATTAATTTTTTCCATATACAATTTTTCTTATCCAAGCAATCGTCTTCAAATTTGGCACCTTTTAGAATAAAAATAGAATAGATAAAATTCTTAGTTTCATTAAAATAGGTTACGCCTACCGCTCATGAAGCATGAAATCAAGTGTGGATAAGAAGTTATCTTAATATCTATATCTGTTTTAATATGTTTATCATTTGACCAGAACCTTAATTTATTCTTCCTAAATTCGAATTTAATTGCACGAAATTTTATTTGCAAAAATTCCAAAACAAACTAAAACAGAGATGGGTAGAACTATACTGTTGGAAAAGTAATTCAAATTCTCTGGGGAAATACAAATAAGGAAGTGCCACAAGTCTTTATGGCTAAAAAAGGCAATACTTTGGTGGGGATTTGCAGACTGAGTTAAAGAATCATTTGGCTTGCATGGGTGTTGTTGGTGTTATAAAGGTTTTCGGTTTCTTTACTGAGAATTTCCTCCCTACTTCTTTAGGAGCACACAACATGTTCTCAGACCATAAGTGTAATACGTAATTGATAAGACCTCCTCTAGTTTTTTTTTCAAAAGTGAAAAATGTGAAATATGTACTGTGGAGGTTAATCAAGTGCAAAAGCTTGAAAATTAGCTCATTCTCTTTCTTGGTTAGTTAACTATACAAATTGGAACTGGTGTATGTTAACAACTAAGGCCTTAACTTCATTTCTCACAAATTTTCTAACTGCTATTTTTTTAAGAATTTATGATTGCAGTAGAATATTTTTCAAAAATTAATTCCATAAAAAATTTATTATAAACTGAGGCAACAAACATAGTGCTTTCTTTCAATTTACTCTGACAGGTTTATTTCTCTTGATAAAATTTAAATAGAGCAGCAAAATACCAATTTTAAATGTTCTTTTAACATTTAAATTGCAAGTAAGTCAATTAATTCGTTTATAAAATAAAATAGAATTTCAATGAATAAACTAGTTGGCTAAGAAGCAAAATAAGAACAAAAGATTTTAATAATTTAATCAAAACAAAAAATTTATTTTACCGTTAATTGTCCCTCCCTCCACATCATTTGCATTTGCATGATTTTCGTTCATTGTAGCATACGTACTAGTATATTAATAAAACTAACAGAAAATATTTATAGACTCAAACTAATTTTACAATTCGATGCTTCTCACATGCATAAATTAAGAGCTGTTTATGGTTATTATTTTCACCAACAAAAAAAATTTCAAATCTATAAATAATATTTGTTTGATAAATTTTTTTGAAAGTTTAAACTAGTTTTTTTTTTATAAGTTTATTATATTTGAGGGGGTTTTACCATTAGCAATCATATTTGAATATAAAAAATAACCTCTAACTGAATTTAAAATTATAGCGAGGGTTGTGTAACAAGTTTATACGATTATACAAGAGGTTAAGCGATTTCGTAATAAATGAGAAAGTTTGAAACATAATCTGAGATTTTTTGTTGATATATCTATAACTATCTCAATCTATATTTCGATCTCTATATCTATATTTATCGCTATCTCTAACTCTATATCTATATCTATCGCTATCTCTAACTCTAACTCTATTTCTATCTCTGTCTCTATCTCTATCTCTATCTCTATCTCTATCTCTATCTCTATCTCTATCTCTATGTCTATGTCTATGTCTATCTCTATCTCTATCTCTATCTCTATCTCAATCTCAATCTCTATCACTATCTGTATCTCTATCTCTATCTCTATCTAAACCTCTATCTCAATCTCTATCTGTATCTCTATCTCTACTTCTGTCTCTATCTCTATGTCTATATTTATCTCTCTTTATCTGTATGTCGATCTCTATCGCTTCCTCTACCTCCTTCTCAATCTCTGTATCTATCTCTATATCTATCTCTGTCTCTATCTCCATCTCTATATATATCTCTACTTCTGTCTCAATCTCTATGTCTATATTTCTCTCTCTCTATCTGTATCTCCATCTCTATCTCTTTCTATATCTCCTTCTCAATCTCTATATATATATCTATATGAAAATAATTCTCTATCTCTATCTCTGTCTCTATCTATATCTCTGTGTCTATCTCTATATCAATTTTTATCTCCACTTTCATTTCCATCTCTGTCTCTATTTCTATCTCTACCTCTATCTTTATCTGTACATCTATCTTTCCTCAATCTCTATCTTTACATCTATCTATCTATCTCTATATCTACATGAATAGTATGTGGTCTGTTCCATTTAAGAATTGAAAAGCTGTACAGCCCGAACTATTTCGAGGGTGGCGTTGATTCTCCGGTCTCCGACAGTCATTAAATCGAAACACTACGCATTTTTCTGATGTACATTAGTGTTCCTTTGTACAAGTTGTTGTAGGAAAGTTCCAGTGATAAAGGCATAGTCACTGGTGACTGAACTACACCTGTTTCAGCGGATACTAACCCCAATGTAACATCACAGCGCCCTCCTTAGTTAGTTATCATTAGCAGAATCATCGGCAAAGAAAAATAACCAATTAAATGGCTACTAAGCACAGATTTGTAAAATTTAATAAGCCTGATTGAAACCAGAGGCGCTGAAACATGGGTACATTTGATATTGATATTCTCTGTTGGCAGAGGAGTTGTGATGAGAAGTAAAATGGTGTTGAGTTTTATTTTTAAAAGAGAGCCGGTAAAATCATTTAGTTACCATAAACTTTGATGTTAAAACTAACTAAAAATATCATTTATAGTTACCAATACATAAAAATTATAATAATTAAAATTAAGCTATTTTAGGTGATTCCTGTTTTAAGTTTGTCATCAAAAAGAAGCAATGCGATCCTAGAGATCCTTCCCAGCCTTCATTCTCCATCAGAGTTCGCGAAGAAAACCTCTGATATTTGTCGGTGAGAAAGGTCATATCTTGTTTTTAGCAGCCTGGTGGAGTCTTCTTGGTTTCCCCACAAACCTAAATAAGGGAACTTACAGTAACATTCGATTTGATTCAATTTATTATGAAGCCGGCGAATTTTTTTGTTAAATGATTTGTTGGCAGACCCACAGCATACTCGCAACTCTCACACAACTCTCGCATAAGCTGTTTTATTAATTAAAATATGAAACTTTTTTGTTCAGTATTCAATCTTTTTTTTTTTTTTTTGTTCATATTACTTAAGCCAATTAAACTTTTATTCTAGCAACAACTCAATATATTCTTAATTTAATTTTATGGCTTATGCAAAAAATTTATTTTACGTATCATTTTATTTTTACTTCATGTTTAACTTACCAATAATTTTACGCACTTTAACATTTCTATATGAAAATAATTCTCTCAACTTTTGCTAACACAATACAAATACAAATAACAAGACTTTTAACTTCAATTAAATAAATAAGAAATAAAAAGTGTTACTAGTTAGTATTTCAAACAAAAAATACAAACAATAAAAATACAAAATTATTAAAACCAAATTTAAAACAGGTAGAACTTAAATAACATAAATACAACAAAACAAACAAAAAACTTACTTAACAATTTATAAGGATGATGACAACAACTGGTAATTTATATAACTGACAGATTTATAAAAATAAAAAAAAAGAAAGACATACATACAAACACTCCGATAAGCAATAAATACTTACACATACATTAGGAATAATATATTCCAAAGCAAACAAAGATCACAGCAGAACAGGAGGAGGGTAGGCAGTTTAGTTTAATGTTTGGAAGCAAGAGAGCGATATTGTTTTCAATTATTTTAATGGACAAGAGAAACTTGTAGCACAAGAACCATAGAAATTAACTAGAATATAGCAGGAGGTATTGCTTTAAGAGACGTTGTCAAAAAAAAAAATGGTATTTATATAAAAACATTAACATTTCAAAAACTCGATAGCATTTAGTATTTTACACTACAATTGAACTAATAATGCTTGGTAATATGGTTAGTAACGGATGTTTGATTTTTTTGTGAATTATAATTTTATAAAGATTCTCTAATATTTCATTGCAGAGATTGTTTATAGTCCGGCTCGCCTTGGTGGCTGTGGTGGCGGCTGATGTATCAGAGTTAGGTTACATATATCCTGGAGGTGTACCGTCTTTCGATGAAGCTGCCTCATCAGTACACGGCCATTATGCCGGTGATCGTTCTCGCGGATACTATTCAGGTACTTATCCGAGTGGCGGTGGTTATGATGGCTATGGAGGTTCTGGCGGACAAAATAGTGTAGACAACTCTTTGGTTGGTCCTTCCGCTGCCAGTTTTGGTATTTCTAATAGTGTCTCATCGTCCCATGGTGGTGTTGATCACTCAACTGTTGGCCATTCTTCAGGTGGTCACTTTTCCAGTGGGCATTCTTCTGGCGGACATCCTTCCAACACTTTTGATAGCCATTCGTCGTCATCAGCTGATGGCAGCGTAGGAGACTTATCTGGTGGTTTCGGTAGTGCAGCTCACTCTTCAGGTGGTCACTCATCATCATCTCATGACAGTGCAGGACACTCTTCTGGTGGTTTCGGTTTGCAATCAGCCTCATCTCACGGTAGTGCCGCTCACGCTGCATTTGGTCACTCAACATCATTACATGGTAATGGTGGTATCTCTGTCGAAGGCCATTCGTTTGACGAAAACTTATCTGGATTTGGTAGTCACTCATTAGCACCATCATCTCATGGAAGCACTCATTCCTCTGGAGGACACTCCTCCGGTGGACATTCTTCCAGTGGACATTCCTCCGGTGGACATTCCTCCGGTGGACATTCTTCCGGTGGACATTCCTCCGGTGGACATTCCTCCGGTGGACATTCCTCCGGTGGACATTCCTCCGGTGGACATTCCTCCGGTGGACATTCCTCCGGTGGACATTCCTCCGGTGGACATTCCTCCGGTGGACATTCCTCCGGTGGACATTCCTCCGGTGGACATTCCTCCGGTGGACATTCCTCCGGTGGACATTCCTCCGGTGGACATTCCTCCGGTGGACATTCCTCCGGTGGACATTCCTCCGGTGGACATTCCTCCGGTGGACATTCCTCCGGTGGACATTCCTTCGGTGGACATTCCTCCGGTGGTCATTCCTCCGGTCATTCCCCCGGTGGTCATTCTTCCGGCTTGCACTCCTCTGGCGGACTCTCCTCCAGCGGACAGTTCTCCGAAGGACACTCTGCCGGTGGTCACTCTTCCGGTGGACATTCCTTAGGTGGCCACTCCTCTGTTGGACATTCATCTGCTGGCCACTCATCTGACCTTGGTGGACACTTATTATCTTCCCACGATAGTGTAGGACACTCTTCTGGCAGTTTTGGTGGTGCAGGTGACCACTCCTCCTCATCTCATAACAGTGCCGATTTGTCTTCAAATCATGTTGCGGATATCGGCTTTATACAGCACGCATCTGGCAGCACTCATCATGGCAGCTCAGATCATGATCATATTTCAGATGGCACGTCTCATCATGCATTGCATCGTGAATACATTCCACCCGTACCGGTCTTGCACTCTCACCATGCAGCCCCTAGTGGAAACTTGCATCACGCCTCTCATGGTCATAATTCAGGAAGCTCTCACCATGCAGGCCTCAGCGGAAACTCGCACCACGCTACCGGTGGGCATGGCTCAGGAAGCTCTCACCATGAAACTTCTTCCGGAAGTTACCACCAAGGTTCCAGTCACGGCTCAAGCAGCAGCGCACACCATAACCCCTCTTCGGGTAGCTACCACTATGAATCAAGTCATGGCCACAGCTCTGGAAGCTCTCATCATGGAGCTTCAAATGCAGGTTCACATCACACACCCAGTCATGGAGTTCATCACGCTGCATCGGCTCCATCTGTCTCCTACTCTACCTATGGCTTGCCTTCTTCTTCTTACCCTGGTAGTTCTTCTTACGAAGACTACTCCTATCATGGTGCAGCATCAGCTCCATCCCACAGTGCTGATTTTGGATATTCAGTGCCACACGGATCCTCTAGCGAAGTAGTTGTTTCGAGTACCGGTGGTAAGGGCTACAACTATCCCCAACCCCATGGATCTTTCTTCCAGTAAAGTGTTTGAAATAATACATGGTTTAGAAATAACTAGTAACGTATGTCATAAGTACTGAAAAAAATTTTTATTATTAGGACTAAGATATTTTTTATTGTGTTAAAAAATAAAAGTCGGTCGATTTTATTACGAATATGCATGTTGAGTTTTGTGACATTTTGTAAAGTAAAACTAAAGCAGCTCATATATGATTTTGATTATGACTTATAGACAGATCTTATGAACGAAAAAAGTTTAACAAATCCTATAGTATTACATACATATGTAAGGGCACTACATGTGTATGTAATACTATAAGAAGTTTTTAATTTTGACTCTTGTTTCTCTCTGGAATTGTATTTTTAGTTTTGGCGTTTTTTTCGTTTTGAACCCTTTATGGGCGCGTCAAAGTTGCACTTGACTGAATTTATTTCAAACTTGTCATCTGTTACACTAAGCAATAATAACGCTCACTGCACTCATTTCACAATAGCTCACAAAAAATTTCATTACAAAATATTACTCACTCACGCTATGCACGATTCACCGAAAGCACGTGAACTTCTGGCATTTCTATTATCTACATTGTACATTCACTATATACAAATAATTTTTGGTCTACTTAACATTACAAATAAGTTTCGACATTTAATCTACGTCGACAATTAGACGACATTGAGGAGAAAGTACTTGTTTACTCCCACAGAGAGAATAGTTTAGTCGGCAATCGTTTCGTATAAAACCAGGGGGTCTACTGAGTAATTCAAATTGAAAGAAAATTCTTTCGAATTTGTGTTAATAACATGTAAATTCTAAAGCATTTTCTTTCGGTTCGAATTACAGAGTCTCTAGTCGTGGCGCTATTAGAGTCTCTAGTCGTGGTGCTATTAAATCGCATACTGCCCCTTAAGCGGTCCATCCATTATACAATATTATGCAATATTGTACATATTATTGTCGCTTTGACCTACAATAGAACGAGTTTACATCTGTGTGCCATGTACCCTAAAAAGCGTAACCACTCATTACTAATTCAAACCAAGGCACACAGATGTAATCCCGGCTATATTGTGCTATAAATTGCACAATATTTTCAAAGAAAATATTGCCCAATATTGCCCAGACAGTGAAAAAGTAAATAACATTGAACAATGTTTCCACCTCATTAAACAATCGTTTTGATTGTACAATAACAAAAACAAAAGTCTTTTGATATTTGCCAATATATTGTACCATATTTATAAAGGGTGTCCCAACAAGAACGCGCAAGATTTAAATTTGGCGCCATTCGAAGTGTCAATGTTTGACATTTGAACAATTGTTATTGTTTGCTAGTAGAAGGTAGGAGGGTAGTAAAAATGGAGCGCTACACGAATGAACAACGCATTCTCATTGTGAAATTGTTTTACCAAAGTGGTGAAAGTTTTGCCAATAAAATCATTTCCAGTGACGAGGCCCATTTTCATCTTGATGGGTTCGTCAATAGGCAGAATTGTCGCATTTGGGTTTAGGAAAATCCTCGAGTGATTCACGAGATGCAAATGCATTCTCAACGTGTCACTGCGTGGTGTGGATTTTGGGCTGGAGGAATCATTGGACCCTTTTTTTATGAAAATAAGGCAGGTCAAGCACAAACAGTCAATGGTGTTCGGTATCGTGAAATGATAACCAGTTTTTTCGTGCCTAGAATTGAAGAAATGAATATGGAGGGCATGTGGTTTCAACAAAGACGGCGCCACATGTCATACAGCCAGAGAAACAATTCAATTGCTGCATCAGTCAATTTCCGGTCGTATTATTTCGCGTTTTGGAGACCAGAATTGTCCGCAAAGATCGTGCAATTTAACACCATTAGACTTTTTTCTTTAAGGTTTTTTGAAGTTGACGATGACTCAAGCCTTAAAAGAGGAAATTGGACGCTGCCTTAATGAAATACCGCAGCATTTATGCAAAAGGGTCATTGAAAATTTAATTAAAAGATCGCGTGTGTGCCAGCAAAGCCGCGGCGGCCATCTGCCCGATATGTTGATTCACACATAACCTCATTCTGTCTACTTTACGAGATATAATAAAGTTTCACGATTTTCTTTTTAAATATCTGTGTTTTATTTAAAATTTAAATCTTGCGTTCTTGTTGGGACACCCTTTATATCCCAGCAAAAAAAACGACTCCAAAAACGTCATGGAAATGTAGAGTTTGCGATCTGGAAGTAGTGAAAATTTCGATCCGATCTAATGACTTTTACATGGTGTTGTCATTGCAAGAAGTTCTCTTTTTCGATGCCTGGTCACTGAATTGAAAGCGATATTAAGAAAAATTCCCTTTTTTGAGTTCTATGATAATATTTTTATCTAGGAAAACAATTTTAACAATTCGTTTCTTTTTATACGAATTTAAGCCCGAAACAGTGTAAAATAAATTTAAGCAAATAACTTTTAAATTTTAGACTAAAATTAGTTCATAAATTTCTTTAAAAAAATAAATTTTTTTTAAATTCTGGTGAGTATTTTTCAACACTATGGAGGAGTTACAAGGTTTTGTGTGAATAAAATAAGCTTCTAGATGGTTTTTGCTCACTCTCGGCAAATTAAAAATATCGATTTTTTGGAAGCAATGAAAATGTAGTTCCACTAGAATGACTTCCATTTTTTTCACTGGGATGACATACACATTGGCTATATTATTGTACAATACGAAAAATTGCACAATTATATTGCAAGTGGAAGGGCCACTTTACGCTTTGTATTTAGCTTGTTTAAGTATTTAACAGAAATTTTTTAAATGTTCATCTTCTCTTCTATAATTTTAAGGTACTTGTGTAGGTAACCGAACTGCTGGACCGATTTTAATTAATTCTATGCGTTTGGGTGGTGCCCTGTCGGCAGATGGTACTGCAGTCGGTATTTTGTTTATTTAACTATACTGCAACTAAACGGCTGGATCGACTTGAGTGAATTTTTGTGTATGTATTCAAGTGGGGGCGGGGCGTAAGATAATGTGTGCCGCCCTCAGCTAGTATCTATTTAAATCTTGAATTTTTTTACATGTATTACAAAGTATTTGGCAATTAATAATTCAATGCTATATTTAAATGAATTAAATTAACAAGTTTTGCTAAGCCCAAAAGTATACAACAATTGCTAATTACATTTTAAACAGAATTATAATTACATACACAGAGAAAAAAGATTTAGTTGACGTAATTTAAATTTTTTTTTGTGAAATCAGAAGAAATTGTAATATATATACATACATATTTATATAAAAATATGGAATTAATATTACACTATTTAGTATTTTTCGCACTTGAATAGACTTTTTTCCCAGAAAAAAATTTATTTCTAATTTAAATGATTTTCGTATTAAGAAATGATTTCTTTTTATTCATTTTATAGACGCATACGTATATAATTAATGATTAGGTCACATGTACATTTTTTGTTATACAAAAGGCAATAAGTCTTTACACACTTTCATAATCTCCCATAACTGTTCTAAGTTCAAGTACATATTCTCTAAGCATATAAAGACATCAAAAAAATAATATAAAAACTATTAAAAACATATTAAAACTCTTTGTTAGAAGACCGTTTAAAAATCTATCAATTATTATTTTATTTTCTTTTGGCTTAAATAACTATTGCAATCTTTTGTTGTTCTCACCCAAAAGTTATAAGATTTTGAACAAAAGCCACTATTTAAGCCTTATTGTGTACGAAAATTTATTAAAATTAAATAAAAAATCTACAATAGATTAATTAATCTTGACTACGAATGTTTAGAACAAGCAGACAACCCACAAACATCTTTTAGTTCTCATATAATTTTAAATAGCTACAAACGACAATTTATATTAGTTTGTTTCTAAGCAATCAAGAGCATAAAGTAAATTAAAACTTATAGTGAATAATGACCGACTATAAAAAGCTTTCATTGTTTGAGTTTTGAGAATTGCGTCTTCGTTCAACTAATAAAAAAACTTTTTTTAGTAAACTGTATATAACTTAAAATTTTTTTTCAGTGTTTAAAAAGATTAGAGTTTTCTTTAGAATTATTATTATGAATGGCAATCGAACTTTAGTTGCTTTGGCAACTGGCAATGCTATCGAAATTTAAATTATTATTATTTTCGGCTCCTTAGCTGCCTAAAAGTTATTGTTTTAAAGAATGACAACTGAAATAAACGTGAACAGGGCTTCAAAATTCTATGATTTTCAGCTTTATTATGAAATGAGTAATTATTGAAAATTTGAGATTTTTTCGAGCTTTTATTGGGAAACAATTGGTAAGAGTACAAACTTATACAAAGTAGTGGCCCTTCACATCTTTCAGGCAACATAGCGCTCCTTTACTCAAGCCAATTTATAACGCAAAAACAACAAGTTTACCAGAAAACAAGTTTAAAGTTTTCAATTCACACCAGACCCCCACACAAAGTAGCGCAAAGAATAATTTCAGATTGCCGCTGCACTTGCAAAACATTGCCGTCCATTCGATGATAGGATGTTTTTCATGTACCAAAGGGGTGAGAAAAGTACACAAAAATTTATTTCAGTGCAAAAAGAGGAAACAAATTACTACTCCAAAGAAATCCACTAAAACAAGCATAAAGTATGACAGTATGTGTATGCTGAATGAAAAAAGAAGATTTTATTTTGCTTTTAAGATATGGGGACTAATTAGTTGCATCATAAGCTCAAAGTAAATGAGCCATGTGGGTTCTGCGCCAATATAACTTCTAATTTATTCAGGCCAAACACGAAAGAAACCCACTGCGTATTTCCTGTTCTGAAATGAAGCGTACTTCACTGACAGCATTCTGCAGCGATCGAACAAATGGTAGTCGGTCGGTTTAAATTCTGAACTACATGGCCGGTGAGGCAAAAAGTTTTAAACACTATTTTCTAAATAGTTTTTGGCTCGTCTGCCAAGATATGGTTGCCCTGATGGAACATTAAGGCTTCATGTCAGTTGTTCTGGATATTATCCGGTCAATCCCCACTTTAAATGACTCAATTTTGTTTGTTAACAGTCCCCGCGTTGGGTTGAACAAATTGTAGCCGGATGGTGTAAGATGTGACTTATAAGACGGGTGTTACAAAACTTCCCAACCACTTTTTCTGCAAATAGCTTTTAACTGGTGCGGCAACTTATGGTCAAGCTTTGTTACGACGGAATATTACGGCTTCATGTCAAAACCTGGATTCAGTAATTTAGCGAACTTCGCTGGCTGTTAAAGTAAAAAAGTAAATTTTTGGCTGAAAAAAAGTCACTGAATCCACTGCTGATATTTTTCGGCTAATGTTTGCTTCCAACAAACCAGTTGCGATAATCATATGATTAAATTTTAGTAGTTTCTGGTTTCACCAAGATTATCGTTGATTCGGCTGATTGGGCGGACTTCACATGCGATTTATTTTGCTTCGAGTTGTTGTAGTAAAAACCTTTTTCTTTGCAAATAATGATTATATTTTTTATGGTTTTTAAGCAAAATTTTAGACGTGAAAAATCGTCCCTCAACATCTCACGGCTTCCACCAATAAAAAAAAAATTATTAAAAATTGCCGGCAATTATCTATTTCAATGTTACTCATGAAAATCACCAGTCGTAATGGCCCCCAGAAAAGGTTTTTGGCTCCGCCAATGTGTGGTACCCAATTTTCTTTTTTTCTTTTAAAAACCAATAAAATGGCTAATAAGCACAGCTTGGAAAATTTAATGCGGTTCATTGACACCAGAGGCGCTGCAACACTGCTTTATTAAAATAAAATTAACCAAAAGCAGATTTGTAAAAAAATTAAGCTTTCCTCTAACTCTTCCTTCACCAACCATCTTTTCTATTACTATCCCTTTCCTAAAAGAAGGTAACACCTAGTAATAGTAGTAGTGTTACTTCTCTTAAAAAAAAAAGAAAAACCCTTTTGAAACTGCTGCTGGAGTGAATTTCAATGATTTTGCAAGTTCGTCATTTTTGTCAAAAGCAAAATTAACACGGTGTGCACTGTCCTGCAGACGATCAAATAAACTCATCAATCATATATTTGTGTGCGTGCAATCGTGTTGTTTTCGGATACATGTACACGTTATGGGCCAAGGTTGATGAAAATCTAAAAGTTTGAATTTTCTTATTTGACGGCTAAGTATTTGATCGTCTCCAGCTTTGATTGACGAAAAAGATGCGTGTTAATGATGATGAAGTGAGCGGCTAAAGAAAACTTTATATTGCCCTAACGATGCGAATGCTAGGAAGTTAAAATAGAAATGGTGATTGAAGCGTTTACTTGAACGTCTCCTTTTAAGCAACAAGCACACGACACTCACATATACATATGCGCTGATTGAAGGGTTCATTTGATCGTCTACAGAGCATTAAATGCTTCGAGTTCATCATTTTTGAACCTTTTTTGAAGGCTTTGTCTTGAACATCAATTTTTAACAAGGAGATCAGCATAAAGCCAAGAATAAAAAAAGAATTGCTCTTAATAATTTTTCTCAAGTTTAAGTAAGATTTTATTTTTCATTGAGAACTATAAAGAGTGTGTAAGATGTTTGAGCCTACATACGCGCTTTTAAGCTCTAATAAATTAAATTAAAATATTAGTCAGTTATATGGAATCAAATGAACTCTAGAATCAACTAAACTGAAGAATGTGTAGCTCACTCTAGAGACGATAGCATTTAGCAAAATAAATAAATATGTATATATGAAGGAAAAAACCCAATACGATCATGGGAAAGAAATTGATAAAGAAAGAGCATGAGAAGCAATGCAAATCAATAAAATACAATATACAGCAAATAAAAAATCAGCGCAATTAAAAAGTAAATAAATGTTATATATACAAAAACAAGACAAATATTTTGCAATATTTCTGGTAAAGCAAGCATTCATTTAGTGCACCAAAAAATTCAGCTCATTAAACATGGTAATTTATCGAAGCAAGAAAAAAAATAAATTGATCTTTTTTTAAACATTAATTCATCATTAAATTCTTTACAGCATAAACAACTTTTGGCGACTATTTTGCTACTGTATGGAAGTTATTATACAACAGCTAATGTCCATCAGTTGTCCTCATCAAACTCGCGAACACATTTGCCTCCAACTGGAATTAATAAATTCAAACAAAGTTTTTTTTCATCCAAAACAAACGATAGTGGAGAACAAAAGTCTCAACTCAGCGAGCACTCGATTAATATAAAGAAAAACTTGAGCTTTCAACACAATCAACCAGAAGTTATAGATGATCCTCTGCCCATGAAGGTGGAACATGTGCAACCTTTAGATATTGATTTAGCCAGACAACATTATAGGCCCATTTACAAAGGCGCTCTAGTATCGGGACTTTTCTTCGATGTCTACAATAGCCCATTGTTTAAGGAGAAAACTTTTAACAATAACAAGGAAAGCAGGGAGTATAAAATTAAGGAAAATGATATTAAAGCGGAAAGCTCTGCGCCAAGCAGAAAATATGCTCAACCCCCCAAGGAAGTAGATATTGTGCCCATAAATTATTTCACCCAAACCGCAACTACATACAAACTATTCAATCACGATGATGGTATAGAATTAAATGGTTCTCCGCCCATAGTGATTTTCAAACCGGGAGACGATATAACTTTTTCAGCAGACACTACGGTGATCGATGACTATGAACACAAGTTTTCCAAGGAAGACATCAACGAAAGTAAAAAATCTTCCGAGAACTCTAAACAAGTTTCTGCTAAAAAAGCCACCACCACCACCACCACCACAACGAGCTCAACCACCAGCAGTCCACACTCAGGGAGAAACTCCGATACTCATGCAAGTGCTGCTGCTAGCAGCCATTCTATAGCTTTGGAAGAAAGTGAAAGTTCACACTCCGAACATGGTTACACTTATGAGAAACCCCTAATACCTTTTACGTTTTAATTTGTCTGTAAATTCCAAAATGTATTTTTTCTTTCTTTCTAAGTTAATAAATAATATTTAATCGTTGTCATTTTAAATGTTTTAATGTGAGAAGAAACTTTTTTTTTTTTTTTTGATTTTGAATGACAAATTAAATTGAAAATTTAACAACAAAAGAAATACTTTAACCGGATAACACTTACATATACACCTGAAGAAAATTTTTATTTAAACGTTAAACATATGTTTGAATACATTTACATAAAATTAATCGAAGTACAATGACATTAAAGCACAAAACAAAAAATAAAAGCAACAAATGTTTTTAAATTAAAGCAAAATTTTTACATACCAGCCTACAACTGACATTAATATACATATGGGCATTTCCACAAGAATGTGAACTTTTTGTAGCGTGCGACACCAAGCAAATATGCTTGTTTTTTAAAAGAAAACGAGACATTTTTTTTAATTATTTATATATTTGTGTAGGCCGTCAGTGACTCTACGTTAGGTAAAGTTTTAAGAAAAATCGAGAAAAATTGTTCAGAAACACAAGCTCAATTGCTTGCTGTCGCATGCGACAAAAACTGGAATTTCTCAGAGAAATGGCCATATAAATAACTTTATTATTTAAAAATGTGTGTGTGTGTGTGTGTATGTGTGAGTGTTAGAGAATATATTGTATTTCAGATATGGGATGTGCTTTGTAGTCTTATGTAAGATTCTACATTTGAACATTAATGTGCAATATTTAAGCGGGTTAAGAAGTACCTTCCAACAGGGATATAGTCTGCAAAAACATTTGACGTAAAGTTAATATTTCCAATGGGGACTTCCAAACTTTGGCAACTTTTAGAAGGGCAGTCCCAAGCAAAACAACCCAACACAGGAAAACAACAAAATAAAAAACAAATAGTGTAGTTTTAGGAATTGTTACAAAAAATTGCCAAAACCGGTAAAAAAAAACTTTAAAATAAATTAAATGTGAAATAAGAAATAAATCGCCGAGATAGCAACCCATAATAAAATCGCAAAAAAAAAACAACAATTGGTAACAATTTTAAAACCGTTCTGGAGATTACAGATTACATTTGAACAAATAAAACAATGTTTTATATTATGCAACATTTTAATTTAAATTTGTTCTAGTCTCGACTAATATAAATTTATTTAATATTTTTTAAATATTAATTGAAGTTTTTTTTAAGATTTATTTAATATTTCGAAGCAAAAATGCACATGACTTAGACCACTTCCATAATTAAGGGCACATATGTACATATTGTACATGTTGTTAAAATAAAAAATCGGCAGGTGAAAAACAATCCCTTAACGGGTAAAAATATCGGCAGCTCTGAAAAAATTCACTGAGCTAATCATCAATTCTGGCCATCTTGTTTACGAACTGTAATTAATAATAAATTAATTTCATGTTATTTTGCTTAACTAACGGTTCCGTTCCCATAACTCTGCTTATATTTATCATTTTACTCCTTAACATATGCTGTGCTTTTTATTTAAGAACACACAAATGGTTTTATTATTCTGCTTTTCGTGCTTAAACATAGAAAACATAGAAATAGGGAACAAAGTGAAATTTCCTTTTTTGCTTTTGTCATTTGCCTTGGCTTGAAATGTATGCAGTAGTATTTATAATTATTTATACATAATTTGTAAATTGGGATTATTATTAAGGAAAAAAAATAACAATATGTGTTTTGGTAAAAATGAAACAATGAGTACAGTGATCAAAAATGTATTTTTGAGGAGATGTAGTTGATACACCTGATATTTTTTTAATTGCAAGCCTTTATCATTATTCACCCATTGACTTTTATATAACATTTTAATAGTTCAGAGGTTGGCATTAAAAGATTCAAAATTATATTTTTAATTCTTTTAAATTTTTGTAATTGCTTTGACATTAAGGCAATTTATGGATTTAAAATTTATTGGTGTAAAACTTACTTACCTTGTTTTTTTGTCGATTATGCTTTTTAGATTTGAACTCACGATACACATATGTATTTCCAGAAGGGAAATAGTAACAGAAACGAACACATTACCTGAAAAGAAAAATATTGAAAAATACATGAGTCTCTTATGATATTTAATTTAATTCAGTCATGATACAATTATACTAGGTACATGCACAAGCCCAGCCTGTCACTGTATACATTGCACCTAGTTGTCAAACTTTGTTTACAAGCTGCAAAAATATTAATGTATGTGTGTAAATAAAATGATTACAGTGTTGCCAATGAATTTACACATGGCTGTATCTCCAATTACACATTGGAGAAAATTACACTACACATCTTTTGTGTAGGTTAAAATTAAAAAAATAATAAATAAAAATAGAACCCAAAGTAGAATTACACACATATTATACAAGAATTTAATTACATCGCCTACACATGTGAGTAGAAATTACACACTGTCTAACTACACCCATATTGGCAACACTGAATAACTATAATCATGCAGGAATGCCGCGTCTGCAATTGTACTTTAGTTACCCTGTAATTGTTATTTTTATAAACAAAAGACAGTTGTTTCCGACAATTTGGGGTTTGTTTATACCAACAAAATACATGTGTTTTTTGGTGTTGTAATTTTGTTGTAGTTCTGCATGTACCTAGTGTAATTGTATCATGAATTCAGTATTATCAAATAACTACTCTAATTTACAACACTGTCACTCTGTTATTATCAACCCTGCACCACGTTTCTGTAATTTATATATAACAACAAATATAGCCTTTTACTTACTCACCCTGTGTTTCACATTTGTTGCAGAAACGAGGCACTGGTTTTAAGTATATTTGAACAACTTTATCGTGAATAAAGGAATTACTGACGAACATGTGGTCGAAACACAAAAAATGCTTTAAAAAACCACTAAAAATTTAAAAAAGTCACAAAATCAGGAAAAAATTCATAACAAGAAAATTGCCTCCAATAGAACGATCGCAAAACCCGAAAAAGAGAAAGAGTTAATAAAGAAAATAAATCGCTGAGACGCAAAAATTCTTGTTGAAACCCAAAACATCGGTCAAGCACTAAACTTGCAAAACGGCTAAATATTATGGAAGAAAAATCAAATCCAAATAAAAAAACAACCAAAAATTATTAGAAAATTAAAGAAATATTGCAACTGCGGAAAATATCGCCTAAACTCAGAAAACTAGCATCAAAAATTAAAAAAACCACTACGACTTCTATCAAAAACAAAATTATTCACACGAGTTAAATATTAAGCCAAATATCGCCTAAACGAAGGAATATCGCCGAAACAAAGAAAAATCGCAAAAACCAATAATAAAATATTCACAATAGTGAGATAATTGCCTTTATAGAAAATATCGCCTAAACGAAGAAATATCGCTAAGCGAAAAAAAACACCAGAACCTAAAAGGCGCCAAAACCAAAAACAAAACTATTCAGAGATATAACTGATATACTATATATATATCCACCCCTGAAAATATTTTTTGCAAAAGTGAAATGTATTTCCATGATGGAGCATGTCGCTTAGACGAAGACAAAAAAGACCAGGACCAAAATAAAATTATTCAGTCCTATTCTGTAAAAAGAACTGATTGAAATCGCACGATTTTCTAACTTCGACAATAGAAATGTTTTTTTCCGATTTTTTCTATATTTATGATTTGAAGGGGCTAAGGTTCGTATCGCATTTTAAGCCAAATTACATGTGATAATTATTAATGAACAAATAACACTAAAGTTAGTTGCAAATATTCTGACTAACACATAGTTGAATGGAACAACTAAGTGTTTTAGAAGGCCACTACACCTTCATCATCAGCGTTTTTTGTGTTTGCTCCACTGTGTATGATGTCAGTTGATGTAGATTTCTGCTATATATATACGAATATTTTATTACAAATGGAATATGTGAATTGGTTTGATTCTTCGAATTTCCATTAGCTGAAAGCTTTTTTGTAATGAAAGCTCAATTTTACCATCTCTAAATTTACAACTGTCTTGCCATTTTTAGGGTTCCGTACACCAAAGGTGAAAAAAGGAACCCTATTGTTTTCGCTATGCTATCCGTCTGTCCGTCAAACGCTATTTCCTAAGGTACCGTAAGAGCTACGAACCTGAAATTTGGACAGAGTATGTACAACCTTGGTCGCTACAATAACAAATACCAGAGAATTAAAAGATAAAGGGTGTTCCAAAACGAGGAACGAAAAATGCTAAGATCCCATGTAATATACATACAAATGTATGTACAAATGTATATTGACACTTGAATTTTTAAAAATTATATAGACTACAACAAGTAACAATAAAATTTAATAAAATTTAAATTAAAGAGTGGTCCATCAGTTAATGCAATTTTGACTATGTAATTTTGACAACTATATATCTATATCTTGGAAACCGTAAGAGGTAAACTCTTGAAATTTTCAAAAACGGTTTAGCTAAAAAATCCGAAATTTATAAAATCGCCAAACCAAAAAAATCGCCAAAATGAAAAAAAATCGCAGAAATTAAAAAAAATCGCCAAAATTAAAAAAAACGCCAAATTGAAAAAAACGCCAAAAACCGGAAAAAATCGCCAAAATGAGAAAGAAATGTCAGAACCAAAAAAAATTGCCAAAGTGAAAAAAAATTACAAAAACCGAATAAATCGCCATAACCAAAAAAATCGCCTAAATGAAAAAAATCGGCAAATTAAAAAAAAAAACGAAACAAAACAATCGCCAAAACGAGAAAAAAAATTTCAAAATTAAAAAAATTTCTAAGTATGAAAAAAAACTCCAAAAACCGAAAAAATCACCAAAACCAAAAAACAAATCGCCTATTTAAAAAAAATCGCCAAAAACAAAAAAAATGCCAAAACTATATTTTATATAGGATAAAGTTCGTATTGAATTACATATCTCGTGTCCGTACGGAACCCTTCGTGCGCGGGTCAAAGTCGCACTTCACTGAATTTATTTTTTTTAATTATATACAGGCAAAACCCGATGTATTGAACGATATTATGTTAGGCCCATTCGTTATACCGAAAAATTCGTTATATCGCAAAGAATTTTTTAAGTGTTATTTTAATGATTATTATTGTAGACATATATGTACAATACAATAAAAAGAATGAGAATAATTTATTTTCAAATAAGCTACCAAATACAAAGTAAAGGAATCACATTCTTTTTCTATTTACAATGCTGTTATAGATTTTGTTTAATATTTTTTGCCGTTCGTTATACAGAGCACACATTTATCAAAACATTCACTATATAAAGTAGAACTAAATGTTAGAAATATATTGCTTGCAAATTTTTATTTTTTATTTTGCAATTTTTTCTTCATCATTCCTTATATACAGTATAAAATTGCAATATTATTCGCTATATAAGGTTGTTAATGTAAAAAATCTGGACGTTTGTTATATCGTATTTTCGTTAAAGCGAGATTCGTAATACCGAGATTTGCCTGTACATAGATTTTAAGATATCATATCTGGAAGAAAATTATCGCCTTTGATTTTACAAACGTCTGCAGGACGATTATTTGACCCTGCATTGTATTTCTGTCAACCGAATCCGATTAAATTTCTCGTTTTTAAAAAAATGTATAATGGTCCTGCAGACATATTTAAAATCAAAGACGATATGATATCTTTCAGATATGATATTTTAGAATTTATACAATAGATAAATTAAAAAAAGTCTAAAAAAATTTTCTATCATCGGAGTTAGTTTTCTATAATCATGTGATTGCAAATCGATCGGTTTACAGAACAGGGCCAATGAACAGAAGTGAAATATGTATATTGCCACTAGGGAAAATATCTCCTAAAAGAAGAAGAAAAATCGTGTAACTTTATAAAAAGTTACGATTGGCCCTTTTTGCATTTCAGGTGACAATATGTAGTCCTTGGCAAAACAAAAGAAAATCCAAAATGGAGTTATCGAAAAAATACTCTTTTGGAAAGATAATTATTCCCTTCAAAAAATTGTAGGCGGAGGTGCAGTACTTTTGTGACCAATGCCGGGGCGCCGAAAAAATTTTTGGTGCCTTAAATAAGCATATCGTTAGCTTAATATAGAAGGGCCCTGACTCGTTATTATTTTTTTTTTTTTTGAAATCGAGACTTTTGCTTTTTTTCAATAAATTAGATGTTCTTCTATCGGAATATACAAAAAACTAGAGATAAGAAAAATAATGAGTTAGGGCCTTTCTATATTCAGGTAACGATATGAAAGTTTAAAGAGAAAATTAAAAATTGTACGATTTTGTCTGTTTGAGCATATAAAATTTCGGCTGGTTTGGAAAGAACTAGGGATCGTTCTGTTCCAAACGCACGTTGTCCCAGACTAGAACATAAATCAATTTCTTGCAGGTCCAACTAATTTTGAGGCTGTAAGTTTATTAATTTAACGATGTCATCAGTTTATTTTCAATTTGATTTATAAAGGTTATATAAAAAAATTATTTCGCTTCAAGTCAATAATAAATGAAACACAGAACAAGTTCCAAGCATTTCAACTAATAATAATAATAATTTAAATGCAAATCTTTATTATTATTAATTCACTAAAAGTAACAACTTTCAAAAGCAAAAATCAAAATCTTTATTTTTTTCTCATTATAGAATTTAATAAATTAATATGTTAAAATTAACTGGGAGACCTTTTAAATAAGAAATTAAATAAATTAAACTTTAAAAATAAATTTTAAAATTTATTTTCCAACTTCTTTAACAGAAATCAATTATTTAAATATGTTAAATAAAACAACACTTATGTATACGATTATCTCCACCAATTCGAGTTTTTATTCGAAACCTTAGTATTCATAATTTATTGAAAGTAGTTCACTTTGAAAGCTAATCAAGCAAAAACTTTACAACTTTATATGTTAAATTAAAGGGCGTGATAATTTTATTACTCTATATCAATGAAATGAAAATGCAGTGAGCTTGCATTCAAAAGATTTTTATTTATAAATAAATGTGATTATTCGTTGCCTTTTGCAGTTCTTCTTTTGCTGCCTGCATGGTGTTGTGAGGTGAAGTGAGGCATTCGAATAAATAGGATATTGAAATCGCTTAGTCTTAATTTAGCAAAGCGTGTTTCGGTTTGCAACAATAACAGATATTATTGCTTTAGTTTTAATAGCAAAAAAAAAATAAACTACAATGAAATAGAATAACTAGTTTTTTTATTGGGTAAGTGTCAAGATATTGACGTCATTGTCTGAAGAAGTTTATGAAACAAATTAATGCGAGGAGTAGATGCTGAAAATTAATTTTAGAACTAAGCAAAATATTTAAATATTTAATAATCTTATCAATAGGTAAATCATTAAGCAATTACTCAGTTATATAAACAAGGGCGTAGTGAAATGGTACAGCTCTGGGTGCTGTCCGCAGAAGAATTTTTAACAGAGTTAAATTGTACTATCAATATTCATAAACGATTGTTAAAGTAAAACCATTAATGATACAAAATTCCTACATTAAACCAACATTAATTAAAATAACTAATCTTTTATAAATATCGATGCAAAAACAACAACTCCCCTTCTGACTTAAAAAAAAAATCAGCAGCTACGCCCATGCCTACAAAGGCAAAATTTTCTTAATGGTAACAGCTTCAAGGTTGCCAGCCAGCGTATTAAATACGCTTCAATTCCATTTTGAGTCAATCAATAGCTTACAATTTGTTAAGATTATTTGAAGATCACTTCAAGTCAAAAGTGATTGTTTTATCATTAATTTTTCTTTATGTTCAATTAAAGCGAATAAAGATTTTAAACATTTTATTATAAAAATAACACACTCAAGATTATCAGGTGATCAACTTGACCATTCTTAAGAGGCGTTAAATAAATAAATAAATTCTACTAAACACTTTATGATACAAAAAAATTTTATTATTATACACATATTTATTAATTAATTTATTTTTTTCTTAGTTTTAAATAATTTATGCAAATGTTTTTGTTATGTAAAATTTATAATATTTTATCAACGGTTTTTACTTTAAATTTATAATTTGAAATTGAAAGAGAAAGAAAGAGGGCTTCATTCAGCACGTCCACATAAATTATTTTTCTTTTCTTTTCATATGTAAATTAAAAACAAAACTTCCATTTAGGATTTAATAAAGTTAAATTATATAAAAAAAATTTTAAGAAATTCTAACTAATTCACTTTAATAACTATAAATGGATTTTTTATTTGTAATGAATGACCCTTGAAACTTTTGCTATTCGATAAAATAAATAATATTTCTGCTGTAATAATTCATTTCATGAATGTATTTTAATAAAAGCTAAAATTAATAGGGTTGAAATTATTCGAAAAAAAATATACATATCGTAAGCTGAGAGTTCCAGCAAATTTTGCATACACAGCTTAAGAAATTAGGCCAATACATAAAGTTTTTTTACACATATCATATTTCAAATTAAAATAAATATTTAAGCAAGTCGAAAAGACGCCTCTTTTACTCTTTCAAACGGCATTAAAATGTCATAAATTTATTCGAATAATCAAACTTATATTAATATTTATTTGGTTATTATATTGCCCTTTAAATTTCATTCAAATAATGTTTTTCAAAAAAAAAATTCGATTAAAAAAATTTTTTTTTAAAAATCGAATAAATTTTAAAATTTTGTTATGAAAAAAAATTTTTCGATTAAAAAAATTTGTTTAAATAATCGTTAAAAAAAATTTTTTTAATAATGAATTAAATTTAAAAATTTTGTTATGAAAAAAATTTTCGAATAAAAAAGATTTGTTTCAATAATCGATTAAAAAAAATTTTAATACTCGAATAAATTTTAAAATTTTGTAATGAAAAAAAACTTTTCAAATAAAAATACATTTGTTTAAGTAATCGATTAAAATAAATTTTAATAATCAAATAAATTTTAAAATTTTGTAATGAAAAAAATTTTGAATAAAAAAAAAATTTGTTTTAATAATCAATGAAAATTTTTTTCAAGTAATCAAATAAGTTTAAAAATTTTGTTATAAAAAAATTTTTGAATAAAAAAAGTTTTGTTTGAGTAACCGATTAAAATGTTTTTTCAAGTAATCGATTAAATTTTAAAATTTTGTAATGAAAAAAAAATAATTTCAATGCAGTAATATATATAAAACTTATTCGAGTATTTAAATACCTTTGAATAATAATTAAATATATATGTATAACAGAAATTTTTTTCTGAAATAAAGAAGAAATAAAATATATTCAATTAATCGGATTGTTCGTTAATTGCAGTATATAAATAATGAAATATTTTAGTCATTGTATTAAAAAAAAGAGTTTTTTTTTAATTTTTCAGTTTATATAAAAAAATTTTTATTCGTATAATAAATGAACAAAATATTCGATTAATTCTATATATATTTAGCTATTAATGAAACATTTAAGAAGTTTATTATTCGACATATTGTGACTGTTCAAAATTTGTGGTTGAAGTCTACTGATGATTTGGTTTAAGCGCCAATGAAATACGTATATAGACCAAGCTAAACCACAAGCAAATAAATTTCAGCTATTAATGAAATAAATAATAAAAATTTTATTCTAGTAACCCAAAAATTATATTTGGGCAAACGAATATATATTAAATTTTTACTCGAATAATAAATTTAAATAAAATTATTCGATTATTATTATTATTATTATTTAGCTATTAATGAAATACATAACAAAAATAGAAAAAAGTTTTTATACAAAAAAAAATTAACGAATAAACAAATATAATTTCGATCTTATTCAGATAAATAATATTGTTATACGAATAAATAATGGATCAGATTTTTTTTAATCAATAAATATTTCTGTTGTACTAATTCAAATGATTAACACCTATTAAAATAACTTTAATTAAAAGGATTGAAAATTATTTGATTAAAAAATTTACAAAATATATTAATCGAGTAATCTAATATATATTCAGTAATTCAAATATTTAACGTATAAAAAATTGTATTCCAATACTTATTTTAAAAAATAATTTTTTTAATAAATAGCAAATATGAATTAAATCATTTTTTCACGTAATCGAGTAAATTTTAGGGTTTTTGCAATGCATTAAAACTCTTATTCATAAAGAAATATTTTAGTCAATGTCTTAAAAAAATTTTTGTTTATTTTTTCTAATAAAGAATTAAGAAAAATTATATTCGAGGAATCGATTTTTTTTTTGATAATTTAAAAATACCAATAATGAAACATTTTATTCAATATAAAATTATTCAACGAATTATATTCGATTAATCGAGTATGTAGCAAGTCTTGTTCGATATTTCAAACACATAAATAAATAATAAAACATTCTATTCAATTTAATTTGTACTATATAGAAAAATTTTTATTCGAATAATGCGTGGAAAAAATCATTTGTTTTTAATGTTATGAATAATTAAAATTTTGTTATATCTGATAATGAATTAGAAAAAAAATGTATTCGTTTAAATAATTATATTTTATATCTCGTTTTATTATTCGAATAAAAAAAAATTTTATTTGATTATTAAATCAGAAGATGTTATTTCCGAATATATTATTTAAAAAAAGCATAAATTGTTCAGTGTTTAATAAAAAAATTAGAATTATTAAATATAATTTGTGTTTTATTCGAATAAATAACGTTAGGCATATATTAATCGAATAGTGGATTAGAGAAGACATATACTCTATTAATTGAATATATTTTATATTTCTTTTAATTGGTCAAGGAGAAAAGTTTTTTTTTGTAATCGAATGCATGTTAAATTTTAATCCATTTTTTATAAAATTCTAGTAATGGAGAATATGCTTAAGTTTTCTTTAATCGAATCATTCAAATCGCGATATGTATTTTTCATACTTATCTTATTATTATTAGGGAGCATTTGAATATAAAATTGTTAAAAAAAAAAACTTCTTTTAAAATCATACCATTACATTTTTACTTCTACATTCTGTTAATCGTTCATATCTGAGAGTTTATTTGATTAATAATTAATATATAATGAAAGCTTTTATTCTAATAATAAATTACAAATTTTTTTGCACGAGTAAGCGATAATTACAATTGGAAAAAATAAAAAATAAATTATTTGATTAATCTATTAGATAAAACGTTACATCTGTTTAGTTAGATTCATCTCAGGTTTCATTCGGTTATTCAAAGAAAAAACGAATGCTAAGTTTTATTATACGTATTAAAAAATAAATAAAAATGCATTTTTTAAATAATCGAGTATAATTTAAGTTTAAGTTGAGTTTCTAAATATTTAATACACAAGAACTTTCACTCGAGTAATGTATTACAAAAGCAATTTATTCGAACGTTTAAGCGAATGCAAAGCACAAAGTTTAATTTATTGTAATAATTCATATTTAAGTAATCGAATATATTGGAGGATTTATTCGATTATTCGAATGATTAACGAATGAGATTTAAGAAAAAATTTATTCGAATATTGTATTACAAAAGAAATTTATTCGAACCGTCTAATCATTTAAGCGATTAAGCGAATTAATTCGCAGCAAAAAGTTAATTTTACTGTAAAAAGTAATATTTGAGAAATCGAATATATTTGAGGTCATATTCGATTATTCGTATACGTAACAAATGAATTACTTTTCACACAAAAAGTTGAAAATCAATCAAGAATTCTACATCTTACATACTTATGACAAAAAAAACACAAAACGGGTAATCGGTATTCGTCACCAGTCCACTTTGCTAACTAATCCTTAATTATTTTTTGTAAGATCTTGAAAATAATATAACTTAAATAAATTATAGACCCACTTGTAGCAGAAGTATCGCAAGTTTACACATAAAAAGAAAATTAATTTGAAATATAAAAAGAGTAGAAATGTAAATATTAAGACACATGCATTCAACGTGAAGATCAATGAACTTTTACGGGTTTGATTTTTTAACTTTATGACCCATAATTTTTCAACATTCTCAATTAAAAATTATGGTGCTAAAATCAAAATTTATTTATGAATTAAAACACAAATAATTAAATATGTATTTATACGAGTTTAGTTATAAGAAAAGGTGGCAGTTTTAATGAAGGCGGGTAAGCTTTCGCTATCTACACAAGTATATTTTAGAGAAAAGTAATTAAATGTCTGTCTTTGAAGTTAAAAATAACAAATAAAATAAAACAGGATGCAAATTACGGCATTCGATATCGTTCGAAATGTCCATACAAAAGCAGTTAAAACTGCGTGAAGATTTGTACGACATCGAATGCTGTAGTTTGCCCCAAGATTTTTATTCTGATAATAGGTCTATTTTTTTTTTTTTTTTTTTTTTTTGAAAGAGAAGTAACATTAAGGCAATGAATGCCTATTGCTATTACTAGGTGTTGCCTTCTTTAGGAAAGGGAAAAGGATAGTGATAGAGATGACAGACGGTGAAGGAAGAGACAGAGAGAAAAGCTTCATTCTTTTACAAATCTGCTTTTTTGCACGTTTTTAATAAGGCAGTTTTGCAGCGCCTCTGGTGTTAAATGAGGCATATTAAATTTTTCGAAGCTGTTTAGTAGCCATTTTATCGGTTATTTTACTTCGCCGATGATTCTGCTACACAAAGAAGGAGGTCGCTCTAATGTTACATTAGGATTAGTATCTGCTGAAGTCGGTATAGTTCAGTGATCAGTGACTATGCCTTCAACACTTGAAGTTTTTTGCTACAACGCCACCCTGCAATTGATGATAAGTTTCGATTTTATGCAAATAAAAAACCAAAGTATTCGCATGTGACAAAAACAAAAAGTTGTTTTTGAATTCAATGATTAAAAAACTGATTTCAGCTAAACCTGCAGCAATAATTGAATGCGACTCATTCTAGTCTCTTCAAAATCGTGTTGACTTTATAGAAAATATTTAAAAAAAAAATTTTAAATCAATTTTAATTACAGTCGCGCGTGACATGTCACAAGTGACTGTTTTTAAAATTATGATATTTATAATGTTTTTGATGCTCTTTTAATGAAATTATAAATAACAAAAGTTGAACAAAAATGTCTTCAATTTAACAGAACAGTATACAACGAGATTATTTTACTCGTAACAGAAATTGTTTCTGATATTACTTTTAATTTGATGATTTTGCAAATCTCTTTATTTTTATTTTTTTCACTGTTGCTGGCTTATCTGAATTTAAATAGTTTAAAAATATGTATTGTAATTTTTTTATGTAATTTCTTTTTTCATATTTAACACTTACTATGTCGCACGTGACCAACTTTATATATGTAGGTACTATGGTCACAACTCTTTATGTTTTTACACAAATTTTGTTTCTTAATTTTATTATTACAAATCACTTATTTATTCATACAGAATTCATTCCTATATCATTCTTCATATTCATATCTGTGGCAAAAAGGAAAAAGTGTTTAAGTGGAGATAAGCTGATTTTGAGTTAATGGTACTTCCGTAATCTGCATGTTCGAAAGTAACTTTGGTCAAAATCTCAATTAATTTTTGCAATTTTTGAGGAAGTTATAGCAAAATGACTTGCGTCTTATTTTTTTGAGACTTCAAATGTTATTTGGAATAATAGCTTAAGTAAGGTTATACTTTGGTATATTTCAACCTAAATGTATTACTGAACGATGTTTGCTTGAAACTAAAAGGCTAGCAGAGAATTTTTCAATTTAACTGTAAAAGAAATAAATTTCTTTCAAATTTAAATTTGAATGCTTAAAAGTGCTCTACTGCAAAACTTTAAATTTTAATTAAGCACTTTTTCCTTATTGACACAGATATGTTGATATTTTGGTATATAAGCCTTTGTCATTTGGGTTTCGATATAGAAAGAACAATTTTCTAAATATAATTTGAGTGAATACCGAATTTTCCAATTTCACTGTGAAGGAAATAAAATTCTGAAAATCGACTTGAAAGTTTAATATGACTAAAACACTTTTTCCTTATTGTTAATAGAGTGTTGAGAGAAAAAAATTAAACTTTCCCTTTCCATTTAATTGTGTGTAAATTAAAGTTTCGAACTTGTTTTCTAGTAAATTTTTTAGCTATGACATTGTTTTAGTAAATGAGAGAAATATCGTTTTGTCAATGTCGCATGTGACATCGATAGTTCAAATTTTGCAAAGCAAACATTAACATTTATTTGTAAATCTTTTTTAAGCTCAGAAAATTTGAGGCTATCAGCGCAGAAGTGGTGTAACCCACATTAAATTTTTGGTTGCTGTTCTCATAATAAAAACATAATTTACGTTACCAAATTAGAGTAAACTGCATTTTGGTATTCTAGAGCTGAGAAATAGTTTTTGCACAGATCATAATATTGCAATTAAATAAGCAAAAAGAGCAATTGTTTAAAAATCTAGATGTGGGTTACAACACTTCCGCACTTCTAGTGGCCTCACTTATAGAGAGCAGGAGTCAATGGATAATGACCAGGGAAACCACAAATATGCAATTGCATGTTTTTTCTTGTCTGATATATATATACGGAATTAAGCTATTTATACATTTCAGAACTTTTAATGAATTCTGGCATCGATTTGTTAATGCATATTTTTGCATATTTTACCCTTTAAAGCATGTTTTTGCATACTTCAGTCTAACGCGCATATTTTGAGCATTTTTCGAATATTTAGAGCATATTTGGCGTTTTTAGAGCATATTTGAGTACATTTAAAATAATTTTTATTTTAATATTTAAAAAAAAGTTTTTGGTAAAAATTTCGACTTTTTTCCGTAAATATTTCATTTTGTAGTGAAAGAACCAGTAGTATGGGGAAGCAATATTTTTCTATCATTATGAAGTTAGACTTTAAAAAAGGCCATTTTGCATGTTCTGGCTTCCGAATCGTTAAAAAATAATTTTTTAATAAAAAGCAAATATGTAGTAAATCATTTTTTCACGTAATCGTGTAAATTTTGGGGTTTTTGCAATGCATTAAAACTTTTATTCATAAAGAAATATTTTAGTCAATGTCTTAAAAAAATTTTTGTTTATTTTTTCTAATAAAGAATTAAGAAAAATTATATTCGAGGAATCGATTTTTTTTTGATAATTTAAAAATACCAATAATGAAACATTTTATTCAATATAAAATTATTCAACGAATTATATTCGATTAATCGAGTATGTAGCAAGTCTTGTTCGATATTTCAAACACATAAATAAATAATAAAACATTCTATTCAATTTAATTTGTACTATATAGAAACATTTTTATTCGAATAATGTGTGAAAAAAAACATTTGTTTTTAATGGTATGAATAATTAAAATTTTGTTAATATATAATTCATTATTGAATTAGAAAAAAAATGTATTCGTTTAAATAATTATATTTTATATCTCGTTTTATTATTCGAATAAAAAAAAATTTTATTTGATTATTAAATCAGAAGATGTTATTTCCGAATATATTATTTAAAAAAAGCATAAATTGTTCAGTGTTTAATAAAAAAATTAGAATTATTAAATATAATTTGTGTTTTATTCGAATAAATAACGTAAGGCATATATTAATCGAATAGTGGATTAGAGAAGACATATACTCTATTAATCCAATATATTTTAGATTTCTTTTAATTGGTCAAGGAGAAAAGTTTTTTTTTTTTGTAATCGAATACATGTTAAATTTTAATCCATTTTTTATAAAATTATAGTAATGGAGAATATGCTTAAGTTTTCTTTAAACGAATGAAGAATTTTTATTCAAATCGCGATATGTATTTTTCATACTTATCCTATTATTATTAGGGAACAATTAAATATCTTATTCAACTATGTGGGAGCATTTGTTTAAAAAAACTTCTTTTAAAATCATACCATTACATTTTTACTTCTACATTCTGTGTAATCGTTCATATCTGAGAGTTTATTCGATTATTAATTAATATAGAATGAAAGCTTTTATTCTAATAATAAATTACAACATTTTTTGCACGAGTAAGCGATAATTACAATTGGAAAAAATAAAAAAAATTATTCGATTAATCTATTAGATAAAACGTTACATCTGTTTAGTTAGATTCATCTCAGGTTTCATTCGGTTATTCAAAGAAAAAACGAATGCTAAGTTTTATTATTCGTATTAAAAATAAATAAAAATGCATTTTTTAAATAATCGAGTATAATTTAAGTTTAAGTTGAGTTTCTAAATATTTAATACACAAGAACTTTCACTCGAATAATGTATTACAAAAGCAATTTATTCGAACGTTTAAGCGAATGCAAAGCACAAAGTTTAATTTATGGGAATAATTCATATTTAAGTAATCGAATATATTGGAGGATTTATTCGATTATTCAAATGATTAACGAATGAGATTTAAGAAAAAATTTATTCGAATATTGTATTACAAAAGAAATTTATTCGAACCGTCTAATCATTTAAGCGATTAAGCTAATTAAAAAAGTTAATTTTACTGTAAAAAGTAATATTTGAGAAATCGAATAAATTTGAGGATTAATTCGAGGAATCGATTTTTTTTTGATAATTTAAAAATACCAATAATGAAACATTTTATTCAATATAAAATTATTCAACGAATTATATTCGATTAATCGAGTATGTAGCAAGTCTTGTTCGATATTTCAAACACATAAATAAATAATAAAACATTCTATTCAATTTAATTTGTACTATATAGAAAAATTTTTATTCGAATAATGCGTGGAAAAAATCATTTGTTTTTAATGTTATGAATAATTAAAATTTTGTTATATCTGATAATGAATTAGAAAAAAAATGTATTCGTTTAAATAATTATATTTTATATCTCGTTTTATTATTCGAATAAAAAAAAATTTTATTTGATTATTAAATCAGAAGATGTTATTTCCGAATATATTATTTAAAAAAAGCATAAATTGTTCAGTGTTTAATAAAAAAATTAGAATTATTAAATATAATTTGTGTTTTATTCGAATAAATAACGTTAGGCATATATTAATCGAATAGTGGATTAGAGAAGACATATACTCTATTAATTGAATATATTTTATATTTCTTTTAATTGGTCAAGGAGAAAAGTTTTTTTTTGTAATCGAATGCATGTTAAATTTTAATCCATTTTTTATAAAATTCTAGTAATGGAGAATATGCTTAAGTTTTCTTTAATCGAATCATTCAAATCGCGATATGTATTTTTCATACTTATCTTATTATTATTAGGGAGCATTTGAATATAAAATTGTTAAAAAAAAAAACTTCTTTTAAAATCATACCATTACATTTTTACTTCTACATTCTGTTAATCGTTCATATCTGAGAGTTTATTTGATTAATAATTAATATATAATGAAAGCTTTTATTCTAATAATAAATTACAAATTTTTTTGCACGAGTAAGCGATAATTACAATTGGAAAAAATAAAAAATAAATTATTCGATTAATCTATTAGATAAAACGTTACATCTGTTTAGTTAGATTCATCTCAGGTTTCATTCGGTTATTCAAAGAAAAAACGAATGCTAAGTTTTATTATACGTATTAAAAAATAAATAAAAATGCATTTTTTAAATAATCGAGTATAATTTAAGTTTAAGTTGAGTTTCTAAATATTTAATACACAAGAACTTTCACTCGAGTAATGTATTACAAAAGCAATTTATTCGAACGTTTAAGCGAATGCAAAGCACAAAGTTTAATTTATTGTAATAATTCATATTTAAGTAATCGAATATATTGGAGGATTTATTCGATTATTCGAATGATTAACGAATGAGATTTAAGAAAAAATTTATTCGAATAATGTATTACAAAAGAAATTTATTCGAACCGTCTAATCATTTAAGCGATTAAGCGAATTAATTCGCAGCAAAAAGTTAATTTTACTGTAAAAAGTAATATTTGAGAAATCGAATATATTTGAGGTCATATTCGATTATTCGTATACGTAACAAATGAATTACTTTTCACACAAAAAGTTGAAAATCAATCAAGAATTCTACATCTTACATACTTATGACAAAAAAAACACAAAACGGGTAATCGGTATTCGTCACCAGTCCACTTTGCTAACTAATCCTTAATTATTTTTTGTAAGATCTTGAAAATAATATAACTTAAATAAATTATAGACCCACTTGTAGCAGAAGTATCGCAAGTTTACACATAAAAAGAAAATTAATTTGAAATATAAAAAGAGTAGAAATGTAAATATTAAGACACATGCATTCAACGTGAAGATCAATGAACTTTTACGGGTTTGATTTTTTAACTTTATGACCCATAATTTTTCAACATTCTCAATTAAAAATTATGGTGCTAAAATCAAAATTTATTTATGAATTAAAACACAAATAATTAAATATGTATTTATACGAGTTTAGTTATAAGAAAAGGTGGCAGTTTTAATGAAGGCGGGTAAGCTTTCGCTATCTACACAAGTATATTTTAGAGAAAAGTAATTAAATGTATGTCTTTGAAGTTAAAAATAACAAATAAAATAAAACAGGATGCAAATTACGGCATTCGATATCGTTCGAAATGTCCATACAAAAGCAGTTAAAACTGCGTGAAGATTTGTACGACATCGAATGCTGTAGTTTGCCCCAAGATTTTTATTCTGATAATAGGTCTATTTTTTTTTTTTTTTTTTTTTTTGAAAGAGAAGTAACATTAAGGCAATGAATGCCTATTGCTATTACTAGGTGTTGCCTTCTTTAGGAAAGGGAAAAGGATAGTGATAGAGATGACAGACGGTGAAGGAAGAGACAGAGAGAAAAGCTTCATTCTTTTACAAATCTGCTTTTTTGCACGTTTTTAATAAGGCAGTTTTGCAGCGCCTCTGGTGTTAAATGAGGCATATTAAATTTTTCGAAGCTGTTTAGTAGCCATTTTATCGGTTATTTTACTTCGCCGATGATTCTGCTACACAAAGAAGGAGGTCGCTCTAATGTTACATTAGGATTAGTATCTGCTGAAGTCGGTATAGTTCAGTGATCAGTGACTATGCCTTCAACACTTGAAGTTTTTTGCTACAACGCCACCCTGCAATTGATGATAAGTTTCGATTTTATGCAAATAAAAAACCAAAGTATTCGCATGTGACAAAAACAAAAAGTTGTTTTTGAATTCAATGATTAAAAAACTGATTTCAGCTAAACCTGCAGCAATAATTGAATGCGACTCATTCTAGTCTCTTCAAAATCGTGTTGACTTTATAGAAAATATTTAAAAAAAAAATTTTAAATCAATTTTAATTACAGTCGCGCGTGACATGTCACAAGTGACTGTTTTTAAAATTATGATATTTATAATGTTTTTGATGCTCTTTTAATGAAATTATAAATAACAAAAGTTGAACAAAAATGTCTTCAATTTAACAGAACAGTATACAACGAGATTATTTTACTCGTAACAGAAATTGTTTCTGATATTACTTTTAATTTGATGATTTTGCAAATCTCTTTATTTTTATTTTTTTCACTGTTGCTGGCTTATCTGAATTTAAATAGTTTAAAAATATGTATTGTAATTTTTTTATGTAATTTCTTTTTTCATATTTAACACTTACTATGTCGCACGTGACCAACTTTATATATGTAGGTACTATGGTCACAACTCTTTATGTTTTTACACAAATTTTGTTTCTTAATTTTATTATTACAAATCACTTATTTATTCATACAGAATTCATTCCTATATCATTCTTCATATTCATATCTGTGGCAAAAAGGAAAAAGTGTTTAAGTGGAGATAAGCTGATTTTGAGTTAATGGTACTTCCGTAATCTGCATGTTCGAAAGTAACTTTGGTCAAAATCTCAATTAATTTTTGCAATTTTTGAGGAAGTTATAGCAAAATGACTTGCGTCTTATTTTTTTGAGACTTCAAATGTTATTTGGAATAATAGCTTAAGTAAGGTTATACTTTGGTATATTTCAACCTAAATGTATTACTGAACGATGTTTGCTTGAAACTAAAAGGCTAGCAGAGAATTTTTCAATTTAACTGTAAAAGAAATAAATTTCTTTCAAATTTAAATTTGAATGCTTAAAAGTGCTCTACTGCAAAACTTTAAATTTTAATTAAGCACTTTTTCCTTATTGCCACAGATATGTTGATATTTTGGTATATAAGCCTTTGTCATTTGGGTTTCGATATAGAAAGAACAATTTTCTAAATATAATTTGAGTGAATACCGAATTTTCCAATTTCACTGTGAAGGAAATAAAATTCTGAAAATCGACTTGAAAGTTTAATATGACTAAAACACTTTTTCCTTATTGTTAATAGAGTGTTGAGAGAAAAAAATTAAACTTTCCCTTTCCATTTAATTGTGTGTAAATTAAAGTTTCGAACTTGTTTTCTAGTAAATTTTTTAGCTATGACATTGTTTTAGTAAATGAGAGAAATATCGTTTTGTCAATGTCGCATGTGACATCGATAGTTCAAATTTTGCAAAGCAAACATTAACATTTATTTGTAAATCTTTTTTAAGCTCAGAAAATTTGAGGCTATCAGCGCAGAAGTGGTGTAACCCACATTAAATTTTTGGTTGCTGTTCTCATAATAAAAACATAATTTACGTTACCAAATTAGAGTAAACTGCATTTTGGTATTCTAGAGCTGAGAAATAGTTTTTGCACAGATCATAATATTGCAATTAAATAAGCAAAAAGAGCAATTGTTTAAAAATCTAGATGTGGGTTACAACACTTCCGCACTTCTAGTGGCCTCACTTATAGAGAGCAGGAGTCAATGGATAATGACCAGGGAAACCACAAATATGCAATTGCATGTTTTTTCTTGTCTGATATATATATACGGAATTAAGCTATTTATACATTTCAGAACTTTTAATGAATTCTGGCATCGATTTGTTAATGCATATTTTTGCATATTTTACCCTTTAAAGCATGTTTTTGCATACTTCAGTCTAACGCGCATATTTTGAGCATTTTTCGAATATTTAGAGCATATTTGGCGTTTTTAGAGCATATTTGAGTACATTTAAAATAATTTTTATTTTAATATTTAAAAAAAAGTTTTTGGTAAAAATTTCGACTTTTTTCCGTAAATATTTCATTTTGTAGTGAAAGAACCAGTAGTATGGGGAAGCAATATTTTTCTATCATTATGAAGTTAGACTTTAAAAAAGGCCATTTTGCATGTTCTGGCTTCCGAATCGTTAAAAAATAATTTTTTAATAAAAAGCAAATATGTAGTAAATCATTTTTTCACGTAATCGTGTAAATTTTGGGGTTTTTGCAATGCATTAAAACTTTTATTCATAAAGAAATATTTTAGTCAATGTCTTAAAAAAATTTTTGTTTATTTTTTCTAATAAAGAATTAAGAAAAATTATATTCGAGGAATCGATTTTTTTTTGATAATTTAAAAATACCAATAATGAAACATTTTATTCAATATAAAATTATTCAACGAATTATATTCGATTAATCGAGTATGTAGCAAGTCTTGTTCGATATTTCAAACACATAAATAAATAATAAAACATTCTATTCAATTTAATTTGTACTATATAGAAACATTTTTATTCGAATAATGTGTGAAAAAAAACATTTGTTTTTAATGGTATGAATAATTAAAATTTTGTTAATATATAATTCATTATTGAATTAGAAAAAAAATGTATTCGTTTAAATAATTATATTTTATATCTCGTTTTATTATTCGAATAAAAAAAAATTTTATTTGATTATTAAATCAGAAGATGTTATTTCCGAATATATTATTTAAAAAAAGCATAAATTGTTCAGTGTTTAATAAAAAAATTAGAATTATTAAATATAATTTGTGTTTTATTCGAATAAATAACGTAAGGCATATATTAATCGAATAGTGGATTAGAGAAGACATATACTCTATTAATCCAATATATTTTAGATTTCTTTTAATTGGTCAAGGAGAAAAGTTTTTTTTTTTTTGTAATCGAATACATGTTAAATTTTAATCCATTTTTTATAAAATTATAGTAATGGAGAATATGCTTAAGTTTTCTTTAAACGAATGAAGAATTTTTATTCAAATCGCGATATGTATTTTTCATACTTATCCTATTATTATTAGGGAACAATTAAATATCTTATTCAACTATGTGGGAGCATTTGTTTAAAAAAACTTCTTTTAAAATCATACCATTACATTTTTACTTCTACATTCTGTGTAATCGTTCATATCTGAGAGTTTATTCGATTATTAATTAATATAGAATGAAAGCTTTTATTCTAATAATAAATTACAACATTTTTTGCACGAGTAAGCGATAATTACAATTGGAAAAAATAAAAAAAATTATTCGATTAATCTATTAGATAAAACGTTACATCTGTTTAGTTAGATTCATCTCAGGTTTCATTCGGTTATTCAAAGAAAAAACGAATGCTAAGTTTTATTATTCGTATTAAAAATAAATAAAAATGCATTTTTTAAATAATCGAGTATAATTTAAGTTTAAGTTGAGTTTCTAAATATTTAATACACAAGAACTTTCACTCGAATAATGTATTACAAAAGCAATTTATTCGAACGTTTAAGCGAATGCAAAGCACAAAGTTTAATTTATGGGAATAATTCATATTTAAGTAATCGAATATATTGGAGGATTTATTCGATTATTCAAATGATTAACGAATGAGATTTAAGAAAAAATTTATTCGAATATTGTATTACAAAAGAAATTTATTCGAACCGTCTAATCATTTAAGCGATTAAGCTAATTAAAAAAGTTAATTTTACTGTAAAAAGTAATATTTGAGAAATCGAATAAATTTGAGGATTAATCGAATATATTTGAGGTCATATTCGATTATTCGTATACGTAACAAATGAAATGCTTTTCACACGAAAACCGGAAAATCAATCAAGAATTCTACATCTTACATACTTATTACAAAAAAAACAAAACGGGTAATCGGTATTCGTCACCAGTCCACTTTGCTAACTAATCCTTAATTATTTTTTGTAAGATCTTGAAAATAATATAACTTAAATAAATTATAGACCCACTTGTAGCAGAAGTATCGCAAGTTTACACATAAAAAGAAAATTAATTTGAAATATAAAAAGAGTAGAAATGTAAATATTAAGACACATGCATTCAACGTGAAGATCAATGAACTTTTACGGGTTTGATTTTTTAACTTTATGACCCATAATTTTTCAACATTCTCCATTAAAAATTATGGTGCTAAAATCAAAATTGATTTGTGAATTAAAACACAAATAATTAAATATGTATTTATACGAGGGTTTAGTTATAAGAAAAGGTGACAGTTTTCATGAAGGCGGGTAAACTTTCGGTATCTCTACACAAGTATCTTTTAGAGAAAAGTAATGAAATTTCTGTCTTTGAAGTTAAAAATAAATAAAATAAATCAGGAGGCAAGTTAGGGCATTCGGTATCGTTTCAAATGTCCATACAAGCGCAGTTAAAATTGCGTGAAGATAGGGATAGTGATAGAGAGGACAGGCGATGAAGGAAGAGACAGAGAGAAAAGCTTCATTCTTTTACAAATCTGCTTTTTTGCACGTTTTTAATAATGCAGTGTTGCAGCGCCTCTGGTGTTAATGATGCGTATTAAATTTTTTGAAGCTCTGTTTAGTACCCATTTTATCAAGTGCTGAACACTTAAAGTATTTTCGTACAACGCCGCCCTGAAATTGATGATAAGTTTAGATTTTGTGCAAATAAAAAACCAAGGCATTCGCATGTGACAAAAACAAAAAGTTGTTTTTGCATTTAATGATTAAAACACTGATTTCAGCTAAACCTGCAGCAATAATTGAATGCGACTTATTCTAGTCTCTTCAAAATCGTATTGACTTTATAGAAAATATTTAAAAAGAAAATTTTAAATCAATTTTAATCACAGTCGCGCGTGACATGTCACAAGTGACAGTATTTAAAATTATGATATTTATAATCTTTTTGATGCTCTTTTAATGAAATTATAAATAACAAAAGTTGAACAAAAATGTCTTCAATTTAACAGAACAGTATACAACGAGTTTATTTTACTCGTAACAGAAATTGTTTCTGATATTACTTTTAATTTGATGATTTTGCAAATCTCTTTATTTTTATTTTTTCACTGTTGCTGGCTTATCTGAATTTAAATAGTTTAAAAATATGTATTGTAATTTTTTTATGTAATTTCTTTTTTCATATTTAACACTTACTATGTCGCACGTGACCAACTTTATATGTGTTAGTACCTACACAAATCTTTATGTTTTGTTTCTTAATTTTATTTTTACAAATCACTTATTTATTCATGCAGAATTCATTCCCATACCATTCTTCATATTGCGTAAAAATTTCATACAAATATCTGCAAAAAAGGAAAAAGTTTTTAAGTGGAGATAAGCTGATTTTGAGTTAATGGTACTTCCGTAATCTGCATACTCGAAAGTAACATTGGTTAAAATCTCAATTAATTTTTGCGATTTTTGAGGAAGTTATAGCAAAATGACTTGCGTCTTATTTTTTTGAGACTTCAAATGTTATTTGGAATAATAGCTTAAGTAAGGTTATACCTTGGTATATTTCAACCTAAATGTATTACTTACAGTGTATAGAACGATGTTTGCTTGAAACTAAAAGGCTAGCAGAGAATTTATCAATTTAACTGTAAAAGAAATAAATTTCTTTCAAATTTAAATTTGAATGCTTAAAAGTGCTCTACTGCAAAACTTTAAATTTTACTTAAGCACTTTTTCCTTATTGCCACAGTTATATTGGTATTTTGGTATATAAACCTTTGTCATTTGGGTTTCGATATAGAAAGAACAATTTTCTAAATATAATTTGAGTGAATACCGAATTTCCCAATTTCACTGTGAAGGAAATAAAATTCTGAAAATCGACTTGAAAGTTTAATATGACTAAAAGACTTTTTCCTTATTGTTAATAGAGTGTTGAGAGAAAAAAATTAAACTTTCCCTTTCCATTTAATTGTGTGTAAATTAAAGTTTCGAACTTGTTTTCTAGTAAATTTTTTAGTTATGACATTGTTTTAGTAAATGAGAGAAATATCGTTTTGTCAATGTCGCATGTGACATCGATACTTAAAATTTTGCAAAGCAAACATTAACAGTTATTTGTAAATCTTTTTTAAAATTTAGAAAATTTGAGGCTATCAGCGCAGAAGTGGTGTAACCCACATTAGATTTTTTGTTGCTGTTCTCATAATAAAAACATAATTTACTTTACCAAATTAGAGTAAACTGCATTTTGGTATTCTAGAGCTGAGAAATAGTTTTTACACAGATCATAATATTGCAATTAAATAAGAAAAAAGAGCAATTGTTTAAAAATCTAGATGTGGGTTACAACACTTCCGCACTTCTAGTGGCCTCACTTATAGAGAGCAGGAGTCAATGGATAATGACCAGGGAAACCACAAATATGCAATTGCATGTTTTTTCTTGTCTGATATATCAATCCGGAATTAAGATATTTATACATTTCAGAACTTTTAATGAATTCTGGCATCGATTTGTTAGTGCATATTTTTGCATATTTTACCCTTTAAAGCATGTTTTTGCATACTTCAGTCTAACGCGCATATTTTGAGCATTTTTCGAATATTTAGAGCATATTTGGCGTTTTTAGAGCAAATTTGAGTACATTTAAAATAATTTTTATTTTAATATTTAAAAAAAGTTTTTGGTAAAAATTTCGACTTTTTTCCGTCAATATTTCATTTTGTAGTGAAAGAACCAGTAGTATGGGGAAGCAATATTTTTCTATCATTATGAAGTTAGACTTTAAAAAAGGCCATTGTGCATGTTCTGGCTTCCGAATCGATTTCACACGTTTTCTTGTGAGTTCTGATGTTAAATCACATGATACACGTGTTTAAGTTGAAATTTAGAATGTACTAATTATAATTATGTGTTCCAACATCCAAATTTAGAACAAAAAAAAATAAAAAATTTTAATTTTCACTCACTTGTAAACAGTTTGTGAAAGAAAAACAAAACAAGAAAATTAAAAAAATTTAAATCTTAAATATCCAATTTTTTCTGCTAAATTTTAATGCTGGAACAAATACTATTGGTTTGTACAGGGTGGCCCAGAAAGACCGAAGTGGTGTGAATTCCTTATAACTTTTTATTTAAGACATATTTTTTTAATTTTTTGTTTTTTAAATACAGTAAATTTATAGGGAATATTTTTAGATTAGTTATTAAAAATTGTATCCCGCAAGTGGTGGCCATTTTCTGCTTCGCACAAATGTGCTCTTTCCATTTCCATTATTCATAACTTATTTATGAGTGACGAAGACCATTTCCAATTAAATGGGTTTGTTAACAAGCAAAACTTTAGGATATGGGCTAAGGAAAACCCGAGAGTACTTCATCAACGACAATTACACCCAGTTAAGTGTACTGTTTGGTGCGGTGTTTCTTCAGAAAGGATCATTGGTCCATATTTTTTGGAAAATGAAAGAGATGTCGCCATTTCCATCAATGGTGATCGATATCGGGCCATGTTGGAAAATTTTGTAAGGCCAGCCGTGGAATACCATCCGCAAATATGGTTCCAACAGGATGGAGCCACAGCGCACACTCCGAGGGCCACAGTGGCTATTTTACGCGACATCTTTGGGGAAAGAATAAATTCGCGTAGAAGCAATTTTAATTGGCCTCCGCGTTCCCCGGATTTAACCGCTCCAGACTGTTTCCTTTGGAGTTATTTAAAAGGGAAAGTTTATGTTAATAAGCCTAGGACTATTGAGGAATTAAAAACCAATATTCCAGACGAAATTAACAACATAACACCGGAAGTTTTGCGAAAGGTCATAGAAAATGTGTTGAAAAGAGATCATTTGTGCGAAGCAGAAAATGGCCTCCACTTGCGGGATATCATTTTTAACAACTAATCTAAAAATATTCCCTATAAATTTACTGTATTTAAAAAACAAAAAATTAAAAAAATATGTCTTAAATAAAAAGTTATAAGGAATTTACACCACTTCGGTCTTTCTGGGCCACCCTGTATATTCCAAATTTCAACTTAAACAGGTGTAACATCCTCACTGGATGTTAATTTCAAGAAAAACTTGGTTTGGTAATTGTGACGAACGCTGTTCCGATTACTTCAGTTAAGGTTGAAAAAGAAAATTTTCAATGTATAAAAGCTTATTTAGATGTGACCGGCGGCGATTTTTATTAAAAAAGCTAAGTAAAGAGTTTTTGTTTATTGCAATAACAAATATAAATAAAAAACTTGTCTCACTGCCAGTTCATAGAAGCCATGCACAGATTCTCGTCTGCCTATTTATATTGAAAACAAAGAAAAGCACTCAAAATTTGTTTTTGTTTCCAATATAAATAGACAGGCAAGAATTTTTACGTCTATGAACTGGCAGTTATCCTTCAAAATACAGTTCCAAAGTTTTAAGTCTGATATCGTGATCGCTTTTGAAGTAAAAGTTAAATTTTTGTTGTTAATTAATTTATTTATTGTTTTTTGTTTATTGTTTCCTTCTTCTGTTTATTTTATTTTTGTCTTGTTTTATTAATTTACATATAGTAAATTTTATTGAATTGCTGAATTAAAATTAGTTTTTCATTTATAAATAATCCAATTTATGTTATTTTTTGAGTTTTTAGTGCATATTTCGAAGTTTTTAGTGCATATTGAATGCGCATAAAGCACTTTTTTGGAGCATATTTCTGGTTTCCCTGATAATGACTCTCTTTAAGAACGTTTATAAATACAAAATAAGCAAAGTATATATACAAATGAAAGACGTGTTGTTTAAGCAGCAACGAAATGCATCTAGAAATTCTAAGCGAACAGCAAATAAATTTTGTTCTAAATAAGTTTTAAATATCTTCTTTAGGTTTATAAAATATTTCCAATGACGACGACATGTCACTTGAATTGTAAAACGCAAATAAAAACTTAATATTGTTGGTCTTTAATAATAAAACAAACCTGTTATATGTATGTATTTAATTTGTTTTCACATATGTAGCTAAATTTTGTTTATGATTAATTATTTTTCCCACTTCAACACTTTAAGAAGAAGATTGTAACAACTTATTAAAAGAACTGACGTACTAGATACACTTGAATCTTTGGATGTTGGTTAAGTGACCACTTAACAAGACCCTTATTGATATTTACCTACATTTATACATAAATATGTACACACTCGTCTTTACAAACGGATTTCTTTTTGAAATACGAACAAATAATGAAAAAAAATATTTGTAAAGAATTTTATTTATGTGATTGAATGCCTAAAATTGTAAATAAACGTAATTAGAATGACGTAAGAAACGTGTAATTAATTTACTTTGTTGTGCGAAAGAATACAAAATTTTTGGAATTTTATTAAACAATGACCACCAGCAGATCGATTGTCGAACGTTTATTATTTGGTAAAAAAAAATAATAAATAAATAATTACTTAACTGAACCAAACGGATGCCATGAATAGCTGTTTTGCCAGAGAAGAAATTAAATTTTTTTATAGGCGTAAAATTGCTTTCAAGAACAAAATAATAAAAATATTGTAGCGACTTAAACAGTAGGCACTAAAAAGTAAAACATTATTTTTATGTATTAATGGGTTAACTCAAAGTCCATGCCGTTGCTCTGTAACCCGTTTGGCATTTATGTATATAAAAGGTCTTTCATTAAGCAGTTCCTTTAACTCGCTTGAAAGATTTATCGAAGCTTTTGTTTATGGAATATAATATCGTGCAGAGACTATCGCAACTTCTCTCGCTTTCCAAAAGTCCAACTCACATCACTCCACGTGTGATGATCAGGCACTCAAATTACTCATGTAGATTGTCCACTAAGGCATGAACTATGTGACACATAACACTAGCATGTTCAAACAAACACATAGCACCATTCTTGGTTGATATCTCTATCATTCAATTCGGGACCCAAAAAAAATTGCTACAGCCGCTATTAACTGTCAAAACTTGAAAGTCCCTATTGGAAGACCCTATATGTAACACATATAAATTATTTTTCACCTCTTAAATCCTATTCTTGAAACCGGTTACACTTTTTTTAAGAGAAGTTTTACCTTTATCTGCATTAAAATTTATATTTTTACTTAAGTTTCTAAGACAGCTGAAAATATAGTCTGGCAACACTGGTGACATATGTAAGATCACAAGCTGCCATTTTTAATGCCAAATTTATATTATAACGGAAGTCCACTACAAAGCCAAGTCATTTTATTTTTTATATTAAATTTTATTTGGTGCGGACTAGCTGCCTACTTTTTTAAATGGAAAATTCTTGCACCGGCTTTTTAACTTAAAAATGCAGGGGGATTCACGTCAAATGGCATATCTGTTGCACATGGTTTGTGTCTTTAATAAGTTGTATGGTATTTTTGAAAGATAAACATTTTAATTTATTGTCATTTCTATTTCTATTGAAAGAAATATGTTAAGACGATATCGTGCCATAACCTATAAAAAAAAGCTTAAGCGACATAATTTTCAAGCTTAATTTTTTTATGAAAATCAAATATTTACGAGCGTAGATAGTCGATTTTCGTCGAAAATCGAAGTTAATAAAATATGTCACTTAAGCTTTTTTTTTGGCGGTGATGGCTCGATGTCTGTTTTTCTTTGAAAATGTAGTACTAGCATTATTTGGCTGAAATTTTGTCTTACTTCTTTAATTAGAAAAAATACAGCTGAAGCACATCAATTGCTCACTAAAGCTCATGCTGAATAGTTGGCATCAATTTTTAAGTGCGAGAGATGCCTTGTGCTTTTCATAATTGAGGATTTTGACACTAAAGACCGCCCACTACTTGGATTCATTAATTACTTTTAATGATAATCGCATCGTTAAAATAATTATAACGAAAATTTACCGAATTTGCTATTCATTAATATTTTTAACCATATTCCCTGTTGGTTAATATCAGCTGTGTCGTTATTTAAGCGAAAATAATTTATGTTCTGTTAATTTTATCGACAAAAATCAACAGATAATATCAGCTGCGTACTATCCTTAATAAAAAGTTACAGAATCATACAATCGTTATTGAAGGCGAAAAAGTGTACAGACAAAAATTACGATTGTCGGATCGTTAAAAGTTATTGAATAGCATAGCAGTACTTCGATTCAAAAACTTTTATTACAACAATCGTATCGCTATAATAAATCTGGCATAAATTATATAAATAGGGAGTGACCCAAACATATTCTAACGATATTCCTTTTTTCGTTTTGGCGATTTTTTCTCGTTTTCTAACGATATTTTTAATTACAGCGAGTAATTTTTAATTTTGGTGCTTGTTTATTTTCTTAAAAATTTTTTTTGGTTTTTGGCGATTTTTGTAATGTTGAATGAAGCTTTTTCTTTTTTTTGGGTTTTTTCGTTTTAACACTTGTTTCTATTTTGCGATATTTTGTTTTCAACTATTTTTTTAGTACTGACGCTTTTTTAAGTTTTTTGAAGAAGTTTTTGTTTGTTTTTTGACGAAATTATCAGTTACAGCGATTAGATTTTAGTTTTGGCGCTTGTTTCTCTTTTAATTTTTTTTTCGATTTTTAACGATATTTTTAGTTATAGCGATAAATGTTTAAGTTTGGCGATTGTTTCTTTTTTGAGCTTTTTATTAAGCATTTTTTGGCTGGACGTTGGTTTTTCGTTTTAACGGTTGTTTCTTTTTGGGGATTTTTTGTGTTTGGCGTTTTTTTTTGTACTGAAGCTTTTTTAAGTTTTAAGATTTTTTAAACATTTTTTTTGTTGCTTTTTGACGATATTTTTAGTTACAGTTTTGGTGCTTGTTTTTCACGATTTTTTCGGTTTTTGGCGATTTTGTTATATTGAAGTTTTTGTTTTTTGTTTTACGCTTGTTTCTTTTTGGTGATTTTTACGATTTTTGGCGATTTTTTTAAATACTGACGCTTTTTTTAAATTTAAAACTTTTTTGTAGAATTTTTGTGTGTATTTTCTGGGGCTATTTTTAAAGATTCTTTCGGTTTTTAGCGATTTTTTTAAAATGAACTTTTTTTGGCGTCTTTTAATTTTTGGCTTTTTTCTCCATTGAGGCGATTTTTAAGTTTTTATCAGACTTTTTTAGTTTTAGCTGATTTTTTCTTGCATTTTAACGATTTACTTTATTTTTCGTGATATTTTTAATTTAAGCGCTTTTTTAATTTTAGCGATTTTTAATTTCAACGGTTTTTTTCTTACGATATTTTTAGTTACAGCGATTAATTTTTAGTTTTTTTTTGTGCTTGTTCTTGTTTTGGCATTTTTTTCGGTTTTTGGCGATTTTTTTAGTACTGACGCTTTTTAGGGTTCCGTACACCAAAGGTGAACAAAGGAACCCTATTGTTTTCGCTACTCTGTTCGTCTGTCCATCACACGGTATTTCCTCAGGAACCGTGAGAGCTACGGTCCTGAAATTTAGACAGAGTATGTAGAACCTTGGCCGCTACAACAACAAATACATGAGAATTAAAAATTAAAGGGTGTTCCAAAACGAGCAACGAAAAATGCTAAAAGTTGCATATAATTGTATGTACATATGTATATTGACACTTGAAATTTGAAAAATTATTGTATTTTTGTAAAGACTACAACAATTAACACTAAAATTTAAAAAAAATTATATTAAAGGGTGGTCCATAAGTTAATGCAATTTTGACTATGTAATTTAGACAACTTGCTTTATCTTGGGAACCGTAAGAGGTAAACTATAGAAAATTTTCAAAAACAGTAAAACTACAAAATCTGAAAATTATAAAATCGCCAAACCAAAAAAAAAATCGACAAAAATTCAAAAAAGTCGCCAAAACGAAAAAAATCGCCAAAAATTATAAAAAAAATTCTACCACTAAAATAAGTCACAAAATTCGAAAAAATCGTCCAAATGAAAAAAATCGCCAAAATGAAAAAAGCGTCAAAAACCGAAAAAAATCGCCAAACACGAAAAAGGCTAAAGTAACAAAATAATTGTTAATATGAAAAAAAAATTTTTAAATTAAAAAAATCGCCAAAATTAAAAAAAAATCACCAAATTGAAAAATTGCCAAAAACCGAAAAAATCGCCAAAATGAGAAAAAAAGAGTCAAAACTAAAAAAAAGCTCCTTAAATGAATAAAGTCGCTAAAATGAAGAAACGCCAAAATCCGAAAATCGCCAAAACGAAAAAATCACCAAAAAATAAAAAAAAACGCCAAAAACCGAAAAAAATCGCAAAATCGAGAAAAAAATTCAAAACTAAAAAATGGCCAAAATGGAAAAAAAATCCAAAAACCGATCAAATTGCCAAAACAAAAAAAAAATCGCCAAAATTATGCTTTTTTTTTTTTTAAATAAAAAAATGCCAAAACTATAGTTTATATAGGCTACTAAAGTTTGTATTGAATTACATATATCGTATGGAACCCTTCGTGTGCGGGTCAAAGTCGCACTTTACTGGATTTATTAAAGGTTTTTATTAATTTTTTTTAATAATTTTTTGATTGATTTTTTGGCAATTTTTTAAAATGACTTTTTTTGGCGTTTTTTTAGGCGATTTTTTCATTTTGGTTATTTTTTTTCTTGCAACTTTTTTACTTTTGGTGATTTTTTGCAGTAATAAAATTTTAATTACTTACATTTTAAAGAAACCATTAGGAAAAATTACTTGAGTTTTAGATTTTGGGATGGATAATGAGAACTTTGTTAGAAGTTAATTTAGATATTTCAATTATAAATATGATGGGTAAAAATGGTCTTTCATAGTTATGCTCTAAAATGTATATTAAAGTCACATATTTAAGAAGAAGCATTTGTAATATAAATATTGTCTTATTGAATAGAAGCTTCATTTGCTTCTTTTTTGATTTTTTATTTTTTCATTTATTAGAAATCGCCGCACTTTTCAAACTTGTTCCAATTCATATCTGTGCATAGTTTCTCTTTGCCCGCAACAATCTCCTCATTATACAAACACTTGCTTTCATATTATATTATCTATAGTATGTATCTTTTAACTCCCTGATTTATGAGCAGATACATTTTAAGTAAATTTATCCTAACAGCAGCACGCACTACATTTCAACGAAGAAGAGAAAAAAAATAGCACAAAACCTGATAAAACTGATCAAATAGAAATTAAACATACACACAAACATTTATACGTACATATGTATTTCCACACCTAAAACAAACAGAGAAATGGTAATTAAGCAAATTTGAAACGGCTAAAATCAAATAGAACTTTTTATTTTTAAAGAAGATTTCGCATAAAATTAGCATATTAATGAAAGTTTATGATAAAAGTTTTTGAGAGACAAAGCGTCTCGTATAATGGCCAAGATTAAGCTAAACAAAATTTTGGAAAAAACAAAGACATTTCAACCAGTTTTAAATAAATAATAAATTTTATCTAAAATAAAGTTCTTGAAAAAAATCTGTCATTTACCAAAAGATGCTAAACCACAACTTTTAAGTTTTAAGCCTCTCCATATCCATATGTGTGTGGGATTTGAATAAAAAAATTTGTTTTAATGTTAATTATTTTTTTTTTTAAATTATTGGCGATCTCAATCAACACTTTGGGAATTTATGATAATTTGCAGTTGTTATACAGAACTTTATTTAGGCCTTGGTAAATTATCAGCTATTTTTTTGCAATAGTCATTGAGGGTTTTTTTAAAGAAATGAAGAAAATCGCATGATAACAAACCCAGTACCTGTAGTACAATTTACTAACTCCTTTTAACGACAATCGTATCGTTAAAATAATTATAACTAAAATCTATCGAATTTGCTATTCGGTAATATTTTTAACGATATTCGCTGTAGATTAATGTCAGTAGTGCGATTCACTAACTTTTTTTTAACGATAATCGCACCGCTAAAATAATAATTACGACAAAAATTTATCGCATTTGCTAATTGTGTCGTTATTTAAGCGACAATAATTTATGTGTTGTTAATTTTTTCGACCAAAATCAACAGAAAATATCAGCTGCGTACTATCGTTAAAAAGAAGTTACAGAATACCACACAATCGTTATTGAAAGCGAAAAAGTGTACAGACAAAAATTACGATTGTCGTATTGTTAAAAGTTACTGAATCGCACTACTGTTTTCAGAAACTTTTTGCGAACCGAAAATCGTAACATTTGTCGATATATTTATTCGTTTGCGTTAAAAATAATGTGATTCTGTAATTTATTTGTAACAATGGGCACACCAACAGTAAATCATGTGGCATTCCTGCATACAAAATAAATAAGAATAAACGAAAAACTAAATAAATTTGAGCATTTTATTTTAATTTTTTTTTTGCTTCAATTAACAGCGAATATCGTTATATAGCAAAGTATATTTATTATAGCGATATGATTATCGTAATTAAAGTTACTGAATCCATTAGGGCGATTCACTAATTTTCTTTTAAAGATAATTGCATCGTTAAAATAATTATAACGAAAATTGTATCGAATTTGCTATTCAGTAAAAATTTTTAACGATATTCGTTATCACGCACGACAAGTCGAACGTTTTTGATATCGTTTGATTGGCTCTTAAGTTCTCCTGTACCTATAACTTTAGTAGCTTTTATTACGGTAATCTTATCGCTATAATAAACATAACGAAAATTTATCCAACTTTGCTATTCGGTAACATATTTTAACGATATATAGGAAACAACAACAAAATATTAAATTTTGTTTTTGTTTTCAAATGTGAGTGTGCGACAAGTCGAACGTTCTCGACATCGTGGGATTGGCCCTGAATTAAATTTTAAATTCTTAAAATAATTTCAAAATTTTTTTTAAGATTATTTTAAGATATTTTCGATTTTTATAAATTTGTTTAAAATTGACTCTTTTTGAGTTTTTTGCTGACTTTTTAATTTTGGTGATTTTTTCTTTCATTTTAACGATTTATTTTATTTTTAATGATATTTTTAATTAAAACGCTTTTTTTTAATTTTAGCGATTTTTCATTTTGACGATTTTTTTCGCTTTTCGCGGCGATATTTTTATTTACAGCGACTAATTTTTAGTTTTTGTTTGTGCTTGTTCCCTTTTTAAAATTTTTTTTTCGGTTTTTGGCGATTTTTGTAATATATATTGAAGCCTTCTTTTTGGTTTGCCATATTTTCCGTTTTGGCGCTAGTTTCTTTTTAGCGATTTTTTTTGTGTTTGACGATTTTTTTAGTACTGACGCTTTTTTAAGTTTTAAGTTTTTTTTTTAAATTTTGTTTGACGATATTTTTAGTTACAGCGATAAATTTTTACAATTTGGCGCTTATTTCCTTTTTTAACGCTTTTTATGGTTTTTGGCGATTTTTGTAATATTGAAGCTTCCTTTTTGGTTTGACGTTTTTTTTTCGTTTTGGCGATTTTAAATTCTTAAAATAATTTATAACTTTATGACAATATGACCTTTATAACAATCTTTCGAAGCCCCCAATTATATATTTTCTCTTCGAAATTATTAAAATGTTTCCTGTGATTTTGCTAAAATCTCTTATTTTTGTGTGTGACATACTCTTTCTCCCCTTAGCATAACTTTAAGGCCCTTGTTGTTTCCCATGTAATCCGCAAATTATAATAGAGTGTGCCTGAAATTCGTTGTCTCTTGCACGAATATTATTTTAACTATTCAACTTAATTTAATTTTTATTTTTTTTTATTTAACTTTTTATATATTTTTTTTGTTTTTTCATTTAGAGAAAATCCATTCTCCAATTAACATTCATTCATATTTTATGTCAATAAGACTAGAGTTTTTGTCAAAGATCTCGAAGAAATTTCAGCCAAGCCACGCACACGCGCATGCGAGTCAGTTTCATTTTAGTTGGGGAGATAAAAAACTAATAAATAAATAAACATAAAACATTCACAGATGGCAGATTATCCGTCAGTTTGTTTTTTTTAATTTAAATAAATAATGCTGTACTAATTATGTTTTATTGCTAATGGGCACAAAACCAAAAAAAAAATGTTAGAGTCGTTAGTTAAATTTTTCGCTCATGTCACACTTCTAATATTACATTGCAGTTTAGCGTATTTGGGCCAACTATCTTTAGCAATTATATCATTAAAAGGTTTCTACTTGATTAGTATTGAGAAGATATTACTAAGAAATTGAACATATTAGCATGCTCGTGTAATTAATACACTCAGAGAAAAAATTACACAATACGTGCTAAAACTGATGATCACATTCGTTGTCGAAAGTGTGTCAACAGTGTTTGTGTCAAAATTTAACACCACCCTCTTGTCAATTTGAAAAGGAAGAATTGACACTCATTTTCAGCTCGTACACGACCGCTAACAAGTTGACCACGAAGCTTGTGACGTTTGCTGCGTCTTTTTCTTTCAGTCTATTAACGATCACTTCTTATCATCCATTATAGCTTACAACTGTTATCTACGTTAAGTTCAAGGATCATAATTCTGTAAATATTTCATTCTGTAAATATTATTTGGACTTTAATTAAGTTTCATTGTAAAATAATGCATTAAACACAATCACGACAGCAGACTACCGACTACAACCAGTTAAATAAAGAATACATGTGTGTAATGAAAATTATTATTTCCACAACAACACGTGTACACGATTATAGCTGTCGCCAAATCATACTAATTTCTATTTTTGTGAGGGACAACGACCAAATATAGCGCTGTCATTATAATAAACAAAAAAAAATTATGAATGATTGTTTAAAATAATTTGATTTACATAATTTAGCAGAAAAACATCTCAAAATTCCTATAAAAAAATAGATTTATAGATTTTTATATTTACATTTTAAATAAGTCATTTAATTTTTATAAATGTGTAATATTTGAAAGTGGCACCACTTTCAAATATTCATTATTATTTTCAAAGCGACACTTTCGCTGTCGCTTTGAAAATAATTAAGTAGCTGGCCACAGGGCGGGCAACCCGCCGTAGTAGATGTGTTTAAGGCGGATCAATAAGTCAGTGACTTTTCGTAGTTATATGAAATTTAACACTGTTCCCATCAAGTACCACCTGTTAATAGACTACTGTCAAATGTTGAGCAAGTCTCGTCATTTACTTTGCTTTTAACAGCTGTTCAAAACATACAACCTCGTGTATATTTTAAAAAATGGAAAAAAGTGAATTCCGAGTGCTCATTAAAAATTATTATTTGCGAAAAAAAAACCCTTAATCAAACCAAGAAAAAGCTCCATAATACTATGGGGACTCTGCGCCGTCGACTTCAATGGTAAATAAAAGTGGTTTACTGACTTTCGTTGTGGTCGCACAACTACAAATGACGCTGAACATTCTGGACGGCCAATTGAGGTCAGTCAGTACACCAGAAAATGTCGAAAAAATCCACGATATGGAGTAAAAGTGCGTGAGATGGTTGATTTCAGAGGCATTTCATATGGTTTCGATTTGAAATGATCAGCTGGGTTTAAGAAAGTTGTCTGCAAGATGGGTGCCGCCTTTGCTCTCAATCGATCATAAACGTAAACGTGTGACAACTTTAAAGGATTGTTTGTAGTTGTTTAACCGCAATCCGAATGAGTTTTCGCGGTCTATTGTAACTGTAGATGAAACATGGATCCATTACTGTACTCCGGAGACCAAACAGCAGTCTAAACAATGGGTTTCTCTGGCGGAACCTGCTCCGAAGAATGCCAAGGTGAGTTTGTCGGCCAATAAGGTGATGGCAACAGTTTCTTGGGATGCATGCGGGATAATGTTATTTTCGCTTCGCTGCCCGTCTGTCCGTCACAGGCTATTTTCTCAAGAACCGCAAGAGCTACGGATCTGAAATTTGGATAGAGTCTGTAGAACTTTGGCCGCTACAATACTTAAGAGTTAAAAATTAAAGGCTGTTCCAAAACGAGCAACGAAAAATTTTCAAATTCCATGTAATATACATAATGTCATATGTATATAGACACTTGAAATTTGTAAAGTTAGTGTATTTTTATAACATTAAAATGTAAAAATGTTAATTAAAGGGTGTTGCATCACTTAATGTAATATTGACTATGTAATTTTGACAACCTGCTGTATCTGGGAAACCGTAAGAGGAAAACTCTTGAAATTTTCAGAAACGGTAAATCTAAAATATCCTAAAAATATAAAATCACCAAATAAAAAAAATCGCCAAAAACAGAAAAATTCATTAATATTAAAAAATCGCCAAAAACCTAAAAAAAATCGCCAAATAGAAAAAACGCCAAAAACCGAAAAAACACAAAAGAAACTGCAAAACTGAAAAAAACGCTCAAAACCGAAAAAGTACTAAAAACGAAAAAAATGCCAAAAACTATATATTATATAGGCTAAAGCTCATATAGTATTATATGTATGTATATCTAGTGTCCGTACGGAATTCTTCGTGCGTGAGTCAAAATCGCACATTACTGAATTTATTTTTATTTATTATTATTTTATTTATTGAGCAAATATTTTAAATGTACCTATACATGAAAAAATAGACTTATACCAGTTTAAAGTACAACACCTCATACATATACATGTATACACAGAAAAAATATTCCTGCAATAAACAACTTTAATTGAAAATAACACCAAAAATAAATTAAAATTGTCAATTAAACTTTGTAATTAATGAAATTTTTAAACAAACGTTTAATTGACTTACATACATACATTTTTAAGTAAGTTTTGGTTTTATTTTCAATTACAGTTTTTTTTTAATGCAAGAATATTTTTTATGAGTATAAATAATCTAACTACACGCAAAGAAAAACTATGGTTGAGGTAACCATAATCAAACAGCAACATACTATGATTGAATTATATGGTTGTAGTTAAATCATATTATTGTGAATAGAAAAGCAAACTTTTAATAATAATATTATCTGAGTTAATAATAATATTATCAACGAAAACAATAAACTTTGTTACACCTTATCTTATTATTGTAAATATGACAACACTATTGTTATATGTGACGAAAATATTATTGAGACTCACTATACCATGTGTTCTTATCTTATAATAATATTGTTAAATACGACAACAGTATTATTTAATATAATAATAACATCCCAGTGAAAAAAAATGGAAGTCATTCCAGTGGAACTACATTTTCATTGCTTCCAAAAAATCGATATTTTTAATTTGCCGAGAGTGAGCTGAAAACCATATAGATGCTTACTTTAGTCATACAAAACCTTGTAACTCCTCCATAGTGTTAGAAAATACTCACCAGAATTTAAAAAAATTATTTTTTTAAGAAATTTATGAAATAATTTTAATCTAAAATTTAAAAGTTATTTTCTTAAATTTACATGAAAACACTGTTTCGGGCTTAAATTCGTATAAAAAGAAACGAATTGTTAAAATAGGTAACTATTTACAATTTTTCCTAGATGAAAATATTATCAAAGAACACAAAAAAGGGAATTTTTCTTAATATCGCTTCCAATTCAGTGACCAGGCATCGAAAAAGAGAACTTCTTGCAATGACAACCCTATGTAAAAATCATTAGATCCGATCGAAATTTTCACTACTTCCAGATCGCAAACTCTACATTTTCATGACTTTTTTGGAGTCTCTTTTTTTGCTGGGATTTTGTTTTTCAATCATATATTTATTGGCTAAAACAGCTGTGCGTTAAATTCGAAATAAAAATAAACTAATATTATTGAAATAGAATATATGTATATATAGATATGTACACTTACAAATGTGTGTATGCACGCAATACAGACAATCTGTATAAAGAGATAAACAGACATACATATGTATGTATATGTTTTTATTTATCTACCCTTTTGTTTGTTTGTACTCTATTTATTTCTGAAAAAGATTTTTTTTAAAACTTAACATAGTGTGGTTTTGGATAACATTATATTGTTATTTACATTATACTATTTTTAAAAACAACAAAAATTATGTTGCAGTCATAAATTTTTAACAAAACTATATTGTTAAACTCTAACCATATCACACTTTTTTATGAATATAATAATGTAATTATTAAATTCAAACATTACTTTGCTTACCGTAACAAAATTAATGTTTAAAATAACAATAACTTGTTTTCAACGACCACACATTTGTTTCTGAGAACATAGTATTGTTTTCTCAACCATTCTACAACCATATCTTTTTTTTGCGTGTAAATGCAGTTGCTAATTTTACTGCTGTCCGTGTGGTTAATCAAATCAGTTTTATTATTTAACTCACTGTCAATGTAAACTGTTCTTGTGATACGTTTGATAACTAAAAATTTAATATAATTTACAATATTGTTGCTTAATCTATTTACTAAGAATAACAAAATACAAAAGTTTAATATTAACATATTAAATTTCTTTTAGAATTGGAAAGGAATATATAAAAACGCTACTTTGGATGTTGCTACACTGGAAAGAATGTGGAAAAAATCAGATAAATCAGCAGCGTGATATCTTGAAGTCAACTTCGCCATTCGAAATGAAAAAATTGCTTTCGAATTTCAAAAAAAAACCTAAATATCAACAAATTAAAAATGTATGCAAATTTTATTGTCCACATGTAAAACAGATTAAATAGTTTTTATCTTTCTTTGTTTTCTTCTTTTCTTTTCTTTTTGCCAAAAGAACCAATAAATCAAGTATTTATGTATGTATTTGGGTAGACATTTATACTAATTCATAAACGATATTATTTATAGATATTTACATGCGACAACGAAGGGTCAATGCACTTCAATTCACACCCAGAGCGATTTGACAAACATAAACTGGCGTATTCTAAAAATATAATTTCGGTTTGTAGTGTATGTAAAAAAATTTCCATTTGAAATAATTTTGAACAAATTTATTTCTTTTAGAATACCGCCCAAAATTCATCAATCCACCAAACAACAACAGCATCAACTTTTAAGCGGAATAGGAGTTCAATGCTCATATAATATAAATGAATGTGTAGTTAATGAAATTCAACAAGCGCATTAGTGCGATACGGACGGGCAACTTAAACAAGTTCGTTGATAACCTCCAAGAATGGAAAGAAGAACTTACATTCTCATGACTTGCAAATGATGACAACACAAACTTTCAATAATTAGAATGGGTAACATTTTTGTTTGCTTAGATCATTGAGTGTAATAATCTATAATGCAATTCCCAATTAGTTTTCATTGAAATTAGTACAAATATTCCAAGTTTACACAAACATTGTAGCTCAGTACAGTGACTCAAAAAAAATTCTTTTAGTATTTATAACAGTGTTGCCAGATGTTTTTTAGAGCTTATTAGCTCCAATTTTTTATTTGTCATTCCCAAAAATTCCCAAATTGAGTTTTTTTATTAAGTTTTTTTTCTTTTGTGAAAATAATAAAAAAAAATTAATTTTTTTTTTAAATAATGACAAAAATATTTATTCAATAGAATTTATTTCATATTGATAGCATACATTTTGATAAAATGAAACAAAGGGATAAATAAAATAAGGGTCATAAGAATTGTCATTGGCACGAAAAAGGGTCAAAAGTGATACTTTAGTGTCACAACGGCAACGCTGACCATCAATAGCAAAAAAATACCCAAAAAATTCCCTAAAATTTGCTTATCATCCCCAACAAATCCCCAGATGCCCAATACGAAATTTTCATCCCCAATCGCTAAAACAAAATCCCTAATTTGAAGACAAATCCCCGAAGCTGACAACAGTGGCCGGCAAAATGGCGCAAAAATGAAGTAGAACCCCGTTATATATAGTAAAAAAATATATTCCATGTATTTAGAGAAAATTCAAAAATAAAATATATATTTGCAAGCCTTCCTTCCCTATCTGAATTTTAATGTACTTTCGCTATATTGATTATTTTTTTAAACTACATTATATGAGGGACCACAACAGGCCTATACTGGCTTATTTGCATGTCCCCGGACAAGTGTATTTTTATTTATTTACATTTGCAATAAAGGCTGAGTATATAAAGCAGCAATCTACAACAACTGACACTGTACCCAACACAAAAAACGCTCATGATGAAGGTGTAGTGGCCTTCGCAAACAGCTAGTTGTTCCGTTCTACTACGCGTTTGTCACAATATTTAAAATTAACTTTGGTGTTATTTGCTCATTAATAATTATCACATGTATTTTGGCTTAAAGCAATACGGACCTTAGGCCAATAAAATCATAAATATAGAAACAAATGAAGTTCAAATAATAATAATAAAACTTAGCTGAAATAAATTTCTACTTCTACTTTAAAAAAAAAAATATAAAAAAATACTTGTGTGACAACACTGTGAATTATTGATTTTAATTTTTATTTTATATTTGTTTTCTTTACGTACTTCTTACAACTGCAATAGGAGCTGAAACAAACTCAACCAATGTAGCAATAGAATATAAAACACATGTTGATTATTGAGTTTGATGTTTCAACTTTGATATTAATTGAACTTCTTATTTGTTTCGATGGAAGTTTAACATAATATTTCTAGTTGTTCTAAGAAATTTTTGGCTAAAAGTTCCTTCATGATCTGCATTAGCAAAAATAAAATGTGCATAGGAGTATCCAGCTAAGCCCCTCAATAATAAATTTCAATGTATTTTTAATAAAAAATATTTTACTGAATAGGTGTGGAAGGGTGGCACCTCCACTCGGAGTCCTATTGTGATTTTTAGCGAATAAGTAAAATAATAATTTGGGATTATTAGTGCGTTAATAATTGTTAAACTGAAATTGTAACAATTTCAAAAAAAAAGAAAAAATACAAGAAATAAATTTTTAATAATCGGCTTGAAAGTTCAAAAGAGCTGTCCCACAAAACTCTTAAATACTATTGAGGCAATTTTTTCTTATTGCCATAGATATTTTAAGTCCACACAGTATTTCCAATTGAAATGATTTTTTGGCCATTTTTATGGTTTTTTACATAAATAATGGATTTTGAAGCGATTTGAAAGATCAATTAAACTTTAACGAATTGAACAGTGGTACGGAAGCAACTATGCGTACCACTGTGCAAATTTATAAAATTTATAAATACAGTAAGTATTATTTTTAAATTTTTACTTTTACTCTCATTTGTAGTATGTAAGTCAAAACTTGATTTCGAGCGGGTAACGCCTCAGGGCATAGCTAGTTGTTTGTAAAAAAAAAGAACTTATATTTTGGCTACAGATTTTTGCTACAATCGAAAACTTCTTTCTATATTTAAAGTCACAATTCGTTCAATAATCATATGTATGTATGTTGTTTTTCGGCATGATTGAAAATTATCTTTTAAGTTGGATTTTTTTATTCCTCTTCTCTTTTTTTCAATTCATTGTTATTAGTGTTAATTAGTTGTGACTGTTAACAGCAGGCGTACATAATTAAATAAGCTTCTTTAATCCAAAAGACGTCTTTTCATTAAACAAAATTATCTTTTAGTTGTTTGAAGTAAGAAAACAGTTGTATGATTAAATCAATAAATCATATTTTGGAATTTGATTGATTGAATGTTTTTTTTGCAACATCTTAAAATTTAAAAATAAATATATCGTTCTGAGATCAAGGATTTTTTCAAAAAGAAATCTTCATTGCTTTCATTCTATAAAAGTGACAACACAAATATGAGATGGACGACGAAATAAAAATTTTGTAGAATTTTTTAACTTTATTTAATATTATTGTTCAGCTTTAATTAATAGTGGTACGAGTACATTTTGTTGGATCAGTAGAACATTTCTTTTCAGCTTGGCCCTCCTTGTTCATCAAAATAGTCACACGATACGTTAGTGGGTGAAGGGTTAGACAAAACTTTGTTTACAATATAATAATTTGCTGAGTTAAGGACTTATTATTATGTTTATAGCAAGAAAGTACAATTTTGGATTTATTTGGGGAAAAAATAAGGACTATCATGAGGGTGGCCTTGGTTAAAGTAGTTAGCACGTTGACTACAAAGCCGAAAGTCCTGGGTTCGAGCCCTGTCTTCTACAGTTCTTAAATAACAACACCATGCGTTGGTGCATTAGTATCCCTTTTGTATCAGTTATTGTAGGAAAGTTCAAGTGATGAAGGCATAGTCACTGGTCACTGAACTATACCGACTTCAGCAGATAATAATCCTAATGGGCACATTCATATGACGTAGCTGTTGAGCTCAACAGTTGTGAAACTGTTAGCAACTGTTGGCCCAAACAGCTACGTCTTAAAAACGGTTTGATGAATATAATCTAATTTTATATCTTTATTTCGTTACTTTATCGCATTTTTAATGTAAAATTTAACAAATATTTGCTGCTGCCACCTAACAAAGCATATAAAAGGCATAACTCTATTCAATCAGCTTTTTTGAGGGTTGAGCACAACATGATGACTATAGGTAGCGAAAAAATTTTATGATGGAAAGTAATATTTTTGAAAAAAGTATCTCATTTGAAAAAAGTATCTCATTTGAAAAAAGTATCTCATTTGAAAAAATACCTTTGTGGAAAAAACTACCTTTTTGGAAAAAGTACCGGAAAATAGTATCTTTTTCGAAAAAAGTATCTTTTTTTTTTTAAAAAATAAATTTTCTATTTTTTTACGACAATTACTTTTTTTTTAAAAAAACATCTTTTGGAAAAAAGTATATTTTGGAAAAAAGTATCCCTTTTGAAAAAACTACATTTTTTTTGAAAAAAGAATATTTTTTTAAAAAAGTCTTTTTGGAAAAGAAAATTACCTTTTTTTTGAGCAAGTACCTTTTTGGAAAAAAGAATCTCTTAAAAAAAGTACCTTTTTGGAAAAAAGTATCTCTTAAAAAAGTACCTTTTTAAAAAAAAAGTACCTTTTTTAAAAAAAAGTACCTTTTTTAAAAAAAAGGATATTTTTTCGGAACACGAGTAGGTATCCTTTTTGAAAAAATTACCATTTGCCTAAAATAAAACACATGCCAAAAATAAATTAATGATTTAACACAGAATTCTTTTTTTGTATCGAAACACCCTAATGGTTGAAGATAGACGACAAGTATATTTAGAGTAGATCTTCGTAATGAAAAAATATTTAGGGTCGATCATACATCTGACTTCGATAGCTGTGCCCTAGGGGAAGTTAGAGCCCTGCGAATAAATTGTATACAAATTTCGCCTTTGTATGGGAGCCCCTTAAGAAGTCAAAATGGGGCATAGGTATATTCGAAAGAAATGTTGAAGATAAAAAATCATTATGGGTTGGTCTTACATTTTACCCCCCACCCCTTTTGAGGCCCCATAAAAGCAAAACAATTGGCTTTCTTAAAAAAATTATTTAAAAAATTATTTATTTGTATGGGGTCCACCTTAATAGTTGAAGATAGACAACAAGTATGTTTAGAAAAAATCTCCGTATTGAAAAAATATTGAGGGCTTGTCATACATATGATTTCGATAGGTACGCCCTATGGGCAGTTAGAGCCCAGCGAGTAAATTGTATACAAATGTTCGCTTTGTAAGGGAAAATTAAGGAGGGGAGTTAGGCGGTCGGTGTGTTTAAAAAAATGTTGGAGGGAGAAAATTAATGGGTGCTTATCATACATTTGACCCTTGTGGCCCCGGTAATTTTTATTTTTTTTTGCTTTTACCCTTAACTTTGCCCCCATCTGACCGCCACCATTTTTTGGCTGAAATATTTTTTTCCGAACCTCACAAAATGAGGGGTCCTTGCATATCAGAATCGAAAATTTGTCTACTATCCCATACCTAATGTACATACATATAAGAAAAAAAGTATATTTTAATAAAATAAATATGTTTTTGGAAAAACAACTTTTTTGGACAAAAGTACCTTCTTGAGCATAAGTACCTTTTTTTAATAAAAGTACATTTTTAACTAAGTACCTTTTTGGAAAAAAGTACCTTTTTTCAGAAAAAGTTCCTTGATAGAAAAAAGTTCGTTTGAGAAAAAAGTCGATTTTTAAAAGAATAATTTACTTGTGGCGAAATAATAAAGATCTTATTAATGTATATTCACGAGGCCCTATACTCCTTGTAGAAACGACCACTAACTTATAATATATAAAATATTCGCTTGAGTTTTCACTTGGGCTCGAAATGGAAGTTGAAGTAAGTTCAACATGTTTTCAAAGATGTATTCATCAAAAATTTAAACTGCAGACAGATTTGTATGTATCAAACAATATGACTTCCTATTTATATGTATTATATTTTTTAAAACTAATAAATCTAATGGTGTGGCTTTCAAGTATAGATACTATATAAGAGGATGTAGGTACATATGTATATTTCAAATACGAGGCACGTGATGGATTGGTAGAACGCAAAAAAAAATTCATCTGATTCAGCAATTAAATATTTAGCCTGAATGCGTTTTGTTAAGGGTATTTGTTGTTATATGTACAAATAGATTATTAAATATCAAGCATTTAATCATTAATAAAAATTGCAAACAATTAAACGTAGACGGGGAAGAGTAATTTATGTATGTTACCAAGGCAACTCTTGAAACGTTCAAAAAGGAAACATTAAAATAAAAAATCGAATTGAAAACTACATACATACATACGTATATAAATTTATATTCAAATTCGAAAAAGAGAACTATGAGTAAACAAAATTAAACAAATGATTGAATTCATACTTTTCATTAAAAATTCCTACATTTTAGAAGTAGAGAAGCGTACATATGTATGTATATATTTATTCATCAATAAAAATAAACATACATAGAAACTTATATGTATGTGTTCACTATTGATCACACCGTGAATTAAACAAGAATAAATTAATTAAGAGAGAAGCTTAAAATCGGATTTAAAAAAAATAAAAAAAAATAAAGAACCAATAACAACACCCAGACCATCAACATCTCAGACGTTAACTAGCAACCCTTTAAACTTTTGATCTATGCATACATACATACATACGACTTGTTCTTTCTGCGTTTCTACTTCGGCTGTTCGATTAGTTTCTTTTGCTGCCTGCGCCAATCTCCAGCATTTTTAACTTACTCGTACTTATTTGTTGGTGTGTTTGGTGCGTGTGTATATTTTTTGTGCGAAACTTTTACAGCTGATCCCACTTCTGCAAAGAAGTTCTGCTGACGTGTTTAGTAATTTGTTGGCTTGGCTTGGCTTGGCTTGACTCTTCTAAATGGTGCTTTTATGTTAATAATGTTGTTGTTACTGTTAATAGTTTAGAAATGAAGCCAAATCGTAAGAAGATGGTTTTCTTAAACGCTAAGAGAATCTGTATAAATAGTTTGCCTTAGTTTTGTGAATTTAACATTCTAGTTTTAGAGTTACTACTGTAAGCATAAGAATACTATACTACAGTAAAGTAAAGTCGTTGGAATAGTTTGTTTAATTTAATAAATTAAAATACCAAAAACAAAAAAAAAACGAAAAAATGGTAGGCACAATCGAATGGATTAAAAGTGATTTGAGGAATATACATAAATATTGAGAGTGTAATTTCTTTTTTTTTTCTTCTTAATTTGTAGAAATTTTTCCTGATTGCCTTTGCTGTGATCGCAGCTGTTTCGGCGGATGTGAGTCATTTGCCTTTAAATGAATACTTGCCGCCCGCACAGGCAGCTGGTGTGCCCACTAATGAGTACTTGCCTCCTGCACAGCAATTCGTTTCTGCACCAGTAGCACAGGCTCCTGCTCCTGTACAGCAATTCGTTTCGACACCAGTAGTACAAGGTCCTGCTCCTGTACAACAACAATTCGTTTCGACACCACTAGTACAGGCTCCTGTTGCAGTACCCGCTCACGAATTGGCTGATGATGGTTACCGCTACAAGACCCAACGTCGTGTTGTATACCGTCGTAATCGTCGTGATGTCAGCCATTTGCCCTTGAACGAATACTTGCCACCCGGTCAACCCGAACCCGTTCAGGCATTTGCTCCCACCAACGAATACTTGCCTCCACAACAGTTCGTTTCCACACCAGTAGCACAGGCTCCTGTACAGCAATTCGTTTCCACACCAGTAGCAGCTTTTCCAGCACCTGCACCCGCTCACGAATTAGCCGATGATGGTTACCGCTACAAGACCCAACGTCGTGTTGTCTACCGCCGCAACCGTCGTGATGTGAGCCACTTGCCCACTTACGACTACTTGCCTCCTGCACAAGAAGCTTTTCCCGTTGAAGTTGCTCCTATCCAAGAAGTTTCAAATGCTGTAGTCGAAGAACCTATTGTCGCTCATGAATTGGCCGATGACGGCTACCGCTACAAGACCCAACGTCGCGTCGTCTACCGTCGCAGCCGTCGTGATGTCAGCCATTTACCCAACTACGACTACTTGCCCCCTGTACAAGAGGCTGCCCCCGTTTTGGATGCTCCCGTCCAACAAGAAATCGCTTTTGTTCCCGAACCTGTGCCCGCTCATGAATTGGCCGATGATGGCTACCGCTACAAGACCCAACGTCGTGTTGTCTACCGCCGCAACCGTCGTGATGTCAGCCATTTGCTCTCTAACGAATACTTGCCTCCAGTACAACAACAAGAATTTGTGCCTGCAGGTCCACCCTCCAACGAATACTTTGCACCCCAACCACTCGAACCAGTTCCCGCCCACGAACTGTCCAACGATGGTTACCGTTACAAGACCCAACGCCGTGTAGTCTATCGCCGCCATTAGACTTCCACGCACGCACCGCAGCCAATTCTCTATTTTAGGAGGATTTAAACTCAAAACATTTTAAAAGTATTAACACACACTTCTTATCATATGGCACCAAAATATCTAGAAACAATTCCAACGACCGAAAAAACGAAAGAAGCTGCAATAAAAATACGTTTAAAAATATATTGACAAAAAAATAATTATTTTGTTTTCGTTTTATTAATACCAAAAAGCTTTACAATTTATGTTCGCATAAATTTAAAAGTTTATGCAAAACATTCAAGAATAAGCCAGAGAATAAGCAAGAATTATTTAAAAAGTATTAAAACCTGCTTGCATAAGACTTTTTTCTAAAATCTACTATTTATTTGTCCAATAGGGACAAACAAAACAAGTCTTATCATTAATTGTTCGATTAGTTGTGTTTAAAGACGTATGTATGCAAATGATATGGCAATTAAAATTTTGTATAAAAACGTTTGCTGAATCTAAAGAAAGTATCACTTTCCATTGGATTTTAAGTCTGCAAGGAAACGAGCACTGCAAAATGGTAAATATTTGCGTTACAAATCGTTAAAATTAGTGTAGAAGTTTATTAAAATATTTAGAAATTATTCGTGGTCTTGTGCGCCGCTTTGGTTGCTGTCGTTGCTGGTGACGTGAGTCACCTGCTCTCCAACAATTACTTGCCACCTTCCCAAAATAACAATCATCAACATCATCATCATCATGCTGCTGCTTCAGCTCCTGTTGTAAGCTTCAGTGCTGCTCCTTCGCAGCATGTTGAAGCTGCATCTGCTCCAGTTGTATCTTACACGGCTCACGCACCAGTACCAGCTGTTCACTCTTATCATGTAGAGGCCGCCTCCGCTCCAGCTCCAGCTACTCACTCCTACCATGCTGCTGCTTCAGCTCCAGCTGTCCAGTCTTACCATGTAGAGGCCGCTTCCGCCCCAGCTGCGCAATCCTATTATGTTGCTGCTTCTGCTCCTGCAGCAGTGTCTCAACAGATAGAGGCCGCTTCTGCACCAGTTGTTTCGCACTCAGCTCCAGTTACGCAATCCTACCATGTGGCCGCCTCTGCTCCAGCAGCCTCATACACAGGCAATGTGCCTGTCCAGACTTACACAGACACTTCAGCATCAGCTCCAGCTGCATCTTATGAAACAGCTGCTGCTTCTGAGCCAGCTCACAGCTTCTCTGCTTCTGAAGGTTACCGTTATAAGACCATCAAGCGCCGTGTAATTCGTCGCCATCGTCGTGATGTCAGCCACTTGACCAGCGAATACTTGCCACCTCACCAAGGTGCTGCTTCTGCTCCATCCGTTGATTATTTGCCACCAGCTGCTTCTGCTCCAGCTGCTCAATACCAGTCGGCTCCAACATACTCTGCTCCTACATACTCTGTTGCTGCCTCCGCACCAGCTGTTCAATACCAATCCGCGCCAACTTACTCCGTTGCTGCTTCTGCCCCAGCTGCTTCATACGAAACAGCTTCTTATGATACAGCAGCTTCTGCGCCAGCAGCTCACACCTACTCTCCCGCTGAAGGCTATCGTTACAGAACTGCCAAACGTCGTGTTCTCCGTCGTCGCCGTTACTAAAACAAACGTACCTAAATCATTGATTTTAAGAATCTAAATGGAAAAACTATTGCATGTACAACAATTTATTTAATTTAAATAAATGTTTAAACGAAATGTACTTTAATTAAAGAAACCATTGAAGAGAACTTTTGTTCTACTTTAGTCTTAGTTTAACTTGTTCTCGCTAAAATGTTGGCAGCAATTTTAGACTGCATTTCTCTAGCCAGCACAATCCTACAACTTTTAAGAAAATACAACCCTGATCTAATGGTGTCCATGAAAGTTTTCAAAAGACTTATCATGGTTGGCAAATTTCGACTTTTACTGTAACATTTTTGTAATAGATTAAAGACGCCAACCACAATAATGCATTAAACACATTCGCCACAGCAGGCTACACGAACACACGACTTCGAATGCCGCTAGCAGCAGCATTTCTCGCCTCGTAGCCAGCTACTTAATTATTTTGGAGACGGCAGCAGCACCATCTGCAACTGATATTTAAGTATAAATACATAGTTCAGTATTGCCACCTTCAAATATTTCGAATTCATACAAATTATATTAATCTTTCGAAATGTAATTATATGACGTAAAAGTATATAAATGAATCAATTTATTCCTTACATCAACTTTTGGATATTGTTTCTATTAAATAATATCAAATAATTATACGATATCATTCATTCAATATTTTTTATTGTACTGGCAACACTGAATTTTCTCATTGCAGCCAAAAGAATAGAAATTAGTTTATTTGGACTACAACGACAAAATCAGCATAGACAACAACCTGCCGCATTGCTGCCTTGCTGTCTTCAAAATAATTATTCTCATATAAACATGTTTATTCTATTTTTGACATTTTGTAGTCGGTAGCTTGCTGTGGTGAATGTTTTTAATGCTTAAGGCTCAGTAAATCATTCGATGAGGGTTGAATTTTTTTGAAGCGTCATACGATTAAGTAGAATAGTGGATACCAGCCTTAATCTGGACTGACTTTTTGATGTGTAAAAACAAAGAATCAAAGAAAAATTTAGAAGAAAATGTTCTCGGGTAGGTCTGGCATTAAAGCGCGTGTACCGTAATTCCTGCGAGTGCTTTAAATATGCATAGATCGTCGTTAAAATTACTTAAAGCAAATATGTACCCATTAGGGCATTTACACCTGCACTTGCAATGTAGTAGATTTCAATTAAATTAATCTTTATGAAAATCTATATCTGCAATGTAGCTAATTCACACACCTATAAAAATACATCCCTAAAATATTTAATTGATGCATTAGCCGCTAAGACGAGCCGCTGATTGATGAAACACTTCCCGAAATGAATGTCACTACCACTTAATAAGAATAATTTTTACAGGGCTTATATTAAGGGCCTGTCCCACGATGTCGACAGTGTTCGTTCGACTTGTCACAGACTTGCATTCAAAACAAACAAAAAATTTACTCTCAAAACAAATTTTAATATTTTGTTGTTGTTTCAAATGTAAGTTCCCTGCTAAACGTTCAATATATATTGAACGTGATCCAGTATCGGGATATTTATTTATTCAGTATTGATGAATCGTGGTCTATAACGCAGAAAGACCTAAATTATGTAATCCAGATCACGGATCACGGATCGTGTGATAAATATTGAACGTGTAGCATTTTCATGATATTATATTGCGACACGTTAATAAAAAGTGAAATAAAACAAATAAAATTAAAGGACAAATTAAAATTAAAAAAAAAATCATTACATTTGTGTAATAAAGGGTAATGGCAGAAGATAGTGAAAGCGAGTGGGTTCTGCCGGTGGAATCGGAATTAACGGCCGAAATAAAATTTTTTAAAAGACTTTATGTTCAATTTGGAGGCATCGCCGGAGTTGTGGGACTCGTCGGCTAAAGCTTTTTTTAATAAACGATCCGCACAGTACAAAAATAACGTAAATACTGACGCATTAAATATTGAACGTGTAGTATACGCCCGTGCCGTGATCCATCAATCCATTAAAATGGATCACGATCCAAATATCACAATATATATTGAACGTGTAGCAGTGCCATAAGTAAGCGAAATCTCGAACGTTGTCGAGATATATATTTTGTTTTTAATTCAAATTTTAATTTAAGTAATTTGAGTTCTTAATTTTATTAAGAGTCAGACTTGTGGCTGCGCTTAGTTTGAGCAAACTATTGGTTTAATCTAATTAAATTTTGTTGCTACTATGGAAATAACCAACCTTAATTATTGCTCAATGTAATACATTGATAGTTAAACCTTATTTCTTTTTTATATTCACTTTATGGTATTGAAAATTTAATTATCATTGTGGCTGATATATTAAACATGTCATAAATTTGGCAGCATTTCATAATAATTTTAAAGTCCTTGATATATGCTACCTTTGATTTTTGTTTTTCGCAGTCCATCCATTCAAAATTTTTTCGAGCAATGCATTTTTTATCAAACAGAATTTTGATCTTGATGCAGCATTTAAGTGTAAAAAATTATTATGAATTTAAGAGTTAAGCGATCCTCTTTTTCAAATAGCCTAACACAAATTGTAGACCATTTTTAGGGTTGCGTACACCAAATGTGAAAAAAGGACATATATTTTTTGTAATTTTTTTTTTACTTCACTTGCTGTCTCAGCTATTGTGAATTCTATTCAAAATAGTATATTATTTTGAATGAAATTCACAATAGAGCTAAATTTTTTTCCTGAAATGCTTGTCATAATATGAAATAAAAATTCATTTAAAAGCTGCTGATAATAATGGCCTAAGGTTCAATTGAAATTAATATTAATATAAAAAAATAATTTTGTGGCAGAATGCGTAAGGTAACATAAAGAAACTCTTTTTGTGTAATGAAATATTAAAAAACAAAGCTGAAAAAATTTTATATAAATAATATTTTAACAATTCATTTCTTTTTACACGAATTTAAGCCCGAAACAGTGCTTTCATGTAAATTTAAGCAAATAACTGTTAAAGTTTAGACTAAAATTAGTTCATAAATTTATTTAAAAAAATAATTTTTTTTTTAATTCTGGTGAGTATTTTCTAACACTATGGAGGAGTTACAAGGTTTTGTATGACTAAAATAAGCTTCTACATGGTTTTTTGCTCACTCTCGGAAAATTAAAAATATCAATTTTTTAGAAGCAATGAAAATGTTGTTCCACTAGAATGACTTCCATTTTTTTACTGGGTATGTATGGACTTTATATGGATAATGCATAATACATAATTCAAAGGGAATGCTGCTCTACAATAATTGAAACAATGGTACAATGGTAGAAACAATTCTTATTAATTAATCATTATTAATAATTAATTAGTTGGTTTAATTGATTTAGTTGGTTGTTGCAATTGTAACTGTCAAATTTCATTAGATTTTAGAATTTAGAATTTTTCTTTTCTCTTGCAGAATCACAGCAATGAAATGAAGTTGAATTGGACACAAATAATCCAGAAAAAAATTACTACATCCAAGGTTAGAGAATCAGTTACTGATGCTTGTATATAAATCATATTTTTTTTTGTTCGAGGTTAAACCAATTACAAGTAGTAAGTTTAGATAGTTTGCTTTTTGTACAGCCTCTGTTTAAGCATCCATATAATCAGGAGTGTAGTTTACGAGTTGCGTTACTTTACTGCATTTCTTAAAGTTTTTATTTTTAAATAACAGAATCTCTTTCTTTTCTTTCAATCAGTAAAAATCTGTGCATTCTCATTAAAATCTGCTGAACTTAAAGATTAGTAATGAGCAAATAGAGAAACCGGCTTGCATAAGAATATGTATCTATCTACTATTTGCAATAAACGATGACCAACAATAACAAGCAGAAATCATAAATAACTATTTGTTTCATTTGTTTTTGTTCTAAGGCATATGCAAATTTTTTGCATTCAGCTTATTTCATATAAAAACGTTAGGATAACCGAAAATATTATCATTTTTAGCTGAACTTTAAGTGTATAACTAAAATGGTTAGTTAGTTGTCTAATAATAAGTGAAGTGCAATTTTTAAAGATTTTTTTTTATTTGTTTCAATTTTAGAAAATTATAATTGCTTTGTGTGCCTGCCTTGCTATTGCAGCTGGCGATGTTAGTCATTTGCCTACCAGTGAATACCTGCCACCTTCTTATCAGCATGCTGCCTCAGCTCCCGCTGTGAGCTTTAGTGCTGCTCCCGCCGCTTCTGTGGAATACGCAGTGCCTGAAGCTTACCATGTTGAAGCTGCTTCGGCTCCAGCTGTCTCTTACGAATCAGCTTCTTATGAATCCGCTGCTTCGGAGCCTGCCCACTCTTACTCCTCGGCTGAAGGCTATCGTTACAAGACCGCCAAGCGTCGTGTCTATCGCCGTCAACGTCGTGATGTCAGCCACTTGTCCAGCGACTATTTGCCTCCAGCAGCTGCTTCCAATTCCATAGAGCAATACGAGTCTGCTCCAACCTATACTGCAGCTGCTTCTGAACCAGCTTCTGCTTACGAAACTGTCTCTTATGAAACTGCCCCCTCTGAACCTGCCCACTCTTTCTCAGCTGCTGACGGTTACCGCTACAGGACAGTCAAGCGTCGTGTTATCCGCCGTCAACGTCGTGATGTGAGCCATTTATCCAATGATTATTTGCCACCTCACCAGGGTGCTGCCTCCACTGCATCTGTTGAATATTTGCCTCCAGCTGCCTCCGCTCCAGCTGTTCAATACCAGTCCGCACCAACTTACTCTGTTGCTGCCTCCGCCCCAGCTGTTCAATACCAATCAGCGCCAACTTACACCGTTGCTGCCTCCGCGCCAGCTGTTCAATACCAATCAGCGCCGACTTACTCTGTTGCTGCCTCCGCGCCAGCTGTTCAATACCAATCCGCACCAGCTGTTCATTACCAATCCGCGCCAACTTACTCAGTTGCTGCTTCTGCCCCCGCTGCTTCCTACGAGACGGCCTCTTATGACGTTGCTGCATCCGCACCAGCTCATAGCTATTCCTCCGCGGAAGGCTATCGTTATAAAACTGCCAAGCGACGTGTCATCCGTCGTCACCGTTTCTAAAGCATAAGTTCCTGAACTTATATCGACTTTTAGATTCTGAGAATCAAAATGTAACCCATATTGTATAGTAAAATTTCCAAATCGATTTTAGTTTTTATGCATAAACATAATAATGTGTATTTTGATAAAATAAATTTTAAAAACAAATTTAAAGACGTTGTCGCCTTTCGCTTAAAATGCAGGTAAGAGAAAAGAAAAATGGGAATGATTTCGGATTGGCTTTGGTCACTATTCAAATCTTCTCCCCTCATCATGGTTGACGTACTTCGACTTTGACTTCAATGCTTTTTTGTAAGAGATTAAAGAATAACGCATTATTTATTCTGAAATACTTCACTTCAGTAAATTTTATTTTCTTATGATAAGCGTTAAAAAAAATAAGGATAATTTAATTTTAGTTTTTCAAAATTACTTCAGAGTGAAATTTTCGTGGCGCTTTCAAAGCACCGATAAATGCTTTCGATAATGTAAATTTTAAAAGCTTCCTGTTATTTAACAAAATTTTTTTTGGTGATCTTGTTTGAAAGAATTCTCATTTGGTTTGTCTTAAAATTATTATATAGGTCAGATTCCTCTATCGGTTCATAATGAAGCTCCCTTCCAGACTTGCAATTTTGTTTGCAGCAACTTTTTATTTCATGGTAAGAAATAGTATCATCACTCTCAAACAAAGCAAGAGTTGAGGGTGGCTTCGGCTGAAGTAGTTAGCACGTTGACTACCAAACCGAAGGTCCTGGGTTCGAGCCCGTTCTCCGACAGTCATCAAATGATAACACCAATCAGTTGTCTGCTGTGCATTAGTTTCCCTTAGTATCAGTTGTTGTAGGAAAGCTCAAAAGATGATGACAGCGGCACTGGTCACTGAACTACAGCGTCTAACATCAGAAATTTTGTACCATAATCATTAGCGAAGTAAAATAGCGACTAAATACAGCTTTAAAAATTTAATACGCTTTATTGACACCAGAGGCACTGCAACACTGAATTATTAGAAACGTTAAAAAATAGTCTTGACCAGATTAGTTCTACATTTTGTAAGAAACAGAAAAATATTCACAAAAAAACTCCGAAAATAGCGTTACGTTATCGCTATTTTCGGAGTTTTTATAGCCACTCCCCGCTCTTTTTTGAACGCTTTTTACATAATTTTCTAATTTTCTGTATAAATTTTTTAAACCCTAATAAATCCTTGACCAACACTAAACCGCGCCCTCCCAACATTGCCCTAGAGCGTTCGTAATCTCTAAGCCGCCCCATGGTACTAAAATATAACATAAATTTCTTGTTGACTTTCCTGTGGAAATGCCCATATATTTAATATATTATAAGAGTAATTAACTTATTTTCTTGACCACTTTTCTTTTAAATTTAATAAATATTTTTTAAGCTTCAAATCTTATTTAATATAAAAAATTTATTTATAATTTATATTATAAAAAAATAGTTAAAGCTTAAAAAACATTTGCAAAATTTGTTTTATTAAAAAGAAGTAACGCAGACTCTTGCACTGAATGCCTTGTACTAATACTAGGTATTACGTTCTTTTAGAAAAGGCATAGTGATAGAGAAGACAGATGGTGAAGAAAGAGAAAGCTTCATTATTTTACAATTATGCTTCTTGCACGTTTTTAATAATGCAGCGCCTCTAGTGTTAAATGAGACGTATTAAATATTTTAGACGCTATGTTTAGTATTTATTTGATTGGTTATTGTACTTCGCCGATGGCTCTGCTACACAATACCGACGAAGGAGAGCGCTCTGATTTTATATTGGGATTAGCATCTGCTGAATGAAGTCGGTATAGTTCAGTGACCAGGCTTCGTCAGCCTTCATCACTCGAATTTACCTACAACAACTGATACAAAGCAAACACTAATGCACATCAGAAATATGCGTGATGTTGGTTATTTAATGACTGTCGGATCTTTTCCCATCGTAACCAACGTGCTAACTACTTCAGCCAACGCCACCCTTACTTGTTAAATTAAAAAATAATTAATTTAATGACATTCCTTAGAAATTTTAATAGTCCAACTGGCTCATAAAATACTTTAAATAAAGTGACTTAGGCCTCTTTTAAAATAAACGACTAATATGCATTAATGTATATAAGTATGTACTTTTCCAAAAAGCTGTCAGTCACACTTAGATATGTATTATTATTAATGTCATTTGTTGCCAAATGTCTTTATATTTAGAAGAAGAAAAAATATATATTTCTATTGTTGTTTTTTTTTGAATTTTTAGCGAATTGAAACATGTTTTTATAGATTATTATTATTTATTTCTAATGTGCATCGGCAAACGGCTGCGGCCGGTTTGCTTTAAACTAAAAATTAATTAGCAAATTAATATTGACGATATATTTTTCAGGTCTGGTTTAAATAGGAATGAACAACTTTGCACTTCAGCTACAGTAACAGCTAATCACACTTATTAGAAATATAATTAGAAACAATAATTAATATAAAAATTGACAAAAAAAAACAAACAAACAAAAAATTATTTTTTAATCATAAGCAGAGTTAAAATAAAGATGCTGCTCTTAAATTCAGGTTGTGCTTCACATTTTTAAAGCACAAATTTTTTACTACTATACGAGTATGTATATGAATTTTACCAAAATAAAATAAACATGTTGCATGTTTTTGGGGATAATCAAAAACAAAGTCTATTGAATTAATATTTCAAGGTTTGGAATCGAAAGTTTCATGTATAACTTAAATTTTTGAGAATTTTTGTTCAGCATCCTCAAACTATGATAAATGCTTAAATAAACACAAACTAAAGAGAGTAAGTCGAATCCACTTTAGAGCAACAGGCTTTACTGAAAACAATCGGATTACTAAAAGCGATACAAATCCCCGCACTGATTTTAAACGCAGCTAGTCTTATTCACTTCGCTTTAGCGAAACATCGCTTTACTGAAAATATCGTATTACTGAAAACAAAAAGCAAGCCTACAACTACGTTTTGCATGAAACTTGCTTCGCTTTAGTGAAAAAATAAACAATGACATATTTATTTATTAGAAATCCATTGCATAGCTTAAGGCTAAAAAAATTGTGCGTTTTGTCCGTTAAAAAAGTAAATGGCAAAATGTATTTATCCTTTTCGCTCTTACGTACTTTATTGTATTTTTCTATTATGTATATTGTACTGATTTTAAGCAGTACGCTTAACTGTAACAAATTTCAGTAATCCAAATCCGTTCTGGAGAAGTAAGCGGATAAGTGAAAAAAAAATTGGGTTTTGGTTATTTCCAGCAAGGCGAAGTTGACTTTATATGGTGTCCAACAATTTAAAAAATTTTGAATATTCTATAATCGGCATGCAATTTAAGAAAATATTGAATTTTTCCCATATACAAGTCAGCAGACACCTTGCACCATTCGATATCGAGCGAAATTTCAATGTATAATACATATATGTATGTATGTTTCAATAGAGTTAAAATACAAATATTTTTAAATTTCGTTGAATATCGAATAAGGCAAATTTTTCCAATTTCTTGCAGAGGTTTTGAAGCAATTTTTATCAAAATTAGTTTGTCAAAATAATAAAATATAAAACATAAATTTTAGCAAATTTACAAGTTCTTCAAAAAAAAAATTATTATTTTTGAGTATATAAATGTTTTTGTTTTTTAATTGTTAAAATGTATATATAAGTAGAACCGAAAACACCTAGAAAAAGAGTTTTTTTTCTTTCGCTTTCCTTTAAGAACGTGTATATTTATTTATTTTCGAGAAACACTCTCTTTGTAGTTTGTAGATTGTGCCATTTTTGTAACTAAAAATGTATTCGCTTCTTAAAGGGTTATTAGAAATTAATGCCTTAAGGTATGCAAAGCTGTACAAAGCTTAAATCGAATAAGTTGGCTTACAAGTTTTTATTTTATTAACTTTTGGTGGTCAACTTTATTAGTTAGCAAAGCTTTTGGTTTATCTTTAACGTTCAAAATATTTTTGAAATGTTCCCGTTTCCGGTTTAAGCATTAATTTTTTTTCGCCTTTTAGGTACATGTAAATGTGATTTGTAATTATGTACAGCCTTGTTTATAAAAATTATCAAGGCTTTTTAAAGGCTTACCTCCTTATTCTCAAAAAAATAAGCCGTATGTCGTCCTACTTCAAACACACTTTGTTTTATTTAAGTTAAAAGATAGAAAACGCTTAATGGAAGATCCTCTACAACCAGAATATTAATTAATTTAATTTTATTAATTTAAAGTCTTAATACGTTTTATAAATAAGGCTGTACGTATGTATGTTTATTAGTAAGTGTATTTTTCAGTTTATAGAATTTTTATTATAAATTACTCACTTGTTAAATGCACAAAAATATTGCTATACCCACGTTATTTTTTTTTACTTAACGCCCGAACCGAAAACCGTTTTAATTGATATATTTCGAATAATGATTGGCAACTCTAACACGCACTACCTATTAAATTTTCACTCAGAAAAACCACTTGATGCTTTAGTAGGCATCCCCCAAAAAAATCGCACATTGTAATTGCTTTTTTACTACTTCACAATTTTGCACACAAATTGCGCGTAAAATTGTAACGCAAGAAGTGATGACATTGTGTGCGGGGTGATGATGATAAACGAAAACAATATTAAATTTTTTTCTTCTTTACTACTCAGAATTGAACTCTTATTTACTTTTGCATTCTTGCTTTTCTCTTCTTAGCCACCCAAAAACAAAACACACTGATAAATTATCATAACACTTTATAATACACACACACACGCACCCCAACACAAAAACTACATACATATGCATCATGAAGTTGTGCACGCACAAACAAGTGTTTTAAGCAAAAACAATTGCAGCACAAGAGCCGCTATTCACAACAACAAAACTAGAACTTTCGCACTTTATTTGAGTGGTTTACCTTATTAACGAAAAAAACGTATTTTAACTTCTTTTTATAACACTTTTGACTTATTTTTCAATAAATTATACTATTTGAACTTATATTTAATACATCTGTAATATATTGAACGATTTAATTCATTTTAATAAACAATTTTACGAGACGGTATTAAACGTGACTGAATTTCGCGGCGACGCTGTGAGAACTAACATTTTCCTCAGCTGAAGCAGAGTTGCCAGTTACTATTTAAATAACTTAAAGGACAGGGTTCATTATACGAGTAATGCCTTGAACAATTTAAGGGACAACATTATTATGAGACTTACTTGGGGGCCACACGTTTAATTTTTGACTATCAATTCCATTCAATTTGTGATACACTCACAGTTTTTTCACTAACACAATCAAACTTATTGAATTGAAAACTCGATTGCTTTCAAATTCACTTATCCATTTAAATGGCAATTTAGTTTTCAATTTGAGCAGCTGGTCACAGCACACATTGATTGAAGCTACAAATTTGAGTTGTTTCTTCGTCGGTGGCATTTAAAAAATTAAACTGATTATCAATTTGTGTCACAGCTATTAATTTCAAGGAATTTTGACACATAATATGTGTAATGGAATTGAAAGCCATTTATTGAACGTGTGGCTGCAGCGTTATAGAATATAATTTTAATAGAAAAACTAAAGAAAACGTGTGCAAATATTTAATTAGTTATTCAATTGGAATATAATATTAAAATACATATATACGTATGTGTACATATGCCAAAAGCCCTTGAACCTTGCAGCGATTTAAGATCGAACCTACTACAAAATGGGAGTTTCTTACAATATCTGAGTAAAATTATATCATTATCTAGAAAAATATTGGTTGCACCATTTAAATATTTATAAGTGTATGCATGCATAAAAAATTAATCAATGTCTAAACATATTCTTGCCTAGTAAAAATACATATGTACATACATAAGTATGTATGTATACATGTATGTAATTTAATTAATTTGATTTCACAGTTTCTTATATTATTTTATGTATTTAAGTTTCATAAAACGAAAGAACATATAACTAGATTAATAGCCCATTCAGGCTGATGCAAGATTAAGTTTAATCGAGATTTCAGTCGAAATCAAGTTCAAATTAAGTAATTTTCCATACAATTTGACATTTTCCAAATTAAGTTATTTTACTGAATTGTGATGAAATTAACAAGAAGTCGCAATATACAGCGCTATTCTTGTGCTAAAACTTCTTTTTTCAAGCATGAAGAAGGAAATAATAAATTTTCAAATACTATATGAAATTAAAAGAAGATTTATGACGATTTTTAAAAGAAATATTCGTATGAGTGTAACAAAGGATTTATTCAACTGAAAAAAGTTCTTCAATGTCGGCCACAGTAAGTAAGATATTTGCGAAATCAACTTTTAATTTCCTTCGTAATTTGAGCTTGAAATTTTTTAATTTCGTGTTAGCCTTTATATATCCAAAAATGGGACAAACATTTTTTCTTGAACTATTTTGAGACCATAAAGTTTCTTGTGCAACTTTTATGTAATTTTGCCCCAAAATTATACACAATTAAATTATATACATAAATATCTTCATTTCATTTGAAAGAATTTTACTACGTACATTTACTAATAAACATTTCTTTAATATTTTTATATTTTTGTTTGGCTATACTTGTGTTGGATATGATCTTTTTCTTTTATATTCGAACTGTTCAGTAGAAAAATTTTCCAACAAAAACTTACATGAAGAATAAGTTTTCGTCTGGAACATCGTGTAAATAATATTTGTTGTTTATAAAGGTAAAGGACAATATAAAGGGGACCATTTTGAACCAACCAAAAATATGTTTATAATGAAATATGTTGAAATTGCAATATACCCCATACAGTAATATTTAATGATTTACACTAAACATTTTTTTACAAAATTAGTTGCCTGAAAATTTTTTCATTTGTTAACAGGAGGCCGGAAAACAAATCAGATAAAAGAAGTTGCTGCAAATGCTTCAGAGATTCATGTCACGTTATTTTTTATATATTTCTCTCTTATATAGAGCTGCAATTACGAAAAAGAAAAAGTTTACTTTTAAACATATCGCTATCTTTATTAGCACTGGCCGATATATGTACATAGCAGCAATATTTTCATCAGTGCGCATTCTTTGCATAGTGAATTTGTATTTATTCACAATTGCTTGAAAAGGTCGATCGATTATAATGACCACAAAATTTACATAATTTACGAACCATATTTCTCGCACAGCACGAATTTTGATAATAAAATTCTATGATTTGAAAGTGTTTTTCGTTTGTTAGTGTATTTATGGTGAAATGGCAAACCTAAGAAATGTTTTGGAATTGCCACAAGTTACGCATCTTTATGTTGCACTAAAAAAATGCCCACTGAAAAAACAAATAGTAAAAAAATCATTCAATATACCTATACCGTTATATAAAATACTTATTATCAAACACAAAATTTGTTTTGTGTAACTTATAATATTTTGAATCATTTTGAAGGTTCGTCTGTGTAAAATTGAATTTCCATTCCGGCAACACTGATGGATTCTTAAATGGGACATAAACGTGCGTGGCCTACTTTTAATGAGTGTTTTTTGTACTTTTATTTTCTGCTGTCTTGCCTTTGCAACTCAGCAGAGCTACAGGCAAACAGAGTTACCGTTGAACAACTTCGAAAGCGGTAGTAAAAAGGGAATTGGAAAATAAACGCCACAAAAGGGGTTTTAAAGCTTCATTTAATTATTGGTATAAAAAAAAGTTACTAATGCAGTAATTATATAAGAAATATAACAAAAATAACAATTTAAGGAAACTAACGAAAAAATTTAACAAAAAGACAATATAAAAAATAAACTTCATATCAAATTAAAAAAAATTTTAAAAAAGGATTTCATTAAATTTTCTTATACAATCGTTGAAAAAGTATTTATTTTAAATTTCAAAGTACGTACACTTGGGTATACAGGTAACCCTCCTTAAACCGGAATCTTAATTCCAAGAAAGTCATAAATGTATGTACATATATGTATGTATAAGAAAGTGAAGCAGCTGTTATTAAATAAATCATTTTGGTAATGTTAGACTAAGGCCCGTAATGGTACATTAAGACATTAATATTTAAAGAAACAAGCAAAATTCACATGAATTGAATATTTAGAAGTCGGCACATTCGCATCCATCACCTCATCCCGTACTAAAAGGTGGAAAGCGTTAAAATTGGTAATTTAATTACTAAAGCTTAGCATCACAATGGTAACACTGCACGCAAACTTAAATGTACATATGGATGTGTGTATGTACTTAAAAATATACATAAGTACTTTGCCACGAAATAATAACAAATTTCTTGCACTGATTAGTTAGTGATGGGAGTTTAGACATTCATGGTACTAAGCAAAATGAGTACTTTCCCTTTAATGTCTTGATTTCATAGTTTCACATCAAAGTCCTGCACAAGACCATTTATAAGACCTTTCAAGACATGAGAGATTTTTCAAATGCTTTACTACAGCGAAATATTCTAAAACAAGCGCTAAACAACACTGTTGGCAAGACATTTCTTTCAGTTGTGTGTTGTTTAGAGTTTGTTTTAGAATATTTCGCTGTTATAAAGAATTTGAAAAATCTCTCATGTCTAGAAAGGTCATATAAATGGTCTTGTATAGGACATTATTACGAGTGTGTGTAGTATGCAATAGCATGCAATCGAGGTCTACAACAAATTTTCTTGTCTAAAATCCGAGTTTGAAAAGAAAAATTGCTTTTAATCAGGGTGAATATTGTTTTTCAACAAATATAAATTTAATTCACATGGGTACATATGTACATAAATATCTATCGTCACCTAAAATCCAAAGGGTCGTAAGTAATCTATTTAAGAAACCTTATAAACTAAGAACTATTTTTTTGTTAGGTATCATATTGAATAATGAATAAAATCGGTATTTTTGAATGTAGATGAGTAAAATTTTAAGGGAAGACATATTTTTTTTAATCACATCATAATCAATCAAAGAATATATTTTGAATTATTTAGTTGTTACGGCCTTTTGGATTTTAAGTGATGTTATGTAGGTATTTTTTTTCATCTGAAAATTATGCCATTAAGTGAAGTTATATCCAAACAATTTCATATGGTTTATATGACGACACCGATAGTTAATTGTTGGTTACTCTTACGAAAACGTATACGTTATGGATCAGTTGTTCCATTTTGCTTTACCAGTTTATATAAATACATACATACATATAAATATGTAGATACTTTTACGTAAACGTAACGTTCTTAAAGATGTATGGGCTGATACGAAACATAAACTTTTTTCGGGATAGTTTGGATGCTTTTGGAACTCATATGGATTGGTACTCTTCCAAACACGATAATTTTGTTTGTTGACGCACTCATTCTTCCAAAAACGGTCCTCATCCTAAAATAAATAAGGTGCGTGTAATGTTGCCCAAACATAACACATATTTCTATAAAATAGTTTTAATAATTTGTACGTGTTGGTGACAGCCAATTTCACAGATGTAGCTTTAATTATGATACTGCTGTTAACTGTCATAGTTCGTACGTCCCATTTACATACAGATGCATGTATGGAAGTATAATGTATTCAATTTTATATCGTTGTGTATTATAGGCTTTTTTAAACAAGAGTACTAACATCATATTTTTAGCACGTTTACGTCATTGAATTAAGTACCAAGCGTTCAAGTCTAACACAACTTTTACATGTCCGCAACACTTACGTAAGAGTAACGAGGCCATTTTTAGAGAGAGAATGTAAAAAAAGTATAGGCCACACAAACAAAATTTCTATTGGTGGAACAAGTATGTGAAAAAATTTACTATTGTGACATAGGGCCAATTTCACCAACTTTATTTAAACATCAATTCATATTTAAATGTCGATTCATTCATTAATTTTTGTATGGAAAAATTACTTTTAAATATGAATTAATATTTCTAAATGTTGGTGAAATTGGCCCATAGTCACACGGAAAGAGCAAAAGGCCAACATTGGCGAAATTGTACCAAATTAACCATCACTGTTTTGGTTCATTGCGAAAGAGTGAAATTTATATTCAATTCTAGCAGAGTTGCCCTTTCTTTTCGAATTCGGGTGATGGTGTAAGAGGAGATTCATAAAGATTTTTAGTGTTAGAGAACAAATTTCTGCTGAATAAAAAATAAACTAATATTCATATCATGCATATAAAATTACTTAAGTAATCATCTGCATATTGATATTGTGCTTTTAAAAATTCTACTTACTTCTCTGTTTCTAAAATCCCTTGAAATGATTAATTCCTTGATTTAGATTTTTTTTAGTTTTCTGCTAAGCATTATCCATATGCATTTAGCTTCTGCTTAGGTAAAATTAAAATAATTCCTTTATCTTACATATAATAAATTTTTTAAATCGTTTTATTTGTTTTCTTCCTTAAAACTAAGCTTAAATTATAGAAACTCTTGCTAAATATTATCTTTTTTACAAATATATAAAATCGAGTATGCAGTTACGCAAATATTGCATTTTTTTAATAAATAGTTTTCATGTTTTTAATAATTTAAGTACAATTAATGACTATGTTTCATTTAGATTGGTACATTTTTTCTTTGTATAAAAAGACTCGCAAACTTAACAACACTATGAGAATTAAACTAACGAAGAAATTGAGTTGAAGAGTTCGAATGAAAAATCACATTAGTATTCAAACTGCAGTGAAGGCCTAGGATACGAGTAGCCACTTGGTGGTGGTGTAGGGTAGGACAGTTGAACTGTAGGTATGGGATATGAGTAACCACTCTTGGGTGGGGGTTGAGATGGTAGTTCAAATTTGACTGCAGGTGTGGGATAGGAGTAGCCTGTTTTTTGAGGGGGTTGGGTGGGTAATTCAAATTTCTGAGCTGGTGTGGGATATGAGTAACCAGTCTTGGGTGGGGATTGAGTTGGTAGTTCAAATTTGACTGCAGGTGTGGGATAAGAGTAGCCAGTTCTTTGAGGAGGTTGCGTGGGTAATTCAAATTTCTGGGCTGGTGTGGGATATGAGTAACCAGTCTTTGTTGGGGCTTTAGTTGGTAACTCAAATTTGGCTGCTGGTGTGGGATAGGAGTAGCCTGTTTTTTGAGGAGGTTGGGTGGACAGTTCAAATTTCTGGGCTGGTGTAGGATATGAATAGCCAATACTTTGGGGTGGCTTTGTAGTAATTTCAAACCTAGTTGCGGGAGTGGGATATGAATAACCCGTTTTTGTGCTGGATTTAGTGGGTAGCTCGAATTTTTGTGCTGGAGTAGGATAAGAGTAACCAGTTTTCTGTGTTGGTATTTCAACTTTTATGGCTGGTGTTGGGTATGAATAACCAGTTTTTTGGGCAGATTTTGTGGGTAATTCAAAACTTTTTGTGGGCTTTGGATAAGAGTAACCAGTCTTTTGTGTTGATTTTGTAGGTTCTTCATATTTGATAGCTGGAGTTGGATGTGTGGGCTTAGTGGGCAACTTGAAACTTTGGGCAGGTGTAGGATATGAGTAACCGGGCTTTTGAGTAGGCAATTCGAATTTTACTGCTGGAGTAGGGTAGTAATATGGAGTTTTCTGTGAATTTGTTGTGGGCCGTTTAGTTGTGGTTGTTGTTGGCTCGAATTTATTAGCTGGCGAGGGATAAGAGTAGCCTGGTTTCTGCGTAGGTGTGGGATAAGAGTAACCGGGTTTTTGTGGTGGTTTCGTAGGTACTTCAAACTTAGCGGCTGGTGTTGGATATGAGTATCCCGTAGACTTTGTGGGAAACTCAAATTTTTGCTGGGGCTTGGGATAGGAATAGCCTGGTTTTTCAGTAGCTGGCCTTGGTTTTTTAGTAGTTGTTGTAGTGTACTCTAATTTCACTTGAGGTGTGGGATAGTAGTATCCAGGCTTTTGTGTCGGTAGTTCAAATTTAATAGGTGGCTTGGAATATGTATAACCAGGCTTTTGTGGAGGAGTTGTTGGCTTTACTGTGGTGGTATATTCAAAGTTATTTTCAGGTCTGGGATAATCATAGCCAGATCTATCAGGTGGTGGATAGTTGTAGCCAGACTTTGTTGTTTGTGGAGCTGCTGGCGGTCTCGTTGGCAATTCAAATTTTATTTCAGGTTGTGGATACGAGTAGCCTGGTTTTGTAGGTGTTGGCCTAGGATATTCAAAAGGCTGTTCAGGCTCAGGATAAGAATAACCTTTGCTGGGCATTGGTTCATAAGGCTGCTCTGGCTTAGGATACGAGTAGCCTTGGTTAGGCAAGTTGAATGATTTTTGTGGCACAGGATATTTATAGCCAGGCTTCTGAGGATATTCTAATTGGTTTTGCGGTGGATTGTAAACATAGCCAAGAGTATTCTGCTGCTGAGATTCGGCTGGATAGAGATAATTTGACACTGGTTCATAATAGAACTGGGCTAATGTCCGACTACTGAGCCCCAAAAACAAGCAAACTGTGTAAAAATATTTCTAAAATGAAAAAAAGAAATAAAATAAATTAGTTTCTCGGGTAAATATATACATATATGTATTGAGTTTGTGTTTTATGTTTCCATAGTTAATCTGAGCAATTATATATCGCTCCTATATTTCAAAAAATATGTTTAAAAAAATTTATTTTTGGAGCTGAAAAAAACCTCATGTCATATGTAATCTTGTGTGAAATGAGATATCTTAAATGTAATTGAACTATAGTGAATTTGAATCAGAAATAATTTATTTATCGGGCTTAAGCTCAGTAATGTAAATTTTTATTGAACAAAATATTTTTATTAATTAATAATTAATAAAACAAGACCTTATTAGCTGGGAGAAAAAACCATAGTTTTCTGCGCACTTCATTAGCACCCATGTCTATCTATTGGGGTAGAGATTGTTTTTTATGTTAATAATAATCTCTACCCCAGTACACGGAATAATATGAGTAGTTCCTCCAACCAATAAAGTCTAGTTTAAGTTTAGAAACTCACATTAATTAATAAAAATACTTCGTTCAATAAGAATTGAAATTACTGAATTTAAGCCCGATAAAGAAATTATTTCTGAGTCTTGTGAAAAAATTTTATATAAAAGGGGTTTTCAAGTAACTCCGGAAATTTAATATTAGAAGACATGATTCCAATCATTCTGGAAAGCAATATCTTGGACATCAACGATTTGCAAATTTGCGGGTGTATATTCTCGATAACCTCACGAGCTGTATTTCTGAGGACTTGAATCGATTGCGGGTCGTTGGCATAGACCACAAAAAATTACTTTCAATTTCTAATATCTAAAACCTCATATAACTTGTTAATTAAGTTGTTTGCACAGAATAGGATTTTGATTTAAGGCTTATGGTCAAATTGGTTCACCTCGGCGAGGTATCACTCGGTCAGGCAAATTTTCACATAATAAAATCATGAAAATAATATTGTTTTGCAAGCAGAGGCGTAGCGGCTTATATGGGTTTTAATTATAAATGGAATTCACTTCTCTTTACAATTAAATAAACATAGAATGATTTCGCTTAAAAATAGACGTTCTTTACTGAACAAAATAAACATCTTTCTTGAAGACCCTATATAAGCAGCATTATAAATTGGTACAACTGAATTTTTTTGTAGTATTCAAATTGGAAAAGTACAATAGTACACCAATGACTAATTCAGTACATTTAAGGAATCTCCCCAGTTTCATATTGAATTTATTTTCAAACAATTATAAATAGCATTGTGAAAACAAAACGCAACGAAAATCTCAAAAACTTTGAACTTGTCCATGTCCAAATTATTTGTCTCCAAAATTTGGATGCTAGAGCATATGCTATTAAATTGTGTATCTTAAATTTCAACTTTAACATGTAAATCCATATGCCTTATCATTCGAACTCATAAGCAAATTTGTGTAAAACATTTTGGAACCGGAACATAGACGATTATTTTCATAAAAATACATAAATATTAATATAAATTATTCGACCTTTTTAATTATATTTTATTTATATTTATATTTTTATTTTATCTGAAAGGTCAATATTTTATAGCAAAAATTACCGTAGCAATTGTCTTTATTTATTAAAAATTTGATATTTCGCTACAACTTTCTGTAGCTTCTTCAGGAAATTAAAAGTTTTAAGTACAAGTAATGAAAATACAATTTTGTATTTAAGCTAAAAGGTCAATATTTTATAAAAACAATAGCGACAGTGTTTATTAATTAAAAATTAAATTTAATTAAAAATCTTCGCTTTAATACCTTTCGGGGATAATTAACCTAAAAATCATGACATTTTTGATGAGGTAATAAGCCGAGCTTTAGTGTATTTTTAAATTCTCAATGCCATCCCTGGTATATATTAATTAAGTTCTAAGCTTCTCTAGTTATAATTTTATTATTTAACTTTTTGTGTAGTTGGATGCCTGCCAGTCAACAACAAGACTGTTATTTCAATACTCTTATGCTATATGGCAACTCTATTATTTCTAATTTTACGAAAAATATTAGTTTTCACGTCTTCGCCGCTAAATTCAGTCGATACAAATTACCGTGCATTTTATTATTTTGTATATCAAATTTTAAATGATTAATTGACGCTAAACACATTAAATATTATTTAGTATAATAGCATTTGATAAAAGAAATCTTTTAAAGTTATTATAAAAAAATGTTAAGTGTTTGGTATTGTGAAACAAATTCAGTGTTATAAATAAAAAAAGCCTCATAATTAAAAGTAAATGAAAAAAGCTTGTTTGTTGTTGTTGTTCTTGTGTGTCTTTTTGCATGATCTTGCACTCCAGACAAGAATGTGTGTGTGTACGCACAATTGTACACATGCACATACTTATGTGTGTATGTATGTGTATCTTCATATAAAATAGAAATATCAAAAGTAGAGGCCAAAAGCAGAGCAAATATGAGTGAAGTTCGTTGTTTTGTTTACATAAACAAAACAACAAGTGTTTATTTATTGTTTGAGTGAAAATCAACGTGTTCTTAATAGGGTTACCAATATTAGAAATATTGTAAATAAAACGGTTATCGGTTCGGTCACTTAAAATAAAGTAAAAATTGTATATTAAAATAATTTCAAGTGAATGTAAGAGGTGAGTTATTTAAAAATTGTAAATTAGGATTTTTTTCGGTTTATTTATTAAAAAATCAGAATTTAAGACATTGCTAGGATTCTATTTGGGCGATTTTGCTGCCGATTTGCAAAAACATATAATGCTTAACGTGATCAGACCAAAAGCGGAATTTGAAAAGTAAATATCTTTTAGAAAGCGTGATGTGTAATATGCATATTTTCGTAGGCACTCAAGCCGCGTTCAGACTATTATACTTTGTATTTATACTTGTCAAAAATTAAAATAATACTTGCAAGTGTGATAGTCTGAACGCAAAATGTCATCAAAGTGGCAAATAATACGATAAAAATGTTGACATCCCATGAGGCATTTTCGTTTTTAGAAAATTTTCTAAACGATAATACTATTCATTAGATCACGGTTGCATTTTCACACAAACTAAATTTCCAAGTGGGCTGTTTCGACGCTGATAGCGTGTCATCATTGATGTAATGTCTTGTCATATGTATGCATATCGCCTCAAAATTTTGAATAAGTGAATCGTATTTATGGAAGTATATTTCGTTAACGTAATGTTTTAATGTTTTTGTAACATCGTTTCTTAAATTTTTTCTGTTATTAACATAGAATATTTTTAACTGCTGAATTTTTGCAAGTGCTGGCACGTCCCCGCCGACATGAAACCGCTTTGCCGCTGCTAATCAATGAATAGCACCGACATTTTCATTGAACAGCTGTTTTGTTTTCTGCTTGTATTACACATTTTATTTGCAGTGTGATGGTCTGAACACAATATCTAGAAGCAAATTACGGCACTCGTTATCGAACGAAATTACGAAATATTTCCATATAAACTCTATTGAAATATTTCGTAATTTCGTTCGATAACGAGTGCCGTAATTTGCCCCCAGATCTTACGTTAAATTTTTTGACAGTCGCAACGAATGTATTAGATTTCTGTATCGTAAAATTTAATAAAAGTATTAATACTTGTATAATAGTCTGAACGTGGCTTCAGGAAACACAGGTTTTTACACAAAAGAAACGCCTTTTGAATAGAAAAATATTTATCTACATACCTACTCGTACCTTATACATTCGTTGATAATCACATCAATTATGAACGGCTGCACCGATTTCGTTATCTTGTTCTAATGTTTGTCATAACCCAACTTAGGTTTGTTTCGGAAAGAAAAAATTACCACGCCCATATTTTTTTATTTATCTAAAATCGGAGAACGGCTGGACCGATTTGTTTAATATTCGTAGTAATATAAAGAAATATGTAGTATTAAGAAGTGGACAAGTCATGTGGACAGGTCATGTCAGCTCCCATATATAGTTAGAAAATATATACATATATAAAAAAATTTCTTGTGAACTAATATGGTAAAAAAACCCATGAGATTTTGTTGAAAATTTTGTTGAAAATATCTGTTGGACACAACTCTACAAAAAATTAAAAGATATAGACAAAGAACCACTTCAGAATCACTTCAGACTTGTGTATAGACTTGGATCGAAAGGTTTGTGTCAAAAACGACTGACCGAATGTGTTCGACCCAAGTCTACTTGTATCAAACTCTTTCATTTTAATTCCATGGGTTTCATCACTGGTTTGTGACAAAAACGTGCTACTGAATAATAGAGCTGGGCCCAACTCGTTCATTTTTTCATTTGATGTAATTTAAATGGTTTTGATCATAGATTTGTGGCGAAAATTAACGAGTTGGACCCAGCTCTACTGAATGAGTTCGATACAAGTGAACGGGTTCATTTTCGGTACAAACCTATGAACAAACAAATATAATTTAAATGGATTTGATCGTCGGCTTGTGGCAAAAATTAACTATTCAACTCGTTAATTTTAGAAAAAAATTCATGATCAAATTAAATTAAATTACATATTTAAACGGGTTTGATCATGAACTAGTAAACGAGTTCGACCCAAGAATATACCCAACTCTACCATTGGGCCGAACTCATTCAATCGGTCATGACGCAAACTAGACGTGAATCAAACTCATTCAGTAACTCGTTTTTGACCCATTTAAATTACACGGGTTTGCTCATTGTGTTAAAAAGGAGCTACTTAGCGAGTGTGATCTAAGTTCTACCACAAACCTGTTATCAAACCCCCAGCTAAACTGAATGAGTTCGACCCAAGTCTAATAAGAACTAATGTTCTGTTGTCGTATTAGTAAAAGAAAAATTATATTTTCTCTTTTGTTGCTGTTGGCTACAGCCTAAAAAGCAGAATGACTTTATCATCTTGAATTTTGTCTTAGTTGCTGGGTCTAATTTAAAGTTCTTGGTTTTTGCTATGAAAACGTTTTTCATTTTACTTTTCAATAGACATTTGATATTTGTAAGCAATCTTCGATTGACTTCAAAAATAAAACATTGAACTTTTCATTGGCATGATATGATGATGATCATGATGGCACAAATTTTAAGACTGAATGAACATTGATTGTTGTTTTGGTTTTTCGCTGTTAGTTCGCAGAAAGCCCAGATCTCTAAGCGTGTTACCGGAAGTTCATGTTAAACTTGAGTTGAGTGTAGCTGTGTGTTTGGTAGTTAGAGCTTATGATGATGTTTAATTTTTTTTTGCCATTTAAGCACTAAAGCTGTGAAGATTTACCGCAAAGTAGTGCGTGTAGATTTTAATATTTCACGCTGTAAGTAAAGTTTTTTTTTTGCTTTAGCAATATTACAAATAATAAATATTCGTAAATATTTAGCTATAGAGTAGTGAATAAAAATTAAAAACTACCCACTAAGAAAAATAACTTGAGAAGCAAAAAAAAACTATTGTTCAAGAAGCTCGCGTTAAGGTTGGTCATTTTCATACATAAAATATGTTCTAGTTGTACCATTGAATATTATATATTTTTAAAAATTTTGTGTGGTCTGTGAATATTCTATTTCTTAGGTAAATTTGACAATAACAGAAATTAAATTATTTTCAGTGATAAGTAAATATTTATCATTCATTTCAATTTAATTTTCCAACTACATATTTTAATAAAAATTGATTATAACGAAAAATTTATTAATTAATTTTCATCAAATTAAAACTCCTATACCTGACTTACTTAATTTCAGGCTATCAAATGAAATGAGTGTCAATTTTAATTTGTAACATTTTTCTGTTCACAAACACATGAGTAAATATCGTTTTCTGTTTCTAGAAAAATAAAGACTGGTACTCACTATCTTTCGTAATCATTCGACTTTTGAAAAAATACAACCCTGAGGGTCTGCCCTGTACATATTTCGAAACGAAAGAAAATGCTTTTGCATTTTTATGCTATAAATATTACAATTCGGAAGCAGTTGCTCCCTGATTATTGAATTTTGAGATTTTTTTTTTCATAAACACCATTAAATTAGGGTTACATTTTCTCAAAAGTCGAACGATTATTTAGAATAGTGAGTGCCAGCCTTAAACCATACGAGTGAGCTTGAAAATTTTATAAATTGTATTACAATAAAGAAACAATTTTTATTTGTTCTATGTTTTTTTAGTTTTACCAGCTTTCAACTGTAAGTCCTAATTTACACTATGCAAGTCTTATTGCTGAGCTGATTAGTTTGTTAGGAGAGAGAGAGACGAGCGAAAAGAAACGTTTCTGTACCCCTCGTTTCTATATTCCTCAAACTTATAAGCTTAGCAAAAAGTCTTGCATATTGTAAATTAGAACTAAGCACAATCAGTTTAGTTTTTCCAGGTCTATTTTTATTTTCCATTATAAATGTAGTCGTATGTGTCTTGTCATGCATTTTCTTAACATATTTATTTAAACTTATTCATACTGGTATTTACACATGTGAGAACATACATATTTGATTTAATTTTAGTACATTTATATCAAGGTTTTTTTTTAACATTTACATAAAACAATTACCAGCATAAAATGCAAAAACAAATTGAAACAAATTCGTTAATTTTCTTCAAAAAAAAACATTAAATAAGTTTAAAAAATTTTTTTGTGCTGGTTTCACTTGTCAAGAGTAAATGTTTGTATTACTTTTTGTAGTTTCATACAATTGTGTTAAAGATTTAATTTGAACATATATATATATATATATATATGGCATTATGGAATTAATGCTTAAGTAGACTTATGCAAAGGAATTAAAAGTCTATTAAGCAGCCCACCCACTTGCAATATAATTGTGCAATGTTTCGCAGTGTACATTAATATCGCCAATGCGCATATCGTTCATAATATAGAAAGGCCCTAACTCATTATTTGTTTGAAAACGAGATTCTTGCATTTTTCGATACATTACATTAGATGTTTTTCTATCGAAATAAACAAAAAAACTCGATTTAAGAAAATAGTGACTTAGGGCCTTTCTATGTTAAGGTAACGATATGGATAATTCGAAGGTGGCAAATATTATAACCAGGGAAACCGGAAATATGCAATTGCATGTTTTTTCTTGTGTAACGTATTTATGCGGAAACAAGACATTTATCCATTTCAGAACAATTAATGAATTTTGGCATCGATTTTTTGGTGCATATTTTTGCATATTTTACTCTTTTAAGCATGTTTTTGCATATATCAGTCTTACAAGCATATTTTTAGCATATTTTTGAGTTTTTAGAGCATAATTTACCCTTTTAGGGCATATTTTGATATCTTATTATTTTTTATTATTTTAATATGCTTAAAAGTTAAGGGGTTGTTCCAAATATTTATTTTTATTTTGCACCCTCTAAATCTGTTCCAATGTTCCATGTAGTGTATACATTTTTCTTATATATTATTCAGTTAGTTTCAATACAAATTCAGTTTTGTCAAAAATGACGGAATCTGCCCCGAGTAGACATTGAATGAACAATGTCAATGTATAAACTGTTTGGATGAAACAGAAAGAATTTTTATTTGAAATTTTTTAGGGTGCCCCTGTAGCTGAGTGGTAGCGATGCTAGCCTCTCAGTCCAGAGGTCGTGGGTTCTATTCCCACCATAGACTCCGGGTGTTTTCTGCAGATAATAATCGCTTTGCGATTTATTTTATTGTTATTGTTTATTTTTTATGTATACAAAATACAGTTCCAAGGCCTGAATTCTGATATTGTGATCTTTCTTTCAATAAAAATTAATTTGTATTATTTGTTTCAGTCAAAATTTGTATGGTAATTTTGTTTTAACCTGCAATTCAAACCCAGTTATTCTTTAATTGTTTTTTAATTTTTTTGTTTGTTATTTTTCTTATTTTAAAAAAAAATTTTTGATATTTTGAACTAGAAATATATTTTAATTTAGAAATAAACCAATTTATTTTATTTTTAAGAGCTTATTTTTTTAATTTTTAGTGCATATTTTCAAGTTTTTGGTGCATATTGAATGCGCATAAAACAATTTTTTTCGAGCATATTTCTGGTTTCCCTGATTATAACACTTTTGATTTTTATTGTACAATCAAGACAATTGTGTAATGTGGTGTCAACATTGTTCAATGGTATTTACTATTCTACTGGCAGGAAAATGGGACAATTCCTTGAAAATATTATGCAATTTGTTGGATAGTATAGATCAAAATATGTACAATAATATTGTGTATGCAATAATATTGTGTAATAGATGGGTCGCTTCAGGTAACAAAATGTTCCCATTTATTAATACTAAAGTGTAACAGATAATAATTAACTTAACAAAGTAAAATAAATAAAGACTATTTAAACTTCTGCATTCCTCCTTGGGCCACCTGTTATATATTAATAATAACTTTTCATTTAACATTTTCCTTTCAAAAATATTTGTAGGGGTACGTCTTATGCATTTATTAAATTCACAACAGCAGGCGGCTTTCGACTACTAGCAACAATTGTCGCCGTGTACTTAGCTACTTAATTATTTTTGAAATGGCAGCAGCATCCCAGCAGCTGATATTCAAGTCCAATAATAAAAAAAGAATACACAGAAGTCAAGAAAAAGACATATAAAAAAAGCTCCAATCAGGTTTTTTTAAGCTCGTGGAAAAAAAAGAAAAGTATAGTGTAGTTGATACTGTAGTGTATTACTAGTTATCAATTAACACAGCTGGTAAAAATTTATTGCACTAGAAAGAAGTATCAAAACAAAAACGACAACAAAATTTGTGGGAAAACGAGACAAACAGAAAAATACCCATTTCTTCCGTCTCGTGACACTTCTGTATGTTTTGTGGTGCGACTTTGACTCGCGCACGAAGATTTTTTCGGTTTTGGTAATTTTTTTAAGTTTTGGCGCTTTTTTTGAGTTCAAGCGCTTTTCTTATCGTTTTAGGGATTTTTTATGCTTTATGGCATTTTTTTTAGGTTTGGCGATTTATTTTGATTTATTTGATTTATTTTGTTTTCCTTTGGCATTCTTTTTGGCGATTTATTTTAGTTTTAGAAATTTTTTGGAATTTAGCGATTTTTTTCGTTTTGGTGTTTTTTTGTTTTTGGCGATTTTTTTTTTTTGGTTTTTGGCGATTTTTTGCGGTTACAAGATTTTATAATTTTGGGATTTTTTTAGTTTTATCGTTTTTGAAAATTTCAGAGTTTGCCTGCGGTTTGCTTACGGTTTCCAACATACAGTAACTTGTTAAAATTACATTAACTGATAGAACACCCTTTAATATTAATTCTTGTAAATTTTAGTCTTAATTGTTGTACTCTATATAAACCAACCAATTTATGTATTTATATTAATTTGTATAAGTTTTCTCTGTTAAATAATAGGCCTGATTACGAGTGTCGTATTTGGACTTCGACTACGACGATTATGTATTTGATTAAGTAAAAGATTTTGTAATACTCTTTAGTCGTAGTCGATGTTAAAATATGTTACGTGTTATTAGTCCCCATAATCAATAATTCATTTCACATTTGGCAGCACCATATTTACTCATTGTCGCCAACAAAAAGAGAAATAAGTTTAGTAGCCTGCTGTCGTGAATGTGTTTCATATGCATCAAATGCATGCAACAGCACACTTGCCATGCGTTTTTAAAAAATTATTTATAATGGGAAAGTTGTAGACTTTTTTTATATGAGTTACACATTTATGTTTTCTTCTAACATTTAATTTTCATTACTAACAGGTGTTTTTAAAATAATGTCATTGTTTTCAGTTGTAGGTGTTTATCTGTAGCCAGATGCTGAATTTAATTACAAAAACTTAGATCATTAAGTTTATTCTTTATGGCTTTTGTTTTAAAAATATGTAGTCATATATGGAGTTTTTATTCGCTCTAATGTTACAAGATAATGAATTAATAATTAAAGTAAAAAATCTTTAATTTTTAAAACAGGTGAATCAAGACAATACACGGTGGGAAGGAGGATTTCGTTAAACAAATTTAATAATTCTGGAGTTTCTAAACGAGCTCTCATACAGCATTTCAAGAGGTGTTACAGATCTTGAGCCTGAAATTAATATACATCTCTAAAGGTGTGGGAGCCACAAAGCCCCAAAGTGGGCAACCTCGGTTTAATGAAAAATTCAAACTGGTGCCAAGCTGATGTTTGATAAAAAAGATTTTTTTGCAAGTGGATTTTTCTATCAAAGAGCTTAAGGAAGTCTGCAACATTTAGAAAATATTCTAGAAAAAAATTAAAATTTTTTTTTTAGCTATCTTGGTCCAGTGTTCTGCTAATGGAGAAGTCATTTCATAACAATCGGATAGCTCGTTCGGAAAATGCAGAATTATTTCCAATTTTTTTTAACGAAATCTCACACTGTGCAACAGTTACTAACAAATGTTTTATAGACTTGAAATACTTGTATTAATTTCAATATGAACCGAATGAGAATTATGTGGACACACATACATTTTTATACACAGCAAGTGATAAGCAGCATGCTTTTTTATGCATATTTGGAAATTAGTCATATATTTATGCTTGGTCTTGAAGTCAGGAACTTTTTAAAATTTGAGAATATAGCTTCCGCACCAAAAGTGAAAAGGAACCCCATTGTTTTCGCTGCTATGTCCATCTGTCCGTTACAGGATAGTTTCTCGAGAATCATAAGAGCTACGAATCTGAAATTTTCACAGAATATGTAAAACTTTGCCCGCTACAACAATTTATAAGAGTAAGAAATTAAAGGGTGTTCTGGGACATGCAACGAAAAATTTCGAAGTTCTTATATACGAGTGATATACAAACAATTATCTATAGACGCCTGAAATGTTCAAGGTTAGTATATTTTTATGCAGATTATGCCACCTAATACTGAAATTTAAAAAAATCAAAATTAAAGGGGTCTCTATCAGTTAATGTAATTTTGACAACTTTCTATATATTGGAAATCGTAAGTGTTAAACTCTTGAAATTTTCAAGAGTGCTAAAACTAAAAAATCCCACAATAAAAAAAATAATGATCAAAACGAAAAATCGCTTCAAACCGAAAAAATATCGCCAACATGAAAAAAAAGCGCCAGAACTACAAAAAAAATCACTGAAACTAAACAAGATTGTCAAAAACCGAAAAAATCACCGAAATGAAAAAAAACGCCAGAACAAGAAAAAAAACGTCAAAACCTGAAAAAAACTCTAAAGCAAAGAAAAACGCCAAAACTAAGAAAAGACGTTAAAACTTAAAAAAAATATCATATGCTATAATATATATAATACAATTTTTGTTATAATTGAATTATAAACTTATAACCAGGGAAATCACAAATATGCAATTGCATGTTCTTTCTTCTGTGACGTATTAATGCGGATACATTTCAGAACTTTTTATGAATTTTAACATCGATTGTCGAATGTTTATAGCATAGTTGTTTACGCTTTTGGGGCATTTTTCGGGTTTTTATAGATTCTTTTTATTTGTATATGCTTACAAGCTTGTGTGTTGCTCAAAATTTTTATATATATTTTTGGCTATTTAAATCTCATTTCCCTCATTTCCAATGTTTCATGTATTGTATACATTTTTCTTATATATTACGCAGTTATTACGGTCGTTAGGATAGGAAGGGTGGTGCTTTACCACACCCCCACTGGGAGATCCATTTGAGTTTATTGTGATACGATATTACTGTCGTTACTTTCAAAAAAAATTAAGTTTTGCTATTTGTGTCAGATTCTACCCCGACTCGACGTTGTCAATGTATAAAAGTTTACATGTGACAGCCAACGATTTTTATTTGAAAATCGAGTTCAGTATTTTGTTGTTTATGGCAATAAACATTTTAAATAAAAATTTTTTCTTATTTATCCAAAATACATTTCCAAAGTTGTAATTATTATATCGTGATCTCCTTTGCAATTAAAGTTAATTTTTTACGATATCATCAAAAAAAAAAAAGGAAATAAGAAATAAGCTTAATCTAAATTTGTATGGCAATTTTGTTTTAACGTGCACTTGAAAACCAAATTATTTTTTTTCTTCGTTAATTTTTTTTTGTTTCCTTTCTTTTGCTTATTATATTTTTGCTCATTTTATATAAAAATGTTGTTGAATTTTTTAATTGCAAATATTTTAGAGCATATTTTTTGAGTTTTTGGTGCATATTTTCAAGTTTTTAGGGCATATTGAATGCGCATGGAAGAATATTTTTAGGGCACTGCTACACGGTTAATATATATTGAACTCGATGCAGTATCGTGATATTTATTAAAAGTGTAGCATGCAGCATTGATGGATCGCGATCCGTATCGCAGGAAAGCCTAAATTATGGAATCCAGATTGCGGATCGCGTGATAAATATTGAATGTGTAGCATATTTATGATATTTGATCCCGATACGTTAGTAAGAAGTGAAATAAAGGAAATAAAGTAAATGATGCAGTGCAAAAAATTTAATAATTAAAAATTTAAAAAGTTTATTACAATTGTTAAGTTTGTTTTAATGAAAGATAATGACAGAAGATAGTGAAGGAGAGCGGGTTCTGTCGGTCGAATCGGATTTAATGACCGAAATTAATTTTTTTAAAGACTTGATTTTTAATTTGGAGGCATTGGATCCGAATAGCTGAAAATAACGTAAATACTGATGCGATAAATATTGAACACATAGCATACGCTCGTGATCCATCAATCCATTAAAATGGATCGCGATCCAAATATCACAATATATATTGAACGTGTAGCAGTGCCCATAGAGATTATTTCTGGTTTCCCTGTTTATAACTTTACTACTGCATTGCGCCGATACAGGGATCTTGGCTTAAAGTTTTGAATTTCAGGCTTTTAAATAAATTTGTTGAAATATATATAAATGCATAAACTGTTGATGAAAGTCATAAAATAATTATTTTTTATGTTAATGAAAATGCAAATATTTCCGAATTCTTTAGAAATTCTTCATAAAAAATAATAAAAAAACAAAGAAATTAATCAAATTTATTCAAACAGCATTGATAAAATTAAGCAATTATGAGTTTTGGTTTTCTATTGAATTAATAGAACAGCTAATGTGTTGATTTATTTATTCATTTAAAATGAAAGAAAAAATAAACCAGACAGAAGCAAAAACCCTATTATTTAAAATATTTTGCTTTCAATAATTTCTTTCTGTCATCAGGAGAATTCACAAAGTAAAATTTATTACCTTATTAGCAAAATAAAAACTTTAAAATTGACTTGATTAAGCCTTAAGGTTTCTTAGTAAAATTTACATTTAATGTCATAAATAAATTTTTTTTAAGCTGTTATAAGTTTTATGTAGACATATACTTTATTCAAAATTTTACAATTCAATGTATTTCAATATACATAAATTCTTTTGAAATGCTTTGTAACAGATTTTGTTACATTTCAAAAACAAACAAAAAAATCCAATCTATAGTTAATCAAAAGACTTAATTAAATAGCAAACGAGTTCTATAAAATTCTGGCGCCTAAAATATAATGCTTGCATTTGTTGAAGACGCATGTCAATAGTTTTTTTTTATTCTGTTCAATAAATTGTATGCAAATTGAGGGGGACTAGACAATACTTAGTGTGACAAAACCGGTACAAGCGAAAATAATACGACGACAGTCCCAAAACTAGCCGAGCTAGCCAGTAAAAATTACTGCTTCGCAGAAGCGTTTTTTTAAGACGGACAAAGTTACATGTTGCGCATTAATAAGGTATCTTTGTTGTTGTTCCAGATGAGCCAGCTGGAAGCAATACATTCGGCTTCCGAGAAGCGATGAATTGCCTTACTGAAGTGCTTCTTAGAAGTATTACTCAGATAGATTGCAATATTGTCTGTGATAATTTTATATTTTGTTAGAGAGCACGCCTTACTTAAGTGCTTTTCAGAAGCATTTATCGCAGCTTTTCTTATCAAGTAAGCAATGCATTGCTTCTCTCAGTTGTTAGTGCTTTCAAATCAGAATTTTTTTTGCGGGGTAGTGTGTGAATAGCGGCACAGGTTTGAAAATATACTTTTTAGAAAAGTGGCAAACGCTACAAAAAATGACAAAAGTATCGTTTTAAATACTCTTTGAGTATAGCCCGTCAAACTAAAAAACTTTGAATGCGTACAGCTAAAAATAAGGAAATTCATAAATTAAAAAAACCTTTTTTAAAAACAAGCTTTCACGTTTTTTCTTATGATATTAAAATTATCCAAAAAAATTATCCGCCATCATCACATCAGGTCTATGTCATAATAATATTGCATTGTCATTCGATTTATACATGCATGCGAAATTTCAGCTCAATCGGAAACCGGGAAGTGGATTAAATTAAAGTTTTAAAAAAACACGCTCACGTGCAAATAAACGCATTAATTTTAAACCGAATACTTATAAATATAAACATCTAAGAACCATGTTTATATACATTTTTTAAACTATTCGAGACAAACACCTATAGCTAAAAATTATAGCCAGTGTGAACTACAATAAGACGTATGAGTATAAAAAACACTGACTATTAATTGGCTACACATGCATATATACAGGGCTATTTTACTTGCACACACAAACAAATAATGTTTTCAAACAGCCAAACAAACACACCCACAAATTTTCCATTCCTTTGTGTAAACACAAATGTATGTGCATATACAAGGGCGAATCATGAATAAATATCCCGAGTATCATGCGTATATTTTTGTTGTCCGGTTAAATATATAATCAATTATATATACATATGTATATCGATATAATAGATTATAATTATGATGCGCATGATACACATTTTTCTTTTTATTTGTAGTTGTAGAGTATTTGAGTTTTTCGCAAAAATGAAGAAGAGATGTTCGTGCATTTTGCTTGAGAGAAAATATGTGAGCGTACGAATTGTTTGTGCTACAATTATAATTATATGCAGTTAATTACATAAGTATATTTTTTTTTGTACTCATTGTCATTTTCTGGTGTTTTCTTTGTTATATCGGCTAATTTTAAGATCTACCTCGTGCAAAGATACAAAAAACGCGTGCATTTTTAAAAGAAAATAATTTTAGTAGACTGTGACGAAATGTCAACAACGGCAATGAAAAATAAATTATAAAATATATTAGAATAATAAAAAAATTATGTTTCCGAACAGACGTCTCGACGTGTTTTAATATTTATTGAGCATGAGGGCTGTCATACCAATAAATTACAAAATGAAACTACCGACTACGATGTTTTTTGTAATAGATTAAATATGACCGGAACATGTTTTTTTGTTTATTTAATCTGAGACCAAAATGTCAAATTACGATAACTACAATACGTCCCAATGATTAAAATAAAAATCGGCCATATTCTCTAAACCGAATCCAAGTAAATTTCTCAATTTCCAAAATAAAAAAATCCTATTTATATGTTTTAAGTCATACATACCAAATTAATTTCAGATATGATTTTTCAAGCTGTAAAAAATAGAAAACTACAAAAAAGTCTGAAAAAATTCGCTTTTGGTGGACTTAATTTTTCTAAATCGAGCAGGCAGGAATGTAAGGCATGTTTGTGTTTTATTTTTGCAGAAAGCAAATTTTAATATTCCACCTTTTACCCGCGGCTACGCTCGCATTGATTTGATATTTTGGAAAATATACTTAAAATTTTTAAATGTTTTGTTGTTTATTAATCACTGATAATTTTAAATAAAAACCGAAAAAATTTCGATACAAATTAAAAAAAAGAGAAAAACCCGGTTTTAAAACTATTTAAACAATCAAAATCGAAGCGAAAATTACCCTAACCAGCTTAAAAATTATTTTTCCGAAATAAGCCTGTGCCAAATATAAAAAACCGGTTTCGAACCGGATAAATAATATCCTATATATAACACTCATTATATAGCTTTCCATTGCTGAAAGAACTATCAAAATCGGTTTATCGGTTTGGGCTTGACAGCGTAGCAAACAAACAAACTCACTTTCACAATTTATAATCAACCTTATTCCAGTTATCAACATCAACGTCATGTCAATATAATACCAAAAAATTAGGGCTGAACTAACAATTGTCGAAAACAATTGACTGCTATTGACAGACTCATACTATTTTCGAGACTTTAGCGAACAGAAATATACTGTCAATGCACAAATTTGTTCTCAAGAGCGAGTGGAGAGCCTCAATTTTTGGGAATGTTTGACGTGACATCGATGTTGACAACTGGAATAAGGTTGATTATAAATTGTGAAAGTGAGTGAATATTACTAAGGCTTTATGTAATCCATTTTTTTTTTTTATTAAATTAGTTACAAGGAAATTTCTATATTTGTCATTGAAAGGCCGGAAGATTCAAAATCATATCAAAAAAGTTGCCAAAAAATGCATCAGATATTCAGGATATGTGACTTAAAAATAAATTTGGTTTGCCAAATTATTTGCTGTTTCTTCTAATATCATAACATTATTAATGTAACACAACCATTATTCATTATTTTATAATTATTTGCTCATTGTCACAGATGTGAGAAAGGTATTAAGTGCCCTGGAGGCGATCAAATAATCCCATCAATCAGTGCATAAGTGTCAGTCTTATGCTTGTAATGTTTATTAGTGTGTCTGCTTTGAAGCGACAAGTATAAGACTCTCACACACATGCACTTGTTGACGGGTTTATTTGATCATCTGCAGGGCCCATTAAATTTTATCAATAACATTGATAGCCAAACACCCTGGCTAGCTATTATTTTGCACATACTGTCAATATTAATAAAAAAATTAATAACTTAAGCCAACAAAGAAATATTTTTAAATACAAACTTGTCACATTAAATTTGGAATTTCAATAAAATTTACACTTTATGAGAAGAAACCCCATAAATACTAAATAAAAAAAAAATTACTTAATATTAAATTTCATTTCAAAAATCTTTATATGAAATCAAAAATATTTTAATTTAAAAAAAAAACAAAAGGTAAATGTTCCCATTAAACAATGAAGTGAGTGAGTGCATTATTGAAATATTTATAAGCAAATCAATTTAAATGTTTTTTAAAATTCTTTTATTATAATAAGAAAAAATTTATTTATGTAGGTGTTGTCGGCAATTTGTTTTCAGATTATCTATATTTTACCATATACATAAATACTTGAATGTTATGGCTAAAATAATTTATTTGTAATAAATTATATTTTTTTAAGTAAAAGAATAATTTTAATAATATTAAAGAAACACCTACTTGATTTATTTTTTTTTATTAATTTGTTTTTCTAAAGAACTCTACTTTCGCAATAAAGTAGAATATTAATAATTTAAGGAAATTGTGCTTAATTTAGAAGAATCATTCACTCATTAACGCAAGTGTTTAATAAAATGTCAAATTCACAGTGGGCTTATAGCATCCATCCACCTATCTCTTTCACTTTTATTAAACTCTTCATTTAAAAATGTTTTTATAATTAACTTCAACTTAGCGTTAATAAACGCATCATCCGCTTATTTTATATTGCAAAAGCAAAATAAATTTTAATACATTTTAAATGACGGAAATTATTTATTAAGTTACTTTTAATTGCAGCTTAAAATCTTTTATGTTAAATAAATGTTTTATAAAAAATTTTCTATTGTGAAGATTTAAATCAACATACGAATATTGCCAGTTAACTTAATTGTGGTTTTGAGAATACGAGTATTGGATTCAGGGACAGCGCAATTGATTTCTGGTTACAAGAAATTATAAAATAATTTGTTTTTTTTAGATTCACTATAACAAAACACAGGGTGCACTATAACTCATGTCGTATGCGTCATATGCATTTACTGCCAATTTGCGAGCAAATAAATAATTACATGAGAACAAATGGCTTTTAGTTAAAGTAGGATTTTGTCGGACGTATAAAAGGCTATTCATTATTATAAATTTAATTTAACATACCAGGAAGGATACATTTGCCTCTACCTTAGCGCTTACTTAAAGTTAAGCTAAAATTATACTCATGGAAAACTTTTTATACATCTAATAAAATCTTACTTTTAACTAACTTTAAGTTGTAATAATTGCCCTAAGATATATAAACTTTTGACTCTATTGTATATAAAAATCTAAGGAAAACTGCATCTATAGTAGTGGAATTATTAGTTGTGGGGGTTTGTGGAGAATTGCTGATATGCAAACGGAAAACGCCACAATCTCCACCCATAATAATTGGCATGCGATGGAGATTGTTACCCAATTGTCGTGCACCAGCTTCAGTGTAAGGCAACAGTACGTAATGAAGATATTTTATAATATAATATTATAAATTCTTTATAAAGACTGCTGTATATCTTTTAAACAAATATTTGACATTTAAATTGCTCTTTTATTTAAAATTTTATATTTATTTATTTATTTTATATTTTTTAACTTTTTAACAAAATTATGCCCACTGGCAACACTATTACACTTCACAAGCAATTTCTATTAAAATTAACATTGCTCCTGAAAGTATGCTTTGAAATTCGGATGACTGTGTTTCTATTACACTAATACACTCATACATGTGACTGTATTGTGAAAAAGATGTTTACCTCTAGCGCATAGATGTTTTCACATCAAAAAACCTTAATGCAAAATTTTCATTAAATACTCGCATATTTTTGGTGTTAAAAAAATATCACAAACAATTATATAATATCGACATGTCGAATAAATATCGAAATAATATCGACATTTCGAATAAACAAGTTCGTATAATATTTATGCGAAAAATAGATTGAAATCGAAAATTTATCATTCATTTTTGAACGATTTATGATTAACTTTTATCCGATTATTCGAAAAAAGTCTTTCTCCAAAGCAACAAATACCAACAAAATTAAGCAATTGTTAATAATTTTTTTCTGCTTCTGAATGACCAAAAAAACTTAAAAATTCAATCGATTAATCGAATAATATTTTATATATATTTTTTTAAATACGAACTTTAATCATTCCTCATTATTTAAATTAACTTACTTTTCCGACAAATATTCGAGTAAAATTATTGAATATATTATTTCAAGTACTGCAAAAAAAACTTTTAACTCGCAATGAAATAGTTTTCGAAAATTTCAAATACCAAAAAATTAGTCAATTACTTGTTAATAAATTTTAGAATAAAGTTTTTTATTCCTTCTCCATTCGAAATATCAAGTGAATTTTAAAATTTGATCCATTGATCGTATATATTTTTTCTTAAGTTCAAACTATAATCGTTTTTCATTGGGCGAATAATCAAGTAAAATTAAATTAATCCAATAAAATAATAAGAAATAAGAGAAATTTCAAATAAGATCTTTAATGCATTCTGTATTCGAATAATCGAAAAGTTATAAAGAATTATTCGTATAATCGAATGATTTTTAATCGCTTTTGTAGTATGCATTTGAAAATTAAATAGAATAATATTGTAGCATTCTTCTAATAATCGAATAAAAATTAAAAATTCTTCGTTTCAAAAAGGAATCATCTAGATTATAATTGAATGCCTACGTGAAGAAGGAATTCGAACAACTTCTGTTTTTAATTTCAAAGTTGTGAAAAATGTTTATGTTTATGTTATGTTTTATGTTTGATTTACTCCATTCGAACAAAAATAAAATTTTTTTGTTCGAATAAAATATTTTTGATTCGATTAATTCAATAAATTTTAAAGCTTTTGTAGCATGCACTGAAAAATTACAAAAAAATAATATTAAGACATTTTTCGAATAATCGAATAAAAACTGAGAATTATTTGTTTAAAAAAAATCATTTAAATTCGAATTGGCTGCTTACGTGAAGAAGGCATTCGAGTAACTTCTGTTTTTAATTTCCAAAGTTGTAAAAATTGTTTACTTTTGTTTGATTTACTTTATTCGAATAAAAATAAAATTTTGTTTGTTTGAATAAAATATTTTTGTTGCGATTAATCAAATAATTTTTAATAGCTTTTGTAGCTTGAACTTAAAAATTATATAAATTAATATCGCGGCTTAATTAAAATAATCGAATAAAAATTAATAATTAATCGTTTCAAAGAGGAATCATCTAGAATCTAATTGAATGTCTACGTGAAGAAGAAGAAGAATTAATCGAGTAACTTCTTATTTTAATTTCCAAAGTCGTAAAATTTTTATATATGTTTGAATTACTTTATTCGAATAAAATATTTTTTTTTCGATTAACCGAATAAAATTTAATTGCTTACGCAGCATGAACTGAAAAATTCCATTAAATAATTTTATAGCATTATTCGAATAATCGAATACAAACTAAGAATTATTCGATTAATTGAATAACTTGTTTTTTTTAATTTCCAAAGTTGTGACAAATGTTTAATTATGTTTGATTTACTTGTATCGAATAAAATTTTTTTTACTCGAATAATTTTTGTTTCAATTCGTTTTTGTGATTTTTTAGATTAGAATAAACGAAAACACTTTTTTTTTTAATTTTTATATTTCTCAGCCAAAATTTTCTTAAGATTTGTTAATACAATTCCTCGTATATTCTTGTAAATGACACCCACGGTAATTTACTTCATTTGGAATTTGAAAAAAAAATTATTTATGAAACATAAATTCGATTTATTTATAAAAATATCAGATTAAAATTTTCAAAAAAAGTATTTTAATTTTTGTTTGCAACACTCACCATTTTTAAGAATTTTCTTTTTTAAAGTTTCTTTTTAATTTCGTGGGAATCTTAAGGCTTTCTTTCTTTTTTAGTTAACACACCATTTAAACTATTTCATTTACTTTCTTTGCCTAGAAATAAAACATTACTTTTTTCTGATTATTTAATTAAATTTTAATAATTTTTTTTATATATTTTTGTTTAGTTTTAATTGTTTTAAATTTTTTTCGTTACTTTAGCACTCACTGGTTTCTTAAACACTATATTTTATTTATAAAAATTCATGAATTTTCTTTTTGAAATTCTTATTGTTTTATATATGATATTATTTTAAAATATTTTTCAAGAACAAAAACGTTTTAGTGCTGATCGCAGAAGTGTAAGAAAATAAGAAGTTGTTGACTCGTACGTATTAAACCATCAAATAACACACTTGGCACGAGTTGTTGCTGTATTTATTTGTTTTCAGATCAATTGGATTTTTATTTCTCATTGTTGTTTTTATTGTTGTTGTGGTTGCTGTTTTACTTCTGCTGCTTGATGCTTTTATTTTACTTTTTTTACGGTTTTGATTTCTCACCTGTATGTACGTTGAGCTTCGTGCTCACATTGTTTCAGTTTCGATTTCATGTGAAATTCAAATGAATAATAAAAAAAACTTGAGAAACTCCAGAATAAAATACAAAACTTTAAGCTAAGATCTTAAACTTAAAGCCAGCAGAAGTTACGCATGCTCAGAGTTTTAAGCAGCTGAAAAATATTTGCATTGCATTTGTAAATGTTGCAGCTCACGTATGCAACAATATTGTTGGTTTGCAAGGAAGAGCGCTCAAGTTTATAATGAAAATCATAAAATAGAAGGCAATTCTTTATATTGCAGTTTGTTGTTATTTTTTTTTTAATATTTTAAATTAAAATTTCACTTTGTTATTTATCACAATTTTTTTTTTAATCCCTTCATCACGTATTTTATGGGAGTGTAAAAGTTAATCGTTTATTTTGTAATCGAATAGTAAGCCTGTAAAGTCTGATTAAATGAAATCAAGGGCTCCAGAAAATTTCCGAAATCTTCGGGTCAAGGGTTATGACCACAGAAACGTCAAATATGCAATTGCATATATTTTGTTGTTTAACGCTCTTAAGCGGGGACGAGCTATTTATCCGTTTCAGAACTTTTTATGAATTTTTGGATCGATTTTTTAGTGCATATTTTTGCATATTTTACCCTTTAAAGCAAGTTTCTGCATATATTAGACTTGCACGCATATTTTTAGCATATTTACGTTTTTAGGGCATATTTTGATACTTTATAGATTCGTTTTATTTTAACCCACTTGGCGCAACCGTCCTTTTAAAAGGACACTCCACTCCAAAAAAAAATAATATTTTTTTCTGGAAACATCAAAATTTTATTATCAAAATAAAAATTCAAGTTATAAAGAAAAAAATTTTGCGGCGCTTTCTGTTCTATTCTTATGAGAGCATCCAATAAAAATTATTTTGTATTATTTGTTTTAGTCAAAATTTGTATGGTAATATTGTTTTAAACTGCATTTCAAACCCAGTTAATCTTTAATGTTTTTTTATCTTATTTTAAATGCAAATCTTGTTGAATTTTTGAATTAGAATTATATTTTCATTTACAAATTAACCAAATTATTTTATTTTTAAGAATATATTTCTTTAATTTTTAGTGCATATATTAAAAATATTAGTGCATATTGAAAAAACACTTTTTTAGAGCATATTAATGGTTTCCCTGGTTATAACCAATAGCAGGCTTTGGTAGTCTTCTCATTAACAGCCTACATCCACAGAAAAATTTCATATTAAAATATGAAAAATTTATATATGCATTTTTAAAATTTTTGGCCATGATTTTGCTTCATGTTAATTCAACATGATTTACAGTAACCTTTAAAAGAATTTTTTTTGCTGTTGAAATGACACTTTATTTTATGTTGATTTGATATTGCACTACTGTGAAATCAAAATGAATAATCTTATTGAATCAAAGTTATTTTGAGTTGAAATAACGTGAATTTGATAATGAAATAACACGAAGAATCATGCTGAGTCAAAGTTATATCCGATTGAATCATCATGAATTATTTTTAATATAAATATTTTGTTTGACATATTTAGATTTATTTGAACTGTAGTGAATTTTTGATCAATTTTATACACATCAATTGTATATACAAAAATCATTTCTTTGATAATTTCAGAGATCTTTACTAGATTTTTATGGCCCAAATATTTTTAGAATATTTTGCAATGATTTCATACCGTTTATGGGTACTCATTTTGTCCCAAAAGCTATAAAAAATATCCATACGGGAGAGAGATAGAGGGTTAAGATGTTCAACAAAAATTGTGTTCGCATGATTTTACATAAAAGCGAAAACTTTTTCTATGCCTAAAGTGAAAGTTTTTAATAATTTGTCTATACGCATTACAAATGTGTAAAAGTTGAAGAGTGGGGAGGGGGGAGAAGCGCTACAAACCTCTCGCGAGCTCTAAGAAAATTTAAAAAAATTGTTAAATAAAAATTATTCCAAATTCTATAATAAAGAAAAATCCGAATATTCACATTCACATATCGCCACCTTAATAAAGAAACGCCCTAACACATTATTTTTTTTGAAAATGAGATTTTTGCATTTTTCGATGCATTAGATATTCTTCTACCGAAATACGAGTATACAACAAAAGCGATTTGAAAAAAAAATAATAATGCGTTAGGGCCTTTCTATATTAAGCTAACTATATGTATTTGGGAAAAATTCGTACGAAACGAAAAAATATTTAAATATCAACTCTATTATTTTAAATTTTTAAAAAGAGTTGGAAATGTATATTTTGTGTTTTCTTAAAAAAATTTTTTTAAATAGATTTCAAATACATTTTATATATTTTTTTATACATATTATATTCATTATAATCCTTCAAATATTTAACGAGCAACTGTGTGTCGATTAAAGTAATGCCTGCTTAAAGAAATATCTATCTTTTATTGTTCTAACAAATAATCGCCTAATATTTTTGTCATTCGTTACTTCACTTTAGGAAGCTTTGATGTCACCTCTCTCGTCTTGATTGCTTAGAACTCCCTTAAATCTACTTAAAGAAATATCTATGTTTTGCTTGTCTTACCATATCAGGGCCAAAAAATTTTTTTCAGTCGTTACCTCACTTTACGAAGCTTTGATGTATCCTCGTCTTGCTTGCTTAGAACTCCTTCAAATCAAATCCAAAAAAAAATAAATAAAATTGATAAGTATTTGAAAGAATAACTCCCCTCTATCTTTCCCTTGCCTTTTGTATATATTCCGCATAACGTTCTTAGTCCAGCCTTAGTTTATTTTTATTATGCTCTGCTTAATTTAGTTTTTTTCTCCTTTAAAACCCAAAGCAATAAGAAAAACACCAAAATCAGACATAAGAAACTAACAAAACATAAGCCATACACATATAGACAAGTCACGAATTATAATATTTTTTTCATGTAAGTTTTTTCCTCACAACAAAGTTTTAAGCAAATATTCTTGTATAAATGAATGAATCTATAAATGAATGAAGAAACCCGGGGTAATCAAGACAGTAGAACATCTAATGTGCCACTGTCCGGCTCCAAGCCGCACTAGATATGACTGTCTTGGTGATCAGACTTTTCGTAGTATTGAACTTGTATCGGGAATGGAAGGATATTAAGGTTCGTTAAATCTGTTTGGGAGTCATTCGATACAGTCACCACGAACTAGGCTGCCATACTTAGAGGTTTCTTGTCATCTCCTGGTATCGCTAAGGATCAATCCTGGTCTATGCGAGATTCTTGACCACCCAGACTAACCTAACCTAACCTCTATAAATGAATTATTTACGACTCCAATTATTACAATTGCAACATAACTTGTTGTTGGCTGGCCTGAATTTTTGCACTAAATTTTCAAGTAACGAATGATAAATTTTTAGAAATTTGATAAAACTCATACTAAAACTTGATCAATAAATACTTAAATTTCTCATGTTTTTAATAAATTTTTTCCTGCATTAAAACTATTACTCATAGAGTCTAACGTGCAAGCAAGGGACTTTTATAGAAAAAATATATGAAAAACGCTCAAAATTTTTAAATTATTTCTATAAAAAATTTCTAATTTATACGACTTGTCATTCTAGTGATTTATTGATAATAATATTCAATATTAAAAAGAAAAGTCACGAATGACTAACAATTTGTTTTTAAATTTGCTTTTAAAACAAAAACAAAACCGAAAATATTCTTTTGAATTAGCTCTGCAAAGAAAAAATTTAAAAATCACCTAAAACAAAAAATTCAAGAACTATTATCAAGGAAAACAAATTAAATATAAGTGGTCTCGAACACACATTTCAAATTTACATATATATTTCACAATAACCAATTCTTTTAACCTACAATGAAGTGTATTTTAAATTCCATATAGCCAACAATATTAATCTCACTCGTTATTGCACTTCTTGTCAAGCTCTGTTTAATTTTAGAATAAATATTTTATTTTTAATGTAAGAAATGAAATTTATACCAACTGCATAACAATTAGATGGATAAGGAGTGCTACAAGCCAAGTTGGGAGGGAATAGTTTATAAAATACCTTATATGCATATAATTCTTTAATGAAATGCAAAACAGTATGTTGCATTTGATGTTAATAGAAATGAGAATACTTATTAGTTTTGTTGGTTTAACATTTTTTTAAGCATTATGTTTTAAATATTACTGAAGACAGTCATAATTTGTATATATAAAATCCATTAAACCGTTTAATGCTTGTGAAAGCTTTACTTAGTTCCGCTAATAAATAAATAAAACCAGGCATAGTTAATGTCATCTGGTTTTATATGCAGCAGTACTTAGTTTTCTTGAAAATATAGATTTTCATCGTTAGCCATTGAAATACCGCACTCATACATACATACTCGTACATATTTCCATTTCATTTAAAAAAGTTTCATTAACACAAGTGTTGCCACGATTTTAAACATAAATATTGCTTAACATACATAACGTCACCTCAGAATAGACTTAGCCCATATGCCACAAAGTTGAAGTAGGAAAAAGAAGTTAATATTATTTTATTGTAAAAGTAAAAATACGGTTTGTGCCGTATACACACCACCTTTCTTAATTTATTTTTAAAAAGTAGCTTTTTTAATTTTAACCCCAATTTTTTTTGGGTAGTAGTTATCTTTCCTGTTTAGTTTCGTTGGAAACGGATAAAAGTAAATATATAAATAGTACATTTACCCGAAACCCATGAAATAGGAGGCTTAAATTGTATGGGCATGTTAACGCCCACTTTTTTTAATAAAAATTTTGAGTCTTGTATTATTGCAACATGTGTGCCAGATTTCAATAAAATCGCTTAAGTTAAACGCCTTAGAATTTTTTTTAAATTCTGAGCTTTATGGGCGTAGCCCCGCACCCTTGGTTACAATTTTCGGCTTTTCAGATTAGATTTAGATGAGTACTCACTTAGTTCTACTTGTGTACCAAATTTCAGCTCACTAGCAAATTGTAATTGTTATGGGCGTAACCCCGCCCCCGTGGTTAGAATTTTTGGAATTTCAGATTTTTCTAGTTCATTGCTCACCTAGATCTACTCGTGTAACAAATTTCAGCTTTCTACCTTAAGCGAAGGTGCTTCATCAATTTGATGAGTGTGTCAGTGGTCAGTGAGTATATCTTAAAATATGCACTTTTTGCACCTCCATATCTCCGGAACCTTTCATTGTAAAACTTTAAAATTTCGCACATGAATTTATTCCAATTATGGTTTAAATTTTATAATTTCACGATTGCGAGGAACAAAGTTATGAGGGGGTAGAAACAGCTCGAATGGCTTAATGTAAATATACACACTGCGTGCATTGGCCGGAACTTGGCATGGCGCACTACCGTGCGCCTAGATAATTATTGTGTTTTGAAAACTTTCAGATACTGCATTAGATCAGAGTTGGAAAAGTTGAACTACATAGTCGATGAAAGTGAGCATCAGTCGTAATTGTGCAAAAAAAAACCTGAGGGCAAATTACGGCGTTCGATACGATTCGATATTTAAAAATATATATAAACACTATTGATTTCTCGTAATTTCGTTCGATGACGAGCGCCGTAATTTGCTTCCTCGGATCTAACCGTCGCTTTCGATAACGAACTTATTCGATCACAATATAATAATATGGTCTTATATCGAATGCCATAATCTCAAACTGAAAAAACGTGATCGTATCAGCTCGTTATCGAAAGCGACAATTAGACACCTGTACTACGAAGCTACTTAAAACGTATACATATGACGCTAAATTGGGCTTCTCCTATTCGTATGTAAATAAATTATTTTTTATATCGTGACAGTGGAATTATAAACGTCTTTCAAATTTTGTTTATACTTTTGAGCAGCCTTTCGATAATGTGTTCATTAAGTCAAGAAAATATTTGCATAATTAAAGTAATATTTTTTCACACACGCTGACAACACCATTGAGTTATAAATTTCTTTATTCTTGTGATTAAGAAACTAAATGATTTAGTCCAAAATTTTACGATGAGTAATAGTGAAGTTCTTTATGTTTTAGATTGAAAGCAACATATATTTATATATACTTACATATGCATACATACATATATGTATATGTATGTATTTATTAACATAAATTTTTTATTTAGAAATAAAAATTTTGGCTTCTTTTTTTTTTGGTGTTGGTGGGGATTTCCTAACAAGTATAACAATTAATTGTATTTCTTGTTGGAAAATTTTAAACTAAACTACATACTTAAAAATGTCTCAGTTGGTAGCTGAAAGGAATTTGTGCGTTAAATTGGCCAAAACGTTGAAAACTTAAAGTCATAATGTGTACGTTGATTCACATTGTTAAAGTGTTTGACAAAATGTGTATATTAAACCCTCTCTATTTGTATTTAATAAGCGTTGAAGCTAAATAGTAGCAATAATGTATGGTCTTATAACTTTCATTTTATTTGTATGTACAGTAGAATCCCGATTATCCGGGGTATTCCGTAGAATCGAAAATCCGGATAATCGATTTCAAAGCAAATCAAATCAAAAAATCAATTTACATACATTTAAATTTGTCATGTTTGTCATTAGTCAATTTTTATTTAAATATTAGTCGTTTAGATAAGACCCCCGCAAAAATTTTGCTTCAAAAAAACAGGTTTTTACTAATGAAAAATAAAAGTAGCGCTGACAAACCTGCTGATATCGCTGCTGATTTTTGTATGACGAGTTCTCGGTTTAGCGCACTATATTTTTGCTCACTATTAAGTCACTTATTTCCCTTTAGTTTTCTTCATATACGTTCACTGCTTTCTAAAAAGCTCGTATTTTAATGCGAAGTATGATGCGCTTTATTGCCCTATTGCTTCAAAAAGTATGAAATTTTTTTATTGGGACGATAAACAAAAAACGAGCAGAGGCGCCAAAATAAAATACAACCTGCCTACGTAGGCTGCAATAAGACAATTAGAGCTGAGACGAATGATGAGTGCGGATAATTGGATAATCGGTGTTCGGGTAATCGGGATTCTACTGTATTAACATTATCTGCTAGCAATGTGGGTCTTATTTGTGCTGCGCACCTCTAAAATAAATCATCTTGTGCAAAAAAAAACATTTTTGTTCACATTTAAGGGCGGGCCAATAAGTCCCTGAATTTTTTAATGAAACAAAGGTTTTTGCATAAAATTTTTTTTAAAACTGAATTTAAACTATTTTAAACAATTAATTTCATATTTACTTTCTTTAAAATTGATTAATATTTTTTATTTCGGCTTTTTAGTTTCCATATAACAACATTTTAAGAGGCCCACCATCGGATTGCATCATTCATTGCAATATCCAAGTATCCAAGTAGGAATTACAAATAACATAAACACTTTTTTTAGCATAAAATCTTTTCACTTCCTAGATCTTGAGATATGTACCAAGTTTCGTAAGAATGGTTTAAGTAGCAGGACACGAAATATAATACATAAATTTTGATGGACATAAGGCCCGCCCACCTTTTGAAGTATGTACGAGATTTTGTCATTACTCCTACAACTACAACAAAAATTGCATAAAATAAAAAGAAAACCGAAGAGTTCCTGCTTTTCGGAAGTCGTTTAAATATTATTATGAAAAAAAAAATTCCGTGCTCTTTTCGCTTTTTCGTTTTCTTCTATTATGAGGGCAATTATGAACAAAATTACGCGAAAATTTTTTCCCTGGGAACATTTTTAAACAATACTTCCGAGAGAACTTTCTCCCTTTTCCAATTAGAATTTTTTATTTTCCCTATTAATTACTTGCTATTATTTTAAATTGTTCCCCGAGAACAATTTCTCGCGAAATTTTAATCACAAATGCCCTTAATAGTAATTAGTAGGGAAAAAATGTCTAATTAGAAAAAGATGCGAAACTCTATTCATGCTAGCTCTGTATAAATTTGTTTTCCCCTTTTCTTACCACATGCGGGAATAAAAAAAACTCGCCGGGGAAAAATCTTTCCCTTGGAAAGCAGAAAAAGAGTTTGCATAAGCAGCTCAAGTCTAAATTATCCCCGGAAAATAATTCCCACGGAATTAATTTGCTTCTAAAAATAAAATCCATCTCTGCTAAACAGATTTAATTAAAATTTTAAATATAAGGGAGAACTTCGAATTTTCGAAGTCACCTATTTCGTTTCCAGTTGTTTTACTTTAAGTGAAAATTAAAAAAAAATTAATTTTTAAAATTGGGCAATAATAATGAATAGTTTATAAATTCCCGGAAAGCCTGAAAAATACAGTTCATATCCTCTTAAACCAAAATTTATATGAATTAAATATTATATTATTATATGTTATTTATAGTTCCCACGTACGAAGAACCCTAAATAATGCCCAAATATGTACTTAATCATTTGCAAACCTTGTTTTCTATATCTTGCCATAACGACAAAAAAAGTTCAAGCGACATATATTTCAACTTCGTTTTTTTACGAAAATCGATTATCTAGGGTCTTAATTAATTGGTTTTCAGCACAAAATGAATGAATGAATGAATAAATAAACGAACGAACAAATAAACGAAAGAGTGAATGAATTAATTAATGAATGAATAAACGAACGAACGAACGAACGAATGAACGAACGAACGAACGAACGAACGAACGAATGAACAAACGAACGAATGAATGAATTAATGCTTGATTGAATGAATGAATGAATGAACAAATCAATGAATGAATGAGTCAATGAATGAACGAATTAATGAATGAATGAATTAATTAAATAATGATTGACTGATTGATTGAATGAATGAACGAATCAATGAATGAATGAATCAATGAACGTACGAACTAACGAATTAATTAATGAATGAATTAATTAATGATTGACTGATTGATTGAATGAATGAACGAACCAACAAACGAACCAACAAACGAACGTACGAATGAATGAATGAATTAATAAATAATTGAATGAATGAATGAACAAACGAACGGAAGAATGAATGAATGAATAGTCGGACGAACGAATGAATGAATGATCGAACGAATGAATGAATGAACCAACGATCTAACGAACGAACAAATAAACGAATGAGTGAATGAATGAATGAACGAACGAATAAACAAACTAACGAACGATCGAACGAACGAAAAAATAAACGAACGAGTGAATGAATTAATGAATGAATGAAAGAACGAACGAACAAACACACGAACGAATGAATGAATGAAGGAATGAATCAATGAATTTGAATAAATGAATGAATGAATGAAGCGGTTATGGCACGATATAATTTTTTATTTGTTCAGTTTCATTAATTTAGTTTTTTGCTTGTCCCCGTTCATACAGGGAAACATTTGCTGTGAAATATTATTGATATCCCTTTTGAAACTGCATTCGTGTTCACATTGTGAAGTTTTTGTTTTACAGCTTAATATATTTGCTGATATACTATTTCTCATGAGAATGAGACGAGAATGACGTGCTCAACAAGAACAAACAAACAAACCAAATACCCTTTTCCATTCCTCTTTCCCCCTTCATCAACAAACTCAAAGGTTTTGCAGCAAATGTTTTATAGTCTGGACGAGGACCTTGCACGCAAAAGATATAGGATAGAACAAAATATCAACAAAGAAGCAGAACAATGAACTTCGAACTGCGGAGATGCAACTTATTATTGTTTTTTTGTTCTCAAGGAATTAATGATTTTTTCCATGAGAAATAAATTTTGTGGAAATAATATTCATGATTATTATTATTAATTATTAGCTGCCCAAAGTGATTTCATTATTTTTATTTAACGAAATAACGGTCACATGAGCAACGTTGACCTCGATTTTGAATTTATGTATTTCGAAATACTTCTGTCTTCTGAGCTGGCTTAAGAATATTCGCACATAAAGTTTTTTTAAATTAAATTACTGATTGATTTTCTTAATACTCGTAACCAAAAGAAAACCAACCAAGCAAATGTTGCGACATCTGTGTATGTTGGCAAAAGTCTAATGTCACAGTCACATCTTAATCTTCAGTTCTTTTATAATCTACAAGAACTAATTTTTTTGTTATTTCTTATTTTATTCTTTTCTCGTAAAATCATATACGATTAAGTTTAATATTCTTTTCGTCAAAACGGAATATCTTGCTTTTACTGGTATGGACATAAGCTTTCTGGTTTGATTAAAGCTGCATATTTAGCTTTTTAGAATACTTAATTTTTTACACTTTATGATTGCATTCTACACTGTCATAATGGGGAAGGTATGCTTAGTAAACATTTTGAAATTTATACTACATTCAAAATAACATGCATACATACATACATACTACGATATGACTACTAGCTTTTCCTTCAAGCCTAGCTAGCCTTTTCAATAGCAGAAGAGTATATTGTGAATCGTATGCGGAGCATTTTCAATCTTATACGAGCTCATATTTTAATCGTGGAAGATGCTTCGTGTATAAGGGAAACTGTTACCGAAAACGATTCGTGTACAAGAGCCGCAGAAGACGCTTTTATTAGTCGTAAATGCAATAATTTCAGATTTATCTAGAGATTACATTACAACTCTTTTTTGAACAACATAGAGAATCTTATGAGGCTCTTCGACGTTCATCTTACATAAGGGGAATTCCCAGGAGACGGACGTGACATTCGTACACTTTTATCTGAGCAAAAAACGAGAGAGAAATGGAAAGATCCAATGTATATCCTGATGTTTTAAAGCAATGAAGGGGTAGTATATTTAAGAAAAAATTCCCGGGCGATATCAATAACATAGTAAAAAGATATAAGCAAATGTCAGCAAGAAGCGGAAGTTTTTTTTGTGCACTTATAGAAATATACATAATTCTGCGAAATTTTATGAAGAATTTTTTTTTGTAAATTTAGAAATGAAGGTGAAAGAAGGTCTTTTATATGTGGATTTATGAAACATGAAAATTTTTTTTTAATTTTTTTTAAATTGTTAAAGTGCAAATATGGACGGGACAAGGCGGACACGACGCAATAACCTTTCTAATATTGATTGAACTTTAATTAAAAAGTAATAAAACGATAACAAAGGCTTATTTACTGCGGAAAAAAATTAATAAATATTGATTTTATGCGACGTATACGACATTAAGGTATAGGTGGAAGCAACCTCAAACAACTCCCCTTATTTAGAGCTCCATTCTTCTTTTTTTTCTGCTAAGCGTAGGTTGTTGTTAGTAGGAAATTTGGAAATTACAAAAAAAAGAAAAATAATACAAATTTTTTTAATTAATCGCTAAAAAAAGATTCAGCACAGAAAATATTTCTTTTAAAAGTCCAATATTTTGCTCAAAAAATTTCAAAAAATTAAAAACGCTTTTAGATTTGTAAAGCATACAGCTTTATGCTTTATTATTTAAATCAAAATGAAAATTTTTGAGCAAAATAATTTTTTTTTGGTTGACCTTCTTCTGGAATTACCCATATGTATGTATATGCTATGCTTTTTCGGCCAAAAATCTTCAAATCTGCATTTCGCCGTTTTTGAGAGTAAAAATCTGCAAAAACCAGATAAATCTCCATTTCTGGGAACAGTGATGGCTCCTTTCTTTATGCATTTCTTAGTCGCAACAAAAGCTCAAAAAATGCTCAACTAAACCATGAATTCGCCTTGAACTAAACAAAGGCAACAGGCACTCTTTAATATGTTGCTTACCAGGGTTATCATACACAGATAAAAAAATAAGACTGCAGGGAAAACTTTTGTCATAGAAGTCATTTAAAAATTCTCGTCTGTTTATTGAAAACAGAAACAATGCAATCAAATTAGTTTTTGTTTTCAATATAAATAGACAGACCAAAATTTTTACATGGGTTCTATATATAAACCGTTTATCTGATATTTCCAAACTATTATAAATTTATATTGCAAGTACTCTTCGCTTGCTAACGGAAGCAGTGCTTAAGTCGAGATATATAAGTTTTTTTTTTGAGTTAATGACACCCATGTAATCTTATACATTCTCTTGTATATTTAAAATTGTATGTATTATTTATAGAGAGTAGGACGATGCTTTTCTAAATACAGTTTAAATGAATACCGAATTTCCCAATTTCACTATAAAAGATATAAATTTCGGAAAAACGACCCGAAAGTTTAAAACAGCTCTATTGCAAAAAAGTCAAATATGACTTAAGCACTTTTGTCTTATTGCCACAGAAATTATGACAATCGTTATTAATTATCTGATTTGTTTTTGAAATGTGTTTTTTTTATTAAACAATTTAAAGTATTATTTTAATTACTTTACTAGGCAAACTACTTTCAAAAATATGTGATTTTTTTTTTCGTTTAATATCAATAATTGGCTTCAAAACCATTATCGCAATAAATTTTAATTTAAGCATCTTTAAAACAAACAAAAAAAAGTATTAATAAAAAATTAACTAGAGATGACATAATAAAATTTAAATCAGATGTTCTATGTTAAGCTTGTTAAATCACCCACATTCTATAAAAATACTTACATAGATTAATACGTACTTATGTACATATAAATATACATACATATATGTATATATACATATGTTCATACATAGATATGTATATATGTACATGTTAATGGAAGTCAAAAATATTTAAAAATTTTCTTTGGAATGTAAAAAAAATATATACATATACGGTCATGTTCTGAAAACCATTTCGTTTTGAAATCGCCAAGTTTCGAAAACGGAAAACAGTGTGCTCTTTATCAGATAATTTAGTGCAATAAAAATTAAGTTCGAGTAAAATATCTCAACCGTATGAAATCTTAAAACCAAATAAAAAGCTGCAATAAATGAGCCTTCTTGCTGATTTTTCCCCTGAAATTTGTCGGTTTCAAAACGAAATGGTTTTCAGAACCTGGCCGATAATTTTTATTTATGTTTTGCTGATTTTTTTTAAAGAAATAGAACAAACTGAAAAAAGCAATGCCAACTATTAACACCCTAACACAAAACATATTCTATATATATTATATTAATAATAATTCTGTAACCTAAACGTGCTATTCCCCTTCGCACATTTTTGCATTAAAGTCAATAGATTTAATTTTTCCTGAATATAAGCTTGTGAGTTCGTTAGGAATCTTTCAACTTTGAGTGTATTTCTCTCGAATTGCATTGGTATTAACTGATTGCTGTGAAATGGAAAATAAAGCGACAAGTAAGCATTGCTGTTTTTTCATAAAAAGTGCTTTATATTTATTTTATATTTATAACTCATGGTAATGAGCTTTAGCTTAAACGGTATAATATATCATATGCACTGATTTTATGTAGGCCCTCAAAATGTTTAACCCCTTAAAAATTTAAAGCATAAATTAAGAAATTTGTAATACATAATTAATGATTTATTTGAAATTTATTTCAAAGTGCGGTTTTTGCGTTTTGCGAGTTGTGTCTCTTTATAGTTGGTAAAATATTTATGAAAACAACTGAAATGTTGATGAAATTAATAATGAAAATGTAGAGGATTTTTTTAATTCAAATTTACCAAATGAACTACTTATATACATACATATATTCAAACAATTAGCCAAGTTTTCTTAAAAATAAAACTTATTAGTGCATATACATATGTACTGTTGTTATTATAGGGCTAATTGTTTAATTTAACCCACTATCGGGGCTTAAATTAAATTTTGAAGAAATTTTTTCGGGATTTGATTTGAATATCATGATTTGGTAGGCGGTTTTAATTTCGCACGGAAAAAGTTATGATTTGACCTACTTATAGTGTAATGGGGGTAATGGCAACACTGCTTTAATTGCCAAAATATTTAGTTTTCACGTGTTCGCCGCTGTCGTCGTAAATTAGTTTTCTTTTTAAAGTGCATTTTATAATGTATTTAAAATATTAATTACAGCCAAAAAAGTACAAAATATTATTTATTATAATATTATTTAATAAATAAATCTATTAAATTTACCATAAAAAGTGCTTTATAAAATAAATTTATTGCATTAAATAAGAAAAGTCCAGTAATAAAAAGTGAGAGCAATAGTTATTGTTTGTTGTTGTTGTGAATAGCAGTAATTTGAGTTTTTCCTTCACAACCTTCTCAGTAGGGCAGAGTGTGTGTGCTTCATTTAGTATGTATGTATGTATGTAGTTCTCCACATAAGTTTATTAAATAAAAAAAGTGTAAGAAAAAAATAGCAGCAAAAACCGCGAAAATATGAGTGCAATAATTTTGTTTTGTTTACAAACACAAAACAGCAAGTGTTTTTCGTTTTGAGTGAGTATCAATTAGTGCTGCCGTTGTTTAAAATTTAATCATTAAAACCGGATATCGGTACGGGCGTTTGAGAAAATAAAATAGGTATTTAAATTTAAGCAATTAAATTGAATGTAGAAGGTGAGTAACTAAAAACTATTATATTTACGTTGCATAATATAATTGGGGGGATTCAAACGCTAGTCTTAAGTATCATAGAGTCATAATATTTTTAATTATGTTAATGGGGTATGTTCTATATTTCACTTGAAATTAAATCGTTTGGATCGTTGAAATCGTTTTGAAAAACACTTTCTTGGGATGTAAAAAAAAATTACTGAAATACATATGTACATATGTATGTGTGCTTGCATCTGAAGGAGATAAGAGATTAAAATTAAGCGGCGAAACCAATTACCTGGGCCTGTGGTACTACCTGGCATGAATTTGCTTTGGAAAAATATGAGCCCTATTTTCGATTTAATCGCAAGCGACAAAAATAAAATTTTTCGGAAATATTTTTTTTTAAATATTCAAATACATATGTTTATGTACGTAAATTGTCGTTTACGATAACATTTTAGAGCTCGTATCTTAAAAGTTATCAACAATTTTGGCATTTTGACAATTCTAAACTATGGACAGCCCCATAAAATTTTAATTTAAATAAAAAAAAAATATATTTTCGATAACGTGTCGCTCACGATAAAATCGAAAATATTACTCATGGAATTGGAAATTCAAAATTTTAAGTAAATAAATATATGTACAGCTTTAAGGTTAGAGAGTTTTTGTCTATAAAATACATTTAAAATGAAATTTTCATTTCAGAGGCTATTGAAGAGCATAACAGGGATAACAGGGATGACAAAGTTGGTACAATTGTACTTTTTTTGGTACTATTTAAACTCGGAAAGTACAATAGTACACAAATAACTAATTTAGTATTTACTTTAGTAATTAAAGTTACGCTTAATAAAATATTTTTCATGTTGAAATATTCTTTTAATATTATAATTTTAAATTTCTATTACGAAAACAAATTTAGACTTTTTGGATAATTTTAAAATGAAAAAAAAACGAAACGAAAATAGTTCAGGTGTGTTAGCGATACCACATCAAAGTGAATTCGTTTTGCAACTCTGCAGAAAAGGGTGATTTTTTAGAAACTTTCTTTTTGAAAACACTATGTTTGGCAGCTCAGCTGTTTTCTTGTGTCATGCTACTGTTAAACATGTTCAGTTTGGTATATAATTTAACCATGAATGGGCTTATAAATGAACAACACTTGCATATTATTAATTTTTATTATCAAAATTCATGTTCATATGTATGTGCACTTCTTCCATTTTATGGTCGGTTTGGCGTCTTTCTCAGCGCCTATTCGGGATCTTGTGCACCAAAATTACATTATTGAACATTAAACCACCAAAGTAGATTGCGGACAGAGGAAAATAACGTATGTAGGTGTATCCGCCAGTGTTGTTGATGACCTTGAATTATCGATTCGGCGCCATTTTCAGCAATTGGGCCTGTGTTCCTTTTTTTTTTGCATAAAATGGAAGAGCTGAACTTGGCTGACATGTGGTTTCAGCAAGACGGGCCCACATAACACACATCACATAAACCAATGGTCCAAATGATAGGCGAGTTTGGTGAACAGTACGATTTAACGCCTTTAGACAATTTTTTGTTTTGTGGGACTATGTTAAGGCTAATGTCTAAAGAGACATGCCTGCAACGGTTGACGCACTGGAAGACAATTTTGAAGAATTTATTCGTGAGATACCAGTGATTTGATGGAAAAATTATGCCAAAATTGGAACCGGCGTGTGAACCATTTTCGACATATCCGCGGTCAAAATGTAAATGTAAGCTTATTTAAACATCAAATAATAACGATCGTTCTACCGATTCAAATGAAGATTTCATATATTTCTCTAAATTTTATCAGCCTTATTTATAAAACTTAAAATGTCTTAATAAAGGGTTTTTAACACAAATTTTCATAAAAATTTTTTTAAAAAGCCCTTAGAAAGCCTTTTTAATTTTTATAAATAAGACTGTATTTGTTTATATTTTTAATCAAATCTCAAAGTTCTTAAAAAGTCACCCCTTGTATTTGTTAGTGTAAAACATCCTACTGTCAAAATATTTACAAAGGTATTGCTTGATTTGTTACCAGAGAAGCCAACCGCTGATTATCATCTGCTGTAACGAGGTCATCCGGTATAATTTAGCTGTGTTACTGACTTCGCCTTGTTTTTTGCCTTAAATTATTTTTATTTGCTTACACATTTTTTGTACGGTAATTGTTTTATCGAATGTCGAATATTGAATCCGCTTTAGAGCGACACGCTTTACTGAAAAAATTGGATTACTGAAAGCGCTACAAATCCCCAATCTGATTTTAAACAGTAGCGAAACATCGCTTTACTGAAAATATCTTATTACTCAAAACCAACAGCAAGCCCACAACTACGTTTTGTAAGAAACTTACTTCGCTTTAGTGAAAAAATAAACAATGAGAAAATTATTTATTAGAAATCGATTGCATAACTTAAGGCTGAAAAATTGTGCAGGTTTTGTCCGTTAAAAAATTAAATGGCAAAATATATTTGTCATTTGCGCTCTTACGTACTTCATTGTAATTTTCTATTATATCATACTGATTCTAAGTATTACGCTTAACTGTAACAAATTTCAATAATCCGAACTACGTTTTAAAGAAAAAATCGGATAACTGAAAAAAAATTGCGTTTTGGTTATTTTCAGTAAAGCGGACTCGACTAAATAGTAAATAGTAAATCCTTTTTTGTTTCTTGTGAGAGACTGTTAAAGCGCATCTTAAATTAAAGATATAACATTCGTTTAGCAAGTTTCTCTGCTCTTGATACGTTCCATTTCATTTTAGAAATATTGCATAGAAATCAATCGAAAATGTCAGTTCTTTAGATTTAAATTTTCTAAACGAATTGACTGATTGGATTGTGGAAATTCGATTTATACGAATCATTATTTCTTTAAATTTTAGTATTGAAATATACTTTAATTTCTTTGTCAATGTTCTTTATGTGTTCCATTCAGCAACTTTTTGAGATTTCAAAACGTGACAAAACTGTAAATAATATTCAAGCAATGAATTTATTTTTTTTTTTGCTTTATAATAAAATATTTAAATTATTTATCACAACATAGTTGCTTTATAAATTTATTTTTTTTCATTGTGCAATTTTTTATGTATAAAATAATTCATCTCAGACAATTTTCAAAATCATAAATTTATTTTAATTGCATTATTACAATAAAATAACTTATTTCGTTTTTACGAGTATTATTATAATACATCAAGCGAAAAGAGACAAAAAAAATATAATTACCTACAACAATATTAATACTAGTAATAAAAAATAATGACCAACGTACTTCAAAATTTTAAGAAGTTCAAGCTGGACTATTGAAAAGTCTGCTTACGGGAAGAAATAAAAAAAACTATTGTAATGTGATCAAGTTTAAGTTTTCAAGGTCACTTTAATAAGAATATGTATGTATATGTTTATATACATATTTTTTTTTAAGTTTCATAAAATTTATAAGCCACTGTATGGCAGAGCATATTATCATATGTGTATTAGAAGCTTGCAAGTTAATGTTAAGAAGTTTTTATGTATTTAAGCAGCTTAACTACTTTTCCTTACAATACCGCTCGTCTTTGGAGGAGCTTTTGTTAAGAGTATTTAATTTAAAATTTTATCATTTGAAAGAATTAAAAGACTATTTTCATATTTCTTGCACATATGTATGTACATTAGGGTGGCCTTCATTTTTTTTATTTCTTCTACTTCCCACCCCCCTAATCGGTTCAGTTCTATGTAAAAAAAATACAAAAAAATTTCATACCGATACAGTTGTGTTTTAGGTGGTGCGTCCGGCCCTCAAGCCCATATATTCAATGTACTTGTTTTTGTTTTGTTTAGTTTTCTTGTGACTATACTTAACATATATGTATGAAATAATTTAATAAATATAAACTCTTATTGTCAACGCTTAGTAAAATAATTTACATATAAATGCAATTTTTGTAAAAAAAAAAATTTTTGGTATTTTGTTGGTTATTTTCTGCATTATTTCCTAAAATATTAATTTTAGCAAAAAACTTTCTGTGAGACTTATATTGTTGACTGGGAGAGCTAAAATATTGCCATATATTATATTCTTGTAAAATGATTATTTAAAAAGATAGTCATATGTAAAAAGTTACATTCAAAAAAATGGGCTTGAAGGCCAACTTTGAGGGGCCCCTAAAACACATCTTATCGCTATAAAATTTTTTTTGTTTTTGTTTTACATAAAACTGAACCAAAAAAAAAATATAATTAACGGCCACTCTAATGTAGATACTTGTACTTTAAAAAAATTGATTTTCAAAGAGCTTGTTGTTCCATAAATTGGCTTTAAATGAAAGTAAGAGATTTATTTCTCTGTTATTTCTTAAATATAAAACCATTTATTTCAATTTAACTAAATTAAAATATATGTATATACATAAAGGGTGTTTTTTATAGAGGACTTTAAGTTGGCAACACTTTTTTAACTAGCTGCCATTTTGTCAGCTGCCAAGTGATTTATATGTAGTTTGCTTAGACTCTGCAATTTATTCAAATTTATTTTGAAACTCACGGTTCTGTTCCAAATACGTAAAGGCTCAGTTAGCCGACTGTAATGAAATGTAACAGCAACGTAGGATACAGCTGATCTATATTGTTATGTGAGGAGTAAGGAAATATTTATAGAGATGTAATTTAACGTAACCTACTTTTCACACAAAAATTTCGATCACCTTTTTCCTACGTTCCAGTTACATTATATAACAGTCGACCAACTGACCCTTTAGCCGACTGTAATGGAATGTAACTACAACGGTAAGACACAGCTGATCGATAATTTTATGTGAAAAGTATGTTACGTTATATTACTTCTCTATAACCATTTTCCTTACTGCTCACATAAAAATATCGATCAGCTGTTTGCTAATGTTGCAAATATGTACATTACATTACAGTCGGCTAAGTGAGCCTTGAACCTTTATAAAGATTCAATGTAACGTAACCTGCTTTTCACATAAACATAACGATCAGCTGTTTCCTACTGTTGCAGTTGCATTCCATTACAGTCGGGTAACTGAGCCTTAACGCTTACTGCGTTAATTTTACGGTCTATATAATCGACCATCAGAGCATAGCTCGATATTTGTATGAGAATTTTTTTTAATTTTGATCCGAATCTCAAGTTGAATTTTTAATACTCATACAATAAAACTATTGACCTTTAAGAAACTAATTACATAGATTTTAAAATGTAGAATTGGTTTAATTAAAAGAAATCAAAAAATTTCGAAAGTGGCATCATTGTTGCCTTTTGTCACGGACCTCCATAAATCATGTGGTAATTGTAGTGTTAAAACCGAAATAAATTACATATGCTGCTCACAAATAAATTTTGTTGCAAGCAAAATTTATGTTTTATAACATTCAGCTGATTTAATTTATTTTTTCTTTTATTTTTTCAATTTACGTTTCAGTGCATTTTTGTTTATTCCATTAAAACTGTCTGTCAGTTTATGAGCTGATAAATGACCAGTGCAAAGTCAATAAAATTAAAAAAATTTTTAAAATATATTTATTAAAAAAATTTAATTAAAATAAAATATTAACTATGGTTTTATAATTTTCTCTAATTTTATTAAGCTTAAGGTCTCTTGATTTTTTAATTATATTTTTATATGTATTTCAGGAAATTTCTGAAGAAGCCACACAAAGGAGTGGGGAAATATCGAAATATATATATAAAATATATTTACAAAATCAAGAGACCTTAAGCTTAATAAAATTAGAGAAAATTATAATAAAAAGAGGTAAAAAAATTAGAAGAATTGTTAACTATAGTTTTATTTAAAGTATAATTTTATTATAATTTGAAATTTATTTGCTGGTGGTTTAGCTTGGTCTATATACGTATTTAATTGGCGCTTGAACCAAATCATCAGTAGACTTCAACCACAAATTTTTAACAGTCACAAACCTCTTACTTTCTGCACAGACTTTCAAAAACTATATGAGAATTCATGGAATAATAATATTTTTGAAAATCACAAAGACAAAATAAGCTTAGTAGGCTTTGAAACTCATACAAAACCCAGCAAATAATTTATATTCGATATGAATCTATTTTATTTTTCTACACCTTCATACAATTAGAAATCCATTGGATAACAATAAAAGTAATTACAAGGCAAACTGAAAAATAAAATCTAAAATTTAACATTTAAGAAATTTATTATTCGACATATTGTCATAATTATATTTTAATTTGAAATTTATTTGCTGGTGGTTTAGCTTGGTCTATTTACGTATTTCATTGGCGCTTGAACCAAATCATCAGTAGACTTCAACCACAAATTTTTAACAGTCACAAACCTCTTACTGTATGCACAGACTTTGAAGTCTACTGATGATTTGGTTCAAGCGCCAATGAAATACGTATATAGACCAAGCTAAACCACCAGCAAATAAATTTCAAATTAAAATATAATTATGACAATATGTCGAATAATAAATTTCTTAAATGTTATAATTTTATTAGTTTATATATTCAAAAATTAAATAAAACAAAATATTAACTAAAGTTTTTCTTTAAAGTAGAATTTTATTAGTTTATATATTCAATGAATAAATTTAAATATATTTTTCTTCTCTTTAAAAAACACATTGTCTTCAGAGCCACGTGATACGCACTAAATAAAATACAAATTAATAATTTAAATATGAATGCTGCTGTCTGTTTATCATAATTATTTCTTATGTGAATTAAAAAACTGGCTCAGGAGAAATAAAAAGAAATTGGGTTATTTTGATTGTAAAAAAATTAAAGTTTCAAAATGCACCAAATAAAATTATTTCATTTATTTGAAAAGTTTCGCAAAAAAACTGGCCTACTACATACAATATTTAATTACTCAAAAGTAAATGGAATAAAAATTTCATATATTAACAAATTGAATCAATTGAACTCAATTTTGTTTTTTTTTCAAATCGATTTCAAATTATTCATATAAATAATTATTTAGGTATTTAAATTGTAAGCAGGGATCACTGTTATACGAATTCATCTGTGCTAAAACTCTTCAAATGTGTCCAATGTTTCCAAAACCTTTAAAAAAAACTTCACATGACTCGCAATCGAAGGGTTCCCTACGAATACTGCATATCCTCGCCTCAGAATAGGTTTAGCTCAAATGCCACAAAGTTGAAGTGGATAAAAATTACAAAGACGGTTTATATGAAGTTTTCTCAAAATATAAACGATGGATTTCTTTTGTATTTGCACCACTGCTTCCAACATATGTTTTGCAGAAAAAATTTAAATTTTTGTGAACTTATATCAATGAAGTTAGAAGTAAATATTCCTTCATTGTAAAAGTATAAATACGTTTTGTGCCCCATACACCACGACTTAACTGTTGTTTTGTTTTGTTGTTGTGTTTATTTTTCTTGCTGTCCAAAGAAATAAGTCGATCGTTTAACGCCGACCAAGAAGCCGCCACCGTAATATTTTTAACTATCCGTCCGTTACACACTTAGACAAGAAAATAAATTAATTGAAGTGAATATAATATAAAGAATGAACTTTTTGGTTGAAGTCTACTGATGATTTGATTCAAGCGCCAATGAAATACGTATATAGACATGCTAAACTACCAGTAAACAAATTTCAATTATTATATATAAAGAATGAAATTAAATGATTTTTGTTATACACAAACATGCATAATTAAGATTTCTTTTATTTTTTTAGTGTTTAATAAGTTTATCTTAAAACATTTAATCGTCGTCGGCTGATGATGGTTTTGCTTAACAGTCGCCGTTGAATTTTTCTTACGGTACCTTCTTTTTTTATTATACATTTCTTATAAAAATTAAGCAAAACAAAAGTTAACTTTACTTTGTACATTTTTGTATGAAGAATTTAACGCAATCGCCAAAGAGTGGCGTGTACAGCAAAACAATACTTATAAAACCTAAAAATAGTGGATATAGAGCAAAATGTATGCTTAATATCTCAGAAACCGTAACAAAGTTTGTAAAACTTTTTGGTTCAGAAGGACGGCATTCCAAATATAAATTCCATACCTCACTAATATTTTTTAAGTATAGTCGGTGGAGCAAAACTATTCTGGGTCGACGATTAAATTACATAGTGTAGACATTAAAAAAAATTTTTGTTTCCGGCGTTTTTTTTTTTAATTTTAACTCTTTAATTTGTTTGGCGATTATTCCGGTTTTTGGCGATTTTTACAGTTGTTTTTTAGTTTCAGCAAATTTTTTGTTTTTGGCGATTTTAGGCAATTTTTTCGTTATATTTTTGGGGACTTTTTTACTTTTATTAATTTGAGCAATTTATTTTATTTTTGGTGATACATTTCATTCTAGCTCTAGCTCAGAACAGGGCCGAGTTCTGTAAGCCGATAGATTGGAAATATCACGATTTTAGAAAACTAACTCCGATAATAAAAATATTATTTCAGATTTTTTAAAATTTTTTTATTATATAGATTCTCAAATATCATATCTAAAAGAAAATTATCTTGTATGATTTTAAACACGTCTGGAGAACCATTATGAATTTTTTTGAAAACGAGAAAATTACTCGGATCCGGTTTACAGAACAGTGCTGATTTTTTTCGGTTTTTGGTATCTTCAAACGCTTTATTTCGGTTTGCCGATTTTTTCGGTTTTTGGTGTTTTTTAGTTTTGTCACTTTTTGTTGATTTTTTTGCGATTTTTTAGTTTTGGTGCTTATTTTCGAATTTTTTCTTTTTATTTTTTGGCGATTTTTGTCGATTTTTTTGTGACTTGTTTTCGTGTTTTAGCGACCCCTTTCCTTTTTATTTTTATTTATTTAAGCAATTTACTTTACCTTAGGTGATAATTTTCATTCGAGAGCTTTATTTCGTTTTGCCGATTTTTTCGGTTTTTAATGTTTTTAGTCTTAGCGATTTTTTTTCTTTTTTTTTGGCGCTTATTCTTAGTTATTTTGATTTTTTAAATTTTGGGCGATTTTTTCGTCCTTTTTTAGTTGTAGCGATTTTTTTTTTTTGTTATAGCGATTTTTTTAGTTTTGGCGCTTATTTTCGTTTTGTTGTTTTTCTCGTTTTTGCAATTTTTTTCGGTTTTTGGCGATATATTTAGTTTCATGGCGACATTTTTTACTTTTATTTATTTTTTAGAAATATATTTTAATTTCGGTAACATTTTTCATTTCGTTTTGTCGATTTTTTTATTGGCGTTTTTTTTTTGAGATTTTTTTTAGTTTCAGCGATTTTTTAGCTTTGGCGCTTTTTCAGCTCTGGCGATTTTTTTTTAGTTTCTTGGCAATTTTTTAAGTTGTTATGTAGTTTTAGCACTTATTTTAGTTTTTGCATTCTTTTTTACTTTTAGCGATTTTGTTGTATTTTAGCGTTTTATTTTATTTTTGGTGATGTTTTTCAGTTTGGCAACTTGTCGTTTCATAAGTATTTTAATATGTCGAATTTTTAGTTTTAACGTTTCTGTAAATTTCAATTGCTTGCCTCTTAGGGTTTCCAAGATACAGCAAATTGCCAAAATTAAATATAATTCTCAACTCCTTCAGCCACAAATAATTTTATCTCATAGAGCTAGCAGCACCTCTAGAAAAATGGCCAGTGAAATATTAAAAATAAATTTTTTCATTTTACACCTTCTTGAAAGATATGTATGTACATATGTGAAAAGGTGGCTTATGACTCAAAAACAAAATTTCGAGAAATCAGCTGTTAAAGATAGTTGTTCTTTTTGAGTCATAATCCACCTTTTCATAGACCGGATCACATATATTAAACAGAACTTGTATAGTATTAAATACTGGCAACTCTTTATTTTTGTTAAATTTTTTTTTTTTTTTTTTGAAAGTTGAATGACATCAGACCAGAGTTGTGACAATGATTTAGTGCAAATTAAATATTTTTGTTATGAATACATTTAGCACATTTTATATTTCCTGTGCTGACTTCTCACATTAATATGTTTATGGCTTTGGTGATTTATTTTATGATCTTTCATTGAAAGAAAAATACCTCGTGGCATACATATGTATTTATATTGGTCATGCAGCATGACTTTGATCCGACCCTAGAAATCAAACACTAAAATGTTGAAAATAGTGAAAATAATTTAGTTTAAATGCTACGATTAGTTATTATAACTAAAAGACTTTACCCTAAAAATGAGCGATAAATTAGAGGCAAGTTCACCCCACCTGTCAGTTTTATCGTAAGGTTTAGTCCTTTGAAGTTGCCACATTTTCATAGGTTGCCACACTTTCTACTTTATAAATTACAGCCAAATTGAAGTTTATTTATTGAAAAAAAAAATATGATACACAATAAAAAATTTAACACAAAATACATAATAATATAAAAAAAACAAAAAAATAGATAATAATGGTTTCACAATGTCTGTAATTGAGCAAACAAATGAAGCAAGTCGTTGCCACTAAGTATTTTTAAGCAATTCGGGGAAAAACGTAAACGGCCCTGTTCTGTAAACCGAATCCGAGTAAGTTTCTCGTTTCCAAAAAATTAATAATGGTCCTACAGACGTGCTTAAATTCATACACGATAATTTTCTTCCAGATATGATATTTAGGAATCTTCATATAAAAAAAATTAAAAAAAAAAATATTTATTTTTTCGGGGTTAGTTTTCTAGTTTGTTTCGTGCGGTTTCAAATCGGTCAGTTTACATAACAGGGCCGATAGTTTCGCCATATACAAAAAGAGGAGAATCTTGTACACGTGGTTTGTGTGTTTAATATCTTATATAGAATTTTGAGAGCAATCATCTGTTATTCATTCTCACTTTGCTGCCAGTTTATCGAAGACAATCAAAAATGTTAGTCCTCCTATTCATATTGAATACAGTAACTTACCACTCAAATTTGTTTTTATTTTCAATCTAAAAAGGTAGACAAGAATTTCTGATTGTCTTCAATAAATTGCCAGATAATCTCAATAATTAAATAACGTAAAATATTTAATATTTAAAAGAAAAAAATCTACAAAGAATGTAATACGAATAAAAAATTAATTTACTTACCTTTCTCTTTATGTAATTTTGATAGCGTAAAATAATTTTAATTAAAATAAAACTCATCACGATATAATAAATTTTATTCTTGCAAAACAAATCAAAAACAAGAAAAAGAAAAATTAAATTAAAAAATTATATAATATTTATTCTTGATAACTAAATCAAATCACTATAAAAGGTAAGCTGCTAAATTTGTGCAATAAATTAGCAAACTAATTTCAAATAAATAAATACCTATTCAAAGTTTAATGCTCTTTAATACTGTGGCTTCTTTTTTGTTTGTTAAGAATGTGTATTTATTTAAAAAAAAACTCATGCAGTGCATTTTACAACAAATACATAAACAAGTCATGCAAAAAGTATTCCAAAAAAAAGAAAAAATTAATGTGCAATTTTATGACAATACAAATTAATCATTAATTTGATATTCCATTCAACTTTAGGAAATAACCTGCATATTTTTATTTTTAGTATTTATTGCATTTGCCATACAGTGGAACGAATAGATTTAAATATTATTGAATAATATAAGAAATACCGAAGCATATTTCTTTGACATAAATAAAGTTTATATTTTATTAAGAATTTTCCCTTGATTTTCTGCTTAAGCAAGGTCTTATATACATTTCGTTCCTGTTTATGGAACCCGTTAATGGACTTCAGCAAAAAAAGGTTTTGAAATTAGCTAAAAAACTTAAAAAACTTCCTGGATTTTTTTAAGCTAATTTCAAAACCTTTTGGGTTGAAGTCTACTCACGAGTTGCATAAGCAGCAACGAAATGCATATAGACCTTGCTTAAGCAGAAAATGAAGCAAAAATTCGTATAGACGTTGCTGAACTAAAAAATTTAGCAAAATTTTTAAATTATTGAAGAGTATTACTTGTTGAAGTTTCTTACCTTACAATGCACTATGGGATAGTGAAATATCATTTGTGGCCATAATTAATTGCAGCCAAACGTCAAGACCGATCGACCGATTTTTTGGAATCAAACTTCGGAAGTCTCCCTCTTAACGCCTTTAAAATTTTTGTCACTTAATGTCACGAAGATTAAAATTTTAACCGCTCACGCCAAATCACGCCTAACAACTTATGACTAATTTTAATAACACACTCACTCACGTTCCACACTATTTTTAATTTTTTTAATTTTCAGCAATTATAAATTTTTATTATGAAAAACTTTATTACACTCAATCAAACACTAAAGTAACAGTAAAGCAAAATTGTCAAAAAAGTTTAAAAATAGTAATTTTCCTTGCTTTTCTCTTTACATTAAAGCAAAAAAATTTTTTTCTTTCACAATTAAGCTCCCTTATTGTCACGCGTGACAATTTTTAAATCTTCGGTTCCTAGACCTCTTAATTTGGTTTAACCATACATTAAAAAAAATTGTGTTTTAAACTGAATTTAAGAAAAAATTTAATTCCGATTTATTCCCCCACCCCTTGCAGCAAAACGGCTGGACCGCTTGAAATGATTTCTTGGACGCAAAAATTCTTAAGGAGCGTTAAACTCACGAAGAAAAATTTTTTAATCACTCACGCTCACGACCACTCACGCGTGACTACTTTTGACTAATATTAATAACACACTCACCTCTGACATTATTTAAAATTTTGCTTATTTTCAAAACCTAAGAATTTTTAGTCTTTTTATATTACAGCAAAAAAAATTTTCACTCACGGTCACGCTCACGTATTGTCACGTCTGAAAATATGTAATTTTCGTTTTTTAGATCGTGCATTAAAAAAAGTTTTGTTTTAAACTGGATTTAAGAAAAAAATTAATATAAGAATTATTCCCCGTGCAGCCAAACTGCGGGATCGATTGAAATGATTTTTTGAAAGCAAACTTCGAAAATCTCTCTTTTAACATCCTTAAAGCTTTTATCACTTAATCTTAAGAAGAAGAAAATTTATTCACTCACACTCACACTCACGCTCACTCACGCGTGATAACTTTTAACTAATATTAGTAATACACTCAACTCTGCCGTTGTATTAAATTTTTTAATCATCAAAAACTATAAATGTGTATAATGAAATCCTTTTTTACACTCTATCATTATTTGAAATCACACACAAAACACTTGATAGTGACAAGAAATCAAAATTTGCAAAAATAAATATTTTCTCTTTATTCTTTTTATACTAAAGCAAAAAAAGTTTTTTCACTCACGGTCACGCTCACGCATTGTCACGCGTGACAATTTTTAAACACTCCTTTTTTAAATTTTGATTTAATCGCGCTTTAACATAAAAAAAAAAATAATTTTCGATTTGTCCCCCCACAGCCAAACGCCAGGACCGCTCTAAATGATTTTTTTGGAAGCAACCTTCGGAAGTCTTCCTTTTAACGTTCTCAAACTTGATATTACTTAATCTCACGAAAAAAAATTAACCACTCACGCTCTCGTCCTCGCACGCGTGACAATTTTTCAATAAGTTTATTTGGCCAAAGAAAGACGAAAATTTCACGAAATATAGTGCAATATTTTATGTGGTTTTGTGATTCTCAATCATTTATTGAGAGTTTGCCTTAAGCCAGCTAATTCCAAATCATATGCACATATGTGTGAACTTTTACAAAAGAGCTTTGTGCTTTCACACAGGGACGAGAGGACAACAGCCAATTGGATATTAGCAACAACAATGTTTGTTGCTTACTTTGCAAAGAAAAAAGAACAAATTACAAGAGCTTTCACAGCTTTTTACCTTAAATGCAAATATTAGTTCATTCTGTAATCTTTTTGGAATCGAAGTATTTGTTTCATTGTAATACAGCTAAATTAAATAAAATTCAAAGGAAAGGCACCAAATTTCAAATAGTTGGAAAGACAATTATGCAGCCTTCATCCAATCTGCAATTGAATTTATTTAATTTTAAGGCCTTCTTGTTTTTTTTCCTTCTTAGTTTTAAGGTGTTTTGCTTAAACCTCAGTACATCCAAATACCAGCATTATTTTTTCTTTATTGTATCTTTTAACTCATTTTAAATACATTAAGAGCTTTGAACCATTACAAGTAACTTTTTTCAAGAACAGAAATTTGCGGAAGAATATTTTTTAATTAAATAAAATGTTATAAAGATTTTTTTTGGTTACTGTTGGCAAGAAATCTAAAAAAATAGCACAGCTATTGACTAGAAAATGGGAGTGTTTCTGCTTGGCTGCATGTACACAATATGAAAAAAATTAAATGAAATAAAATTAAGATAAAATAAAAGAATGGATGGTTTATATAAAACAATTTGCTACAATTCAAAAACTTTGGAAACAACATCCGCCAATAAGAGCAAAAGCTAAATAAAAAATTTAACATAATAATTGAAATACTTAATTCTTTTAAATTCTAAACAAAGATAAATTTATTTAATTGCTTGTGTAAAATAGTGGTTATATATATAATTTTTTTTTGTTAATAACTTAATGGAAATTTTGCAAAACTGCTTCCTAACATGAGCTCAATACACAACCTTGAAATATATATAAAAATAAAACAAAATGTTTACTTCACATCATTTCTGCTACAACATTATGAATCTTTAATATTTATTTGTGGCTGGTATTTTTTTATTTTCTTTTAAATAAAATTATTTAGCACCTTGATGAATACCTTAAGCGAAAATGTTCACAAAGCTTTTATTCATTACAAGCCCCTTTTTTTTGGGGTGGGGGGTTTATTTATTCAATTTCACTTTCATTAAGTTTCATCACGTATTTTTCTATATATATTTTTATTTTTATTTTATTATTCATTGCATTGCTGCATTGTTTATTTGTAAAACACTATAATAAATGCATTATTAAATTCTTGAACAAGTTTAAGACAAAAAAAAATAATTATAATAAATTTCTTGTTTTTTTTTTTATTGTAAACAGGAACTGTTTTGATATGCAGTATTTAAGTTACGTGTATTAAAAAAATAAAAATTCTTAACAAGTAGATTAATTTCAGTGCAGCAATATTTTTATCCGATTTCATGTTATTATTATAACCTATACCAAAAATGGTACAGGTTTCTCATTCCATGTGTAATTTCTACAATATGATTATGCGACCTATATATGTATATATATATATTGGGTTCTTATGATTGGGAAGACGAATAAGCGATTTCCGGCCGTCCGTCCGTCTGTCCGTCTGATGTAAGTGAAATCGGTTTTCCGAAGCTTCCAGAAAAGATAGAGACTTCGGTCTTAAACTGGTGTATCAGAAATACTCCAATATATATTGGTATTGAAAATCAGCAAAATCGAGGAGACGGTTTCTAGCTGGAAAATTTAAACTTTATTTTGTCATATAAAAGCAACCAGCTATAATTAATTTTTATTTTTTTGTTCAGTAAACTTATTTTATATTTTAGTACGAATAAAACTAGCATTAAAATATAAAAAAATTGAAAATAAATTCAGTAAAGTGTGACTTTGACGGACACGAGATATGTAATTCTATACGAACTTTAGTAGCCTACATAAAATATAGTTTTGGCATTTTTTTTTGTTTTTGACGTTTTTTTAATTTTGGCGATTTTTTTATTCTGGCGATTTTTTTTTAGTTTTGGCGATTCTTTTTTTATTTTGGCGATTTTTTCGCTTTTTGGATTTTTTTTCCATTTTGGGCATTTTTTTAGTTTTGACATTTTTTTATTTCTTTCGGTTTTTGGCGTTTTTTTATTTTTTTTGCGATTCTTTCTTTTTGGCGATTTTTTTTAATTTTTTCGATTTTCGGTTTTTGGCGTTTCTTCATTTTGGCGACTTTATTCATTTAGGCGCTTTTTTAGTTTTGACACTTATTTTCTCATTTTAGCGATTTTTTCAGTTTTTGGCGATTTTTCAATTTGGCGATTTTTTTTTTTTAATTTCGGTAATATTTTTAATTTTGCCGATTTTTTTTTCATATTAACAATTATTTTGTTACTGGAGGCTTTTTCGCGTTTAGGGATTTTTTTCGGTTTTTGTCGCTTTTTCATTTTGGCGATTTTTTTTTCATATTGACGATTTTTTCGCATTTTGCGACTTATTTTAGTGTTAGAAATTTTTTTTAATTTTGGCGATTTTTTTCGTTTTGGCGAACCGTTCCTTTTTTCACTTTTGGTGTACGGAACCCTAAAAATAGAAAAACTATTGCAGGGTTGGAAAACTTTAAGTGTTTCGTATATAAAAGTAAACTATTGAAACTAATTTTTCCTTTTTCTATATAAATTAAACATATCTCATCTCGTATTCTTAAAATCAGAAAAATATAAGTGTAGAATTTCAGGGTTGGGAAAGTTACACTTTTAGTGACAATAAAAGTTGGAAGGGCTAATTAGTATTTTCCTTTTCTTTAGAAATTAGATATATTTTATGTTATGGATGGAAAAGTGTATTATAGAAAATAAGGAAAATACAAAACACAGCTTCAGAGCTGGAAAATTTTAACTTTTCTTGGATATTAAAATAAATAAATTAAACTAATTTTTTCCTTATTTCCTTTTTTCTTTGTTCATTAAACATATTTTATAAATTTTTTAAAGAAGCAGATTGTTATAAGGAGTCAGAAAAATAAAAAGGATGATTACAGGGTTGGAAAATCAATTTTTTTTTGTATATAAAAGCAACTCAGTCAATTATTTTTTTTTTGCCTACAAATTAAATGTACTTTATGTCTTGGAAAGAAATAGTTTAGAATAAATAAATTGAAAAATAAAATGAAAATTTCTTCAGACCTGGACAACTTAAGCTTTTTCTGGTATATAAAACTAGTCAAACTTTTGGTAATTAAATAAATTCTATACTTTAGATTTAAACAATGTAGAACTTAATTATAGTTATAAATTTTCAAAAAAAAAAACACGAGTCGCATGCATTTTATTTCAAGCAGGAGTACAGGACTTAGGAATTTTTTTACTTATATTGTCTAATCTGCAAGCTATCTGCATTTTAAATAAAGTATTTTTATTAAAAATCAACTAATATTAATTAAATTATGCACACAAAAAAAGTACGTTATGGAACAAATTTTTCACTGAAATATATGTATGTACATATTAAAATTTTACCGCGGCTTCGTTCGCAGCCAGAAAGAAACTTAGTAAACTTCAAATGGATGTGGTCATTTGGTGACTTTTTAGATGCAGATCTATCTATGTTCTAGATATCATTAAAATCTGCTTGAACGTTTGGGAGGGGCAGAAATTTTCCCATATCGCTCTCCCGGTCCCAGCTCTAAAAACATACATATCCTATAGGACTTTCTACATGCAGATCTGTCCATGTTTTAAATTTCATTAAAATCGGTTTGATTGCCTCGGAGGGGCAGAAATTTACCTCCTGGTCCTCGTTTTGTAAATATAAACAATCCAGGGTGCAACCCAAACGCATACAAAAAAAAAATTCATTCATTCGTTTAGGAGGAGTTCAGTGACATACACACATACAGTATAATCATATATGTATATAAAGACATGTATGTGGTTCGCCATAGCAAGCTTTAGCTGTATTTATGCATATGCATTAGGGCGGGTCGATTTGTATGGAGGCAAAAAAATCACTCAAATTTCAAGGAAAATCGTATTCAAAAGGAACCATACCTCAAAAATGTATTTTGATGTCCCGACTTTTGATCCGAAGTGTCAAATTTTATTGATATTGATCCGAAGGGTCAACTTTTGAAAAATCTCACCATTTAGAGTTCCTCAATCGAGTCAAAATGTTTGACCGACCCCCACTAATTTTGGAGGGCCGACCCATATATGCCAGTGGCACACTCCCCGGAACCACTCCTGAGGGGAGGGGTGTGTCACGATTTTCTTGGTAATTTGTGCAATTTTTAAATCGGCCCGCCCTAATGTGCATATAGACATATGTACACGCAGAGAAAAAACCGCTTAAAATCAATAAAAACCATAATGAATTGATAAGAAACATTAACGAAAGTCTAGTCATATGTTGAAATTTCTTGTCATTTATTAATTTTATTTATTTTTAAATATCTCCACATACATTTTCTGTTATATTGAAAATGATTGAATTAATCTGTAATTTTTAAGTTGCAACTTTTCCCTAAGTGTATGAATTTATGTGTGCTGTTAAATTAAGGAAGACCTCTCACTGGATTAATACCCATAATTAATTGCTCATAAAAAATAGCCTTCATGTTTATAAACAAAAAATTTCAGCTTCACATTATTTAAAGAAGTTTTATATGATCTCATTTTCCCTTTAATGCACTCGTATAACACATTAAATTAATTTTAAATAAACTAACAGCTTGTGTGTTAATCTATTTATTGCTTTAAAAATGTTCTTTTAAACTATTTCCAAAATAGTTATCTGCTCTTGTTTAAAATTTTACTTTGATTAATTAACAAGCCAACAATGCATGTGGGTATATGAAAAAATATGTCGCTTAAGCTTTTGCTGGCGTTTATTGCTCGTTATAGAAAACAGAATAACATACATATAATGAGATTGTATTTAACCGTTAAGATATTTAAAATTTATTATCAACAAATAAACTGATACATATACATACATACATAAAGATATAGAACCATATACATACATGCATAAATTATGTAAATTTTCTGTTAATTACTTTTAAATTTGAATCACAAGAAAAAGACAACTAAACGCCTAAGAAATATTTAATGACACATATCGCCATACAGATCAAAACAGAATGTGCTATTCTTCTCTATGAATCAGTTGAAATCTGTCATTGATCATTGATTTTTGGCAAAAATAAACTAGTGAATGAGTTCGACCCAAGTCTAACATGTCTATTTTTTTGATGTTTGTCTTAGGTATTCCTCATAAATAGATTAAAAATAACAGCGTGAGTCTTTATTTTCGTAACAATAGAATTACCAGTCGTAAGTGATTTTTCCACAACTTTTTTTTGTGGCAATTCTTCATAAATTAACTAAAATTAAACACGTGAGTCTTTATATTCACTCATGTCACGCCAAGCCACGAAACGAGATTTCACTCACTCATGGCTTATTTTCATAAATATAGCTAAATACAAGTCCCGCGTGATTGAAAATTCTATCTTAAGTATTCAAACTGATTAAATTTGTATTGAAAAACATAAGTTACGAGTCTTTCGTGACAATTTCTTTTAATGCTCGCAAGTGATTTTTCCGCAATTGTTTTGTCAATTGTTCATAAATATACTTAAAATAAATGCGTTAGTCCTTATGTTCACTCACGTCACGCCAACTCACGTAACGATATTTCACTAGCACACGCTCAGATTTCATTAATATAGCAAAACCAAGGTCATGCGTGAGTGAAAATCGAGCAAAGGGTTCAAGTATTGAAAAGCATAACTCACGAGTCTTTCGTGACAATTGGTTTAGCAGTCGTAAGTTATATTTCCACAACTTTTTTTTGGCAATTATTCATGAACAAACTAAAATTAAACGCGTTAGTCTCTATTGTCACTCATGTCACGCCGACTTACGAAAGGAGATTTCACTCACTCATAGCTGACTTTCATAAATATAGCTAAATCAAGGTCACATATGAGTGGAAAATCGATCTAAGTGTGCAAACTGATTAAGTTTATATTGTTAATAATAACTCAAATTCATTTTGGCAGTCTTATGTGATTTTTCCACAATTCTTAACAAATAGACTAAAAATCATTGTGTGAGTCTTTATTTTCACTCACGTCATGCCAGCCCACGTAACGATATTTCACTCGCACACGCCCAGATTTCATTAATTTAGTTAAACTATGTCACGCGTGAGTGGAAAATCTATTAAAGTGTGCAAGTATTGAACAGCATAACTCTCGAGTCTTTCGTGACAATTGCTTTAGAAGTAGTAAGTGATTTTTCCATAACTTCTTTTTTGCAATTCTTCATAAATAGACTAAAAATTATCGTGTGAGTCTTTATTTTCACGCCATGCCGGCTCATGTAGTGAGATTTCACCCACTCACACTTAATTTTTATAAGTACAGCTAAATCAAAGTCGCGCTTGAGGCGAAAAACTCTTACGGCCTGGCCCACGAGGTCGACAAGAAATTATCTTTCGCTTACTTGTATTGAAAACAAAAACAAATTTTCTTATTTTGTTTTTGTTTTCAGTATAACTAAGCGAAAGATAATTTCTTGTCGACATCGTGGGCCAGGCCGTTAGTTCGCCAACTGCTTAAATTTGTAATGAAAAACGTAAGTCACGAGAGTCTTTCGTGAAAATTGTTTTAGTGAGCGTAAGTGATTTTTCCCTAAACTTAAACTTTTTTTTTGGAAAATTTTAAAAAATATGCTAAAATTCACCGCGTGATTCTTTCTTTTTTATCTTTTTTTTTACTAACGCGTGCTTAATTTTCATAAATATCTAAATCAAGGCCACACGTGAGTTGAAAGCCGTTCAAGTATGTAAACTGGTTAAATTTGTATTGAAAAACATAAGTCACGAGTTTTTCGTGACAATTGCTTTAGTGATCGTGAGTGATTTTCCCCAACTATTTTTTTGCAATTCTAAAAAAAAATAAATATACTAAAAACAAACGCGTCAGTCTTTGTTTTGATTCACGTCACGCCGACTCACATAACGATATTTCACGAACTCATGTTTAATTTTCGTAAATATAGCCAAATCAAGGTCACTCGTGAGTGGAAAATCGATATAAGTGCACAAGCTGATTAAAATTGTATTGAAAAACATAAGTCACGAGTCGGTCACGACAAATTTTTTACTGATCGTAAGTGATTTTATAAAACTTTTCTTATGCAATTCTTGATAAATAGACTAAAAATAAACACGTGAGAATATAATTTTCCCTCGCTCATGCCGGCTCACGTGAAAAATATACAATCACGTTTACTCACGCATGTTTAATTTTTATAAATTTAGCTAAACCAAGGTCAAGCATGCGTAAGTCACGCGTGATAAAAAAATCTAATGACATTTCCTCGGCTCTAGAATTTACTTCTAAATACATATATTCAATTCGATATTTGCATTAATAATTAATATTCGTCAAAAAACGAGGTCCAAAAAATTTGTCCGTTAAGCTCTGTGGGCTCGATGTTATTGAGAATTACGTACATAATAGACTAAAAATCCTCGACAACAATTTTTAAATTCACAACAAATATTTATTGATTTTATTTTTCCAGATTTTTCTGGTGGAAGAGTACTGATGAGGTTGTTAAGTAGAAACGAAATGCATGTAGACGTGCTTAACGTACAAGAAACAAAAATTTTATTTTTTTAAGTCGTATTGCCCAGATTTTTACGCGACAATACTTTTTTTTTGCAGTATTAAGTGAATTCTTCATAAATAGACTAACAAAAATCGCTTGACTCAATCACGTGACACACGTTTAATTATCAGAAATTTGATCACTAGAAAATCTAGTGACGCCTACTGGTCTCTAGAATAGACTATTCCAAAACAGATTTGAAAAATCATTAATTTTTGTATTGAAAAGTATAACTCACGAGTATTTCGTGACAATTGTTTTTAGCAGTCGTAATTGATTTTTTCAGAACTTTTTTTTTGGCAATTCCTCATAAATGGATTAAAAATAACATCATGAGTACTTATTTTATCTCACGTCACGTTGACTCACGTAAGGCTTTTTTCACTCACGCACGTTTATTTTTAATAAATTTAGTCCAATAAAAATTACTCATACGTAAGTGACGTAAGTTATGACAAGAAAATCTAGTGTAAATTATTCGAAAACTGAGTTTCAATTTTATTAAATTCGTATTGAAAAGCATAATAGTGAGTCTTACGTGACAATTGTATTGGCAGTCGTAGGTGATTTTCAGAAAACTTTATTTGTTGTTTATAGGCTATTTTCCATAGATAGACTCAAAATGTTCGCGTGAGTCTTGATTTTCACCCATGTCACGTGAACTCACGTAAAAAAATTTACTCACCCACGTTTAATTTTCATACATTTATTTCAATTAAGGTATGCAAGGTCATCAAAAAACTTTGCCAATTCATATACGTTCATAAAAAAACTGTAAACAGAACAAGCGACAACAAGTGATCATAATAATCGATAAAAAAATAGGGATATATGTAATTCAGGGTTTAATTGTGTTTTATATACAATTAAGTCTTCTTAAGCTTCATTAAAAATAATTAAGAACACTCAGTCTTATTCGTTTTGAAATTTATTTATTTTATTTGACAACACAATGTACAAACAATATATGTTAATTAAAGTCATAAGAATATTCCCACAATACGAGTAGCTAATAAATTTGGAAGAGGTGGCTAGCAAAATTAATAATTATAGGCTGTAAAATATTTTTAATTTCCTTAATTAAATGAGCATTTAATACTTTTAAGTTAAGTGAACGGACACGATTACTGGCAAATTTCTCTCTCATTAGAAGTGTTAAAAAGTAATTTTGCAATTTCTTGCTGTTGAAAATTTTTTAGTTTTTAACTCATATAAACTTGTTGAACTAAAGTAATATTATATAAGTAATATACTTTGAAAAAAATTCTGGAGAAACTAATAAAAACTTTTACTCTTGACATGATTTTTAGCCGACTGGGTAATTAAAAAAAAAATTTGCGATGTAACGAATTTTTCAGTTTAACGAATGGCCCTGATATAATATCGTTTGTTATACCGGAATTTGCCTGTAATGTGAAAATTTCAGGTCCTTCGATTGTCATCAGAGAGTTGTTGGTAAATTGAGAACGTTAATCATGTTTTCCGCAAAACAAGTGTTTTGGGAGTTGTAACACTATTAAAGCGAAGGAACGATATAAAAAAGACACAAAAAATTACTATAAAAAATTTCTATAAAAACATTCGAGACCAGTTACGTGTTGTGTAGTATAGAAGCTACACTTAATAAAAAAAATCCTTGTGCATTTAATAAACTTTAAACAGCTTTTTACAAAAAAAAATTTTATTTTTCACAAACGAAATTTTTATTAAAATGACACATTATTCACTTTTCATTGAAGCATTATTATTGCTGTTTGTAGGTTAATATATCAAAAAAAAAAATTTTTCTCAGCTGTCTTCAATAAACTTATAAAACAATGTAAGAAGAAAACTAATCGCGCATAATGAATAGATATCGGAAGATGAATTTTAATTTCTTAAGCAAAAATTTAATAATGAAAACTTTGGTAAATTATTTTAATTTAAATACGCATTAATGCTTAAAACTAAATTTTTGCTTGCTCTTTAATTATTTTTATTTATGCAAAATTTGTCTTAATAATAATGGCCATGTAGGCCATGATGACCGTAGTAGCCGCCATAGTAGGGATAACCTGGAAAACAAAGAGAAGAAAATGTGTTAAAAACAAAAGACTTAAGACACAAACTTGTAGTATTAAAAAGAAGAATATTAAAAATCGATTTAAAAATTATTTTTCCATTAACAAAGTAGTTTAACTCACCCAAACCATAGGAACCATATGCCCCGTAGTAGGGATAATAACTGCCCAGACCGCCATAATGCCCGCCATAATGGCCACCATAATGTCCACCATAATAAGGAGACGAATAATAACCGTAACCATACGATGAGGAGCCTTCCAAATCTGCTTCAGCATCCTTTTCGGCAACCGCTACTGCCTCCGTCTCCAAATCTTCTGCCTCAGCGACACTTGCACTATGCGGCACTTGAGGTTGAGGTTGAGGCGCACTTAATACCAAGGAGCAACAGCAGCAGCACACCAAAAGGATTATGTTTAAATTCACAACATTGAAGTATTTGGACATTTTGTTAACTTAGAACTTTTATTGATCGTACCAAGAACACAGTAAAAATTTAACAATTTAAAAAAAATATATATTTTGTTTTGTTATTTAACACTGGACACATTTATAACTGACAGTAGCGACAATAATGCAACTTGTTTTTATAATCAAGTGGAAAACTTTGTTTAAAAATATTGCTAGAAAATAATGTTATTTATGGTTTGGGTTTAGTTTTTTTTCACACAAAGAAAAAAATACACACACGCACACGCACACACCGAAATAAAATGGGTTTTCTTTGTTTATGGAATTTTCTTATAAAAATTAAACAATCAATTTAAAAAGAAAAAAAAAATTCATTCGCAAAACAAATAAATTTTATTGTTAAAGTTTTCAAGGTTCTCTTCACACAACACAATATCAAAGACACGAACCTTTAGTTGTATGAGTGCGGGAAATTGTTAAATTAAATTGTATAGTAAAATCTTTGAAAATACATATTTATACTCTTCAATAGTCATGTATGTTGCTTGATTGACATTAAAATAAAAATAAATAAAAAAAAATTAATTAAAAGCAAGTTGCGTGGAAAATGCTTCATTGATCTTAGAATTTTAAAGATTTTAAACAATGCGCTTGGGAAATTTTACCCATTTTGTGGCCATAATTAATAACAACCAAACGACAACTCCGATTAAAATGATTTTTCATTTGAATCAAACTACAGAAGCCTCCCACTTAACGTCCTTAAAATTTTTATCACTTAACTCACGAAGGAAACATTTTTATTCACTCACGCTCACGGCCACTCTCGCCCACTCATGCGTGATAAAACTTAAGAAGAGTAATTTTCTTTGTTATTCTTTTTATATGAAAGCAAAAAAAAAATATTTTTCATACTTGCTCACGCAGTCTCACGCGTGACTATTTTTAAACATCCCGTTTTGAGAACTTTTAATTTAAATTAATAACACTAGTTTACAGCCAAAAAATACCAAGAACGCCACATGTCTAGATAAGTTAATTGGGACCTCCTGAACACGAATATCGCTGTTATTTTTTTTTCCTAAGTACCGTTTTTTAGATAACGGTACTTTTGTGTTTTTCGGTGCATGGTCCCACTCAAACCCTTGTGGAGCCCAACCAAAAAGTCCGATCAAAATAAATAGCATATCGTTGGAAAGCTACTTGCATGTATTTTCCGTCGATATGCTGGAAATTTCTATCTGACATGAAATGGCTGAGTTATGGCACCTCAAAGTTCAAAATTTGCCTATTTTTTACGTTTGTTTCAAAATTTTTCATTTTTATTTCGTTTTTTTTCTACGTTATAGTAAAGATCTGGAATGTTTTATTTTTTTACCAAATAGTTTATTTAATTACCAACATTTTAAGCGTAATTTAAAAAAAAATTGGTGAAAAATAAAGTTTTTATTAAGGATTTTGTGGAACGACAATATTTTCATTTTCATTGCTCACACACTATATTCGGCGTCCAACAGTAAAAATTTAAATTAAAATGTCGAGCGACTTGAACTTTTGCGTTTTTTTTTCTGTCTTACATACTTATATAAATGCAAACATAACATATACATACATATATGCACGTTTGTCAACTGCATTTCAAGAATTTTCCATAAGAAAAATTTTACAAACACTTCTTTATATCTATCCCTATTTTTTTTCATTTCATTACCTACCAACAAACACATGCACATTAAACATAAAACACCATAAAATGTGGGAAACTTTTAATAGAATTAAAAATCCATTAGCCATAATTAGCAAATCAATAAAAAATAACTACCTACTTCTCACAAAAATAAAAAACGTACATACAACAAAAACAATATTGTTTTGTTCCCTAGGCAAGTAGGTACATCATACATAAGTAATTGCAATCCCCTTTATTTACACATGTTCTTACATGATTTGCAAATACTCGTTGTACAACATGAAAGGCACATAAAATATGCAGTACTTGCTTTTTCATGATCAGTTTGACTTTGTACATGCAAAAAATAAAATGTGTTCAATCGATCCCAACGAATTTTGTTATGTTTGTGGTGTTCTTGTGAAAAAGAAATCACAACATTTGATGCGTATAAGAAGTATTTCGGCTTCCGACCTGCGTCTCTCGATAAGCCGTGGACACCGAATAATGCATGTAACAACTGCCGAACAATATTAAATAAAATTGGTAAGGGTCAAGAGTGTTTCTTCACATTTGGAAAGCCAATGCAATGGAGAAACCAGATCAACCATACAACAGATTGTTATTTCTGTTTAACGGAAAAGGCTATCGGACGTAGAATTGAACCAGTTTATCCAGTTGTTAGCTCGGTGACGCTGCCAGTGCCGCACTCAGTATCGTGCCCCAAACCGCAGCTGATTGAAGCGGGTCCCACAGAAATACGAAAAAGAACAATAAAAAATGATTCATCAGATGAGTGCAGTGAACCAGAAATGCAATCAAATAAGAAACCCCATTTACTTACTCAGGCCGAGCTTAATGATTTGTGCCGAGATTTGTATTTGACGAAATCGAAATCTGAATTACTTGCATCACGATTGCAACAGTGGGGATATTGTGCTCCTGAGACACGTGTTACATATTACCGTGATCGCAGCAAAGAACTTGCACTTTTGTTCGCAAAAACGGCAAACTTTTGTTTTTGTGCCAACATATGTGGTCTTTTCTATGCTCTCCAACAAAATTATGACCCAGAGGAATGGCGTCTTTTTCTGGATGGAGGCAAGGATAGTTTGAAGGCAGTCTTGCTTCATAAAGGGAATACGAAACCATCAATTCCAATCGGATATGGAAAATACATAAAGGAAACATATGAAGCAATTAAAGAACTTCTTGATCTCATACATTATGACCAACATCAATGGAAAGTTTGCTCTGATTTTAAATTAGTTGCCATACTATCTGGATTGCAATGGGGCAATACGAAGTATCCCTGCTTTCTATGTCTATGGGACAGCCGTGACCGTCAGAATCACTACACCCGAAAAGTTTGGCCTGAGCGAAGTGAACGTACGCACGGAGAGTACAATATCAAAAATGACCCACTCATTCCTCAGGAGAAGATAATACTTCCTCCATTACATATTAAGCTTGGGTTATTTACAAATATTGTGAAAAAGTTGCCAAAAGACGGTCTTGCCATGAATTACCTTAAACAAAAATTTCCGAGAGCCACAGCGAGCAAAATTGAAGCAGGTATATTTGATGGACCTCAAATTCGGGCTCTGTATGGTGACCAAGCATTTAATGAGTGTTTAGGTCCAGCTCATTTGGAGGCATGGGAAGCATTCCAAGACATCGTTCACAACTTTTTGGGAAATTACAGAAGTCCTGATTACGCTGAGAAGATCGATATATTACTGCAAAAATTCAATGCCATTGGTAAGCGTTGAGTGAAAGCATGTATATCCATGTTATCATTTGAAAATTTATTCTTTTTAACTTTTAGGTTCAAATATGACACCTAAATTACACTTCTTATTCAGTCATTTGGATATTTTCCCCACGAACTTGGGCTCCGAAAGTGATGAACAAGGTGAAAGATTTCACCAGGAAATGGAAGAAATCGAGAGACGTTACAAAGGCTGGTGGGATGAACAAATGATGGCGGACTATTGTTGGTTCCTCATTCGCGAAGATCCATCAAAAAAAAACGCAAAAGTTCAAGTCGCTCGACATTTTAATTTAAATTTTTACTGTTGGACGCCGAATATAGTGTGTGAGCAATGAAAATGAAAATATTGTCGTTCCACAAAATCCTTAATAAAAACTTTATTTTTCACCAATTTTTTTTTAAATTACGCTTAAAATGTTGGTAATTAAATAAACTATTTGGTAAAAAAATAAAACATTCCAGATCTTTACTATAACGTAGAAAAAAAACGAAATAAAAATGAAAAATTTTGAAACAAACGTAAAAAATAGGCAAATTTTGAACTTTGAGGTGCCATAACTCAGCCATTTCATGTCAGATAGAAATTTCCAGCATATCGACGGAAAATACATGCAAGTAGCTTTCCAACGATATGCCATTTATTTTGATCGGACTTTTTGGTTGGGCTCCACAAGGGTTTGAGTGGGACCATGCACCGAAAAACACAAAAGTACCGTTATCTAAAAAACGGTACTTAGGAAAAAAAAATTACAGCGATATTCGTGTTCAGGAGGTCCCAATTAACTTATCTAGACATGTGGCGTTCTTGGTATTTTTCCAAATTAAAAATTTGTAAAACTGTGTAATGCATTCAAAAACTTTTTTTAATTCGATTTAAGCAAAAAATTTTTTCCGAATTTCAGCTGAACGGCAACACCGATTAAAATGATTTTTTGGAATTAAACTTTGAAAGCCTTCCTTTTAACGTCCTTAAAATTTTTATGACTTAACTCACGAAGAAACATTTTTTAATCACTCACACTCACGTCCACTCACGCGTGAAAAAATTTTAAGAGAAGTAATTGTCTTTGTTATTCTTTATATATGAAAGCAAAAAAATTGGTTTTTCATTTCAAACTATTGTTTTGAATCAAACTTCAAAAGCCTAAATATTTAAAAGAGTATTTTCATTGTTATTCTTTTTATATGAAATAAAAAAAATATTTTTTCTTTACTCACGCTTACGCTTTCTCACGCGCGACAAAAAACTACTCACTTTCAACATTATTTTCCATTTAATAAATCTTAGAATTTATAAACTCTTATTGCGTAGCGTAATGGTCAAGCAAGGTGACGGAAAAATGTAAGCAGAAACCAAGGCGAATTGATAGCAGGTGATGTCGATTTGCAACTCTTTATATTCGCCTTGTATATTTATTAGTGTAAAATTTCCTGTTGTCAGAGAACTTCCGAAAGTTTTGTTCTGATTTGAAACAAGACGAATTAACAACTGATCATGCTGAATTGAGTGAGATCAGCTGATAAGAATTCGCCTTGACAGAAATGTTTAATTCGGTGTGTTTTAAGCGGTCCACCCACTTGCAATATAATTGTGCAATTTTTCGAATTGTACAATAATATCGCCAATGTGTATGTCATATTCGAAGGTGGCGCAATATATTGGCAAATATCAATCATTGTTGTACAATCAAGACAATTGTGTAATTTGGTGGCATCATTGTTCAATGTTGTTTACTTTTTTACTGTCAGGAAAATTTTGAAATATTTTTTTTAAAAATATTGTGCCATTTATTGCAAAGCATAGGTCAGAACGACAACAATATATACAACAATATATGCATTAATGTTGTATAATGGATGGGCCGCTTTAGATATATTAATTTTGGCCATAGAAATGCAAAAATTTCCTATAGTGCAATGTCTAATAACGATATTTGATGGAGTTTTTTTTTGTGAAGGGCAAGTTTCATATTCACATTAAAAATGCAGAGAATTTTTGTTTAATTTAAAATTGCTAAAGAATTATTATGCTTCGCAGAATTAAAGCCCTTGTTATTCTTGTTTTTGTTGTCCCTTAAATATAATTTGGAGTTCATAAAATGTTTACATTCAGCACTTACAACACGAAGTTTCAATGGGCTTTTACTCTAGATTACTTTTGATTTTTATCACATATTAGATTTCGAAATTAACAGCCTGTCCCGCGATGTCGATAGACATCGTACGATCGATTACTTATATTGAAAACAAAAACATGTTTTCTTTTTCTTTCACAACAAGCCATCGATTGAACGATCTCTGCCATGACGGCCAAACACGTAAATTTATTTTTGGAAAAAGATAAATAATAAAATAAATGATGTAGCGTACAAAATATTTGTCATCTACCAATTTCTTGTTAATATACAATAAAAATTATTTCGTTTTCTTAATTTCATGCTTGAACGACTCATACTCTAATGTTGTGTACTTTTTCAATAATAACAATAATTTTCTTTGAAAATCCTATATACTTTTTTATATTCACAACAACAAAGAATTACTTAGTTAGTTAGTTTCTTGGAGGCCAATGTCAAAGCAATTTTTTGTGAGAACCCTTTTATATACAAAAAATTTTATTTATGTTTAAGCACGAACTGCACAAGAAGAAAAACAAAGCATTGTATAATAAAAGCACGCGATAAAAATATAAATTTAAAAAAAATGTCTATATAAAAGATTAAAAAAAAACATTTTTAAAAAGTACAACTTTAATTGTAACTGAAGTCAACTGTTTTAAAGTGTTTCTTGAAAAATTTTTAAAAATACTTTTTTCTAAAAATATTTCTTTGAATAATACCCGTATCTTTGATTGAAAGTTCATTGGCCGTTCATGATGAACTTTCTTCGCAAAACTTCAAATGAAATCTCTTAATCGATTCAAATTTTTCGCCTACAACTAAATTATTTAAATTAAATCAGCGAATAATTGGCGCAATATAAGCATTAAGGTCAATCTTTTTAGCAAAGTCATATAAATTTCTTATCTTAAATATTCTAAATATGTAAATTTTTAAATTAAAAAAAAAAAGTTACCATAAACAACAGCTTTCTACGAGTATGTGGTGGTGCTTTTTTTATTAAAAGACTCAAAGTTGTAATACAACATTCACCAAAAAAAGAAAAAAAGAAAAATAAAAAAATAAGTTAAATAAAAATCCACAATCTTTAATGTCTTAAATTTAACGATTTCAAATTTTTTCCAATAAATAATTCAATTAAAAAACACTTTATTTCTTTCTTCTTCTAATTAAATATATTTTACTGTCTGTGAAATGTTACCACGTCTGCTGGGCTTGTGTTATACCAGAGAACAATTTGAACTTGATATTGAAATAGAAGTAAAAACAATTAGTCTGTTCTTTTTTTTTCTTCTTTAGGGGAATTCTATAGAGCAGAGATTTTATTAGTAAATAAAGCGTTTAGTGTCTTAGTGCTTATTTAACGACAACACAGTTGAATAATTTCAACAAAGTTTTGCAAATTTTGTTATTCTTTAAACAAAATTAAATTGTTTTTCTTCATTTAGTCCTAATTTACACCACGCTAGTCTTATTGCTAAGCTGATTAGCTTGTTAGGAGAGAGAGACGAGGGCCAAAGAAATGTTACTGTTCTTCTCATCTCTCTCCCTCAAACTAATCAGCTTATCAATAAGACTTGCATAGTGTAAATTAGGACTTATGATAATTGGTTGTAATGGTAATTGCTTTTTATATGATTAATTTTTGTTTGTCACATAATTTGCAAATATTTTTTTTAACATTTAATATTATGAAAAATTTAAGGAAAATATCTCATGAAATAGGAAATTATCTCTATTGTTTGTTGAGAGAGAAAAAAACTATGAAATTCCCTAAAAGGCGAAAAACTATTTATTTACAAAATTAAACTTTTATTTAAGCATAATTCGTATTTGTATTTTAATATCTAAACATTAACAAGTTTCTGTTTTTAAAAATGCTTTAACCCAAAGTAGAGGTTAATTGTTAGTTGGCATGTTTCATTTGGGTTCATTTAGTTAAAAAAAAAGAGAGACAAATTATATTCGTGCTTGATTTTCATAGAATAAAACTAAAACGATTTTACTCAAAGAACGTCATAACTCAAAAATTCCATTTTTTTTGAGTTATCATGCAGAATTAGTCGTCACATCGTTTTTCATATTGTCTAAACATTGCATACAAATATCTTCCTCTTGAGAGCGAAATAAAATTTTCTTTTTCCATTGAGGTGTGTGCAAATTTAAATCTTCAAATTAATATTTTGGCAAGCTGGTTTTATTTTGAATTATGATGGTCTTTGGGTAAATGTGTGATATGTGTTTCTGTTAATTCAACATTGATTGATTTACGCTCACATTCAAAGAATTTTTTTCCTTTCGAAATAACATTATTTCATATTAATTTAATATTACAGTAGTATAGAGTAAAAATTAAAAAATCAACTTGAATCGAAGTTATTTCAAGTTAAAATAAGGGTAATTTTATTGTTTTTTATTTTTTATATTTCTTAATGTCATAAAACGCAGAACTATGTTGATTTAAAATTACTGCAAGTTGAAAAAAAAAATTTTTTAAGCATATTTTTATTTTTTATTAAATCTTTAATAAATTGAATGAAGTGCGACTTTGACCCGCAATTCAATACGAACTTTAGCCTATAAAAAAAATAGTTTTGGCAATTTTTTTTTCGTTTTTGGATTTTTTTTGGTTTTGAGCGTTTTTTTTTAGTTTTGGCGTTTTTTGCGTTTTTTTTTGGTTTTGGGGCTTTTTCTATATGTGGCACTTTTTTCTCGTTTTGCTGATTTTTTCCGATTTTTGGCGTTTTTTCATTTTGGCGATTTGTTTTTGATTTAGGCGCTTTTTTAGATTTGACGTTTTTTCTCGTTTTGGCGATTTTTTTCGGTTTTTACGTTTTTTTCATTTTGGCGATTTTTTTTTATTTTAGCGTTTTTTTTTCATATAGGCGATTTTGTAGTTTTGTCGATATTTTCGGTTCATGACGTTTTTTTCATTTAGGCGATTTTTTTATTTATGCGCTTTTTCAGATATGAATTTTTTTCTCGTTTTGGCGATATTTTCGGTTTTTGGTGTTTTTATCTTATTGGTGATTTTTTATATAGGTGATTTCTTTTAGTTGTGTAGATTATTTCGGTTTATGGCATTTTTTTTATTTGAGCGATTTTTTTTTGGATTTAGACGCTTCTTTAGCTTTAACACTTTTTTTCTTCTTTTGGCGATTTTTTTCGGTTTTTGGCGTTTGTTTAGTTTTGTTTTTTTTCTTGTTTTAGCAATTTTTTTTTTGCGTTTTTTAAATTAAACGATTTTTTTTTAATTTTGGCAATTCTTTTTTAATTTTAGAAATTTTTTTTAATTTTGGAGATTTTTTTAATTTTGGCGATTATTTTTAATATTGGCGTTTTTTTTAGTTATATATATTTTTTTCGGTTTTTGGAGTTTTTTTAATATTGGCGATTTTTCTTTCATTTAGGCGCTTTTTTAGTTTTGACACTTTTTTCTCCTTTTGGCGATTATTTTCGGTTTTTTAATTTTGGGCGATTTATTTTCATTTTTGCGATTTTTTTCACATAGACAATTTTTTTATTTTTGGCGCCTTTTCCGCGTTTTGGTGATTTTTTCGGTTTTTTTCAATTTTGGCGATTTTTTTTCATTTGGGCGACTTCTTCGAATTTGGCGATTTATTTTAGTGTTAGAATTTTTTTTTTAATATTGGCGATTTTTTTTGTTTTGGTGTTTTTTTTTAATTTTTGGCGATTTTAGTCTTACCGTTTTTGAAACTCATACGCTTCTTGAGAAAATAGCCTGTGACGGATCTCGAGTGTTGTCTATTAGATGTGGCCAGTATAGTTCCCGATATTACGAGCAAGCAGGTTGGGATGTGACTTGAGTTTTATTAAATATTTGCTTGCACACCCGTATTTTGCAATTTCTTCAGTCACTTGTGGCATATTTAAATCATGAAATGAATTGGCTGACTTTTTATCAGCTCAACTTGCAGTTGTAAGAAGTATGTATGGAAAACAACAGCTATTAAAGAATAGAGTGTTCCCACACACCCAGTCAAAAATGCTTGAGTGGCAACACTCCATTCTTGAATAGTGGTTGTTTTCTTTTTGATTTATTTTCTTTGCATGCTTCTTACAACTACAGTTAGGGCTGAAAAAAAGTCAGCCAGTGTAGTAAAGTAAGAGAATAAAGGAAATGTTGCTGTTAAACGCACTATTATTTTTAGTAAATATGATTTCCAATCAGAATTTTAGCATTTTGATTAGTATTTTTTCTGTGTAAACATACTTGGTTTTTGTAATTCGATATTAAGTTTAAGAATTGTTTTTCTGTGCAGAAAATTTTTATTTACTTCCAATTAAATTTATTTTATAATTTTTAATGAAAATCTTTGCATAAAATACTTTTACTTTGTAGCATTTTCTCTGGGTGAGAAAATTTTTTTTCAGTTTTTACGTGTATAAAATTTTAGCCACTGCCACAGGTCAATAAAAAAAATTTACTAGCTCAATATTTAAGATCTTCCTGTATGCAGTCAGTTGCATGCATTCAGTTGCCTACTTTGCATCTGCACACACACATACATACATACATATTGAGGTATATGGACTAAATTACCAATAAAATAAAATCTAGACCAGATATACTAGTTCAAAGTGTATTTGATTAGTTACAAAACAAGCCAACAAAAATATATCACAAATCAAAAAACATGCCACATGCCACTTGTGCCACACAATAATTTTAACATATTTTAAGAGTAAAAACTAAAACTCAACACTGACCATGACAGCGTTTTTATACAATAACGTTTGTTAATGCAGTTGTCGTTGGCTGTGGATGACAACGATAAGGCAAACGCTCGTATTGAAATAAAACTAAACCAGACATTAACAACATTGAGGATGTTGAGCTGATGTTGTGTTGTTTTCACTTTCATTTGAATTTGATTTTTATAACGTATTTTTTTTTTGTATGATTTTATTTTATTTCTATTAAAGACACACACTGAGGTAATAGAAAATTGAAAATCCTAAACGAAAAGTGGAAAATCTGGTGGTGTGTAGAAATAAATAGATTTTATATATTATAAAGTGTAGTGCCAGACAGTTGTGATCATTAGTTGTAGATTGAAATTGAAAGTGTTAACAAAGCTGCTGTTTTAAATAGAAATATATATATAAGAAAGTGTATGAAAGAAAACAAAAGCAAAAAAATAGCGGATGTAAAATATTAGAAAAAATGTGTTTAAATTTAACAATAATTATAATTATAAGTTGTTACTTAACTGCTACTGTTATCCAAGGTCTGACAATAAGAGAACTGTCAGCTGAAGATGATGTGGAGGCTGCTGTTACCTCTGTCCCCGTAACCGAAAGCAGTTATCGCAAATCCGTGGCTAGAATAAAAGAAACTCCATACCGAGTACCGGAACACTTGCAGTTTGTGCCCCAAGGTTTCGTTTATGAAGATGCTGATGATGTTATACATGTCATAGATCCTCCGAAACACTTTGAAGAGTTAAAAAAAATCATGCAACGTCAACAGCAGCAACAGCGCCAGCAGCTGCACAATTTACGCCCCATAGCCTTAAGAGAACAAAGACCCCACCCCAAAATCGTTAAGACTAAACTACAAACCAAGTTTAGGGGAGAAGCGCCTGCTTCCAGGAAAGCTCCTCCTGCTCTTGACTTGCAAACGCAGGAAACTCAACACTTGCCTTTGGAAATTTTGGCTTCTGTGCGTAAAACTGAAAATTATTTAAGGAAATTTAAACCGCAATTACCTGCAGCCAGGCAGCGTTTAAAAACCCACAAAGTACAAACGGTTATATGGGAAAAGCAGCAGGAGCAGCAACAGTATCAGCAAGGGCAGGAGCAAAAATTACAGAAAATACAAGAGCAAACCTTGGCCAATCGTAGACATTTTAATAAGCAACGTTTTAGGCGTGATATTAAGATTGAAAAAGACCATAAATCTCTCAAAGGTGAAGCGTTATTAAATCACCTAAATGAATTAATTAAAAATGCTTCCAATTATCTGGAACTTACAGAAAACTATAAGTTTTACCCCCCAGCTCATAAAGATGTGGAGCCCACCACTTCGCAGCAAGAAATTTTAGTTGAAATAATAAAAACTCCTGCAAACAGCAGCAGCACTCACAGCGAAGATATGCTTAAGCACATATTGGAAAATTCGGCCAAGGCCACCAATGTCATAATGCAGCAGTTAAAAAAGAACACAAATCTTGCAACAGTTACGGAAAAGTGTGATTATTTAAAGGTAACTTATCCCCATCATATACAAAATCTACAAAATCAAATAAAATGTATGCAAAATTTTATAAAAGACTTAAATCACGCACCGCAAAATGAAGAGGAAGAAGAAGAAGAGCAGCAGCAACAGCAATACCAACAACAACAACAACAACATGAGTACATGGACGACAACCAAAATACCAACAAAACGTCGCTTGAACATTTGGACTCCCGCAAAACAAAAGACTTAAGCTACAAACACTTTATAAAAGGTCACCTGGCCGATGACGACTACACCACGGTCAATGCCCCTTCACCCCTCAACAATTCCCTAATCTATGACGATGTTATGACCACCATACTAAATATGTTGAAATTGCAAAATCTCCAAACTCTAGAAGAGGCTGCCAGCAGAAGCACTACTCCTTCCTCCTGGCAGGATTCCCCTGCTACGAGTACAGCATCCATCAATCGCAAAGAGTCGCCGCAGCAGCAGCCTTCAACAGAATTTCATAATTTACAGGAATATTTAAGTTCCCTTGAAAGTTTAGTTACAAATTTATCTGATACTAATTACAAATCTCTGAACTTGCCAGCACCATCACAGGACGAAGATGATACATCTACGGAGTATTATTTCCTAAATTCCCAAGGCTACGACTACAACAGCAAGGCCCAAACATTTCAAGAAGACTTAAATTCTGCCAAACCTGCAACAATATTTTATCAATTTCCCAACTTGGAATATTTAGCAAATGGTTCTTTGCCCTGATTTTTTTAAATTTAATATTGCTTTAATTATTTTTTTTTTTACAAAAAAAAACTTGTTTTCTTTATTTTACAAATAAATTATTGAATTTGTTATTTTACATATTAAAAGATTTTTTTTTATTGTTAATTATTTCATCAGCAAAACCTTCAACTTGAACTTTATAAGTTACGCGGTCAACATTTTTTTACTCAACTTGTTTTTCTTTTGAAATTTTAAACTAGATATGCAAATTTTTAAACACATTAATTGGTTTAACTTTATGTAAAATGACTCCGTTTATTTTCGTTTAAAATTTCGAGTCATGCTGCCTGCTGCTGTTTGATGTGCGTGTGTGTGTGTGAGAGTGAGTGTGTCTGCACAATCGCTAGCATTAATAAAAGTATGGCGTCTGTCGTCATATTCAACAGTTTGCTCTTATTAAGTGTTAACAGTTATTTTTACTAACAGCGTTTTCATTTATATTATGCTTAACATTCGCTGTGTGCACCATTGCTTGCATTAATAAAAGTATGGCGTATGTTGTAACATTCTACAGTTTGCTGTTGTTGCAGTTAAATGTTATTCTTACTAACAGAGTTCTCATTTACAGCATGCTTAACATATAGTTTTGGGTGTTTAAAGAAAGCCTTCAAGTATGCTAAAACATTTTCGTTATTTAATCTTAGCTACAGTAAAGCCTGGTTAAAATGGACTCGGTAATGAAAGATAACACATAAACTGAAAAATATCCAACTCATTGTCATTTGCTTGAAAAAAAAAATATTTATTATAATCCGGAAATTAGCAATATATTGATAAATGGATAATTCCACAGAAATTTCTACTTTTTCTCACGAATGATGAACAAGTGCAAATGGTTAGCAAAATGTTAATCAGCGAAATAAAATTCACCTTTAACCTTTTTAGGGTTCCGTACACCACAGGTGAAAAAAGGAACCCTATTATTTTCGCTACGCTGTCCGTCTGTCCATCACACGCTTTTTCCTTAGGAACCGTAAGAGCTACGGACCTGAAATTTGGACAGAGTATGTAGAACCTTGGCCGCTACAACAGCAAATACATGAGAATTACAAATTAAAGGGTGTTCCAAAACGAGCAACGAAAAATGCTAAAATCCACTATAATATACATACACTCAAAAAAAAAAAGACATGTACTATTATTAAGAAATTTTTTTCCTAAATGCAAGTAAAAAAAATTTCTAAGTTTTAGTAATTTTCCTAAATTTAAGTAAATTTTTGCAAAAATCTAGTAAAAATTACTTAATATGAGTAACAAATAAAAAATTCATATCCTCAAAAATAGTTCATAAAAATACACAATAAATTTCTCATATTTCAGGAAATGTTTACTGACTGAAAGAAAATATTTACTAAGAGTAGGAAAATGGTTATGAACTGAAGGAAATTTTATATTAAGGAATAGTAAATTTCGTCTTAAATCAAAAAATAAACTTTAGGAAATGAATTACTCCTGATTAGTTTATAAAATTTGACTTACTTGAAAGATATAAAAAGTTATTCTAAATTTTAGAAAAATATTTACCAGTTTTAAGTATTTTTTCTTTAAATTATAGAAAATATATTTTGTTTGCATTAAGCAAAAAATCTTTCATATTTTCGAGGAAAATTTTGATCTTGAAATTTATTTTTCTGTAAATAAAATAAAATTTTAAAACTCAATAATTTCAATGCTTATTTAGGCTGCATTGTTAGGCAATTGGTTAGAAGAGTGCTTGCTTATCAATCAGAAGGTTGCTGATTCAATACTTGTCTCCTCTCAAGGAATTTATATGTATGTATGGTGAATTATAATTAAGAATATAATATGAAAATATAATAAATAACATATCATTTGGTATAGAATTTAATTAAAAATAAAAATTAGTACCAGAATTAAAGACAAAAAAAATTGGAAAATTTACTAAATTTGAGATCAAAGACGAAATTTTTTTTTTTTTTGCAAAGCTCCGAATTTTATGGGAAAATTTTACTTAATTTTAGGAAAATTTTATTTAAATATGAAAATATAATTACTATACACTAGTTCATTAATTTGAAATTTATTTGCTGGTGGTTCAGCTTGGTCTATATGCATTTCATTGTTGCTGTAACAAATCTAATTAACTAGAAATTTAGAAAATATTTTACTGGTTTCAAGTAAAAAACAGCTTTGGCGCCATACGACAACTTTTTTTATTCAAATTTAGAAAATTTTCCAAAGTTTTAGTTAATTTTTTTTGAGTGTACAATTGAACTTACATACATACATACATATATACATATATTGACACTTGAAATTTGTAAAATTGGTGTATTTTTATATAGACTACAACAATTAACACTAAAATTTAAAAAATTTTAAATTAAAGGGTGGTCCATCAGTTAATGCAATTTTGACTATGTAATTTTGACAACTTGCTATATCTTGGAAACCGTAAGAGGTAAATTCTTGAAATTTTGGAAAAACTGTAAAAGTAAAAAAATCTAAAAATATAAAATCGCCAAACCAAAAAAAACGCCAAAAATTAAAAAAAATCGCCAAAACGAAAAAATCCCCAAAATTAAAAAAAGTCGCAAAATTCTAAAAAATCGTCTAAATGAAAAAAATCGCCAAAAATAAAGAAAAGCGCCAAAAACCGAAAAAAATCGCCAAACGTGAAAAAGATTCCAGTAACAAAATAATTGTTAATATAAAAAAAAAATCGCCAAAATGAAAAAAATCGCAAAAACTAAAAAAATCGCTAAATTGAAAAATCGCCAAAAACCAAAATCAGAAAAAAGTGTCAAAACTAAAAAAAGCGCTTAAATGAAAAAATTCGCAAAATGAAGAAACGCCAAAAACCAAAAATCGCCAAAATTAAAAAAAATCGCCAAAAAGAAAAAGAAAAAATCGCCGATAAATAAAAAACCGCCAAAAACTGAAAAAATCGCCAAAACGAGAAAAAAATATCAAAACTAAAAAAATTTTCTAAATGGAAAAATAACTCCAAAAACCGAAAAATTGCCAAAACCAAAAAAAAAATTTCCAAAATAAAAAAAAAATCGCCAAAATAAAAAATATCGCCAAAAAAAAACGTCAAATACGAAAATGGCAAAACTATATTTTATATAGGCAAAAGTTCGTTTTGAATTACATTTTTCGTGTCGCGCGGGTCAAAGTCGCAATTTACTGAATTTATTTTCTTTGTATTAACTTTTCCCTTACTACCCTCAAGTTTTGTACTTGTCATTTTTGTTATTGTTATGAAAGTGATTCAAAGATTTCGAGCTAAATTAATGTGACTTAAGTCCAAATTCACAGTCTATAGTTAACTAATGCACATGGTTTAACTTACGATTTTTCTTGTCCGTGTCATTGATTAAACCACCTTCATTAGTTCAGTTTAATAAATATAATTTTCAGTTGTACTACAATGCTCCAATCTCCCCTAGTTTAGTCTTAAATGAACTTAGTAAATGGTTTAAATTTTATGAAATTTATTTTTATTTAAATGTTTTTATTTTAGTAAAATAATATTAAGCTTAACTTAACTAAATCTCTCAAATGAAATGATTTTTGCAAAATTTCATTGTAATAAGCAAAATGTTATCTAAAGTTTTTGAAAAATAATTTAGTAAAACTTAAAGGTATGTATGTATGTTTTGTAAAGGAAATCTTAAAATGATTAGCGCCACGGAAAATAAATAAATAAATAAAGTTAAGCGGGAGTCGAAATACAATTTAGTGGTTTTTGATTGTCGAAAACTGCCAGAATATTTATTATATCGCACTTGTTGCTCTAAAGTAGGATGAAATCAAAATTTAAAGCCTCATATATAGTTAAACGCAACTTGAAAGGTTTGAAAATTTTACATGTATTTTGTGTTTGTAAAATAATTTTTTTTTCATATAAAATTTGAAAACGCCCTTATTTAAAATTTAAATATCTCAAACAATTCGTTTTGTAAAAAACAAAAAAAAACAATTAAAACCGAAAAAATCGCCAAAGCGAAAAAACTTTAAAGCTAAAAAATTTCAAAATAAAAAAAAAATTACGAAACGAAAAATCGCCAAAAATGCAAAAAGCTCTTAAATGAAAAAAAACATCAAAGAATGGCTCCAAAAAACTAAAAGGTCGCCAAAAACCGCGAGAAGGAGAAAAAGCACAAAAATTAAAAAAATCGCTAAAACATAAAACTCATACTGTAAAAAACAATAAAATTAGTAAAAATTTAAAAAATTGCCAAAACGAAAAACTAAAAAATTCTAAAATGAAAAAAGTCGAACCAAAAAATCGCCAAAATCGCAAAAGTGCTTGAATGAAAAAAATTACTTAAATAAAAAGGACGTCAAAAACTGAAAAATTGCCAAAAATCTCGAAAAAATCGTCTAAACGATTAAAAAGCGGCAAATTAAAAAAACGCTAAAACAATAATTCGTTTTTAAAAAAACATCAATGAAAACTAAAAAAATCACCAAATCGAAAAAGCGCTAAAAAACGACGAAGCAAAAAATCGCCAAAATGAAAGAAGCGTTTAAATGAAAAAAATCACCAAAATAAAAGGGCGCCAAAAACTGGAAAATCGCTAAAACCAAAAAAAAATCTACAAAATTAGAAAAAACGCCAGCATTAAAAAAAATCGCTAAAACAAAAATTTCATACTGTAAAAAACAATAAAATTAGTAAAAATTTAAATAATTGCCAAATCTAAAAAACGCTAAAACTAAAAAATTCCAAAATTAAAAAAAAACTCTGAAACGTAAGTTCGCCAAAAATAGAAAAAGCACTAAAATGAAAAAATCACCTAAATAAAATGGTTATCCAAAACCAAAAAAAAAAATCGCCAAAATAAAAAAATCACTAAAACAAAACCGAAAAAACACTATAATAAAAAAATTTCCAGAATAAAAAAAATTTGAAATGAAAAATCGCAAAAAATTAAAAAATCGCTTAAATAAAAAAATCACCAAAATTAAATGGTTATCAAAAAACTGAAAGATCGCCAAAAACCAAAAAAATCGTCGCCTAAACGAAAAAAAGTCGCTAAAAACTGAAAAAATCGCAGAAACTAAAAAAATGCCAAAAACAAACAAAACCGCGATAATTTGGAAAAATCGTTAAATAGAAACAAGCGCCAAAACTAAAAAGTTCGTATTAGTACTAAATACTCGTGCATACATTTGTAGAGTCCTTGCGAGTCCAGGTCGCATTTTACTAAATGTATTTACTGTACTCTTATGTATGTATATGTATATAGCAAACCAAGTAGTAAACAACTATATATTTTTTTTGTGAAAAAGTACAGAAGATGATTTAAAATTTTACCGCGCGGTGGATATGATTAAAAAGTGACAATTGCAAAATTTGAAGTTGACCGAACCCCTTTAGAGGAACAAGTGCGATATACATATGTATGTATTATTTGCATTATTTTCTTAAAAGACGAAGTAAATAAATTTTTATAAGCTTCAATTTTTAGATTTGTAAAAATGCTTTAACATGTTTCATGAAATTATTTGCTTGCAAAATTTTTTTCATTTAACCAATTTCATTAAAAATTGCACTGTACACATTCAATACTAAGCAATATGTTTGCTGTCAAACAAAATGTGGAAACTGAATTTTTGTTTCCTTAGGAGCGGCCTCCCATCCCCTCAAACCACTATATTGTATTTCCACTCTTTTAAATAAATAACTATCTAATAATAATAAATAATTCATATAATATATAGTGTAAGTGTTTTTGTGTATTTAGACAGAGATATTTTTTAAAAATCTTGTACAATCACCGGCTGCCATGAATTGGATGGCATCGGCGGCTCATAGGCCGCTGCTACACTACTGCTAGTGGGAGTAACTAAAGTAGAGTAGAATGTTATGCCATTATTATTATTTTTAGGGTTAGTATTTTTTGTGGGATTGTTAGAAAAGACACCACCACTAATTTTTCTATCACTAATAACATCAACATCAGTAGCAGCTGCAACAGCAAAAGCAGGAGCAGGAGCAGCAGCAGCAGCAGCACCGTAGCCAATTCTGTGTTCAGTTTGTTGGGGTCGATATTTGTGTTGTTGTTGTTGTTGTTGTTGTTGTTTGAGCTGTTTGTGTTGCTGATAGTTATGTTGTCTTATGACCTTGTAATTAAGGCCTGGGGAGGTATGTTGGTTGTTAAAAAGTGTTATGGGCTTGTTAATTTTGTTGGGATATGAATGGGTAGAGGGCACAAATCTAGAGGAGCCAGAGGTGATTTCTGTGGCCAAAATCAATGGTGCTGGTGTGGTAGTAGTTGTTGTGGTCGTTGTTGATGTTGTTGTTGTTGTTGTTGTGCTGGCGGCTATTATACGTTTGCTGTACTCAAAGAAATCTATAATGGGATGATAGCTGTAGTTGATGCGCTTCGGTGGTGAGGGATATGCAGTGGAGGAATTGCTCAGCGTTGGTGTTGTGGTGTAGGTTAAACTGAATTTGGTTTTGAAATGATTTTTGAAAACATTTTCGTTTACAGCATAAATATCCGGCTGCTGCGATGATGACGTTGTGATTGTTGTGGCCGGTTCTTCGTACTGGTAGTCGACGGTCGTAGGCGCTGTACTGTTCTCTTGACAACCTTTTGCTCCTGTGTTGGTTGACGTGATCGTGTGTGGTATGCGTAGCCTTGATTGGTTTTTGAGGACATGTCGTGTGCGGGGGTAATAGTAGTAGGTCGGTACAGATGCTGCCCTATCTGTGTGTGTTGATAGTGTGGCTGAGGATCCTGTTGTAACTGCTGCTGATGATGAAGCTGATGATGATGATGATGATGAAGATGCTGCTGCTGATGAGAATGGTGTGGGGACTGTTGTGGGTAAGTTTGTGGTTGCAGCAACTGATGACTTTTGGTGGGCATGGGTATCAATGTGGGCGGGTCGTCTATATCGGTATATTGTTGGTTGTACGGTTGGGGTTGGGAGGGCACGAATGGTGCCGGTACTGGCTGAGATAGCCGTAGTGCTGCTGGCGCTGATGCCGCTACTGCCGGTGCTAGCTGTTTGGGTTACAGAATAAATATTTTTACGATTGTGATGGGTACTACGCTCAGCTGTGCCAAAAACGTTTACCTCTCTTTCTGCGTGCTGTTCACTGGGCGAAAAGTCCTGATCCGATCTACTGTCTTTATAAAACTGATGAGGTCTTCGGTTTTGTAAATCTCTTAAATATTGGTTACTTGAGGATTGTGACGAAGATGATTTGGGACTATGTTGAATGACAATGGAGGATGTTTCTCTAGGATTTTTGTAGATGTAATCCTCATACTCATCATTGAGGGGCGGACTTAAGTAGGAGCCTACCGTGGGCTGAGGTACACTACTTTTAATTCTGTTGCTGCTAAGCTCATTGGCATCGAAAATAGTGTCATGCTTGTGATGTTTACGCTGAATGCCGAAATCAAAATCATCATCATCGTCCTCCTCCTCTTCGTCATTGTATTCGTACTGTTTGTATGGTTGCTTGTAAAAGCTGCCCTTGTGTACAGGCGAAAAACCTTTGACATTTGCTTCAGCTTCTAAGCCGGGAAATTGTGACTTGTAGCCATCAATTTGACAAGAACAACAAGTGGGCACTTTAAAAATGTCCACATGGAGACCTCGAGTCTTATCCCAACTTAGCAGGCGATGATAGTTATAAACTTGGGCACAGTGGGAACGATAAGTGCTCGATAAGTAGCTGCAACTTTCTTGGGGATTCCTGCAGCAAAATAAAGAATTAATATAACCTTTTCTTATTATTGCTAAAGAATTGTCTCCTCACTCACATGCATTTTTCCAGTCTTAAGGTTTGTGTATGTTGGCCGGTGTTCACAATATATTTCCATTCTCCTGAAGCCGAACGAGCTTTTTGGGGTCGGGCATAGCGTACAAGACTCTGACACAAGTCACTCTGCATTTCATTGTCTTCACGTCTGAAATAGGAAAATTAATAAGAACAAATATATATTATTTTCTGTAGCAAGTCTACCTCTTGTTACCGTACAAGTATTCGTCAAAATCCTCTGTGGTATCCAAACTATTTGAAGGATTGTCATTGAACTCTGCCAATAATGCGGTCATGGCATTGCGATGTCTTCTTATGCTTCCCATTATATAATCGCTGTTTTGTGTTTTTTTATTTTTGTTTTGTACAAGAAATCTAGTTATTAGTAATGATTTTTAATAGAGTGGAATGGTAAAATAAACTACAACCAGGATTTAGTTTTGTGCGACCTTTTTCTCTTCTTTTTTTTTAATTGCCACCACTTACCAAATAAAAAGCTTTTACCTTCAACTTTAATTTACAGCAGGGAATTTACAAATTTATGTTTATGTTTATTTGAAAAATAAAAAGTCTTAATGCTATCAAAAAAAAAAAATTAGATAATTTTGGAAAGAGTATTAAGTACCAAATATATGTTTTGACTAATATGCTTTATATAATCCTAAAAGTATACTTTCCTTTTTGATATTATTTTTATATGAGAGCAACCAAGAGAGCTGTCTGCACGTTGGTTAGTGTGACCAATCAGAAAACTATTAACTGCCAAAATACTAGCATGATTTAAATAAATAACGAGAAATGTGAACCACTCACGTGATTGGTATGAGTACTGCGTGAGCACTTACTAATCGTGAACAAAACATTTCAAACACTTGATTATTATCTCCTTGAGCATAAGAGGCTTTGAATTAGGTGACTATTTACCAACGTGAGTGAAAAACTTTTGAGCGTGAGTGGGCGTGAGTGCAATTTTGGAGATATATTTTAATTTTTATCAAAATTTTTACTAAAAAGCAATATTAGTTCCTAAAAAAATTTTTTATATGCATTTAGTGAGCCTGAGCTGTTGCTATTGTAATCACGCACTTTTAATTTTTTTTTTTATAAATTTGAGCATGAGCTTGAGCATGGGACGAACATAATGCGTGAGGGAAAATGTTAAACGGTCCCATTTCTACTACAGCAATGAAGAAAAGAATTTAAAATTTTACAAATTAGTTTTACTTATTGTCAATATTTTGCCAATCCACCCCACTGTGCACAGTCAATAGCTATAAATTTTCTCTCGCACTTATTTAAATAATGCAAAAAAATATATATTTTGGATAGTGCCAATATACATATAAAATAAAATATTCTCTACAAATTAAAACCTTGCAAAATCTGTAGCATACTTTTAGGCCATCACTCTCTATAAAAACCAAAGCCTACTTTTTAGCTTAATTAATAAGAATTAAAATAATAATCCACAATATTTTAAATTAAAATACAACTAAATTAGAATAAATAAAATAAGCAAAATATATATAAAAAAAATAAAACCAACTTAAAAGTGCAAAAGAAAATAAAATAAAAATAATTCCTTAAACCTTAAGTGATCCCTAAGTTGTGTGTAATCACTTTGTCAATAAAAGCTTACATGGGATAATCATCGGTTTTAATGCACATGGAAGCAGTAAAACGTTCACATTTCTTAGGAGGCGCTACACCATTACCTGGAACGCCCTTCTTGGGACGCGCTCGTACTTGCACTCGCTTGCGTTGCGTAGGCGATAGCTTCAAGCGCGCTGACATCAGTTTGTTGCCGTTTAAACGGTAACGTGGCCCAGATATCAGCTCTTCCGGAGTGGGAAGAATCTCATCTTCAGGTTCGCTTTTAGCTTCGCTTAACAAATCGTTTGCTTTGTTTTCATTATCTTCGAGCAAGATTTCAGAGCCATTTAAGCTCGCAAAGGCCAAATCTTCCACCAGTTGATAAGGTTCGTAGCTATTTTCCTCTAAGGTTTCCGGTGTTATAATAATGGGAGGCTTGGTGGTTGTTCCAGCCGTTGTAGATGAAGAAGAAGCTGCACGTTTTAAAGTTTCCTTGGGAGAAGCGAAAGCTGTTGTATTTAATTTTAAACTGCGAACCGGACTAGCTTTTTGCAAGTCTTCTTCGTTTAATGCAAAAGAGGCGGAACGCACTAGCTTATGAACAAATTCCTTAGCATCTCTGGGCGTTCTTCGTATGCGTCGTAAGGCCGATTTAGGGGTAGTGGGAGATGCAAAAGAAGCTGCTCGTTTAGTGAGTTTTTCGCCACCACCTTTTTGCTTCACTAAAAATTCCTCCAATTGTGTGTGATTTAATGTATTCACATCTTTTTGCAATTGAATATTTATATCCAGGGGATTTGTTACACCATCCTCCTCCTCCTCCTGCTCCACTTCCTTGTCTAAACTGACATCATCCAAGGCTGAGTTATTTGTACTTTGCATTTTCAAAATTTCCAACTCCTCATTTATCTCTTTGGGATCCAGCACTTCTTCGGACATAAAATCTTCCAAACCATCCAGACCCAAATGCTGCTTCATTTGCTCTGCTGCCGGCAAAGTGCCGACATGCTCATTATCCTCCTCTTTTGTCAACTCCAAATCTCTTCTTTCATAAGAATTTTTAGTTTTCGAAAAGTCTCCAAAATCAGCCAAATTATAATCAAATTTAATATACTTCTTGGCGGAATTACGCACCAAATTTGCTATATCAAAGACTATGGGCAAGATAAGGGACTTATCGTCGCCAAACATCAGGCGCACCTGAAATTAAGCATTAATAAGGTAATTCATTAAAGTCATTACCTTAATGGACTCTGGCTTACCTGAGACAATTTCAATTCATTTTCTTGCTTGGCATTTATTTGAGCTGTTATTAGCGCCGACAAAGCCAAGCGCTGTTCTTTCGTTAACGCTCTCAATATGGGCATGACTTCCACAAACTTTTGCCTAACCTCATTATTCATTAAGGCCTTGGATAGAGCCGTTCTCATAACCTTTTCGCGCCAATCAAATGGCCTCACTTGTTTCTCCTCCCACAAATCATTATCGTCATCAAATGTTATGATATTTTTTTCTGTGATTCCTTTAGGCAGCAGCTCCTTGCTGTTATCTGTTTCATAATTCCAATCGATCTCCTTCAAGTCGGTGAAATCAAAATCCATTAAGTCGTCATCGGTGGCGCTAACAAAGCAAAGCATGCAGTAGAACACGACCCAGATATAGCTTCTGAACATGTGGCCCATTTTCATAGCAACTAAAAGAGAGAAGGAGGAGGAGGGAAAAGTTTATTAACAAATTCTATCATTACCTTAATATAGAAAGGGCGTAACTCATTATTTTTTTATTTTTTTTTTTTGAATTTGAGATTTTTGCATTTTTCGATACATTAGATGTTTTTCTATCGATATAAACAAAAAACTCGATATCAAAAAAAATATATATATTATATATGTATATATATGTATATTTTATTTAACACCCTGTTTGTGTAAGACGTTGACTTTAGAAATATGTATAGGCATTTTTGTAATTATTAATTAAATCTATTACAAATCGTTGTGAAAAAAGAATACGAGAAGTTTTTGTCCCTTGCAACTTAAACAAAAAACATGGATATAAATACATTTTCCCATTCGCTGAATAAACTCGTAGTGTGAAGCACAATAACGACGAATTTACTCAACGAATTCCTCTCTCATACTCGATAAAGTTGGTTGTTGCGTGTACAAAGACAGAAAGAGAGAGAGAGAGAAAGAAAATTGTTTTTTCGTCGTTCGTTGGCGTACAAAATAAAAATAAATCCATCTCAGAGTTCGTCACGCACGACGAATTTCGTTCGACGGCGGTGTTGTGTTCATTTTCATATGCACAAATATGTTTTATTTTTTATAATGAAAGATCGCACCGAAAAATTCCTCATTCGTCCTAGTTGTGTTCCTAGCATCAGTAATTTTGTTTTACTTTAAGTTAAAGCTTGCAAATCACTTTTTTGAAAGGAGGAAACAATGAATAGGGCATAAACTCCGGGGGAGATGTTATTCAGAATAGGGTTGAATCTTATCAATTTGCTTAGATCAAATAATATGCGGAAAAGGAATATGAGAAGCTTTATACTTTGCTATAATCTTCTCAGCATCTGTGTTAGTTATTTTAATTTTATAATCTTGTATAGGCCACATAGTATATAATTTTTAATTTACTAGTTTTCAGTGGGCACTTTGCTAAAATCAAAATGATTCCAAAAAAAGAATGCGAGAGATCTTTGCTCTTTCACATAATAATCTCGACCTCGAAACTGATTGAAAATATGTACAAAAATCATTCTTAAAACAAACATTTTGGATTTTCATTTTACATATGCTGCATTTTTGAAAATAATTTTTAAAATTTTTCTTGCAATATTAATCCATAACATTATTATTTTTATAAAAACACAGTTTTTAAAAAAAAAAACTTTCTGCTTTTATTTTAAAAAGTGAACAAACTTATTTCTATATCGTTGACGTTAAACAATAAATTCAGTGAAGTGCGACTTTGACACGCGCACGGAGGGTTCCGTATGGACACTAGGTATGTAATTCAATACGAACTTTAGCCTGTATAAAATATATTTTTGGCATTTTTCCCCGTTTTTGGGTTTTTTCGGTTCTGAGCATTTTTTTTAGCTTTAGAGTTTATTGCGTTTTTGGCAATTTTTTAGTTTTGGCACTTTTTGTCTCGTTTTGGCGATTTTTTGCGTTTGTTTATTTAGGCGATTTATTTTTTATTTTGACGATTTTTTCATATAGGCAATTTTTTTTAGTTTTGGCAATTTTTTTCGGTTTTTGGAGTTTTTTTAATTTTGACGACTTTTCTAGTTTAGACACTTTTTTCTCGTTTTTAGCGATTTTTTAGGCTTTTGGCTTTTTTCATTTTGGCTATTTCTTTTATTTTGGCGATTTTTTTTAATTTTGGCAATTTTCTGATATAGGCGATTTTTTTAGTTTTGGCGATTTTTTTTGGTTTATGGGGTTTTTTAATTTTGGCGATTTTTCTAGTTTTGACACTTTTTTCTCGTTTTTGGCGACTTTTAGGCTTTTAGCTTTTTTCCTTTTGGCTATTTCTTTTATTTTGGAGACTTTTTTTAATTTTGGCGATTTTTTTATATAGGCGATTTTTTAGGCGTTTTTTTAGTTTTGACACTTTTTTTCTCGTTTTGGCGATTTTTTCCTGTTTTTTGGCGATTTCTAATTTTGGGGATTTTTCTAGTTTGACACTTTTTTCTCGCTTTTGGCGATTGTTTAGGCTTTTTGCTTTTTTTCATTTTGGCTATTTTTTTATTTTGGCGATTTTTTTTTTTAATTTTCGCGATTTTTTTCATAAATGTGATTTTTTAAGTTCTCTTGACTTTTTCGGATTTTGAAGTTTTTTTCAATTTGGTGATTTTTTTATTTAGGCGCTTTTTTCATTTAGGCGCTTTTTTTAGTTTTGACACTTTTTTTCTCGTTTTGGCGATTTTCTTCTGTTTTTGGCGATTTTTAATTTTGGCGATTTTTTTCTCGTTTTGGTGATTTTTTTCTGTGTTTCGCGACTTTTAATTTTGGCGATTTTTTTCTCGTTTCGGTGATTTTTTTCTGTTTTTGGCGATTTTTTTCATATAAACAATTTTTTTGTTTTGGCGACTTTTTCGCGTTTTGTCGATTTTTTCGGTTTTTGGCGTTCTTCATTTTGGGTATTTTTTTAATTTGGACGATTTTTTATTATTTGGCGATTTGTTTTAGTGTTAGAATTTTTTGGCCATTTTTTTCGTTTGGCGATTTTCTTTTTAAATTTTTGGTGATTTTATAATTTTGAGATTTTTAAGTTGTACATTTTTTGAAAATTTCAAGAGTTTACCTCTTACGGTTTCCAAGATACTGCAAGTTGCCAAAATTAAATAATCAAAATTGCATTAACTGATAGAACCCCAAACACAAAGAACAATGATGATGAAGGTGTAGTGGCCTTCTAAAATACCTAGTTGTTCCGTTCTACTGCGCGTTTGTTAGAATATTTACAATTAACTTTGGTGTTATTTGTTCATTAATAATTTTCACATATTATTTGGCTTACAAAGCGATTCAAATCATAAATATCGTTGACGTTTAATTTTAAATTAAAATTGTTTCTTCTTGATTTAAATTTGATTTTTGGTGAACATACCTAAGTATAAATAGATATAGAATTTTCAATGTTTCAAAAACTTTTCATAAAAATTTAATAACACCGCATGCCTGATTATTTCACTTTGTTTCAAATATGCAGCAAACACTTTGACAAACTTAGCAAGCCCTTCATCTCTCTGGTACTACAACAAAGTAAAAGTTATCATAACATCTTTTAATCGTGTTATGATGTAAATGACAATACGATAAAAACAAAAGAAAGAAAAATTTGTTTTTTAATTTTCTTTTTTGGTTCACCATGATTAGTAACACGACATAAATTAACCACCAACGAGCAACTGAATTCATAAATGAAACTAAATATAGTTATAGTCTGCTAACAACAATATTGTTGTTATGAAGAGATAAAAGACTAAACTTTGACTGTTTACAGCAATTAAGAAGTGACGAGGGGTTTTTTGTTAGTTAAGCTTTAATCTCGTAACTTAATAAAGAGACTGAAGGAGGTAAATAAACTTTTACCCACTACCTGTTGTCTACTTTTTTTTCTTCTCTACGTGTGTTTTATATTTATCTGTAAATTTGTGAGTAAAATTTTTGTTTTTAACAGTAGTAAATGGTAGTAAATTTGTTAGTAAGTGACAACCATTTGAAAATGTCAGTTTTTGGTGTTTTTATTGTTGTTGTTGTTGCCAATATTTTCTTCCACAATTGTCTTTTATTTTATTTTACTTCAAATAAAGTTGATGCTCTCTTAGCTGTCAGGTTTTGTTTTCCAGCTTCGCACTTGTATCGCCTATTTATGACTTTTCTTGCTAATTGTAGCATAATGTTTGTTTGATGATGTTTCATGGAAGTTTTTCTTGTCTTTATGAAAACTTATGATTTTAATGTCAGGGTTTTATAATGAAAGGTCACGTTGTGTATATAAAATCATTAAGTAAGAGATAAATAATAAAAAGAGTTGTTGTGTGTATGATGGCAAAGATTTTTCTTCCAAAATAACAAAGATCTAAAGACTAATTCTGCCAGAAGAAACGAAATATAAATATACAAATGTACACTAGACTCATCTTGCTGGAGATGAAAAACGTAATTTTTTTTTATTCCTCTCAAATTAAAGATCAATCAATCTTTTTTTAATTTTGAAAGGATTCCAAGAACATATTAGAGATGAGATGACCGTTCGTTGGGTGGACTATGTCTAAAAAGGTTTACTTTTGTAGTTATTTTTTGTGTGCAAATTTTCGTGTTTTCTCCCAAGACAACGTACCGTCCGTTCATAAAGTGTTCGTCTGGATGTTTTTAAAGATGCCCATAGATTTTGCAATATTATTGAGTAATTTATTGCTATTATTATTCTCGTTTTCGTCCACACTATTCAATAAAAAAATATATTGCTCAATTTTTCTTACAATATATGTAAAAGTAAACAAAAGCTACACATTCATGTGTGTTAAAGAAATTTAAAATTTTTCTTAATACGAATATATACCAGATACATGCAAAATGCTAAGCAAATTAAATAATTTGTATTTAAGTAATTTTAAAAAATAGAAAAATAATGTTTAATGATGTAGCTGGAAATAATTATTGCACAATGTTTGCAACACATTACAAAATACATTTTTGCGCAATATAAATCAAAAGAATTTTGCATTTACCCAATATATTGTGCCATATACCAAGCAATTTTATTGCACAATAATATTGAAAATGTGTGAGCAACTTCCTTAAAAAAAATTTTTAATATTTTGATTTTGATTAATCGAATACAAATTTTCTATCGCTCATTTTTTCAAAAAATTAAATAAAATCTTAAATTTATTCGATTATTCGCATAATAGTTTTTCAAACTATACATATGTAAAAAATTTAATTTTATTTATTATTTTGCAAAATTGTATTGTATAGTGAACACGTTCGATACCTTAAATGCCAGCACCCACAAGTACGATATTAACCCTTAAGCGTATATTAAGTTTTTAAACTTTAATTTTTACTTTTAAATACGAGCTTTAGTGTATTCAGCGATGTCTAGTAGAATATGGAAAATATTTCTTTCGAATAATTTTACAAGTTAAATTCATGTTAAATGGTACTTATATGATCCTTTCTTTCGGAGAAGACGTAAGAGGTGGATGGTTAAGATGTTTCACAAAAATGTTTTTCATATATTTCAAATACAACTGCTGAAGACTTCCTTTACCTAACTTGAAGGCGTCAATAAATAATAAATTAACCCTTAAACTTATATTATATTAGAACTTATATCTGCTCTAAACGCTTAATTATCAGCCTTAGTACATTCATAGACTTCTAGTAAAACTTTTTTGGTGCATGTTTTTATAGAATATTTTAATTCGCTATGACCCCCTTTTACGAAATTGTCAACAAAGACTCATTGCTAGAAGAGCTGGAAGGTTAAGACGTTACACAGAAATATTTTTCCTAATATATAAGACAAAACTTTCTTTGCGTAACTATAAAGTGTAAATTAAAATGAAATTAACCCTCAAACGCTTATATAACATGTAGCTCTTTCTGTATTCACAGATTTCCAGTGGAATTTGGACAAAACTTTCTGCCTGAAAAGTGCAAATAAATATGAAATTAACCTTTAACCTTGTATTAAACTTTTATTTTTTTCTGATTCTAACTTTTATTTAAGATCTTTAGAGTATTCAGCGACTTCTAGTAGAATTGTGTGATGCATATAGTAATAGAATATTATAGTCTTCTATAGCCCCGTTTAAGGGCACTAGTATGACGCCGTTAACCCTTAAAAGCATTTCTTTCGCTCAAATTTATTTTCGAAGTCTTAAGTGTTAAGAGGCTTATAGTATAATTTGATGGCGAATACCCGTTTAAAGGTACTTTTTTGTCCCATTTTTGAAAAGATGCCAATAATGCCCACGTGCAGAAAAGTTAAATGGTTGAAATAAGAGATACCAAACTGGAAAGCCTGAAATTTTTTTAATTTTAAATTCCGGGATTCAATTTAATTCGCAATTTTTCTAATCCCGTTTTTCATAAATAGAAAACAAAGAAAAATTTTCGGTTGGCAGTATCTACATATTTTTTTATTTATTCTCTTAAAACCGAAACAAAATCGCCAAAACTAAAATAACAACCGAAAAAATCGCTCAAAAACCGAAAAAAGTAAGCAAAAAGAAAAAAAAACACTCAAAAACTAAAAAAACATTAAAATAACGCCTAAGTGAAAGATATAAGCAAAAATAAAAGAAGTCGACAAAAAAATAAAAATAAAATTGGCACCGAAAACGAAAAAAAATCGCCATAACTAAAAAAGAACCGAAAAATCGCAAAAAATCTAAAAAACTCAACAAAACGAAAAAGAAACGCCAAAACTAAAAAATATCGCTTAGATAATAAATAAATCGGCGAAACAAAAAAAAATCGCCAAAACAAAATAAAATAAGAAAGCGCTTAAATAAAAAATATCACTTTTTGGTGATATTTTTCTAAAAAGAATCGCTAAAATGAAACAAAATAAAAAAAATTGCCAAAATGAAAAAAGCGCCAAAAATAAAAAATTTTCAAAAACCAAAAAAAAAATCGGTAAAGCGAAAAAAAGCACTAAAATTAAAACAAAACACCTAAACAAAAAAAAATTTAAATGTCTACACTGAAATAATTTTCGGCAGAAATTCAATGAATTTCGACATTAATCTAACGAAAAGTTCATTAAAATTCAACCAACCTCACGCTTCGTTAGATTAATGAAACCAGTTTCCTTAAAATTATTTTATTGAAAACTTCATCAAATTTATTTAACAGTGTAATTAATGCAGTGCTATAATTTGGATTTGTGAAATTATCATTGGATTTGTGAAAAATTTTTAATGAAATTGTTTCATTGGATTTATGAAGCAAAATTCTTTCGGTGTATATGAAATAAGATATTCGATTATATAGGTATAAATTTTTATGGTATGGCATATTAGCTTTTACACGCTGCTCCGCTCACGTTGATCCCATATCTTGGATATTTATGAATGCTTAGCTAATTTTTATTCACTGATGTTAAAAAAACAATAAAAATCAACAAAATGGCGATAAAAAATTTAAAAACAGCGAAACCGCTTTTAAAACTAAATGAACCATCCAACCCGAAACCACAATTTCTCTTACCAGCTCAAAAATGTGTTTTTCGGTAAAACTTCGAACTAAATATATAAAAAAACCGGTTCCGAACCGGATAAAAAATAAACAACGTTTTACGCGGGTAATGTAGCTTTCTATTGGTGAAAGAATTTTCAAAATTGGTTTAGCAGTATGAAAATCCAAAACAAATATAATAAAACCGTTTCCGAACCGGGTTAAAATTGTATACTAATTTTAACGCTGCACAGTGGCGTGAAATAAAATAGTGGCAAGAAGTCTGCAACTTCTCAAGTAGTGAACTGGTAGGTCCAGAGGGTCTTTCGGAGCTTGTAACTTTTGTAAATATCGACCGATTTTAATAATTTTTTTTTGCGGTACAATAAACGTTAAAAAACAAAAATAAAACATGCTTAAAGCACAATTTTATCTCTTACAGTTTCCAAGTTATTTCACTTGAAATTTTTATTTTTATTTTTGGCCATGACTTTTTTCAATCCTTAGTACTTAACTTCTTTACTGTAGTATACTAGGCAAGAATCGTTTGCTTTTGTTGTTTTTGAAAGAAAACTTCATTTTAATCATATTCCTTACTAAAATATTTGATATCTCTAAAATTGCAGGAAGGAGTAATTAATTTTGCAATTTGGATTTTTGAAAATTATGAGAAAATTTTGTATATATTGTGAAAAAAGTATTCATGATTTTTTTTAATATCTTATAAAAATGTTGAGTATTTGAAAAAAACTTTGATTGTTTCTAAGAAAGGAGGCATTAAGAAAGGCTGTGCAATAAATTTTGGAGATTTTTGTTGGTGCACCCTACATGCAGCATTGGTCGAAAATTAGCAATTTTTTTCAAAAAATCTGATTTTCAGATGTGGAAAAAAAAGCACGGTCGTTTTTTGAATTTTTTGGTTTTTTATTATAAATAAACTTGTTATAAGTAACCTGTAACAAACTTTTGACATCGTACACATAAATGTAGGCAGGATAGGAGATTTTCTAAAAATGCTAAAAAATTTTCTAACACAATTTTTGCCAATAAGAAAAAATTATTATAAAATTATATATTGGGAATCATTTTAATTTTTATCAATAGTATACATTTAGTTTTGCAAACTGAAAAAAAATTATTCTCCTACCTTCAATACTTTTCGAAATATTAAAAATCCAATTTTAATTAAAAATTTTAATTTTCTACATTTCTTATTTTTGTCTAAACTATTTTCTTTATTTCAAATGTTTCTTAAATTTTTCTATGTCATTACAATAGTAAACGTAATTGTCTATTCAACAGTATATAAAATATATGCCTTTGCCATTATTTCAGTCTTAAAATGTCCTGCAGGAAATCGAACTGACACAATACTATTCACGTGACCGGTCCCCAACTGATAGGGACTAGTCCGAGTTTCAACACTTCGTATGAAGCGGACCAGTCACTTTTACATTGAGATGACCTAGGACGGGGTTAATTGATAATTTGTATGCACCTTCTGACTTGTCACTGAACTATCCCATAGGGACCTATTCGATGTAGAATAATATTAATTTTATATAAATAAAATTCCGACATTTAGCTGTAGCAATGAAAATTTATAATTTTTTTTATTGTTACAAATGCAGAACATTTTTTGAGATTCGAACCGACAACCTCGTGCATGACAGGCTGGCACACTAGCCACTCAACCACAGGGGCACTCATATTTCAAAAGTATAAATACCAGTTAAGCTTATGTAAATATCTCAGTATAATTACGGGACTGGCTCGAGATTCACATTGGAGGGAGCAATTAAGACTATTTTTACACTATTTGATAGGTCCATGTATTCCACCACATCGAATATGTTAAGTGCAATACTAGACCGAGTCCAAATTAAATTGGCTCAAGATCAAAACGATACTTTACGAAAATGGTGAATATGTAACCATTTACATGATATGTCTGTATTTCACCATACAATTCTCCGTACTTTTGATAACTCTCGCATTTTCTCAAGTCATAGGACGAGTACGTTTGGATCAATTGTCACCAAATTTTCTGCAGGGTGTATATACAAATATAACACCTGAGGGGAAAATGTGTTTTGACCTCTTCAAGGTTTATTTATTATTATTTTTTGTACTTTGACCTTTTACCACTTTTCTTTTTTCACGCCGGTTGGTAATGCAGCTTTCTATTAGTGAAAGAATTTTCAAAATCGCTGTTTTCTTGCTACTCCCAAGAACAACGTCAGTATTTGAATGGGCGAGTGTAGCCTAAGAAAGACTAAACGGATATGAAATTATTTTAAAATTTTAATCAGAAATAATTCATAGTTAGGCTCAAGTTCAGTAATTTCAATTCTTATTGAATGAAATATTTTTATTAATTAATGTGAGTTTCTAAAGAAGAGAAGAAAAATTAAACTTAGACTTTAAGCTGGGGGAAATACCGATACTTTTCTGTGCAGCCACGCACTTCATCAGCACCCTAGTCTATCTACTTGGATAGAGATTCTTATTAACATCAGCTATTTAACTTAAATTTACAATGAAACGGAATATGAGAAACGATTGTTGTGTATACAATTGATTTACCTTTGGTAGACACATTTATAAGTATCACTATTAATTTTCTGTTTTTTCCATTTTTCTATTTAGGTTAGGTATGAATTATTTCTGATTAAAATTCACTACAGTTCAATTAAAGAATCTAAAAATTTCTCAATTATTTTAAAATATAAATAATAATTATTTTCGCAATATCCACAACACATTATAATGAATATCATACTTTGCTTCAGTACTAGTCATTGCTGTTCATGCCATTTGCCATCAATATTTATTATTTTTTTGAAATAAATGCATATCTATGCTGAAAGTTATTACCACACATTTTCAAGTTTAATGTAAACATCTTAAAGCATTTTACTAGTTATTTACATACATCGAAATTCATTGGTAAGATGAAAAACAATCACAATGGGAGAGGATACACATACATGCTCGCCGCCATGGTCGTCACATCAGGGATATTTTCTTTATATGACATTTTTTCGATTGTCAATGAAGAAGAGTAGTTGAAGGAGCATTAGCATACAACATGTTGAAAAAAAAGAAACTTAACCAGCAGATGTTTCTCAATGCCAATGGCTTTCGTTGGGAATGGCAAAGCTGCTTAGGAAAGTGAATTCCTTGCGGTTGGAGAAGGCCAACTAGTAGAGAGTGCTGGCGGCTGGCTGCTGCTGCTACTCATATCACTACTGCAGCTTCTAAAGTCATTAAACGAAAATGATATTTGAAAACGTGACCTACGAAAGGAAAAAAGTGAAACTAAACACATAAACATGAACATACTCAAGCATTTGTTTAAATAAATGAATGGGCGAATAAATCCTACACAATCTATGTTTATTTATTTATTTTTATTTTTCATTGAATGCCTGTTGCATGCATGCATCTTGGTAAGAAGTAAAAAATATGTTGATCACTTAGCCTTTTGCTTGAACTGTGAAAGACGCCATACAGGCAGCTAAATAGCAAGTTTGTTTTGGGAATTTTTTTAAATTTTTTATTCAACTTCATGTCATCTTGATATAGGCAAACACTAATCAAATTTAATTTCAACTATTATTTGCCTCACAATATTTGCACACCATTACTTGCAATGGAAGATGATGCTGCTGTTTGTCAGCTGCTGGGGCGAACGCCAACATTTTCATGATCATCTTCATTTTTTCTTTGAAAGTTGGCGTTAATTTATAATGCACACCTGTATGTTGGATTACGTATTGAAAATGACAGGCTACAATATATGGATGTATTCAGGAAAAACAAGGCGCATCCCAAAATTGTAAATTACATTATTGTTACTTTTTTTCTTCTTTCATTTGAAATTGCTGCTCGCTTGCCATTGACAGCTACTGAGTGCTTATTTTTGCATGTCTCATGGGAATTACATTTTAGTTTGTTTGATTTTTTTTAACACTTTAAATATGTATGTATGTAATTTTTTTCTTCAAAGAATTCCTTAAAATTTTTCTTATACAATTTTTGTCTATTCAATATTTTGTTTAAGGAAAGTTGTTTTTCTCTTTGGGTGCTAAAAATGATGTTGTTCAACTCTTTGAGTTATTTTTTGATAAAGTTTAAATTATTGTTTAACACTTTCGTTTGTTAGTTAAGCTATAAATGTGGAATTACAGAAAATACCTTGTAATACCAGGTAATAACTCAATTACTATGTCCAGAAGTTAAAATGCGATTTATAATTAGATAAACAACAGTGAACGTTATCAACTTAAACTTAAGCACCAGAAATCTGTAGAAAAAACTTTAATTTACTATTTCAGTAAAAAGATTTAAGACATTTTTGTTTGAAAATATTTTATGGTATTTGTCTTTTGAATTCTCTAAATTATTTTCTTCAAAACTGGTTGTTGTCTTTGATAATGGAAACTGGTAAATATTTTTACTATGGACCTTATTCGTATGTATAGTCATGGATAAAATTCGACTCTTGCTGAAGTAAGTCCTTAATTAAAAAGCTCTTCCTATATGTCTTATATTCATAGTAAAAAAAAGTTTATTTCAAGTAAACTGTAAGTAAGCTTACGTTTATAGTTTGCCCTCCTTGCAACACATTTAATTCATATCTTACATATTTCCTCACAAAAATATTTAATTAAAAATTTAATATTTGGAATGATACAGATATTAAGTTACGAAAAAATTTTCATGCTATTCATTTAAATATCAAATGAATTAAGATCAGGGAATAAATATTGTTACGTATGTTTTTTTCACTTTCAGGAAAGGAAAAGTTAATTTGAATCTTAACCAATTCTTGCGTATGTGGTCTTCACAGTTCATAAAATTAGTAACAAGTTGTTATTGTTGTAAATTTCAGCAATAACATACTTTTGAATTTGAATAAGTTTTCACTTTTATTAGTTTAGAATTCAAATTTATACTAAAATGTGGGAAATGGGGCAATAGACTGACATACAATCTTTGTATACATATATAATTTTTTTGAATGAATTTGAATTTCTTTTCTTTTATCTTTTAATGTTTCATTTGTTGGTCATAATTATTTTTTAACTCAAAAGTATGTTGTTTCCTGTCGTTTTTATCTAAAATTGTTTTTTTAATTATTAGAAATTTTAAATGTGTTGAAATGTATGTATGTATGTATGTATGTGCTCATGGAAATTGTTAAAATAATTTATATATTATATTTACATATTATGCAAATAATATTACACGTGTATGCATATGTACATTGCCGTGGCAGAGTAAACTCTACGACTCTAATAAATGGAGTCGTTTTTTTTTAATTAAAATCAATATAGAATCTGTTTAGCAGCTGCTAACAACATTCATAGGCGATCAATTTATGACATCAATAATGTGGCACGTGTACCATAGGAATTCACCGGTTTGTATTGTGCTGGTGGCTTGTTTCACTCACGGGTCTATAAAAAATTACTCTCGAATATCGCCAATGAATTCTTAGAAGTATTTTCACAGTGATATTTATTATTAAATAAAACTTATTACTGCTCTCATCAAGTGAGAAGGGTTTTCATTATCCAATATTCATGAAATCTGTGAGCTAACCACTCACTTGCAGTATTAGCATTCTCGGTCATCGCACGGAAATTCATTACAATACTATCCAATATTATTTAAAGAATTTAATATACAACTTCCGATAAGACGACCACTTCAACACTTGTACACAACTTTTAATTTCAGAAATTAATGCAATCGAATCTCTTTCATTGACATTGTCATTGTCATTGTCATTGTCATTGTCATTGTCATTGTCATTGTCATTGTCATTGTCATTGTCATTGTCATTGTCATTGTCATTGTCATTGTCATTGTCATTGTCATTTTCATTTTCATTGTCATTGTCAATGTCATTGTCATTGTCATTGTCATTGTCATTGTCATTGTCATTGTCATTGTCATTACCATTGTCATTGTTATTGTCGTTGTCATTCTCATTGCTATTGTCATTTTCATTGTCATTGTCATTGTCATTGTCATTGTTATTGTCATTGTCATTGTCATTGTCATTATCATTGTCATTGCCATATTCATTGTCATTGTCATATTCATTGTCATTGCCATATTCATTTTCATTGTCATTGTCATTTTTATTTTCATTGTCATTGCCATTGCCATTGTCATTGTCATTGTTAGTGTCATTGGCATTGTCATTGTCATTGTCATTGTCATATACATTGTCATTGCCATTGTTATTATCATTGCCATTGCCATTGTCATTTTCATTGTTAGTGTCATTGGCACTGTCATTGTCATTGTCATTTTCATTGTTATTGTTATTTTCATTGTCATTGTCATTGTCATTGTCATTTTCATTATAATTGCCATTGTCAATGTCATATTCATTGTCATTGTCATATTCATTGTCATTGTCATATTCATTGTCATTGTCATTGTCATTTTTATTTTCATTGTCATTGTCATTGCCATTGTTATTGTCATTGTCAAGTCATTGCAGTAATAAATTTGTCTTAAATTAGTCCTCACGGTACAAAAGAGAGAGAGAGAGAGAGTGAATGAGGCAACCACCGCGCATTATCTGTACCGTTGGGATTTTTTTTCATACATTTTGGGTCCCACAATCGATGATAAATTCAAAGCATTAAGGGTCTGGACTCAGCACCTCAAAAAAGGCGAGGTCGATAAGATTGGAATTGCTTTTGCGGCTACAGTTACAGTTGCAGCTACAGTTACAGTATCGATTGTGGTTACAAGTCCAAAGGCTCAGTTATTGTACTCTAATGTAATGTAACTGCAACTATAAGAAACAGCTGATCGATATTGTTATGTGAAGAAAGGTAATGAAAATGGTTATAGAGATGCAACTGGAATGTAAGAATCTGTCCATTACTTTTCACATAAGAATATCTATCGGCTGTTTCCTACCTTTGCTTGCGGTTAGAGTTGCAGCTGTTGTTATAGTTGCAGTTACGGTTGCAGTTAGACTTGCGGTTACATTTGCGGTTACAGTTGCGGTTGCAATCATAGTTGTTGTTACTGTTACTGTTGCGTTTACAGTTACTGTTGCGGTTATAGTTACAGCTGTGGTTACAATTACAGTTACGGTTACAGTTACAGTTACAGTTGCGGTTACAGTTACAGTTTCGGTTACAGTTGCAGTTGCATTTACAATAACAGTTAAAATTGTATTTATTATTTACTTTACAGAAAAGGTTGCAGTGCTGCTTTCAGTTGCAAATGCGTTTGACGTTACAAGTTTAGTTGCAGTTGCATATTAATTGCTATTTTTGCTTCGGTTGCACCTGCAGTAACAGCTGCACTTACAGTTACAGTAGCGGTTTCAATCAAAGCTATAGGTGCAGTATCGTCATTGCCAGCAAATGTAATTAGACGACGAAGAGAACCATCAACAAATCTGTAACCCATATACTTTCCAGCTCCAGTAGTGTTGCTTGTCTTGATTAAATATATATTTTTTTCGCCTTAAACGTGTAACAACATTAATAGAAAATCACAATCACTTATCATTCAAGCTAATCATTTAAGTTGTATGCTCTTTATTTGATTTTAATGCTAAACATTTTTGATATGGCCTAGTTTTCACTTTTTTTCATAAACAACATTAAATGAAGCAGAATTTCCAAAAAATTTACTTCCGCTTGGTGGCAGTGTCCAATAGTGTATGTAAATCCATAGATTCAAACACAGTGTTTTGTTTTTATTAGAATAACTGGTTGGTTTACCATCATCTGAAACAGGCCGTTTAGCAGTTTTAGCACAAAGAATGCTCTTCTTGTGCTGCTCCCAGTTTGTGTTTCTCTCCATTTTTGCTTTGGTAACCAGCAAATATGTCCTCAATTTTCTAACACAGCAGCACAATTGCCTTTTTTTTATTTTAATTTTTTTGTAAAAGAAGAAGTGTGACATTAAGTTTCTTCAAGATGTTGCCAGTTAAATTTATAGATTTATAGATCCAACAAATATTGAGCAGTCAGCCAGTCGAGTAGAATGTGCACATGTTTTTTTTTTTTCATAAAACAATTTAAATTGCTTGTATGCCTTGATTAGCAGTCAGATTGGTCTTGACGGTGATAGAATCTTGAACTTGTTTTATTATATTGAAAAGTAAAGTAGTTTACTTTTCCATTTTCATTTCACTAATTATAACAGACTGTAGAAGAAAATAAATTCACTGGAACTGGTTGTAAGATCTTGTATTCAATTTAAATGAAAAGAAAATGTGGTTTTTGGAAAGAAGTTTTCTACTTGAAGGAATTTAGTGAATTTCTTTTATTTTTATGAAGAAAAATTTAATCAAGTTTTTTAGATAAAATATTAGACAGTATGCTTATATTTTTAAAATTATTTTTATGTATAATTTTGGCGATAAATAACAATATTTTTTTAAATGAGATATTCTTTAAATGATAAGTAAGATACTGATTATGGAAAATACGAGTAGTTGTGCTGAAAATGTTTATGAAGTTGAAGTAAATCAGAAAACTAATGGTTTAAATATTAATTCAAATCTTCAAAAAGTACTCTTATACACTAAATGTATTTAATTTAATTTTTATTTAAACGTCTAAAATATACTCGAGGTGGGCAAAGATTCTGCGAAATCGTCGCCACGTTAATACAATATCAAAAAATTGGGGGTTTTTACGCTCTCTGGGGAATAATTTTGTGCTATTGACAGTCTATTTCTGTTTGTGATGTATTGACGTAAAGTCGATGTCGACAACTGGAATAAGGTTTGTTTATCTTTTACTATAAGTCAAAGCAAAGGCTTAAAAAAATTATATACTGTATAAGGAAAGTTGACCTAGAATTTGAAATCATCCATATGCAATTTTTTTTTTAAATTGTATTTTCTAAATTTCAACTTAAACGGATGTAGCATGTGTTTGAACATCTGAAGTCTCAAGAAACTTTCATAGAAATCGTTCAAGAGGAAGTGTATAAAATATACTATTGAATTTCAAGAGGCGTAGCCCCGCCCACTTTTTTAAATACAACATTTTTTCATCTTGAGCGTTACAAAATATACGAAGTTGCCTAGAAATTGATTGGGCGAGAGCATATTAAATATATCTAATAGTAAATTTTTAAGGGGCGTGGCTCAACCAAGTAAAAAAGTTTTTGTCTATTGACGATCCCAAACTCATTGCAAAACTGCAAAGGCATTGATCAGACCTGAGTGCACTAAAAATATAATATAAAATTTTTTAAGGTGTGGCTCCGCCCACTTTTTAGAAAAAATAATTTGTTTGTGTATTCTAGAATCTAAATCGCTAGCACTATTTTGTTAGCAATCAGTTCGCCTGAATTATATAAAATTAAATAATAAATTTGAAGGCAGTGGCCCCGCCCACTTATTAAAACACATGATTAGGTTAGTAAAAAGCCTAAAATCAAATGTCTTGTGTGTATTTTAGAGTACAGTGAAACCTCTCCTAACGGACACCTCCCATAACCGGACACCTCTAATAACCGGAAAATTTTTGTAGAACTAAAATTAAAAATACAAGAATGTGTAGCACGCAGACACCTCTAATAAATGAACAAACAAAAATACGATGATGGTTAGTGTCCGGTTATGAGATGTTTCACTGTATAAATTCCTTGCATTGTTTTGTTAGGAATTACTTCATTAGAATTACATAAAATTCAATAACAAATTTTAAAGGGTATTTCCCCGCCCACTTATTAAAACACAGGTTACAAAAAAACCTAAGGTCAGGGCTCAGGTTCCATGGGTAACAGCTGTGCAGGATTAAGATGAATATTTAAAAATGAGAGATGTTTCCCCGCCCTTTTTTCTAAATGCATGATCTTAATGTCTTCAGATCGCAAAGTGTGCTAGAAGCCTCATAAAAATCTAACTAATAAAAGCTCGTGAAATTTTATAAATTTTTTATTTTAGTGGGTGTAATCACGTCAAGGGCATGCGCCAAGTTGCAAAGAAATGAGTTGGTTATAAGAACTTAAAATTAAAAAAAAAAACAAAATTTGGTGGACGTGGCTCTGCCCAATTTATAAATTGCTTAAATCATTTTATATATGTGGCAATAAGGAAAAATTGCTTAAGTCATATTTTACTGTTTTGCAAAAGAGCAACTTCTAAGCAATCAAGTCGATTTTCAGAAATTTATTTCTTTTACACATAAAGTGGGAAATTCTCTGTTAATCTTTATTTTTTAAGCAAACATCGCTCTACACACTATAAGTAATACATTTGAGTTGAAATATACCAAAGTATAAGCTTAAATAAGCTATTATTCCAAATGATATTAGAAGTCTAAAAAAGTTTACTCGCAAGTCATGGTGCTATAACTTCCTGAAAAATCACACAAATTAAGTGAGATTTTGACCAGAAGTACTTTCGAATATGCAGATTACGGAGGTACCAATCAGCTTATCCCGACTTAAACACTTTTTCCTTTTTGCCACAGATATACATACATATGCTGGAAATAAGACATTTAAAACACATAAAACCGAATTGTGAACCTCCTGATTTTTTGAAGTCATTTAAAAACTTTACTTAAACCAGTTTAGCTTTAAGCTGACAAGATAAGAATCTAAAGACATACACAGAAACATATATATATTTTTTATACTGAATGCCTTAAGATCTATAATCTCTGTGTGTTACTAATTGGTGCATTGTAACACAACAAGACTCTTTCCTTAAGCAACCAATAAAAAAATAAAAAAACAAAGTGATTTTTCTAAACAAAAATAATCATTTTTAATGGTTATAAGTTTTAAGCTTAAATTGTGGTTCTGTTTCAACTTTTACTTTGGCACTAGAAAAGATTAGGTTGTATTGCAGAATCGCTAAACTTTGCGAGAAAACAAAAGACTTAAGACACAAATCCACAACAACAACGATAACAAACATTAAAATGAAAGACATTCCAGCAAATTACAAGAGTTTAAAATATTTTAAATGAATCTGCTTTAAATAAATCAAAAAATATGTAAATCATAAACATGTGGCTTTAATTTGTGAGCCATAAAACGGCAGGCTGTCCCCAATTTTTTTTTCATTTGCATAACAAAAGCAAAAATTAAAAATAAATTATAAAAAAGAATTGAATATGTTTCGTGGGGTATGAAATAATAATAATAATAAAGTTCTTTAAACTTTTTCTCATGTTGTTGTGGTTGTTGTTGCTGTTGTTGTTGTTGTTCTCTTTGCCTCTAAATCATTTATAGAAAGTTACCTGAATAGCTTACAATAACTGTTCTATGGTTTGCGTTATGACTCGCCGTTTTGTTATTGTATTTGTCAGACAATATAATCCAACACCCGTAAATCTTAAAGTGAATGGAGATTCTTTTTTTTATATATAGAAATGGCTTATTAATCAATTTGATTTCACTTTTTTCATTTTGTTTAATAATTTAAATAATTACCAACGATTCACTTTTTACTGGGTTCAATTGAACGTTTATCTTTTTTTTTTAAGTTTAAATTTAAAAACCTATAATTAGTGTTAACAGAATACTCGTATTATGGTATAACTTTGTTTTTTAATATTATATTTTCTTCTTTCTTTCTATAGTATGATTGCGATTTAATTTTGCTTCTTTCTTTAACTTTTCTTGTGTTTAATATTATTTTTTTTTGTTATAATAAAAATTTCTTCTTATGGTTTTATTTTTTCACAGCTTGCTTGCGTTAAATGTAAAATTCACGTCATATCCAGACAAACTCTCGCCGCCAACTAATTGTTAAGCCGTCATTAAATTGAACTTTTTTTCTTTCTTAGTCCGCTTGAGTGGAGTGGCTGAAGCTGAAGTTTCAGGCTGTTTACAAGTTAACAAGTTTAGGAAGTAGTTTTCAGTTTTCAAATAGAAATTTTTGCTCTTGAGTGTGTTGTGTTTTCTTTTCGTTCAAAGAAGAAAGAGTTTTTGTTTATTTGATTCAAAGTTATCGTAATACATATTAAATATTTTCAATTGAATAACTATTGTTTGCGGTTGTTCATTAACCCCAAAAATTATTTATTTGTTATTTATGTTATTTACAATTAATGCAAATTTTCATTAAGCGCATCATTTTGTTTGGTTTTCATAAATCTTAAGGCTTTTTATTTATTAATAAAAACATTTATTAATGCTAAATAAGTAAAAGTTCCTGTCAGATGCCTGTGCTAGAGCTTTTATCATTTTTGAGTTATACTTTATGTGATTGACCTTATAAAAAATTGCGCAAATATTGTTTAAGCCGTTAAAAAGAAATATCAATGTAAGTCCGATCACAGGGAAGATGTGTAAACATCTAGTAATGAAAATTTGTTTTAATATTGGCTTATGGTAACTAAAATAAGATATATAAATTTTTGACTTTACTGTACTTAAAAATCTATATAAAACTGCATCTATAGTAGTGGAATTATTAGTTTTGGGGGGGTTTGTGAAGAATTGCTCATATGCAAGTGGAAAACGTCAAATAAAAATTTTGATAAAGCTTGCGACTGTGGGTTTGCAAAATTTGTATTAAAATCTTCACCCATACTAATTGGCATGAGATGGAAATTGATACCCAATTGTCGTGCACCAGCTTCAGTATAAGACAACATAAATATATATATATATATATATATATATATATATATATATATATATATATATATATATATATATATATATCTTTTAAACAAATATTTGACATTTAAAACGCCATTTTATTTAAAATTTTATATTTTTCAACTTTTCAACAAAATTATCCCCACTGGCAACACTATTATACTTCACAAGCAAATTTGTATTAAAATTAACATTGCTCCTAAAGGTATGCTTTAAAATTCGGTTGAGTGTATTTCCATGCAGCTGTTAAGCTTCTCTGTACTTGTTGACTATACTGATTAGGGTATTCATTTAATCGGGCTTTTGCTTTAAACGGTTAATCGCTCGTTTAATTAATCGAGGGTTTTGTTTAATCGGTTAATAATCGGTTAATTTCGGTATTAACCGGTTAACCGATTAAAAAAGTTTTTCCATAAATCAAGTGTTTTCAACAAATAAAAGTGCAAAAATTATTTATTAATTTGAGTTTATGAGTAAAACCAAAAACACACATAATAATTCTTAAAATAATTCGGTTCATTTTTTTTAGCATTTCTTGTAATACTATCGATAGTTACTTCTGTTGGCATCTCATCATCTAAGTCAGAGTGACAGAGCTCAACGACGAATATTCTGCAAAAAAGTTAATTTATAATCCTTAATTAAATCATTGCCAACAGTACTATTGGCTTTTATTAAATTATTAAATAAAAACTTAATAATTTTCTCCAATTAGAGTAACAGAGTATCTACTTAAACTTTTTTATAGTCATGTCCAAAGATTTTGAAGTTTTACTTAAGTAAGGATCACTGAACATACTTCTTTGTTTGTATGAAAAATAATTTCTAAACACTCACCTTTTGCAAATGAGACGAAACATATAATTATTCACACAAAAAATAAGTTGTAACACTAAAAAATATGAAAAAATTTGTTACGTCGATTAATCGGTTAATCGACTGAAATTAACCGGTTTAACCGTTAACCGAAAAAAGCCGATTTTAAATTAACCGATCAATTAATCGGGTAGTAATTAACCGCTTAACCGATTAACGGTTAACCTATTGAATACAATAATACTGACTCTGAAAGTACCACTGCAAAATTATTTAAAGTCAGAAAATTAACCAAAAAAAAATTATAATTTAATACACCTCATTGACACCAGAGGCGCTGCAACTCTGCATTATTAAAAACGTGCAAAAGCAGAGTTGTAAAATAATGAAGCTTTCCTCTATCTCTTCTTCTTTCACCAGCTGTCTTACCTATCGCTATCCCTTTCTTAAAAAATATAAGATCTAGTAATAATAGTAATAGTAAAAGGCATTCATTGGGTAAAGTGAATAAAAAATTAGCATTTGCTTTTTACTTAAAAAAAAAAAAACAAAAAACACATACATATTTTAGGTTTTAAAACTAATTTCTAATTAAAAAGCAAATGCTTATTTCTTATTCACTTTATCCATTGGCTAAGTGTTACTTCTCTATAAAAATAAAAAAATAAAAAAAAATAAAAAATTGAGACTGTCCACTGCCTATTTATGAAAAAATCAAGAGCCGAGTTTGAGGACAGGTTCAACAAAAGTAGTAAATAGTGAGATGCTATTGGTCCGCTTGTAGAGACAGAATTTGCACAATCCCTACAAATTACAATTCCTATAATCCTGTGGGAAGTGAGAAAAGATAGAACTTAAAAGAGAGCAAAGTATTAACATGGAATTTCCATATACATTAGAGTCCTGCACAAGACTACTTATAAGAACTTTTAAGACATGCGAGATTTTTCATATGCTTTACTACAGCGGAATCCACTGAAAGAAATGCTAAACCACACAAGTTGGCAAGACATTTGTTAAAGTTATTGCCGGTATAGAAGTACAGAAGAAAACAGTTCGAGACTGGAAAATTTGTGGTGCTTGTGCTTCTTTATACGCATGGGCACGTTTACAAGCGTCATGCATGTACATACATACCTACATAAGCTGTGTGTATACTTTTTTATTTTGCTGCGCACATACAAACTCACACATGCATTGACATTAGTTTTGTGCGCTGGCTTTCAAAAAAAAACCTCCCTTAAACACATAATAACTTACCATCTACATCTTTCACACACACACACACTCAAACATACAATATGCACATTAACAAGCATACACGCATCAACACTACTTCTTTTGATTGTTTGTTATGAACAAGAAGTTTTCGCGACATCGCTCATATACATGAATACCAAGACATCTATCATGCCTCGCTTATTAAACGACAGCATTTATTATTGGTTTAGTATAATACATGCCACGAGAATACATTTGAAAAACAAGACGTATTTTTATTTCAAGACTACTTATGCAGGCCTCTAATATACATATATTTCAAAGATTCAATCAAAAAATATTTTTATATTGTGCAACATTTTAATTTAGAATTGTGTAGACTACTACAATAATATAAATTTATTAAATATTTATTTAAATTTTTTGAGGATTTATTTAATATTTCGAAACACTTTCATAAATAACGGAGCATATTTAGACAAAAATTTCAAAAATTGTGGAAGCACATGCTTCTTATCATACATCTCGATATCCTTGATTTAAAATATTTAACTTCAACTTCAAAAAAACTAATTTTTAAATTTTTTTTTTCTTACAGAAATAAAAAAAAATCGGTAAGTTTCATTAAACTTGATGAAAGGACATGCCCACCTATTATAACTACTTAGCGCTAAAAAGTTAATTTCTAACACAATTATGACACGGATGTAGCAAAATTCGTAAGTTTTATTATAAAACAACAAACAATGGTCAAGAATATATTTAAATAAGTAAACCGATATTTAACGAAATTTAAAGTTATTAAAATTTTTTTTAATATCTTATTTCAATATTTAATAACACTGTGGGTCGATTAAAAAGACATATATATTTGATGAACTTGCATCCTGAGAAAACTTTTTGGAAAAAAAATTGGAAATTTAAAAAAAAAAATTACATATATTTATTTGGGGCAATTTTTAAAATTTTTTCCGACTTTTTTTCAAAACTCTTTTTAAGACGCATGTTTGTTTATCCATAATATGTTCTTTTAATTGATATAAAAATTAATGAATGGTAGAAAACGGCGAAAAATTTTTATTTTTTCTAATCAAGAGCTACATAAAATACTTAGCACCATTGGATTCAGCTTACTCGAATTATATTTAACCACCAGGTCCCCCGCTGGTTGCATTTTTGAACTGGCACAGTGTAATTAACAAGCACAAATATTTCGCTACTTCTTTAGGATAAATAATGTAATTATTACACGCAAAGAAAAAATATGGTTGAGCTAACCATGTTTGATTATACTATGATTGAATTATATGGTTGTAGTTATTATTATTATTATTGTCAATAGACAAGCACACTTTTAATAATATTATTGTATGAGTAAATAATAATATTATCAACAAAAACAATGAACTTTGTTACACCTAATATTATTATATTGTAAATATGACAACACTATTGTTAGATGTGACTAAAATATAATTGAGACTCATCATACCATGTTCTTATATTATAATGATACTGTTAAATATGACAACAGTATTATTTATTATAATAATAATATTTTGTTTTTCAATCACATATTTATTGGTAGATCTCTTGTTTAAAACAGCTGTGCGTTGAATCTGAAATAAATATATATTAATTTTGTTGAAATAAAATGTATATATAGAAATTTATACTTACATATGTGTGTTTACACGAAATACAGACACGTCTGTATAAAGAGATATACATATATATGTATTTATATATATATTTATTGATCTACCCTTTTGCTTTTACTTTATTTATTTATTAAACACGTCGAAGATGTTCCTTAAAAAGATTTTTTTTTTAATTAATATAGTATGCTTTTGAATAACATTATATTAATATTTACATTATATTATTTTTAAATAATAACAAAAGTTATGTTGCAGTGATAAATTTTTAACAAAACCTCACACTCATGCACGTGCGATGTGTTAAAATACACACCAGGGTGTTTTTACGATAGATTTCGCCAAATTGATTTTAAAAATCGCGAAAAGTCGCCAATATCATTGTCACGTACATTTTTCTTAATAAACATATATATAATAATAGATTTCTTTTCATGTAACAATTTTTTTAATATAAATTTTAAAAATAATCGGAAAAAAATTTAGTAGAAAATCGTAAAAGTGTAGAAAAAAAAATTGCCAAAAAATATTTTTATAAATTTTTCTCATCCAAATTCAAGACGTATTAATTATGTAGTACAATTAATACTCGTATATGAAAAATCTTCAAAATCAAATTTAGGGAATTCACAATGAGTGTATTAAAATTTTAATGTGACAATATTGCACCATCTTAATTTTTCATTGTGAGCAGGCAACGATATAAAATGTAAATATCAAAGGCAAGAAAACACACATGCATCTTTATATTAGGCCAATTCACAATCTTGTGCAAATGGCCTTGCATCGTTGCATGTGCAAAATAATATAGTATATTCAAATCACCACTTAACAATTCTTAGTGGTGAGTATCAATATACTATACCATTTTGCACATACAAAGATGCAAGGCCATTTGCAGAAGATTGTGAATTGGGCTATTATTTATATATTAGTGCATAATATGAGAGAGAGAGAATATTTTTCATCAACTACAGCTGCGCTGACCAGCGTGACCGATGAAATTTTTCAAAGGGGCAAAATTAAAAAAAAAAACAAGAAAACTGCACTAAACTTTTTATTTTTAATGAATTTTTATATAATTCACTCTACAAAAAGGGAGACAAAACGTGGCAAAAGCACTCGAAAAAGTGGCAACGCAGTCAAAAAAGTGGCAATTTGCCACTTTATTCGGTCATACGGTCACGCTGGCGCTGACAGTTTTAACATCTTTAGTTTAACATTACCGCATTGCCATATTGAAAATGACATGGTTTTATACTTTTGAATTTGCCACCTGGTAATTAATTTGATTTACATAGAAAACAAAAACAACGAACGTGCAAGACTATATTAATGTATTAAAATTTAAACGTTGCAATTAAAACGCTATTGTGAACTCCCTAATTGTTTTAATTTCTTACAAACGAGTTTTCGTAGGATTTATTGTGAAAACTACTCACTCCTTCAATAAATTAATTTTCCTGCACAGCAAAAATTTTTAAGTACAATTTGTTAAAAATTGTCTATAAAAAACTCCAACAAATTTTTTTATCGCCAGAAAAATCGTCATGTCGCCAAATCAAAAATTTACATGCCAAATAAGTTGAAAATTTGCCACATTTGGCGAGAAATTGCCATATCTGTAGTGCGATTCACTAAATTTTTTTAACTATAATCGCATCGTTAAAAAAAATAATTATAACGAAAATTTATCGAATTTGCTATTCAGTAACATTTTTAACGATATTCGCTGTAGGTTGATGTCAGCTGTGTCGTTATTTAAGCGACAATAATTTATGCGCTGTTAATTTTATTGACAAAAATCAGCAGAAAATATCCGCTGCGTCTTGTCGTTAAAAATAACTTTCAGAATCACACAATCGATATTCTAAGCGACAATGTGTATAGAAAAAAATTACAATTATCGGATCGTTAAAAGTTACTGAATCGCACTACTGACAACCCTGATACACACACCCAGGCCCTCTCTCGTGAGCAGCTGGTGTTTGCTTCAAATGTACTGCAAGAATGTAAATATATCAAGGATCGCAAATAAGGATTATTTTCCAAATTTAAACTGAAAAAATCACACTAATAGAGAAGTGCTACGTGCACAAGTAATATATCAAGATACAAGGTGACTAAGGCCGGGCTTACATCTGTGTGCCAAATGCCACACAAGCGTAAAAAAGCGTAACCAACTAATTACTAATGAAAAACTTTTTGATTCAGACACATATTTATTAAGTTAAACAGTTTCATACATAATTAATAGACAATTTTATAGAATCCAAAATGAATATACATATGTATGTCTGAATCAAACAGATTTTCATTAGTAATTAGTTGGTTAAGTTTTTTTTTTTGGGCAATTGACACCCACAAAATGCCAGATGTAAACTCAGCCTAAGTATAGATGCAATGATTTTTATTTTTTTGGTTTTTAATTTAGAATTTTTAAAATTTCCTTGTGCATTTCTTTTATTTTTTTTATATTTCAATAATCAATTTTACCAATATGCAATTGCAATTTTTCATTCTTTAAAGTTCTACTTCAATAATATTTACTCTTACCAGCATAAAACACTCTTTAATCAAAACTTTAGAGTCACTCAAATCTTAAACTCTCTCTCTCTCTCTCATTGTTAAACAAAAAACTCATGTGACATCAAAAATTTCTTTTAGCTTCACTGCACTATACATGTGCATGTTTGAGTCGTTAATATAAATGAAGATTAGCTTTTAGCAATTTTAGCGGCAGTTTTTTTATTACCTTTTTTTTGATAATCTGCACAATGGAAAAGCAAGCCTGGATTATTTGCATAAATTCTAAGCTCCAGCAGCAAATTATTTCCCAGCAGGTTGGATTTAAAAATACATCAAAAAATAAATAAATATATGAAAGAAATCAAACTGTTTGCTTGTTGCAGTTTAATCTTCTGCAAAAATTTCCACTTGATTGGTTTTGTTGTGATTTTTGCAATTACAATGGAAATTAGTTTTTATTTGTGTGATGTTTTTAGCTATTCTATGGCTAAATTAGAAAGTAATATTAGGAATAGTTATTAAATAAAGTATAACTTTACCTCATTCTTTTTTTGAAAGCGAAATTATTACATTTTTCGATACACTAGATGCTTATCTATCGAAATATATAAAAAAACTCGATTTCAAAAACATAATGAGTTGGGGCCTTTCTATATTAACGTAACGATATGCTATTTGCAGTTTGTTTAGAGAATGGAGATGTTCAAAGTTCTTTTATTAAATAGTCTCTATTTTAATTTGATTCTGTTTGAATTCGATTTTTTTTACAGCAGATTTTTAATCCAAATATGAAAAAATAAAATTTTTTTGCAAACTTCTTTCTGGTTTCCATATAATTTTCAGTTAATGAGGTATTTTGCATAATTAGTTAGGCCTTAAAGCTCTTTTTAAATTTTATATCCTAAAAAAATTTATTTTCTTTAACACCTATAATTCGCTGCTCAGCAGCATTGCACTAAGGGACGATATTATTTTAATTTTATATATATTTAAACTTTTATTTACCGAAACAACTACAATTACTACATTGCACTATGGGACGATATTATTTTAATATTATATATTTACATTATTATTACCTTAACACTTATATACTTATAATTCGCTGTAGAGTAGCACTGCACTATGGGGTGCTATTATGTTAAATGTACTAATGCAGTAGCCGCTTTGTTAAAATGAATTTATGATTAGAAATTATTTTGTATGGAACTTTTGTAAGAACTTCTTCAAGAAGATACTTTTTGTAAAACACGTTTCTTGAAAGGAACGTTTTCTGTGAAATAGGAATTTTTTTATAAGATACTTTTTGCAAAAGCAATTTGTTGAAGAAGCTACTTTTTGAAAAAAGGAACTTGTTGAAAAAAAGATACTTTTTTAAAAAATATGTAGTTGTGGCAAAAATGTACTATTTGAACAAAAGGTACTTTTTGAGAAAAAGGTATTGTTTGAAGCAAAGGTACTATTTGAAAAAAAGCTACTTTTTGATGATAAGGTACTTTTTTAAAAACTAACTTATTGGAAAAGTTATTTGCCCAAAAAAATTTGCAAAAAATATAATTATTTTAAATGATACTTTTTGAAAAAAGTACTCTTTTAAAAATATACTTTTTGTAAATTATAATTTTTGAAAAAGGTACTCTTTGAAAAATATTGTTTTGAAAAATGTATTATTTCAAAATTATACTTTGGAAAAAGGTACTTTGTGAAAAATATTCTTTGGGAAAAAGTACTTTATCATATATTCTCAAAAGATACTTTTGCAAAAAAGATACTCGTTGAAAAATGTACTTTTTAAAAGAGTACTTTTTGAAAAATATAATTTAAAAACGGGTACTTTTTCATATTTTCTCAAAACATACTTTTGCAAAAGGATACTTTTTTATACTGGTACTTTTTGAAAAACGTGCTCTTTAAAAAAGATACTTTCTTAAAAAAAATACTTTTTGAAAAAAAGTACTCTTTAAAAAAGATACTTTCTGAAAAAATACTTTTTGAAAAAAGTACTCTTTGAAAAAGATAACTTTTAAAACAGTACAGAAAATTTTTATTGCACTAAAGACAATTGTAAATTGTTATGATAAACACTAGTAGCAGAACGGAACAACATGCTTTTTTCCATACCTGCATCATCAGCGTTCTTGTGTTGGGTCCGCTATTTGTATACATATTTCTCAATCCAAATGGAACATTTGAATTGTTTTGATTCGTCATTTGATAAATGGAAACCTTGTTCCATAACTGAGGTGAGTCCAACCGTATAAAGTAATTCCCATGAAAAAAAAAGACTTAAGAGCTGTCTGATTATCGCGAAAGATATCTATATGTGAGCACTTAATGCACGTACTTAAGTTAATATGAGCACACTTAGTGATACCTTGCATTTCGGTCTAAAATGCATACCTTAGACCATTTGCTTATGAACACAAAGATTTTTACGTTGCCCCAAAAGACTTTAACTCCGGCAACTCCATAGTAAACCTAAACTACTCGTAGTTTTATTGAAAAAGTTTAATTATTTTAATCAGAGCAGTTAAATTTTGATTACGCTTAGTAATCAATTACATTACATGTTAAAAAGAATTGTACTGATTATAAAATTTCCTTTAAAAGATATTCTGATAAATAATTTATTACTATTACTAATAAACGAAAAGTAATCTGAATTCCTTGAAATTACAAAAAATAATCCAAAACAATCGAAAGTAATAAAAATATAAACCGATTACCTTTAAAGATTAATTTTGATTATTAATAAATAATCAAAAAGTATTAAAAATAATTTTTAAAAGTAATCGGATTACTTTTTAATTACTTTTGATTCTTATGGATTATTTTTTGTAATTTCAAGTAATTCAGATTCAGTAATTCCATTATTTATAGTAATCGTAATCAATTAGTAATCGTGCGAAACTGAATATAATGAATTAATTTAGTCATTACTTCACCTTTCGAAAAAATGTAATCAACTTAGTAATCAGTACGATTAATAATAATTACTTAATAGCTATGATTTAAATTAATAATTGAAGGTGTATATCTAGATATTCTTCACGGTTGCTAATGCAGATTATCGGGGAACTTTTACCCAAACACTTCTTAGAACAACTTCAAAAATTTAATATGCCTCATTGACACCAGAGGCGGTGTAATTCTGTATTATTAAAAAAAAATTCTATTTTTTATGTGGCTGCTACTTCACGCATTCATTCAACTGGAATCTAAGTGATTCCTTTTTAAAAACTAATATCATAATTAAAACTAGATCTTTATAACCAAAATGTTTCTAATTTTCTTACACTACTGTGAATAGTTTTATTAATGTTTTTACGAGTATGAAACATATGAGAATTCTACCTTTTATTCATTATGCTGCACTTAAAGTAAACAAAGATGTTTTTTTATCTAAACCTGCTGAGATGTTGAAAATTTTTTTTGTTGCTTAAAAATTACCTCGTTTTTTTTAGGATTTCTAGCGATTTTGTGGCTGTTATCTAATTAAATGAAAGAGTCTTTAGCGGACTTAAATTGCTAACGCTGATTTAAAAATTATCTCAAATCTTTATTTAAGAGTTTTTCATATAAGAATTAATAAAAAATAATAATAATAATAAAATGGTTAATTGTTCAATACTTCCCTGGCCTTTTTTTTTGTTATTAAAAATAAAACAAACCTTTTCCCATTAAACATGCTACAAAATTTATTGTATTGCATTGTGAGAAAACATAAAATATAATGAACAATAATTAAAATTAATAGATTAGCAGCACTTCCTGATTTCCTTAAGAAAAACACACACACACACACATATTTTATTCATTTATGTATTCAATATGCAGAATTAAAAAAAAAACTTTATTACTTTAACAAGAAAAATACATAAAAAAAATATATCGTGTAACACTTGAGTAAATTTTTGATAAATTTTGTAGTGAACAAAAAAAAAACTTAAAAGAAATAAAAATTGTTTTAACACTTTTCTTTTATTAATTTTTTTTTCAAATATAATCGATTTAACATAGTAAACACAAAACCCCGAAGTTATTAAAGGCAATTTATTTCATTTTTTGTTTTCTAGTTCAACTTCAAAGTTGGAAAAATAAAGTGCTTTTAAACATTATCTGATAGTTGTGATTTTAATTCTAAATTAAACACAAAAAATAAAAAGTAAAATAAAATCAATGAAAGTAGGGAGAAATGAAAAGTTCTTGAAACTTAATAAAAAATTTCCCATTAAGCAATTATGCTCAATATATCGATTCCTTGTTGCCGAATGATTTATATATATGCTAGCAATTTGCATGACTTACACGTTATATTTGCTCAAAATAATGCCCATGTTATGACCTCACACATGCATAGTGTTCTATGTATACATCATACAAAGTTATACAACATAATTATCTCACGCATTGTTACAAATTATTCTTTTATAAAGTTCATGAAAAAAAGAAAGAAAAACGAATCAGAAAAATTTTAATCAACAACAGCCATCGACCATCAACATTTGGCCAATTGCAATGAACAGAAAATTTTTAAGATGAAATTTTAGATACGATTATATAAAATTTAATGATTCCATCAACGACTGACTGGCTTAGATTTTAGTCGAAACTAAATACAAAAGACTTAAGACACAAACCTTAAATATTTGCTTGATTTATTTTGACTTTTTTGAACAGTGTTACCAGCAGCAAAATACAAAAGTGCACTTGAAATGAAGGAAAATTACCCGAAAAATTATATAAAAAATTAATCATTACTCGCAGTAAGATCCACAAAATAACATATTAAATATTAATATTAAAATTAAAATTTTAATAAATTAACAAAAAATAAATTAAGAAAAAAGTTCAAATTTGTTTGCATTCAGGGTTACCCGCTTACTTTAGTTTCGTTTGTACTAGTGATGCACGAATATTCGTATTCGAATTGTCGAATATTTGGCCATTTTAAGATATTCGTATCCGTATTCGTCAAATTCATACGAATACGAATACGAATATTTTTCCAAACAAAATAAATAAATAAATGCACAAATCATAAACGAAATTTAAATAAATTGCTAAAAATTTAAGAAATCTATTATTCGGCATATTGTCATAATTATATTTTAATTTGAAATTTATTTGCTCGTGGTTCAGCTTGGTCTATATGCATTTCATTGTTGCTGTAACAAATCATCTGTAGACTTCAACCACACATTTTGAATAGTCACAAACCTCTTATATTATGCACAGACTTTCAAGAACTATTTGAGAATTCACAAATAATAAATTTTTTGAAAATCACAAAAGAAAAATAAGCATAGTAGGCTTAGAAACTCATACAAAAACCAGCCAATAATTTATATATGATATGAATCTATTTAAAGGTGTAGAAAAATAAAATAGATGCATATCGTATATAAATTATTTGCTGGGTGTGGTTGATGATTTGTTACAGCAACAATGAAATGCATATAGACCAAGCTGAACCACCAGCAAATAAATTTCAAATTGCTAAAAATATTAGTTTGTACAAATTCATAAAATTGTTTATAGAAATGTGTGCTTTGTATCATTTTCAAATATTATTCAATGACGATCATTAAAATTTTGGGTAGTTTTTATAACTTTAGAGTACTTTTTCATAACAATTTTTTAATATTTCATATTGGAGGCGTAAATATAACCCCAATTTATTGTCTATCAATTTCACATATAATATTCGTATTCGCGAATACGATATTCAACAATTCGTATTCGCATTGGCGAATATCAAAAATTGACATTCGTTACATCACTAGTTTGCAACTTCCTCTCTAACATACTGCCAGGCATGACGTTTTGTTAAAGTTAAAAAAGTATAGCATATGTTTAGGCTTTATATATGCTTACTATATTCCAGAGTTGGAAAATAACTAGAGGAAAATGGGTGCATTCGTTTTGTTTTGTTCATTGCAGTGAATCAAACAAAAAGTAAACTTAAGATGATGAATACGATGGCTGTAATAAGATTAATATTCCTATTTTGTCCGTGAACACAAATTGAACATTATTTTCAGCGTCCACAAATAGAAAAGGATACAATAAGAACAAAATTGGATTGTTTTAAGATTTCCTCTTCATAGTAGTATCATCTCTTAGAACTAAATAAGTACAACCACGATTCTAAGTGAAATTAAAAGGCAGCTGATAAGATTTTTTCTTTTCATTTCATAACAACCAGAGCATAATTAAATTGTCTGAAGATAAACGTTTCGTAAACGTTTATTGTTTGATTTGCTTATTAAAGGAGATACTTTATTGTCACGACGTAAGTAAAATCTTGGTTTTAAATTAAATTAAATGAGAGCTTGTAAGTTGTCTTTCTGTTTATTATATTAAGAAGAACAATTGTGAATTTTTTAAAATGTTTGTTTATTGGCTCCGCATTTTAGTAGACTTTTTAATTTTTGGCACAATATAAGTATAATCTTGGCCTTAAGTAAAATGAAAAAGCAGCTCGTGAGGCTTTTTTCTGTTTGTTATAGCAATGGGAACAAAAATTTAATTGTTGTTAGCTAAACTTGTGTAAACGTTTTCTGTTTAATTGGATCTAAATAGTAAAGATTTTTTTGGAACGATACTCGTTTAAGCCCAATAAGCAATTTTGTTTGAAATCAAGTGTAAAACAATTGTTATTCAAGTCCCATATTCAATTGTCAAGGGCTAAATTATGCTTGACTTACACTTTATTTCAATAGCATTCTCCAGTGAAATGGGTACTTGAATTCAATTCGAACATTTCAATTGTATTACAGTTCAATTCAAGCCTTGAGTTACACTGTAATTCAACCTTGTATTACAATTGAATTCAAGTATATTTCAAGCTTCAAAAACAATGCGTTTAAAATAGAAAGGAAAATGCAATCGACAAGTTTTCTTATAATTACTTTATGCATATTTACTTTCACTATGGTTTTCACGATTTTGAAAGCCTTCTGTTTCTTAAAAAACCACATTTTTTATATATTTTTGATAGTTTTCATCATAATTAAAATTTTATTAAAAAATAAGTTACTTATTTGACAAGGTTTGAACATGTTGTATGTTGTTTGATTTTTTATTTCCAAATATTTTCAAACTTGAATATTACTTGAAAAATTGTTTGAATTCAACTTTGTTTCCAATTAAATTTCAAGTGCTTGAATTTTAATCATTTTAATGCTTATTAGGAGTATAGTATTGGTTTTGAGTGAAACAAAAGTGTAGTCTGTTAGGTTAACTACAAAGCAAATGGCCAGACCTGGTTCCATATCAATATCATGGAGTTTTTCTTCATATGCATTAGTGTATATTCTGATACATATCACAGCAGCCTCTTTAATAAATTTTTCTAGCAATGATTTGTGCGCGAAGTAAAATAAAATAATTAAATAGCTACTTAATACCAGAGGTACTGCAATGAAGTCATAAAAATTAACAAAACGATTTAAAGCGACAATTGAGACTAACAGCGTAGGATTGATGTAAGCCACTATTGCTGTTCTGATGATAGCTAGCTATGTTCTTTAAATTGCCAACTATTTCTTCCCTGATATCCACAATTTTGCTAGGGATATAAGAAATACCGATACCAATTCCGATGTATCGGCGATATTACTGATTTGCCGATATATCGATATCGGCGATATTTTACTGTCAATACGGCGATACTTCTAAAATTTTTTTAGAGCTGTTTGTTTGTTCAACAATTAAATTTTCAACGATTTTTTTGCATAAAAACTAAGAGAAATGCCATATTAAAGGCAGAACGTAAAGTCTAAACAAAAAAATTAAACGTTTCTTTTGTTTTGCTTTGCACCATAGTAGTGAAATTTTCTCTCAACCGCTAAATCATGAATGTATTTAAAAAAAAAAATAATTTTTTTTTTTGTTAATTTCAGAATAAATTCAAATATCAATTTTAAATATTAATAATCTCTTACACTATAATTTTGTATAATAAGAGGTTTTGTTAATTTTAACTTGCGTATCGGTATTGGAATCGGTATCGGCGATATTTATTTTTGAGTATCGGTATCGGTATCGGATCGGCAAAATGGCGTATCGTTACATCCCTAAATTTCTCTTTGAAAATGCACCGTATTAACCGAATACCGTACTACCATTCCAATATAAAATGACGGTTTTGTGTATGCCGTTTTAAAATGATAATTTCATATTGAAATGGTAATGCGGGACTAGGGTAATACGGTACAATTGCAGTGTAAAGTTTGTGTAAAATTTTTGTTCTGTGTGCCAAATTCCACACAAGCGTAAAAAAAGCTTAACCAACTAATTACCAATGAAAAACTATTTGATTCAGACATGTAATTGTTAAGTTAAACAGTTTCATACATAATTAATAGACAATTTTATAAAATCCAAACTGATTGCAAACTGTTTAAATCAATAAATACATATGTATATGTATGTCTGAATCAAACAGTTTTTCATTAGTAATTAGTTGGTTACATTTTTTGGGCAAATGACACACAAGAAATGCCAGATGTAAACTCAGCCTAGCCATCGTTTTAAGACGATACTCAAACGAAAATAGACCCGTACATGGGGGGAAATTACGGCATTCGACACGAGTTGTAATATAAAAATATTTCATTAGAGTTTATATGGAAATATTTTTAAATTGCGAGTTTCATCGAATCCCGAAATTTGCCCCCATGTTTCTGGTAGAGATGAGCCATCCCGTGATTTTATAAGAATATTGCTCCCAGTGAAGGTGATTTTCTAAATCGTTGTTCTTTCAAAATACGACTGTGATGACAGTTTAGCAGTATTTTGTTTCTAGCAGCAGTTGTGTTATTTTGAAAAATACTAAAATAAAAACATTAGCAGTGATTTAACACATTTCTGCACTTCTGCTTTAATAGTGTGTATTAGTATTAATATTTTGAAATACTAATAAAAAGAGCAACAAGGACACATAATTAGCAATGAACCCCTTACAAATATTGACAATAAAATTGCAAGCATTAAAATGTGAGGGTTATACATAGTTGTCCAGTAAACGCGATTTAACACGAACTTACGATTTTTTCTCAACAAAGCTGAAAGTATAAAGAAAATAATTGCTGTGGTAGCTTTATTTACTGTAAAGTAAGCATACAAGAACATTCACAGTTTGTGTGAAAGAACTATATTTCCAAAACCTGTTACTTGATATAAATTCAGTTGCAGTTGTGTTAAGTAATTTTTGAATCACTGTGAAAAATTAAGATATATGGAAATATCACTCATCTCTAGTTTCTAGATACAGATAATTTACCTAAGCTTTTTACCTACAAGTTTGCTTTATAAAATTTTACTTACACGATAAATATCTGTGCACTAATATATATCTATGGGTAGAAATAAGCGGCATAAGTCTACTTCAGTAAATATTTGGGCTACATAAACGATGCTTCTTATCATATTATAATTACTGTACTGCACTTTATTGATTTTCCTCCACTGCCATTAAACATCTTTATAAAATTACCAATTTTTGATTTTATTTTATTCAGTACATATACAATTTATTGTTTAATTGCAAGAAAAAAAATCATAATTTGTTCAAATTTAAACAAATTTATAAACAAAATAGAAATTGCATTAAAGTAACTAAATCAAAATCTATATATAACACGGTGATGATAATAAACATTTGTTATATACATACATAAATACTTGGTATTTCTAATACATTTACATAATATTAAAAAAAAAAAACTTTATTATGTACATTCTTTTAAAAATAAAAATAAGAATAATAATAACAATAAAATATTACAAAACAATAAATTGTTAAATAAGCTACAAGGACAGCTAAAGGCCAAATTTAATTCATAATTTATAAATAAAGTTTTAAAAAATTTATTTTGAAAAAAAAAACACAAAAGACTAGAAAACTAAAACGAAAATAAACAAAATATTTATGCGGGCCTATTCAACACAATTTTACATTGAAAAGGTACCGTGTTATCATAGTACCGCATTACCTTTTTAATGTAAATTTGTGGTTTCCAATGGAACTATGCCCGTATATTAAGAGATAATTTAAAATAAATTGTGTTCGAAGGACCATTGGTATTTATAAATTAGTACGAATTTCGACATTGTCTAAAGTTTAATTTAATTTTAATGCATTAAGCAAATTTTTTTTTTCGAAATATTCCAGAGAAGGCTCGTAAAACCATAACTAATACCTTAAGTTATAACAATAAAATTTATTTACTTATGCAGATATTTTTGAACGTAAACTAAAACTAAACTTAAATCTAACTAAAAATTATTATTTACAATTATTAATTTTATGTGTTTGAATTTTTTTAGTGACTTTATTTGCAAGTCGCAAAATTATATTTTACATACATATGTATATATTTAAAGCACCGTTTAAATATTTTTTTCTTCAGCACTTTGAAAGCTAAAAAAACCACAATACAAGAAGAGTAAAATAAAATAAAATTAAAATAAAAATAAAAATAATACTGCTAAGAGCACTTGTTGAATTATAAAAGAAGCTTATGAGAAGTGTTGTGTATAGAAAGAAATTTTTTAGAGAAAGTGAAAATAAACAGAATTTCAGGCGCACAAGAAGGATAAAATCTCCTAATGTCATATTTCACATTCAAATTCTGATATACGGTGATTGAAATATACCATGCCCTGTTCGAGATCTTCACTGAAACCACTAACATCCATATAATCGGAGGCAGCTGAATCATCATCGACCCACTTGTGCAGTGAACGAGATATTTCCAAACGGGATTGGCTGAAACTGGGCCTCATTTGGGGATCCTTGTGCCAGCAACGTGACATTAAGTTGTAAAACTCATGACGTCCCTCTTTGGGTAAATCAGGTCTTAAGCCCTGTGGTACACGCCGTATAACTTCACGACCCGTTATTTGTGAATAAGGCGTGGATCCTTTTAAAAGAGATTAAGAATACAAATTTACTTCTTAAACTTCCATTGATACTACTCACCCAATGTTGCTATTTCCCACAATACTATGCCAAATGCCCATATATCTGTTTCAGTACTGAAAAAGTTGTATTGCAGGGCCTCCGGTGCCATCCATCTTATGGGCAGTGCCGGCCTTTTCCCTATGGTATCATGGCCATGTGCTTTCTTCTCATTGCTATCTTTGATTGGCGTTTGTGTCCAGTGATTCATTATAAATTTTCCACCAAAATCAAATTTAAATTTATTGAAATTACTGCGCATTATTTCGTTTGCACAATTCTTTTCCAACTCTTTACGTTTGCGCTCAGCATCCAGATCTATGGACATGCCAAAGTCACAGATTTTGCAAACACCGTTATGATCGAGTAAAACATTACGGGCTGCAAGATCACGATGAACAATCTGCAAAAATATAGTGTTAGTTAGTAAAATATGGATGAAGATAGTGTTAGAAACAGGTATATATAACGGGTGGTTAAATTTTATGGGCCGATGTTGAATGTGAAGCACACTTAAACGTCAAGTTTTTTTCTGCATTTCATTTGACATTTCTCAATTTCAGACTAACTCAATTTGAACCATGGAAAGATACTCAATCGAGCAACGCGTTAAAGTTATTCAGGCTTCAGTGATGAGCACATTTTCACCTCAGTGGATTCCTCAATAATCATTTGGCCGAGTGATAAATCAGGAATGATTGTCGAAATACAAATGCACTTGTTTGGTGCGGTTTATGGACTGGTGGCATCATCGGGCCGCATTTTTCCAAAATGAGTCCGGTCAGGCAGTTACTGTGAATGGTGTTCGCTAGCGTGAGATGATAACGAACTTTTTATGGCCCAAATTGGAAGATAAGGATGTGGACAATATGTGGTCTCAACAAGACAGTGCCACTTCCCTCACAGCTAACGAAGCAATGGCCGTGTTATCTTACGTAGTGGCGATGTCAATTGCCCGCCAAGATCATGTGATTTGACACCGCTGGACTTCTTTTCTTTTGAGTCATTTAAAAGAAAAGGTGTACGTCAACAAGCCAGCAACAGTTCAGGAGCTAAAGGATGCGATTTGGCAGATTAATGGCCTAGAACTTCAACTATGCCTCAGCGTCATCGAAAATTTAAACCATCGGATAGAGGTGTGCGCTGAGGTTCCGGCAGCCATTTGGCCATTTTTCTTCCATACATAATTGAACCATACCATATTATCGTAATAAAAAGAAATTACAATAATGTCCTAAATAATTTGTGTTTTATTCAAAATCAACATCGGCCCTTAAAATTTAACAATCCATAAGTTTTGAGTGCTGCCTAATGATTTGAATTATAAATGTTCTTAAATTATGTTGCATATGAACATATAACTGGTATTGCTTAATTGCAAGAGAGTATCTTATGGGCTTGGGACACTTTTCCCAGTACAAATCTCCAGGATATGGCGGAACCATACCAAAAATGCTACAGACTGCCACATGCACTCTTATTATTCCCTGGCTCTCTAAATTATACAAATTCTCAGCACATGCACTCTTATTATTCCCTGGCTCTCTAAATTATACAAATTCTCAGCTCTCTCAGTAAAACGGGGGTAATTTTAATAACGAAAGTTGGTAGCAGAAGTCACAACGACGTGAAATATTTCCATCTCATTAGCCATAACCTCTTGCCTGAACAAAACACTACAAAGAACCGTGGCCTCACACATTAGACAAGGACTTGTCTAATGTGTACAGATCATTTGGTCACGGTAAACTACTGGAAGATATGGAGTGGACTTGTTTGCATAAGCACAATTTTAGCAAACTGCAAATACTTCTCGATTGTATTCATGTGTAAGAATGATCTAGGTTAGGTTTAAATTCGCCCAATCCATTTCGTATTAAACCCATGCTTTCATAACAGGTTGTGTGCTCTTGATAATAAATATTTGGAAGATACTTAATAAAAACCATAAAAATATACAAAACTTAGTCATATTAGGAACTTAGTCTCCTCAATATACTTGATTGACCTAAATATATTGTGTGTTGATAGACAAGCACTTTTTTTAGTCCATGAACATATGGGCATTTAGGGAAGCTAAATAACCGATATACTGGCCAAGAAGAGAATTTCAATTATCGGTGGAGGAGACGGTATGTGTTCAGAAACAAAATCAGTATCTGAAAGAAACCATAGACTCTAAGATGAAAGAAGAAGCGAAGCAAGGTTGGCGGCTACCAAAATTTGCAAAAAAAAAAATTCTATTATTATGGGGAGCTCTTGCGATCCCAATTCGACTAAAATACTTTTATCATTAACTAAACGCAAGTGTAGACTTCTAGTGGGGGTATTACTGGACACTCTTGGATGCTTGGTATGCCGTCAATACAAATAATTGATGGTACTTGCAGGAGTCTTGAACTTGTATCGAGAGTGGTAGACTTCTAAGGTTTGTTAAATCTGTGTGAGAGTTACTAAAGACCAATCCCGGTATATGCATGCTAGGTCTTTCACCACCCAGATTAACCTAACCTATAACTAAATAACTCAGTAATTAGGTGGATAGTAGGAACAACCGTTCAAGGCAGGATAGAGTCTCGAGAGCTATGTGGCCAAAATTTGACTCAAGATGCCAGTCACTGTTCGATCAGAGCAAGTACCAGCATTTGGGAAAAGATACTCTAGATTTCTGTAATTTTTTTGGGTGATGAAAAGTAACCAGAAACCATTAAAAATATTATTTGCCATTGCCCGAAACTGCAACACCATAGGCTTAGATGGCTGAGCAGACGTTCCCTTAAGATCCTTTGTGATATTGCAAATTATAATCTGGAGGATATAACAGGATTCATCATAGCAATTCAGTGGCTTAATGACAGATAATTGCAACTCTTCTGGGTACAAATGGGAGTTAAAATTATTATTAATGGGTACTAACAGAAGGGAATCACAATGGACCCAATTGGGTATACGAAAGTGGAGGTTTATTCCTTCCTAACCTAACCTATAAAGAAATCATTGGAACACAAACAGAGTATACTGCCCGGCCTAGCTATATAGCGCGGCTAGGAAGGTGTGGAAGAATTTATTAGCAGCTGGATAACAACTATGTTGGAGGCAATGGAGATTATGGAAGGTTATGCAACAGCGAGGTGACAAGCTGAGCAGGAAGAGAAACATTCCAAGATGGGCTGATTTTCCCTATTCTGGCCTCCAACTCTTTATACCAATCTCCATGATTCAGAAAACAAAAAGATAAACGTCGTAGCGTACAAGTATGATATGGTATGGACGTGATAAGCTTTATAACATCAATGCTTTGAGCATACTCAGCAAAGTACAGATTTTTGAACTTCCACAGCTACAGAATCATATATAAATAATGTCGGAGTGCAAAAGGTGTTTTTGTCGACTCCAGCCTCTCATGGAAACGGAATATGAAATACTAAGTAGAGAATTCCACGGTTGCTTAATACACATACCGTAGGACCTTTGCTGCCCAATGGTCCTTAAGCCGTAAGCCCGCATGTCTACATATAATTCGGCGGTGTTGTCGACCAATACAAGTGAGGAATATGTGATAAACCAATTATGCAGATTTCAAACATCCACCTGCAAAGGAATTACGGGATCTTTACTCAGAAATCCTTTGAAAACTTTAAATGCTGTAGCAAACAGTACTCTTTGGGTCTAAACGACATGGCCACATTCACAAAATGGGCTCTTATAGAACTTTCAAAAGCCTTCGCATCCAGGAAGCAATGGACAAAAAATGATTATGACACCAGATCCTCCACAGAAGGATTAAGCATAATCTGCTTAGTTGGGCCTGAATTTTATGACAATAAATCAATTTCCTTAAAGTTCTTAAAAAAACATTCGTCACAAAATGGCACCCACTACGGAGTGTATCTAGTGAGCCGCCTGGATTAGCTAGGGTTAACATTTTGACGATAATATTTTTAAGAAATGGATTTATTAATTGTATTTCTAAATAACTAATAAAAATCATCTATAAAGATCAGCTAACTCAAAAAAGTCATGTAATCAGGAAGGAAGGAATTGTAAGGTAGAGCGCGCTCTCCGATCATTTTTTCTGGTTTAAAATAAAAACTCACCCTCTTCTCTGCCATATATTCCATACCACGAGCGATATCCAAACAAAAACCTGCCAGAGTGCGCGGTGACAAAGGCGTTTGACTTCTACCTCCAGGAACTGAGGCCGGTAAAATATTTGTAGCATTGCGGGCAGCTCTCAGCAAAGATAACAAACGTCCACGCATGGCATACTCCATGATAATCATATGAGGCTCTGTAAACCAAAATTAAATTTAGAATGAACAACAAATTTTTTTTTCTTTCCTTAAGAAAGCAAAATTTACCAGAATCCACACACGCTCCCAATAAAGTGACAACATTTTGATGAGAACCCAACTTGCGCATTATATTCGCCTCATCCTTGAGGCTTAGCTGAGTACTGCAAGCCTTAATGGTCTTAACGGCTACAATGCGTGTGGCTCCGAAATGACCGCTTAAATCATCAGCCTCAGCCTTCCATACTTGACCGAAATTTCCCTCGCCCAAAAGGCTCTTCAAGCGTATGTTGGTGCGATCGAACTCTTGGTCACTGGCCACCGAACTTTTGTCATCGAAACGCTGCTGAGTTATGGTCAGATTATGATTATTGTCACGCGCTGAGGGAGTTGATACCAATTTATTGTGCAGACTGTGTTGCCGCAGTGGTGGCTTTCTTTGATTATGATCCACCTCATCTTCATTGTCCTGATCTTGAAATTTCGAATCGATTTTCTTTACCGGACTAATGGGCTGTTGGTCGGTTATGCAAACATCAAAATCTTCGTCATCTTTTATGGGTCTCTTTAGCAAATAATTGCGCAGCAGATATAAAATAATGGCTATTAAAGGGATTATGCCAATGCCTGCCAGTACCATGGTAACAACATTCATGCGTTGCATTTCCATGGAAATATCCTGATCGTCTGTAACAACCGTCGAACTTATTTCCCCCGTGATGACGGGTTGCAAGGTGGTCGCTGAGGATTGGGGACCTTGTTGAGAACTTGCCGAAGGCGAAGAAGTTGTAGTCGAGTGATTAATATCTTTAGTGCGAGAATTTATTGTGGATCTAATGGATGTCAAAATGGTTGTATGTAGAATTGTGGCAGATGAATCGGTTGTAGCTGCCTGCGGTAGCTGCGATTGTGCTGGCTTGTTTGTGCTGCTGTGGGGGTTACTAGTGTGATTGACAAATATAATGAGATTCGTTTTTTCGTCGGTGTTAATGGGTTGTGTAAGACTGGGTCCCAATTTTCTTAAGATTTCAGTATCTTCATCGCTAATAATGGGTTTCTTAGTGTCGATTTCAAGATCTCCAGGGAGTGCAGTAGTAGTTGTTGTGGTTGTAGTTGTAGTGGAAGAGAGTGGCTGTTTAATCTCTGGAATTTGTGTGGTAGTGGAGGTAGTGGTACTGGTAGTTGTAGAGGATGCAGTGGTTGAGGTTGTTGATGTTGAAGTGCTAATTGTAGTAGTGGCTGCAGTTGAACTTGGCATTGTTGTTGTTGTTGTTGTTGTTGTTGGCTTCTCAGTAGTTGTACTACTCGTAGTCGTAGTAGCAGTAGTACTAATAATGGCTTGAGTGTTAGCTGCTGTGGCCAAAGTTGTTGCTATTTTCAGCTGCTGCTGCTTCATATTAAAACTACTTGCGACCTGTGGTGTAGGTGTTAGTGTATCTTCATCACTTAAGACTGTTATTATTAAAGGAGTAGATGACAACATCATGGTGTCTTCTCTTAAGGCCGGTGGCGTAAAGGGTTTAACTGTTGAAGTATCCCTTAGTTTTTCCAAAAAGTCTGGCGGTCTTAATTGGGCTAACTTCAATTTGGGCTCTTTAGCCACATCGGCCACTACTCTCAATGTAGTGGTTCTCAGTTCATTAGGTGCCTCTGATGTGGTGGACCTATTGATGGTGGTATAACGGCGATTGAAGCTCACACCATTTCTCATATTGTATTTGAAACGTGCACGACTTCTTTCGACGGCAGAGAGAGTGGCAGCCGACTTTAAGCTTAGCGGGGTTGTAGAGGAGGTTTCTACATCTGCTACTGATACCTCCAAGATTTTGGGATGCTCATCGCTGACCGAAGTTATGGTTAAAGCATTGGGCTTTAGAGGTGGCAGTTTTTGTCCAAAATACAAATAAGGTTGTATTTCCTCATCTTCTATGGAAGTGCTGGCCATTGTAGCGGTACTCACTTGAATATGTTGCTTGCGCCTGCCTCTCATTTTGGCCGCCATGCCGCCCTTATTCTCATCGGGTATATGATTTAAAGTATCATTTTGTTCTTTGGCTATAACCAACAAACCATGAGATGATTCGTCTGTAAAGAGGATTTCATTGTTATCTTTTTCCCCCGCCTGTGCGGTACCAGTGCCGGATTTTGAAGAGTTTTTCACCACAACCGTGGCAGAATTACCCAAGGCCACTCGCGAAAAGTTGGCACACTGTCTCATACAGCTGGCCGTGGTACGTCTGGTGAAATTTTTCGTGCAATTTCTTATGCATATAGAACGAGGATCGGTGGGTGATTTTGAGGTCGTCTCAACGGCAGCGGCTGTACGTCCGGTAGTGCCAACACGGTTACGAAAGCCTGGACGTTGCAAAGCACTACGTCTGGCTGCTAGAACGTTCATCAGACGTCTCTCACGTTCTTGGGCCGAAGTAAGAGCTGGTGCACTGGAGGACAAATTGGGGCGATAAGTGGTAGAGGAAACCGTTTTAGAGTGCTCGTAGTCATCTAGAAGAAAATATAAAAAAATATATATATATATATTTTTAAATAAAAGTTTAAAAATATATTCAATTAGAATTAAAATATTTTCAAGTCTTTCGGCTACATTGCAAATTTTTTAGACAGTCTTTTTTTTTTGCTTCATGTTTGACAGAAGAGAAGAGAAACCTTAGCAATATTGCATACATAAAAATAACTTTATTTTAAATAATTTGTCATGCATTAAAGCATGAACTAACTATTGAATGAGTAATGACAAAATATATGTATACACCCATCCGTCTAATCATTCATACATTGAAACACAAGCATAAGTGTACTATTTATTGGTTTTGCTTTTATTTCATATTCATTAAGATTTATTAATAATTTATTTGTTTTTTTGTTAAATAAATATGTATGCAAAGAAGACAAGGTAAATAAATGTCGGCAGCTTTGGAAACTAAAGCTAAAGTGCTAAAGAAGTTTACTTTATGGTTTTGCTGCAGGCATTTAGTGTTTCCGTCACAGTGTTGTCGACAACACTGTTCAACACAGAAGTCTTTGAAAACACTTAAGATCAAAATTAAAGTTTAACACCATTAACAAGTGAAAATTTAAAATTTTGTTAAGCATTACCCAGTTGGCAAACTTGGGACAATGGAGAAAGCGGCTATTTTGTTCGAAAATAAGCTTAATGATTTGTTTAAGCTGTCGCCAAAAGCTCCTGCATGCTTTAAAATAGTCATGCATATGTCTTGCAAGATGTCTGAAGGAAATGTCCTGGATAATTATGTATTTATGCGCCCTGGGATTTTATGTATAAGATGTAATCTGCTGTGACATTTTTTTTACCCTCTAACTCCTCTCCGTGTAAATAATTTTGTGTGTCTTTGAAAAAGCGATAAAATAGGGTTTAGAATAGAATCAAAAAATTATGATTGGCAAGATCATAATTTTCTTTAAATGAGGGGGGCGTTGGCTGAAGTAGTTAGCACGTTGACTACAAAACCGAAGGTCATTTGTTCGAGCCCGGTATCCAACAGTCATTAAATAACAACACCGCGATTTGTTTCTGATGTGCATTAGTGTCAATTTGTATCAGTTGTTGTAGGAAAGCTCAAGTGATGAAGGCCTAGAACTGGTCACCGAACTATACCGACTTCAGCAGCTACTAATCCTAATATGCGATCAGAGCGCCCTCCTTCTTAGTATAGCAGAGTCATAAGCGAAGTAAAATAACCATAAAATGGCTACTAAAGACACTTTCACTTAGTACACCTCGTTAACACCAGAGGCGCTGCAACACTGCATTATTTAAAACGTGCAAAAGACAGAGTTGTTAAAGATTGAAGCTCGATCTCTTTCTTTCTATCACTATCCCTATCGGAAAGAAGGTAACACCTAGTCATTGCTTGAATGTTACTTCTCTTTATAAAAATAAAAAATAAAAATAAATCTTTGCTGCCCATTAACAACAAAATGTAGGCCAGCTCTGCAGTAGTCACGTCAGTAGCACATTGATTAATCAACATTGTTGAGCGCTGTCTTACTTTGAAATAAAAGTATTGCATTTAATTTCAATTCATTGGCAAAAAAAATAACGTTCAATATTTATTGTTTATTATTTAATAAATCAAAAATCAAAGTGTGTATATGTACATTGAGAAACTCGTCTCGGGCTCATTTAAGGCAAGAACGTTATAACTCACAGTTGAGAATATTTTATATTATTTTATATTATTACATATCATAGTCATAAACGCTTAGTAAAGTAAATGTTGGCTTTAAGCACAAATTTTGTAGGAGCCAGTCAGTTTAGAAAATAATTTAACCTCAACAATCTTTTATAAATACCGATGTTTACGATTACATTTGAAAAAAAAAATAATTCTATTGAGTTGTAACACTCTTATCGCAATAGACTGCTGTTAACGTTCAAATTTGTGCAAGTTTAATTTGCCTTTTATATGTACATTCATACATATGTACTTATGTACATTTGTTGCTTTTACAATAGTTGTTTTGGAGTTAAGAATTTTATTTCGTTTTATTTTTTTTTCAACCAAAGTTTGCTTTAAATCATGACCGATTGTCATGTGAAAAAAATATACATATGTATAAATAAAGTTAGAAATAACTAAAACACAAATGGCTGCTGAATGTTCGTTCTATTCTATTTAACGTTTTGCAGTTGTATTCTACTCAACCCACATACATATATAAGGCTTTTAAAAAAAATACTTTTAAATGTTTTAATGAATTAAAAATATCTCGGCATTCTTTACTATACAAATTTAGAACGAAATGCTAAACATTAGACAGGAAAGTAATCATTACCATTCGAGCTTTGGAAGCAGTTTGATTTGGTTTACTATTTAGGAATAAATAATTTATAATTTTTTATATCATTCACCAAAAATCATAAAGGATATGTATATGTTTATCATCCCGTGTGTAATTTCCATAATATTAATATGCGACACATAAAGTACATCGCTACCTTAATATAGAAAGCCCCTAATTAATTTTTTGTTTGAAATCGAAATTTTTGCATTTTTCGTTAGATTAGATGTTCTTCTATCGAAATATACAAGAAAATTGATTTCAAAAAAATCATGGTCCAGGGCCTTTCTATATTAAGGTAACGATATGTATATATTCTTGGTCCTTGTCCGTATGTCCATTTGTTTGCACAGAAAAGCTAGAGAAATAGTCCGAAATAGATTGATATTGAAAATCAGCAAAATCGAAAATACGGTTTCAGAGCTTGAAAGTTTATACTTTATTTTGCCTTATAAAAGTGACTAGCTGAAACTAATTTTCGTTTTTTTCTTTTTTTTTTGTAATTGAACCCTTTTTGTTGAACTTCTCATTTGCTTAAGTGAAAGTTTAACATAATAACTCTAGTTTTGCTAAGAAATTTTTGGATAAAGGTTCCCTCATGACGTGCATTAGCAACAGTGAAATGCTCTTAAAATCCAGCTAAAACCCTCAATAATCAATCAATACAGCATATTTTGCTAAGGGAAATCAGAAAAAACTAAAAGAATGATTCCAGGGTTGGGAAATTTAATTGTTCTTTTGCATATAAAAGAGTAAGAAATTAGATTGAACATTTTTTAATTTTCTTTATAAATTCAAAATAATTAATGTTTTAAAAAGTTAAATTCAGTTTTTTAAAATTATAGAGCCTATAAGTACTCCTATGAAAGAAACTCGATGCGTTAGATACGCATGTGGTTTTTTATTAGGGTTCCGTACACCAAAGATGAGAAAAGAAACCATATTGTTTTCGCAAAGTTGTCCGTCTGTCCGTAAGAGCTAAAGAGCTGTAATTTATAAAGAATATGTAGAACTTTGGCCGCTGTAACAACAAATATATGACTGTTAAAAATTAAAGGGTGTTCCTAAATTAGCAACGATAAATATTAAAATCTTATGTAATATACATGCCATTATTTATAAACAATTGAAATTGGAAAACTTAGTGTATTTTTATACAGACTACAAAAATTAACACTAAAATTTAAAAAAAAAAATTTTAATTAAAGGGTGTTCTATCAGTTAATGTAATTTTGACAACTTGCTGTATCTTGAAAACAGTAAAAGGGAAACTCTTGAAATTTGCAAAAACTAAATAAATCCAAAAATTCCGAAAATAATCGCCAAAAACTGAGAAAATCAACAAAACAAAAAAAAAAACGTCAAACTAAAAAAATCTCGGAAACTAAAATAAATAGCCAAATCTGAAAAAATCGCTAGAATGACAAAAATTGTCAATTAAAAAAATGCCAAAAACCGAAAAAAATCGTCAATACAAAAAAAATCTCTGAAACTACAATAAATCGCCAGAACTTAAAAAACGCCAAACAAAAAAACGCCAAGAAAAAAAAAACGCCAAACCTAAAAAACGTCAAACTGGAAATTAGCGCCAAAAGCCGAAAAAATTAAAAATTTTAATTATACAGTTTGAAAGTAGAAAAAATAGGCGGGGTTACGCCTACTAAAATTTATTTTAATATTTCACGCGGTTCTACTTAACCCATTTTTACGAAACTTACTACACACCTTGGACTCTAAAATAGACACAAGTTTCCACTTAAAAAAATGGGCCCATTAAAATTTAATATTTTATTTTAAGTGGTTCTACTTTATCGATTTTCGTAAGACTTAACACGCACTATGAGCTCTGAAAAACACACAATCTTGCATTTAAAAAATGGGCGGAGTTACGCCCATTAAAACTTAATTTTATATTTCATTTACTTCTGCTTATCTTCTTCTATCAAATCGTTGCATTGAAGTCGGTTTTTTTTGGCAGAAAGAATTATGGTAGTATATTAATTATTTATTTATTATTATCAACATGTTGAGCCATATTTTGAACTGTAAATTTTTTTCTACTTACAATTACATGATCACAAAAAATTAACATTTGAGCTATTTTGCCAAAATTATTTATGTATGTATATATTTTTGCTTTTGATTACTCATTGTAATATTCCGGCTTACATTCTGGTGGCATCATTGGACTTTATCTCATGGAGATCGTTAGCGCATCATCATCAATAAATTTTTATATGAAACTATGGTTGACATTGACCTGGGCGGATTGTGGTTACAATAGGATGGCGATACGTGCCATACGATGACCTCGAACATTGACTTATTGAAATCAAACTTTGGCGATAAGTTGAATACGAAAAAATTTACCTGGTACGATTAGAAATTTCTAAGGCCACATGTGCCTTAAACCGGCAACAATTGATGCCTTGGAGGCCTGGGCACCATCGTTGTTATCGTAATTCGTGGCTTACGGACTATAGTACTGGAAAAAGTGTCCTCAAATTGAACATCCATCCAGAATGCTTTTAATCAAAAATAGCCACTGTGGTCATATGGCCAAAATCATTTTCTTTTGAAAACAATTAAATAAATATTTACACTTTGTATTGACCCATTGAAAAAAAAATTATTTTATTGAATTAAACTGAATTTTATTGTATGTTATTTTTTTTTAATCAAAAATTCTTTTGTGCTTGAAAAAAACGCCCTTTACACACTGTTTTGGTTCATCCAACAGCAGCTTAAATACAAAACAACTTAATTTAAAAAAAAAAAATTTTTTTTGAATACAACAATTGATACAAATTTTTTTTAAACCACTCTTTAATAATTAATTGCATTGTTTTGTTTTGTCAGCAAATTAATCTTTAAACTTATTTTTTTCCTTAACATTTTATTTCTCGCATTCAAACAATAATATTCTAACGGCTTTTATAATTATGTATACCATTAACTGATTAACAAAACAAAAAATACATAAATACAAAAAAAAAATATAAAAACTAGAGACAACTAGACAAAACAACTCACTATTGTTAACAGTTTCTGTTGGGCCTTTTGCTGCATATTTCTTTAGCTTGAGAGTTTAGGCCAAGGTTGTGGCGTATGCTGCTGATAGCAAAACAACGGTTAACATGTTTTGAGAAAGAATTAACTAGAAAAATCTAAATTAAAATCCCCAACAAATCCAACAACTGACAGACACACAACACAGTTGGTGGTAAAAAAGCAACTGCCCCTGGCAAGAGGGCACATCCTACGCGTTTCATTTCAATCCTATCAAAACATTTTGATCTCCAATGTTGTCAAAATGCAGGCGGCTGCTTAAAACTTAAGCTTGACCCATGGTTATGAAATAACAATAGCATAATAATAATGCTGGAATGATGACCTGGAGAGTTTTGCTGAATATTTACTTCTTGTTGCGTTGTTAAGCATTTCTAACATTTTGTTTATTGCTTAAAGCTTTTTTAAGCTTTAATTTTTAAACAAGAATTTTAAACTATTTAAATATCACACTCGGCAAGTTACAAGTTTATTAAAAAAAACTGAATTGTTTGAATTAAAATAAAATACCAAACGTTTGAGCGAACAACAAACAACAACTGTTTTGTGTTACTTAAAGCTTTTTTTTCTTATTTTTTTTTTTGTAAAGCAGACTTCTACTACATTTTGACTCAAGAAAAAAATGTCTAATGTATGCAGCTTGTTTTTTTTTTCTATAATTTTCTACTGTTTTTGTATTATTTACTGTTTGGGCGTCTTGTCACGTTGTCAGAGTTTCAATGAAATACCAGCATATCTTTTTATTTTATTTCAAGCAACTTTACAAAGAAGTACTTGAATGTTAAAGATTGATGGTTTTAGATACACTGAAAAAAATTCTTGTACTAGTATTTGAAAAAGCAACACTGCTCCTAACAACAGGCCAGAGTTGTCAGATTTTTTCCGACCTAATCGATTTTAAAAATCGCTAAACGACACCAAAAATCAGTTTTATATAGTTTTTCTAATAATAAATTGATAATAAATTTGTTTTTATACAACGCTTTTTAGGGTCCCGTACACCAAAGGTGAAAAGGAACCCTATTGTTTTCAATACGCCGTCCGTCTGTCCATCACAGGCTATTTTCTCAGGAACCGTAAGAGCTACGGACCTGAAATTTGGACAGAGTATCTAGAGCCTTGGCCGCTACAACTCCAAAACGAGCGATGAAAAATGTCAAAATCCCATGTAATATACATACAATTGTACGTACATATGTCTATTGACACTTGAAATTTGTAAAATTGGTGTATTTTTATATAGACTACAACAATTAACATTAAAATTTAAAAAAATTTATATTAAAGGGTGGTCCATCAGTTAATGCAATTTGGACTATGTAATTTTGACAACTTGCTATATCTTGGAAACCGTAAGAGGTAAACTCTTGAAATTTTCAAAAACGGTAAGACTAAAAAATTCAAAAATTATAAAATCGCCACACCAAAAAAAAAATCGCCAAAATTTAAAAAAAAATCGCCAATACGAAAAAATCACCAAAAATTAAAAAAAAATCTAACACTAAAATAAGTCGCCAAATTCGAAAAAATCGCCCAAATGAAAAAAATCGCCAAAATGAAAAAAACGACAAAAACCGAAAAAAATCGTCAAAACGGGAAAAAGGCCCCAAAATTTTTGATATGATAATTGTTGATATGAAAAAAATCTCAAAAACTAAAAAAAAAATCGACAAATTGAAAAAACGCCAAAAACCGAAAAATATAGGCAAGAATGAAAAAAGTGTCAGGACTAAAAAAAGCGCCTAAAAGAAAAAAGTCACCAAAATGAAAAAACGCCAAAAAACGAAAAAATCTACATAAAAAAATCGGCTAAATGAAAAAAACTGCCAAAGTTAAAAAAAATCCTAAAACCGAAAAAATTTGCCAAAACGAGAAAAAGAAGTGTCAAAACTAAAAAAATTGCCAAAATGAAAAAAACTCCAAAAACCGAAAAAATCGCCAAAACCCAAAACAAAAAATCGCCTTTATGAAACAAGTCGCCAAAATTAAAAAAAAATCACCAAAATAAAAAAATTGCCAAAATTAAAAACCAAAAAAAAAATCGCCAAAACGAAAAATAGTGCCAAAACAAAAGAAGCGCAAGTAAACGCAAAAAACCCCATAACTAAAATAAACGCTTGAAACCGAAAAAAACCCAAAAACGAAAAAACAAATTCCAAAACTATGTACATATATTTAATATAGGCTAAAGTTCGTATTGAATTATATATATCGTGTCAATACGGAACCCTTCGTGCGCTGTTCAAAGTCGCACTTCACTGAATTTTTTAATATAAATTCTTATAAAGTGATCGTATCAAAATCGCCAAAACTAGAAATAAAATCGCCAAAAATTATTTCTTGTAAATTTTTCTCATCCAAATTCAAAACGCATTATTTAGTACAATTAATACTCGTATAAGAAAAATCATTAAAATCAAATTGTTTATAATTTCCTGCAGACAATTTTTGGTTGGATTTATTTGTGAAAGGACTCCTTCAACAAACAAATTTTCCTGAATTTGAACAATTTTTAAGTTTGATTTTGTTAATAAATAAGTATAATAATCGCAAACAAATTTATTTATGGCCAGAAAAATCGCCATGTCGCCAAACCAAAAAATTGGACGCCAAGCAAGTTGAAAAATTGCCACGTTTGGCGAGAAATCGCCATATCTGGAGCAGGCAACTCTTTCGTACTTATTACTTACTCTTTCGTATTTATTTATTCCCACTTCAGTTTTGGGCATATAATGGTGCTTGGCAGTTTTGTGTAAAATCCTGCAAAGAAAATTTTTGACTCTTCTCCCTGCAGTAGTTTTTGTTTCTTTTGCATAAGAGACTTCCCTAAAACAGGGCTGTACCGGACTAAAATGTTCTTAAAGAATAAAAAATTTAATTGCGTGTCTTCGTTCCCAACAAAATAAATGAAAGCAAGGACGCGAATAACGTTGTAAGTGACAAAATAATAATTTTTCAAGAAAATAAAATACAACGTCTTTTAAAGGCAAGAAAAAAATTTATTTTTATTTATTTAGCTTATAAAAAATAATACCCCAGAGGCAAAAATTAAAAATATAATATACTTTATAGTAACAACCTAAATACGTTTGTCTCAAGTTGAACAAACAAAAAGCAAATTAACTAACATGCGCAAATTTGGTAAAGAACAAACGACAATGGCAAGACTGTTGCAAAAATTTGGAGACGGTAACAAAGCTTTCAGCAGATTGCAATACGATGAGTCAAAACAATTCACATATTCTCTTTGCACTGCAAAGATGAGTATACATTATTGAATGAAATATTTTTATTAATTAATGTGAGTTTCTAAAAAAGAGAAGAAAAATTAAACTTAGACTTTAAGCTGGACTTAGACTTTTCTGTGCAGCCACGCACTTCATCAGCGCACTTCATCAGCGTAGTAGTAGTCTATCTACTTCGGTAGAGATTCTTATTAACATCAGCTATTCAACTCGGTATTTCTCTCGCTTAAAGTCTAAGTTTAATTTTTCTTCTCTTCTTTAGAAACTCACATTAATTAATAAAAATATTTCATTCAATAAGAATTGAAATTATTGAACTTAAGCCTGACTAAAACTTATTTCTGATTAAAAATCACTAAAGTTCAATTAAAAATCTACAAATGTCTGATTTTAAATTTTTGTAAGAAAAATCGTGTGAATCGAAAATAAAGGCAGAATTGCGTAAAAAATTATTTTTTTTTTAAACAAATTATATATGTATTTCAACTTAGTTTTTAAAATATCAGAAGCGTTTACTTAAAACATATAAAAATAAACCTTATTCCTTCCCTTGTTACTGCAAATTTCTTTGCTGCCACATGAATCTTAGTTATTAGAAATAGACGTTATTTCAAAAATAGATGTGAGAACACATTGATTTAACAAATATGGTAAGAACTGACTCGAACGTCATATTAGATATAAAAAAAATTTTGTAAATTGAGGTATTTCATAAATCTCTCAATTTACACGAAAAAAAAAACCAAAATAATCGTGTAAAACTGAAGGTTAAACAATGTATCCTGTAAATCGAGGGATAAGTGTATTGAGCAAAAGCTAACATCAACTGACACCACACACAGTGAACCAAACACAAAGAACGCTGATGATGAAAGTGGTGCGACCTTCGCAAGCAGCTAGTTGCTCCGTTCTGCTAGAGTTTGTTCAGAATATTTAGAATTAACTTTGGTGTCATATGTTCATTAATTATTATCACATGTAAAATGGCTTACACAGCGATACGAGCTATAGCCTAATGAAATCATAAGTACAGAAGCAAATGAAGATCGTACAATTGTAATTGAACTAACTAAAAAAAATAAAGATGATTAACATTAACTTTTCTTTTTATATCTCTGTTACATTTATCAATAACTTTTAACAATTCCGTTCGTATCATTTTGTTAGTTACTTACAACGTTTTTCAACTCAATGACTCTTTGTAATTGTATTTTGAAGGCGATAAGATGCATAATTTTGGATGGTTTGATGTTTGAACAATCACCACTTTGAGACAAGAAAGTTTTACTTTGCAAAGCAAAACAACAACATTATTTCTACCTCTGTCTCTCACTCAGCTGAATTAAGACTTTGTAAAGTAAACTTTGAGTGTCTAATAATGTTAACGGTAACATCCCTTTTAGACGCGCAAAGTTCACTTTGCCAAGTCTTAACTCAGTTGGATGAAAGACGGAGGTAGGAATGCTTCATCTTTCTGACTTTTTCCCAGCTCAGTAAAGACTTTGCAAAGTAAACTTTTCGTATTTAAAAGTGTTGTAATTTGGGAAAGAACAGGATTTCTAAAATGTGTCTTTTACCTCGTTATATTCGGATTTGCTTAAATGATATCCTTTTAAGAAATTTTATTCATTATTTTATTCCTCCCTCTGTCTTTCAAATCGCTGAATTAAAACATTGCAAAGAAAACTTTCCGTGTGTAAAAGGTGTATTAAATAACTAAATATTAATTATTAATACTGACGCGCAATCAATTCGCTTGTGATTACATACTTTACTTGTGTAATCAAGGAGAATTCATATCAGATGGTCTCAAACAGCTGAGATGACTGTTATCGCCACTGGTAATTTTAATATCCCTTAAATGTAAATACTTATGAATTTTTCAAAGCGAACTGAAGTGAATTTACTTTACATGAATATACCTTACGTATAACATCAAGACGAATCTATACTAGGTGGTCGCAACCGATCAGTTGACTTTTTTTCGCCGCTTGGAATTTGAATATACTTTGGACGTCAACACAGATTTTTCAGTGCATTTTTTGACATTAAATTTCTCAAAGCGAATTGAGCCGAGTATAAATTATATGAATTTGCCTTGAGTTACATGAATAAAGGAATTGTAACAATTGAACTGAATTCGCCTTTTGCATTTAAAAGTAAATTTTTTTTATAAATTTCTTAATACATTCCAATTGGTGTGAAACCCTCCTCAGGAAGGCTGAAAAAAAATAATAAGCAACCTCTCATAACCGGATACTTACTGTCGCGGTATTTTTGTCCGGTTAGAGGAGGTGTCCGTTTTGAGAGGTTTCACTGTAGATTGCTTTCCAAGTTTATCGTACAACATATACCACATTTTACAAACTTCCTTAACTTAAAAATGCAAATAAAATGTATAACTACAAAATTGAAATTATGACTAAATCATTGTTTCACACTTAATTGCAAATTCATTATGGAAATGGGAAATTACAATTAAGTCTATTAACAATTCAAAGTAAAATATTCCTAACTTGATAGCAAGATTGCGAAATTTGTTTGAAATCCTAAGGAAAATACTATTTTTAAATTTAATTGTTAATTAATGCAAAATAATTATAATAAAAATTAATTTTTTGAACTTTTGAAAGAAAAAAAAGAATGTCAGCCATTACATGTTTAAAAGTTTAAATGGTCAATCTCTGGTATGCCACTAATTTAAATATGAATGTCTAAAAGGTCACTTTAGATATTTGCTTAAAAGCTTTTACAAAATACCAGGCATATCTAATTCATTATTTAATATTTATTTTTTATGCATAATCACAGACATTGCAAAATCAATTAACAAAATGTTTGTTATTGTTATACATACCACGCAAACTGCGCATTAAATTAAACAAGATTTCGGGTCAAAGATTTTTCCCTGCTAGATATGTAAATTGATAATGAAAATTTTTAAATTTAAGACGGACAATATGCTAAACTTTGGTATAAATACATATGTAGCTTCCGAATTGTTAAGTGTTATCATGTCTTGTAGTGTTTAGTCTTTCCATGCCTTGTCTTGTTTTGCTTTGTCTTGCATTTTCTTGCTTTACCTAGCATTGTGTTGTCGTGTCTTGTCTTGTCTTGTCTTGTCTTGTCTTGTCTTGTATTGTCTTGTGTTGTCTTGTCTTGTCTTGTCTTGTCTTGTCTTGTCTTGTCTTGTCTTGTCTTGTCTTGTCTTGTCTTGTCTTGTCTTGTCTTGTCTTGTCTTGTCTTGTCTTGTCTTGTATTGTCTTGTCTTGTCTTGTCTTGTCTTGTCTTGTCTTGTCTTGTCTTGTCTTGTCTTGTCTTGTCTTGTCTTGTCTTGTCTTGTCTTGTCTTGTCTTGTCTTGTCTTGTCTTGTCTTGTCTTGTCTTGTCTTGTCTTGTCTTGTCTTGTCTTGTCTTGTCTTGTCTTGTCTTGTCTTGTCTTGTCTTGTCTTGTCTTGTCTTGTCTTGTCTTGTCTTGTCTTGTCTTGTCTTGTCTTGTCTTGTCTTGTCTTGTCTTGTCTTGTCTTGTCTTGTCTTGTCTTGTCTTGTCTTGTCTTGTCTTGTCTTGTCTTGTCTTGTCTTGTCTTGTCTTGTCTTGTCTTGTCTTGTCTTGTCTTGTCTTGTCTTGTCTTGTCTTGTCTTGTCTTGTCTTGTCTTGTCTTGTCTTGTCTTGTCTTGTCTTGTCTGGTCTTGTCTTGTATTGTCTTAAGCTTAATAAAATTTAAGGAAACGTTATTGCTATGAAAAAGTCTTCTAAATTAATATTTAATATTATTACAGCCCTATTCATAAAACTTATCAAGTCGTTAAAAAGGTTTTTTAAAATAAATTTTCATTATAAATTTTCCTGAAAAAGTCTCTATAAAGTCTTAATGATTTTTATAAATAAGGCTGCTAATATTTAAAAGTTACTTGCATATTCGATCAAAATTTTCAAAGTTATGTAAATATTAGGAAGTTGATTTTATTTATCTTTAATACGCATTAATTCATACTTTTACATATGTAGGTATGTATGTATGTATGTATATAAATGTTTACATTTATTACAACAACAACTACCAATTGCTGTGCCGTGCTGGCTGGCTTTTGGCTGACCTTTTTATGTGAAATTTAAACTTTTGGCAAGAAATGGCAAAAAGTTTCAACAATCGTAACGAATTTTCTTTTTTGTTTGGTTTTGTTTTTTTTTTTGTTGACTTCACTTTTAAAAAACTTTCGCTTTTTATGTTTGTTTTTTGTTTCTGGGATCAACAGATCACACTAATGTCGAAACTGAAAGAAGAAATTCAAACATGATTTCTTTTTAGGACCACGAAAAAGTAAAGTTAAGTTGTTATCTAGAAGAAGAAAAAAGCTGTTTTATAAAAAAATTTCAGTCACGTGAATGTGTATGGGAATTTGAGAAACATGTTTTAACTGCAAACAAATGATTATACGAGAGTGGTTTCCATTTAGCATGTAAACATTTTAGCCCAAGGTGGCATTTTTGGTGCGGTTCAAAATTTATTCGGCAACAAGATGCCGGCTACTTTTATGGATGTGGAAAAAAGTCCGGCAACCTTAGACCACTGCTATAACCCTATAGCGTAGCGGATTCCCTAACCGAAAATTTGGTACCAACCGAAAATCCATTTGCAAACCCCGAATCGGTGTCAGTTGGATACCGTGCAAAATGTATTCGGCAACTAAACATCGTCACGTTTCATATGGTCGAAAAAACATCCGCCAACCCTAATCAGTGTTGCCACTTTGTGGCACTTTTTACTTAACCGATAACCTCTCCATGAACTCCTAAGATGCCATCCTTAGGAGCCGTTGAAAGTTTATTCGGAAACTACACATCGTCTACTTTCGTATGCGGAAAAGTAAGGCAGCCCTAAGGGCACTGCTACACGTTCAATATATATTGTGATATTTGGATCGCGAACCATTTTAATGGATTGATAGATCACGAGCGTATGCTACACGTTCAATATTTATCACTTCTTATTATTGTTTATGTTATTTTTGTGCTGTGCGGATCGTTTATTAAGAAAATGTCGTGAGAAAACCAAAAAAAGCTTTAGCCGACGAGTCCCACAACTCCGACAATGCCTGCAAATCAAAAATAATTTTTTCGGTCGTTAATTCCGATTCCACCGTCAGAACCCACTCGCTTTCACTATATTCTGCCATTACCCTTTATTAAAACAAACTTTACACAAATGTAATAAACTGTTTTAATTTTTATTTGTTAAATTGTTCACTGCGTCTTTTATTTTATTTGTTTTATGTAAACTTCTAATTAACGTATCGCGATCTAATATCATGAAAATATTACACGTTCAATATTTATCACACGATCCGTGATCCGCGATCTGGATTACATAATTTATGTCTTTCTGCGATATAGACCGCGATGCATCAATACTGAATAAATAAATATCGCGATACTGGATCGCGTTCAATATATATTGAACGTGTAGCAGTGCCCTAAGAAGTAAGAAAAAATATTAAAAAAATATAAAAAAATAATTTAATTTCGGCATTCTTAATTTCTTTTTAATTAATACACAGAAAAAAGTGTTCACCAATTAATATTTTCAAGTAAGAATTTAATTATATTAATTAAATTTTTAATTGTAGTAATTAATTTGACTGGAAAAACTTAATTAATATTATCAAATTGTTTATAGGTGAAAATTTAATTAATTTATTAATTGATACTACAAATATTTTAATTAATATTATAAAATCATTCATATTACTTTTTTGTGTGTAGAAATTATTGCACCACAATTTCTCTTAATATTGATCAGTTCACCCTCGTACCTGTCCAACGTCATGCTTGTAATATGTAATTTTTGAAAAATACTTTCTTTAATTTTTTTTGTTTCTTATTTTTTTTTGTCTTTTTTTTTGTATTGCACTTTAAATTTCCCCATTGTGTGTTCCAGTCCAATGAACAGCTTAAGCAGCAACACCTTTTCATAAGCTGCACTGATTTCAAATGTTAAAAATTCGTATGTTTCTTTTTTCTATGATATTTATTGTACTATTATGAGGAGAGAGGCGATGTGCCAAAAACGCATACATACATTAATAATTACATAGATTAACATTTTTTTTTAATAACGCTAAAAGCAAAACTATTGTATAAAAAACATGAGCATGTTTATAATAAATTCGCTTTAATTTTAGGGCTATTCACAGTTTGCTATTGAGCAACAATATTAAGTCGGACATGCACGTGTATGTTTTTTACACCTGGCGTGTCAAATTTCTTACAGCAATATAAGTACATTTCGTGTGTTGTCCTTAAAATAGTAACAAAAAAAAATTTGTCCAGACAAAGATTATGTTCGAACAATATGGGTGAATGCACCCTTAAGTCCCCGTTAGCCGACTATAATGGAATGTAACTGCAACGGTAAGAAAAAGCTGATCGATAATTAATTAATTTTCAAGAACTATTTGAGAATTCACAAATAATAATATTTTTGAAAATCACAAAAGCAAAATAAGCATAGTTGGCTTAGAAACTTATACAAAACCCAGCAAATAATTTATATTTGATTTGAATATATTTTATTTTTCTACACCTTTATAAAATAAGCATATTTTTCTTTTGTGATTTTCACAAATATTATTATTTGTGAGTTCTCAAATAGTTCTTGAAAGTCTGTGCAGGAGATAAGAGGTTTGTGACTATTCAAAATGTGTAGTTGAAGTCTACAATGAAATGCATATAGAACAAGCTGAACCGCCAGCAAATAAATTTCAAATTAAAGTATTAATTTATTTTTTTTTTAAGTTTCTCAATATACGTTTTCTATTATGTATATTGAAAATTATTGAATTAATGTGACTCGTTCTTATTTTTAAGTTGCTGCTCTTCCCTGAGTGTATGTAAGTTGAAAAGTTGACATGTGTGAGGGTGCCTCTGTGGCTGAGTGGTAGCGACGGCAGCCTCTCAGTCCAGAGGTCGTGGGTTCTATTCCCCCAAAAAACTCTGGGTATTTTCCGCAGACAAGCTAATCGCTGCGGGGTTGTGTTTGTTAACAACAAAAGAAAAAAAGCAAACAAAAAAAAAAGAAAAAAAAACATAGCATGTATTGCAGGCTTTAGTACAGCAGAAGTAAGAAGAAGAAGAGCCAGGTAATTTTTTTCATTGTGGATACCCGTGCTAGACACGCAAAGTTTACTTTTAAAAATGTCTTAATTCAGCTGTGTAAAAGACAGAGGTAAGAGTACTCTTTCTTTCTGTCTTTCTCTCAGCTGAATTAAGACTTTGCAAAGTGAAATTTGCGTATTTAAAAAAAATTAACACTGAGTAAATAATTTCCTCAATTTAAGAAAAATATAAACATAATAATATATTTTATTTAAAAAAATGCAAATCTTTTTAAAACATGCTTTGATTAAATTGAAGAAAACAACTTTTGTAATATTATATAAAGAGAGAGAGAGAGAAAAAAAAAATGAGTAGGAGAACAACTTAAAGATTCCTTTTGTTCAATATAAGCGCAATCACAAGCTTGCATTTTTATCTAAAGCATTGGTGGGCACTGTGAACTTATTGGTGAACTGTCAATGTATTGTAGTTGCAAGCTACCCACCAAACACAAAGCCACACAATTAAAATAGTATTAATTGAAAATAAAACATTTTCTAAGCAATTGTAAAAATCTCTTTCAAAATTATTTGGTGCAGTGATAGCAACTACTTTTTTATTTTTTTGCAAATAAATATTTGATTTTTTAATTAAAATTATTCTCTTTTCCTACCATTAAACTTATGAATATCGTTTAATGACATATTCGATTTTTTCCTTAAGTCTTTGATAATATAAAAGGCATTGTGTGTTACCAAAAACGTGTTATTTATAATAATATATATATTTCGCATATCATCAATTTGAAATGAAACACGTGTGTTTGCTGGACAAATATTCTTGAAAAAAATATGTAAGCATCCGCCTGATGTGCATTCGTAGCTGTCTGTCTCATCCACTACTAAATGAAAGAGAATAAGAATACGTGTTAATGTTGTCAACACAACTGTGCAAAGAAACGCCCTACAATGATCTAAGGTTTTAAAAAACCAAATTTTTTGTAAACGAAAATTTTCTATAACCGTCTTAATTAGACCAATTTGTATAGAAGATTAATATGACACTATTAACACCAAGGAAGTTATTCGTTAAAGGACTTTATTTGTTATAAAAATTGTTTTTGAAAAGTAAAATATTTCAAAAACAATTTCCGATTCTTAAGTAAAATGTTGTCTTGTCTAATTCGTTTGTGCGAGCAGTGCCGCCGTTTTAAGAACTCGGGGACTTTTTAAAAGTATTTGTATTTTTTTTTTACATTTAATAAATTTTTTTTACAAAATCTAATCCTCATCCTAATCCTTCTTCATCGGTATTGTATAGCAGAATTATCGGCGAAGTAAAATAATCAATAAAATGGTTACTAAACACAGCTTTAATCATTTAATACGGATCATTGACACCAGAGGCACTGCAACACTACATTATTAGAAACTTGCAAAAAGCAGATTTGTAAAAGAATGAAGCTTTCCTCTATCTCTTCCTTTTACCACCTGTCTTCTTTATCATTATCCCTTTCCCAAAGAAGGTAACACCTTGTAATAGTAATAGTATTAACTCTCTTTTTTTTTAAATTACAAAATTTTTTGCTCCAGGAATTAAATTCTACACATGTTTTTTTTTGTCAAAATAAAAATTGTAAGATAAAAATCATAAATTAAAAAAAATATTTTCTAAAAAATGCTTTTTCCTAGAAAAAATTCAATTCAATAAATTTAATTCATACAATTCAATTAATTATAAATTAATACTACATCTGTGACAAGGCCTTTCCAGTTTAAAGTGAATGCCACTAGTGTTTTATTTCTATTCGTATTTGTATTTGCATTTGTATTTATTTTTACATCTTTGCTTAATAACTTTTGCTGGCATTTCGCTCGCTTTTATAACAATTTCGTGTAATGCCAATAAACAACAGAAAAAAGATTTTTTTATTTCATTCAATGAACAACTTATTTTTATAGCTTTTAACATCAATTCAAAGGGGGCTTTCTTGTTTTACATTTGAAAAGAAAAAAAAAACTTAACGAATTCTTAGAACATTTAAACGTTTTATGTCTCTTTTTTTAGTATGAAATGAAAATTGCATAATCATTTGTTTTGTCTCCCTTTTATTTACTATAAAATTTTATTATTTGCAAAAGGTTTGACCCACAAAAAAAATTCAAACTTTTATTCAACCAACCAAGTATCAAGGTGAATAATTATTAAAAAGAATTATTTGCGTTATGTAACAGTTAATTACAAAACTTAATTTGCCGTTAATACAAAACTGTCATAAAAAACTAAATATTTTGTCAAAAACATTTTTTTTGTTAAACAAATTATGTCGTAAGTACAATTAAAGTTCTAGCTAGCAAAAAACAAAACACTAAACGGACAGACAAAATCATGAAACCATGATGAGACTTCCCTCTACCAAAAAATAATAATACAATTATGTTAAAATTTTCAGCAAAAAAAAAAATAAAACTTAAAAAAACTAACAATGTCATTTGTTTGAAAAATCAACTGCTAACTAACTGCTCGTTATAAATTGCACAATATCATTTGAGAAAAAAAAAATCAAGAAAATTATAAAAATTTGTCTAGAACACAAGAAACAAAATTCTCGTATTCCATTGCACGTAAAGTTTATGTTAAAGAAATGCTGTTAATAACTAAACGCCGCCCCAGTAGATAAATATAATTATATGGAAGTGCGTGCTGGTACAGAAAATGCTGCATTTCACCAATCTAAAGTAAAGTACTTTTTTAATAAAAGGTACTTTTTTAAATAAAAAGTACTTAATTAATAAAAATAAAATTTTTAATAAAAGGTACATTTTTAGTAAAAAGAACCTTTTTGTAAATAAAAGTACCTTTTTGTAAATGTACTTTTTTTAAATAAAAGTACCTTTTTGAAATAATTAGTACCTTATTTTATTAAAATGTATTTTTTTGTGAGAAATTTTTTTTTATATTCTTTAATTTAATGGGGTATTTCCCCCAGCTTAAAGTCTAAGTTTAATTTTTCTTCTCTTCTTTAGAAATTCACATTAATTAATAAAAATATTTCATTCAATAAGAATTGAAATTACTGAACTTGAGCCTGACTATGAATTATTTCTGATTATAATGTATTTTTTTTCATTAAACATGACATTTTTTTAATAAAATGTACATTTTTTAATACAAAATATCTTTGCTAATAAAAAGGAAATTTTTTCAATAAATGCACATTTTTTACTAAAATATTGCCTTTGTTAATAAAAAAGTAAATTTGAAGTAAGAAGTATAAAAATTATGTTCTTAATAAAAAGCGACTTGTTATAAAAATTATCTTCTTAAAAAGTAGTTTTTTATAATAAAAAGTATTAAAAAGTATCTTTTTTAGTAAAAGTATTTCTTTAGTAAAAAATTACCTTTTTAATAAAAACTTTTTTTAATATAAATTACTTTCTTAGTAAAAATAGCTTTTTTAATAAAAGTAATAATAATAAGTACTTTTTAATAACAAGTACATTATTAATAAAAATATTTTTTTTTATAAAAAGAACCATTTTTTTAAAAACTTAAGCTAACATAAAGTACCTTTTACCTTTTTTAATAAAAAGTACCTTTGTTAATAAAAAGTACATTTTAAGTAAGTAAGTATAAAAACTACATTTTTAATAGAAAATCCCTTTTGCATAAAAAAGTACTTTTTTGAATAAAAAGTACCTTTTGAGTAAAAACTATTTTTTGAATAAAAAGTTCCTTTTGAATAAAAAGTAATTTTGAATAAAAAGCAATTTTGAATAAAAAGCAATTTTGAATCAAAAGTACCTATTGAATAAAAATAACTTTTGACTAAAAATTTCCTTCTGAATAAAAAAGTACCTTTTGAACAAAAAAGTACCTTTTGAATAAAAAGTATCTTTTAAATAAAAAGTACCTTTTGAATAAAAAGTAGCTTTTGAATAAAAAGTAGCCTTAGAATAACAACTACCTTTTTAATAAAAGTACAAAATTACCTTCCGAACAAAAAATTACCTTTTGAATAAAAAGTACCATCTGAATAAAACAAGTACCTTTTGAATAAAAAGTACCTTTTGAACAAAAAATAGCTTTAGAATAAAAAGTACCTTTTGAATAAAAAGTAGCTTTATAATGAAAAGTACCTTTTGAATAAAAGTACCTTTTGAATAAAAATTACCTTCTGAATAAAAAAGTTCCTTTTTAATAAAAATTATGTTCTGAATAAAAATGTACCTTTTAAATAAAAAGTACCTTTTGAATAAAAAGTGCCTTTTGAATGAAAATTACCTTTTGAATAAAAAGTACCTTTTGAATAAAAAGTACATTTTGAATAAAAAGTTCCTTTTGAATAAAACAAACCCTTTGAATAAAAAGTACCTTCTGAATAAAACAAGTACCTTTTGAATAAAAGGTACCTTTTTAATAAAAAGTAGTTTTTGAATAATAAGTAACCTTTGAATAGAAAGTACCTTTTAAATAAAAAGTACCTTTTTAAAAATAAAAAGTACTTTTTGAATAAAAACTAACTTTAAAATAAAAATTACCTTTTTAAAAAAAGTACCCTTTAAATAAAAAGTAACTTTTCTATAAAAAAAGTACTTCTTATTAAAAAAAATACTTCTTTAATAAAAAAGTACTTTTGTAATAAGAAAAGTATCTGATAAATAAAAACTACCTTTTGTATAAAAAATATATTTTGAATAAAAAGTACCGTTTGTATACAAAGTACTTTTTTAGTAAAAAAAAGTACCTTTTGAATAAAAAGTACTTTTTAAATAAAAATTACCTTTAAAATAAAAATAAAACTAATTTAGGTTATTCACGTTATGATTCCATACGTATTTTAATTTACATACAAACACATCTCATTGTTCTAGCTAACCGGTGAAATTTCGAGCGAAAAAATAACAAAAGACAGATAAATACATTTTAGGGAGTGTTTTCTGTTCTGACCATTGTTATACAGCATATACAATTGAAATCTTTTTTTTCTGTTTTCTTTATGAATTAAATTACAGTATAATTAAATAAAATTAAAAGAATACAATTGTGTGCTATTTATTTACAAACAAAAAATTCACATTCATGTAAATATTTATTTATAAAAAAAAAGAATTGCATCACGACTTAATTCGCATATAAACTCAGAAAGAAGTTTAATTATTTTAAGACGCAAATTGTTCAGCAGTTAAGAGAATGTTATAAAATTTCCTAAAACAATAAAAATGTATATGGGAATGTTCATTGTTAATTTAGCATAAAGTGTGTTATGAATTATAAGAATGTTTTACATTCTTGAGGGGCCTTTGAAAACAGGATGTTAAGGCCTTGCAGACTTTCCACAGAATATTTGCAATAGAGCAGATTTCGAGAAATGGCTGCACGCTATTGACGCCATTATTAAGAATATAAGCCACTATTTGATATACTAAAATATCAAATTTAAACAATTTTTAATAGAAATAATTTTTAAATTATTGCTAAAATTCTATTCTATATATTGCACGTTATTTGCTTGCAACCCATTGTGCACTGCGAAACTTGTCAATGTTGCATACCAACAATATCTTTATTTTAATCTTTCCACCCATACTAAAAAAGTTTCTCCATAACAAAAATACAATATATTTTCATGAAACAGAATCAATTTACTGAAATTAATGCTGAACAAAAAATGTCAATCCATCAAGCGTTTTAAATTTATAGTGTATACTTTTTTTTAAACAAAAAACGTGACTTTAATTAAAATCTCTGTCTAGCAATGCAATAGGTAAGATTTATTTTTGGCAAAACAAACCTGTTTCACTTCAAATGTATTGACACTTTAAACAAATGGCAAGAATGCACATTTTTATTTATTTATTATTTTAATATAGTCCAGTTTTGAAACTGTTTAACTTAAATGACATACATATTTGTGTTTGAAAATTTTTAAATAAACATCTTTCAGGTTTTTTTTAGAAAAATTCATTTATTCACTCTCCCTACAAAAAAAAAATAGTTTCGCTTTTTAAAGCAATAATCATAAATAAATTTTTCGAGTTTTTTTGTATTTAAAGTGATTTCAGTGTTAAATATACAACAAAAACTTTCTCTATTTTTTTTGTTGTAAATTTCGCTTTATTTCTGCTCACTTTTTGCATTTGTAGCTGCTTCTATTGTTGTTGCACTGTGGCTGGAGTAACACATTTTTTTACAATAATAGAGTGAAATTTTTGCTTGAATCTCTAAATACAGATGAAGACATTAAATTTTAGAAAAAGCTAAATTCGAAAAAAGGACTGTTTTGAAAAAAATTCCTTATGAAAAAAAAACTCTTCCCTTTAAAACCACATAAAATTATACACACAGAAAAAAATACGATGTAAAATCAACACACAAATATTTTCCCGATGCCAATACATCCAACAATGTTAGTTATAATAATTTATAAATTACAAAGACTACATTAAATTAAATTCATGTCGTTTCAACATGAAAGAGCTTTGATTCAGCATGCTTCTTCTAGCTATTTCAGTATTGAATTTATTTTGTTCTTTGTTTTGTTTTGAAATAACTGATTTAACATGATTCTTCATTTTGCTATGACAGTAGTGGAATATAAAATAATTATGAAATAAACTTATATAAAAAGGAAACAATTTCTTTGAAGATTTCTGCAATTCATGTTGAATTAACATGAAACACACATAAAGCAAGATCACTGCTGAAAAATGTTAAATTATCTTTGTTTGAGTAGATTTTAATGTAAAATTTTTCTGGTGCACGTATATATAAAAATCTTTTAATTTCTGAATCCGTAAGTAAAACTTACTACTTTCGAAAAAATGTACTTTTTAAAAAAAGTACTTCTTCAAAAAAAAGTACCTTTTGGAAAATTACTTTTAAAGTAAGTGCACTTTAAACAGAGTACAAGTTTAAGTATTTATTTAAAAAAAACTCATTTTAAAAAAGTACTTTTCGATAGAGAAGATTATGAAATATTAGCTTCTGAGAAAATTGCCCTTGAAAAAATGTCCCTTGTGAAAAAAGTGATTTTCGAAGGAAGTGTCTAAGAAAATTACTTTCGGAAAAAGTACTTTTTGAAAAAAAATACTTATTGAAGAAAGGTACCTTTTGAAAAAATTACCTTTCGAAAAAAGTACATTTTTTACAAGTACTATTTAAAAAATTGCCTTTTGATAAAAGTATTTTTTTTTGCAAAAAGTACCTTCCGAAAAAGAAGATAATGAAAAATGAGATACTGAAAAATTACGTTTTAAGAAGTTGCCTTTGAAAAAAGTGCCTTTTGAAAAAAAGTTAACTATCGAATGAAGTACCGTTGATAAAAGTATACTTTGAAAGAAGGACCTTTTGAAAAAAAATCCCTTTGCAAAAAATACATTTGAGAAAAGTAGCTTTTCTTAAAACAATCTTAAATTTAAAAAAGCACATAGTATAACAAAATATCTTCTTGCCAAACAAAGTACTTTTATAATTTGAAAAAATTCCATTTTGAAAAAAAGTGATATTCGAAGGAAGAACTTTTTGAAAAAAGTACTTATTGAAAAAAATGTACTGTTGAAAAAATTTACTTTTTGAAAAAAGTACCTTATGAAAAAAGTACATATTGAAAAAAGTACTTTTTGGAAAAATTACTTATTGAAGAAAGTTTCTTTTGAAAAAAGTACTTAATGAAAAAGGTACCTTTTAAAAAAAGTACTTAATAAGAAAAGTACCTTTTTAAAAAAGTACTTAATGAAAAAAGTACATATAAAAAAATTTCATTTTGAAAAAAGTACATATTGAAAAAGTACCCCGCGAAAAACTAGGGTATAAAAAAATGTATGTACTTTCAAAAAAAGTACCTTCGGAAAAAGCACTTTTAAAAAAAGAAAAAAAAATTATTTCGTTTTTATTTCGAAATATTTCACTTTGAAAAAATATCTTTGTGAAATAAAACTTTTTGAAAAGCAGCTTTAGGAAAGGTAGATTTCGCAAAAGTACGGGGTAAAAAATACCTCTTTTCAAAAGGTATTTTTCGGTAGCTGTTGTTAAATAAATTTTTTTTTAATTTAAATTTTCTCCCAATTTGGGTAACAAATGAATTTCTAAGCAATAACCAAAACAACATACATACATCGCACTATGTGTCCACAAAAGGTGAAATTCTAAATGAGCAAGCATCATAAAAGTTGGTGTAGAGACCCCTGTTGCTAAAGCAAACATTTGAAAAACTTGGCATTTATGTCGTCGCAGTGTTAAGAATTAAATCTTGAGGTTTTTTTCCAAAAGGCTAAAATTAAAAATTTGAATTTTTGTCGCTTAAATTTAAATTGGACACATAGTGCATCGTAGAACAGAAGTTGCATCTACTGACTTCGACTGACTTCCTCATTATTTTTCTTAGAGGTTTCATTAAAATTTTGACATATAACTTCACTCTCAGTTGCTTTTAAAAAGCTGACTTTTAACTCAAACTCTGTATCGAAGGACCATAAACACTTGATATCGATAATTTGTAATTTGTTGTCTGCTCTTTGATTTAGAAGCGCTTAAAATGGAATACTTACATATTTATTTTCAAGGTGATTTTTCTAATTGGCTTTCCTTGAAACCTAAAATTACCTTTAGAAATTGTTTTTAAATAATATTTTTTTAATGCAGCATTTAAAAAACAATAATTTTTAACCTACTTTTAAGCAAAAGCGCAATCATCCTTTACTATAAGCCCATTATTAACTAATTGTAATTGTTAAACATATAATTTAAAAATAAATAAAAAAAAACTTTACCCAAATTATTTGTTACGAAATTTAAATGTAGTTTTAGTTTTACACACACACACACATCACATGTCATTTGAAGTTGGCTTAATTATTTGGTTGGTTGGGTTTTATTTTGATTTGTAAAGTTTATATTTTATTTTTTTTTTAAGTTTTTGGTTTCTTTTTTCTTTCGGTACAGATAATAATTACTGGCAGCCACTAAAATGTTATTGTAAATATAATACAACTATTATTGATTGTAACAAAAAAAGAAAAAAAAAAGAGAAACAAATGAAGATAGAAATAAACTTCCGTTGTAGTCGCAGTCATGGGATTAAGTCTCATTCATTTCAATGCCTGCTTAAATAATCGCTATTTGGATTTATTTAATTTTTTTTTCGATTACAGCTTGATTTGGTTTTCATTACAATTACGCTATCAAATGTCTGAATGAGCATTGAAGCATTAAATGAAAAACAAATGGGCGTTAACTAATGTCATATTAAATAATGATTTGTATTTATTTATTTTTTTTTGCTTCTCATATCATGAGATGAAAACTTTTAAGTTATCTATCGTTATAAAAAAAAATACATAAATTGTGGTTGAAATTTAAATAAAATGAAAAAATATATAACAAGTGACACGAAGGAAAAGATTGTGACAACCAACCAGAAAGCTTTCAATAGACTGACTCATACATAAGGAAAGAAGTTGAATTTTAGGTTAGGACCCAAATCATATCAAACAGATACAACACTAATAATTACGAAACTTTTGATAGAGAAAAACACTGCTTGGCTTAAGTTGACTTAAGCTTTTGTATCCCTAAGTGGGTAAAGAAACAAAATATTTTAAAATGTTTCAGAGTTAAAAATGTGAAAAATGAAGAAAAGCATTTTCGCACACAGAAACATTTTACATTAATATCTACGTAAGCAATGTTAATTCAACATTTTCCGGCAATGATTTTGCTTTGTATTTGTTTCATGTTAATTCAACATGATTTATGGTAATTTTCAAAGACTACTTTTCCTTTTGGAATACCTTTATTTCATGTTGATTTAACATTCCAATACTCTTAAATCAAAATGAAGAATGATATTGAATCAAAGTTATTTCAAGTTGAAACAACATGAATTTTTATTAATATAGTCATATTATGTTATTAATTATTTACAACTCACGTGATTGTGTGTATTGGCACAGGCATTACGAAAGTGGTTGTATTGGCTTCCCCTCCTATTACAAGACTAGTACACTGTCTACTAGCCAGCAGCAGGAAGTTTTCGCTGGTAATGCGAAGTTTGTCGGCTATTGACGAATATCAAAACCAACAAAAACAACAAAACAAGAACAAGTCGTACGAGTGACTATATTGCAGCTATGAACAATACAAGAAAACTCCCACCTTGTAAATTTAATATTATATGCAATCAACATTTTTGCATGGTGATTTTACGTTGGTATTTTTTTCTGTGTGTGAGCTAACGACATTTTATTTCCTTCAACATTTGGTATGGAGTTGAATGAACTATTTTTTTGCATATATTTAAAGTTTTTTATAACTTGTCTGCTATATTTGGTCATATATAATTAATTGTTTTAAACTTTGTACGTTTTTGGTATGTTTCTATTTTTTAATTATATTAAAAAATGTCACAAACAACAAAAAAATCACCAAAACGAAAAAAAGCGCCAATAAACGCAAAATCCCCAAAACTAAAAAAGCACTTAAACCTAAAAACGAAAAAAAATGCCAAAACTATATTTTATATATTTATTTCTTTTTGGGACCTTTTTTTATTTTTGGGTTTTTTCTTTTTGGAGATTTTTTTATGTTTTTGACAATTTTTTTTTTAGTTTTGGCGCTTTTTTCCGTTTTGGGATTTTTTCGATTTTTTGCTATTTTTTTGCTTAAGCGATTTTTTTACAATCTTGCAAGATACCGCAAGTTGTCAAAATTAAATACAGGGTGGCCCAAAAAGACCGAAGTGGTGTGAATTCCTTATAACTTTTTACTTAAGACATATTATTTAATTTTTTGTTTTTGAAATACATAAAATTTATAGGGAATATTTTAAGATTAGTTATTAAAAATTATATCCCGCAAGTGGTGGCCATTTTTTGCTTCGCACAAATGTGCTGTTTCCAACACATTTTCCATGACCTTTCGCAAATCTTCCGGTGTTATGTTGTTAATTTCGTCTCGAATATTGGTCTTTAATTCCTCAATAGTCCTAGGCTTATTAACATAAACTTTCCCTTTTAAATAACCCCAAAGGAAACCGTCTGGAGCTGTTAAATTCGGAGAACGCGGATGCCAATTAAAATTGCTTCTACGCGAAATTATTCTTTCACCAAAGATGTCGCGTAAAAGAGCCATTGTGGCTCTCGAAGTGTGCGCTGTGGCTCCATCCTGTTGGAACAATATTTGCGGATGGCTTTCCACGGCTGGCCTTACAAAATTTTCCAACATGGCCCGATATCGATCACATTTGATGGAAATGGCGACACCTCGTTCATTTTCAAAAAAATATGGGCCAATGATCCTTTCTGAAGAAACACCGCACCAAACAGTACACTTAACTGGGTGTAATTGTCGTTGATGAAGTACTCTCGAGTTTTCCTTAGCACATATCCTAAAGATTTGCTTGTTAACGAACCCATTTAATTGGAAATGGGCTTCATCACTCATGAATATGAATATTATGAATAATAGAAATGGAAAGAGCACATTTGTGCGAAGCAGAAAATGGCCACCACTTGTGGTATGTCATTTTTAATAACTAATCTAAAAATATTCCCTATAAATTTACTGTATTTAAAAAACAAAAAATTAAAAAATTATGTCTTAAATAAAAAGTTATAAGGAATTCACACCACTTCGGTCTTTCTGGGCCACCCTGTAGTTAAAATTACATTCAGGGCAATCATGAATAAAATTCCGAGTGAAATTTTTCCCTGGGAACAACTCCAACTAATAGCTAGTAATAAGGAAAACAAAAAATTCTGCATGATTACCCTGATTAACTGATATAAACTGTGATTTATTTTAATTTCAGTGATAATTATTGTAGTAAACATAAGAGTACACTATTTTTGAAAACTTCATAAATCTGTATATTACATTAGCATTTCAAAATTGTTCGTTACTCGCGTTAGAACACCCTTTAATTTTTAGCTGACATATATTTGTTGTTGTAGCGATTATACATATACACATGCTGTGAAAATTTCAGTTTCGTAGCTTTTACGGTTCTCAAGGAAACAGGCTGTGACGGATAGACATACAGATGGACATCATAGTGAAAATAATATGGGTGTTCCGTCTCATCTTTGGTGTATGGAACCCTAAGCATCATAGATATATACGTACCTCTCAAAAATTGCTTCTATTAACAAAAAAAAAAAGTTATGTTCCAATTAAGAAAGTTATTGTATCAAACAATGTTTTAATAAAATTTGGATAATACATAAAATAACGGCTGTAATTGAAAAATAGCTGATGATAAGGTTTTCTATATACTAGGATCGCCCGTGGTCTAAGTTAGACCACTTGAACGTATGTAAATATGTGTCTACATGTGTGTACAAAACATAAATCAAACAGAATATTGTTTTTTCATGCAAATTTAAAACGCTTTTTTACGAAATCTACCAGTAGACTACGTCAATACTGACTACGTAGTTCTTGTGGAAATGTGTAGAAAATGTCAATAGTAAGACTGTAGTGACTTACTCTTGACCATATCACCACTCTGTGGTAAATGTCCGTAGTAAAACTGTACTGATTAATTTAAATTTTCGCTGAATTTGTAAAGTCAAACTCTTACGTATGGATCTGAAAGTGTGACAAAAAAAATCAAGAAAATATTATTGATAATTGTTTATCAAACGCGATTTTTGACTATTAATGTGTTATTGAACTGTTAATAATCATTTATGAATTAGACCGAAGGTGTAGAAGAGCACGTTTATATTGTAAACTTTCAGAAAGGGTACTTCTAGTACTCTCTACCTAATTCTATAACCTTCCTCGTATACCTTATGCATGCTATTTCCCTAGTGAGTCCAAACGATTTTCCCAATCATTCGTTTAGAACAAAAATAAACAAAAAAATTATGTTATGTTATGTTTCTTAATAATTTCATTGAAAATATTCCTTTCCTTACAATATTTTTGTATGTATATATTTTATTTATTTCTTTATTCATTTACTCCATTGTGGATCATTGTTTAATTAGCCATTGATTATTTTTTATTTTTTGGTTCCTACATCCCACTCAACCATTAGGAGGCATAAATTAACTTATATTTATTTCCGCTTTAGGAAAAAAAAACGCATATTTGCAGTTTGTAAAAAAATATATATAAATAAAACATACTGACCAACAAAATTTATGGGGTAAAACAAAAAGCAGCAGAAGCAATACAGAAATAATATTAAGAGTACCGGAAAACAATTTTTATTGCTTTTGTTTTTCATTTTGATTTATTGAGTTGAAAATGTAATTCCTTGATAATTGTCGGCTGAATAATTAACGTTTTAAGTTCGGTCAGTTGTAATTAAAAAAGGGTGCGATAAAAAAACTACAGTGCAGACAACAGTGGTAAAAAGTCGCTTATTGGTAAGGGTCACTCATCGAATATAGCTTAATGTTTTTAATAATAATTTCACTGAATTTAATAAACATATAACAAAAATTAAAAATACAATAATTGAAATTTATTTGCTGGTGGTTTAGCATCTCTATATATGCATTTCATTGGCGCTTGAACCAAATCATCAGTAGACTTCAACCACAAATTTTGAAATTACATTTCAAAGTGCTATTCCTCTACAAAAACACCCTTTATCGTGTCACTCAAAGAGCCCAAAGTATTTGGCTAGTTTCTTGGAAAATACAAGTAGCTTAGCAGAAATAATTATTACATAATACTTAATTTTAATGGGCGCAGCCCCACCCACTTTCCGCAATAACAGATCATGTCACTTTTAGAGCACAAATTGTGTATAAAGTTTCGTAAGAATATTTTATGTGAAAGCACATGAAATGTGATATTTAATTTAAATGGGCGTGAATCCGCCCACTTTTTATAAGTACGAGCTTATGTCATTCAAAAAGCTAAAAGTGTTGAACAAGTTTCATAGCAATCGCTTGAGTAAAAATACATAAAATAGTCTACTTAATTTTCAAGGGCGTGACCCGCCCCCTTTTCGAAATTTAAAATTGTATCACCTTAGAGCTCAGATTGTATACCAACTTGGAATAAGCATATTAAACAATATACCAAATTTTAATGGGCGTGGCGCGCCTTTTTCTTAAGTGCGAAATTTTATCTTAACTAAACGTTAATTAGAAACACTTGAAAAATAATATTAGAATATAATGAGGGTCACTCTCAAAAGCCATTATAAGAGCTTAACGTGTGCAACAAGTTTCGTAGCTGGCGGATAGGTAAAACGTATATAAAATCGAAGGAAAAAATTCCTAATTATTCCTTGATCCTAATTTTGTAATTTTGCTTTTTTATAAAATTCGATAAGATAGTTTCAGAGAGTTTGACATTTTCCCCCTGCCCCTCTTGGTCCTAGTTTTGTAAATGCATGTGTTTCGACATTTTCAATTTCATAAGAAACGGTTAGATAGTTTCAAAGTGGCAGAAACTTCCCCGGCCCGCTTCCCCGCCCCCCCCCCTTCTTAACCTCTATTGATCTTACTTTAAAAAAAAATAAAGTCTGTGTGCTTTGCCTTGTTAAATACGTCCATTTCTTTTGATGATTACGAGTATTTGGTATGTAAAATTTTGCTAGATAATTTTTGCTCTGCTATAAATATTATATCACGATGTTGCAGAATTTCAGATCTGGAATTCACTTATGCTCTGGGCCAGATATCATGCACTGACAAAAGCACCGCTCAGCTGTGTTTACTTTAAATGTAATTACTTGACTTGTTCAATGCTGCAGCGGCTAGAGCTTCTAAAATCACTAGACATAGTTAACGAACGATCCATCCATCAAAATTCAAAAGCGGAACAAGTTTTTAAAAAAAAAAAATATTTATATGTATAATACGGGTGTTTACTTCTGTATTAAGTTTTTAGTACATACTTCAATGTTTTATTTTGATACTGAAATTATTTTAATAATATTTCTACATAATTTTATTTCCTATTCGGCAGGCATAGAAAATAAGAATTAAGTTTGTAAGAGTGTTGTGGTGGCATTTTGGAATTGGCGCCAAACAAAAATATTAAAGGTCTTACACCTTATACGACTTTATCACGATTTTTTGGTCAATAAATATGATTTTTTTTTGGTGTGTATTTATTATTTCAACATTTTAAGTCTAACGTTGTATAAATATGTTTAAGAAATTATTTTTTTTGTGTGTCAAAAGCTCTTCAAACCAATTAACGTCATTGAAATAACTCAGCAGGCAGCAAAAACTTAAGCAAAAACATTAAATGAAATTGTAAAGCGGAGGCTCAAACATATAAAATATAGACACATACACGTACACACTTTAAAAAAGCATTTATTACTCGTTTCACTAACTAAACCGTGTAACTAAATGACTTACTTACTACTACAGTCCACTCTCGATAATATCCCTGTCGGAGAGTGTGTTAACTTTTCGTAGACTAACTAAAAAAAAAAAAATAACTGCATGGTGGTGGTATGCATTACTGTCTTAAGCGGCCCATACACTACAACAGCATGCATGCGCAATCCAGTGTTTGTGCCAGCGGTTGGGTCGTGTATGGGCATTTTGTGTGATTGTACGTGTTGCTGTAGTGATGTCAAATAGAGTTTGATATTTGGTGATGGTACAAGCTTGCTGGTGTAGTATATGGTGCAATTAGCTCAGTTGAGCAAAGTTTTCATGGAGTAAACATGCATTTAAAAAATATAATTTATTGAAATATAATTTTTTTCCATGGAAAAGAGAATTTTAGCTCTTTAGTTATACATAGCTGCTAATTTTAACAACATACCAATAGTAATTGTAAAAATTTTTTGTTCATAGACTGAAAAAAATAAATAAATTGTAGCAAAAACTGTGTTTCATAACCACCCTTACCGCAATTTTGTAAAAAATGAATATTGTACCAGCTTGTTGGTATAATGTGTGCTTCGAGCACGAATGCTCAATCGCTTGATTGTGCGTGCATGCTGTTGTAGTGTATGGGCCGCTTTACGTATGTTCATCGAATCATCGCTTCTATATTGGACAGTTTTGCCGCTGGGCATTGTCATCCAGAACTGACGCAAAATTAATTCTTATGGTAGAATTAGCCGAATCGTATCGTGTTACTTTTGAAGTGGTCGTATCGCTCAATTCTGGTTGTTAGTTATTAATAAAATTCAGTGAAGTGCGACTTTGAACTGCGCACGAAGTGTTCCGTACGGACACGAGATATGTAATTCAATACGAACTTTATTTAGCCTATATAAAATAGTTTTAAAATTTTTTTTTTCGTTTTTAACGATTTTTTTTAATTTTGGCGATTTTTTATTTTGAAGATCTTTTTAATTTTGGCAATATTTTTAGGCGATTTTTTTTTGGTTTTTGGCGATTTTTTCGGTTTTTGTAATTTTTTTCTTTTCGGCAATTTTTTTAGTTTTGACACTTTTTCGTTTTTGCGATTTTTGCGATTTTTTCGGTTCTTGGCGTTTTTTATTTTTTGGCGATTTTTTCGTTTTGGCGATTTTTTTTAATTTTGACGATTTTCGGTTTTTGGCGTTTCTTCATTTTGGCGCTTTTTTAGTTCTTTTTTTAGTTTTTGGCGTTTTTTTAATTTTGGCAATTTTTTTTAATTTTGGCGATTTTTTTCATATGAACAATTATTTTGTTATTGGCGCCTTTTTCGTGTTTTGGTGATTTTTTCGGTTTTTGGCAATTTTTTTCATTTGGATGATTTTTTTCATTTGAATGATTTTTTCGAACTTTGCGACTTATTTTAGTGTTAGAATTTTTTTTTAATTTTGGCGATTTTTTTAAATTTTTTGCAATTTTTTTTTGGTTTGGCGATTTTATAATTTTCGGATTTTTTAGTTTTACCGGTTTTGAAAATTTAAAGAGTTTACCCCTTACGGTTTCCAAGATATAGCAAGTTGTCGAAATTGCATACTCAAAATTGCATTAACTGATAGAACACCCTTTAATTTAGATTTTTTAAATTTTAGTGTTAATTCTTGTAGCCTATATAAAAATACACTAATTTTACAAATTTCAAATGTCAATATACATACATATGAACATTGTATGTATATTACATGGGATTTTAACATTTTTCGTTGCTCGTTTTGGAACACATTTTAATTTTTAACTCTCATGTATGAGTTGTATTAGCGGCCAAGATTCTACATATTCTTACGTTCTTATGGTTCCTGAGAAAAAGGCGTGTGACGGACAGACGGACGGCGTAGCGAAAACAATAGGGTTCCTTTTTTCACCTTTGGTGTACGGAACCCTAAAAACGTGAGGTTGCGAGCGAACTCGTCCGCTGTTATTGTATTTCTCTTCGCTTTATACATTTGTGTGAAAGTATGTAGGAGAGAAGTTGACATAGAAATCTATTTGCTGTAGTTTTCTACCTCACATACAATTTCGATACATATTAAATAAGCAGCAATATGTTTTATTAATGTTACAGATTTTGTTAGCTGATCCGTCAACTCCCGATGCGATTCTACTAATTTTACCATTAAGTCGAATACGTAATTGGATCTGGTGAGAGTCAACAAACTTACGCTCAGCTACTTTGAAACTAATTTCAATTTTATATTAACATTTTGCTGCTATTATTTTAATTGGCACCTAAGCTGCATTGTAACGCGTTGACTATACAACGTGTAATGAAAAAGTTCGAACCCTAGTAAATTTTTTTTTTTTAATTTACTGACTACCAGGTGACTTAAATAAAATCAACTGTAAGTTAGTTGAAGAGCAATGCAGAGTGAGAGAATTCATTACCGCCTAGGACGTCGCAATGTTAAAATAGTTAGTTGTTTCCATTGGAAAGTAGTCCAAGTGTTAGTTAGCAATAGTGGCGAAATAGTTAGCTTAAAGTTAGTTCAAAGTTAACTTAGTTGCCGACACGGATCTAACACTGGTAAATTTAAAACTCTAGATAATGTGACACACCTTAATTTTAATATCTTGATAGTTTAGAGTTGTTTGCCGATGCTTTTAAAAAAAATTGCCAGCAAATTGAAAACTCAAGGGCTTTAATTTTTAATTTGTGCTCTTTTCTAGTCTATATAATTTAAATGGAAAAAATTATTTAACTTTGAACATAAAGGGTATTACTTCCTAAGCCCAATAGAATTCGAAATTAAAAAAAAACACACACAAAAATAAATTTTAATCCAAAAAAATTTGTATACAAAAATTATTTCTTTACGAAGTACAAGTCAAATTTTGACTTAGCTTTCCGAGCTGGCCGTGTGTCATGAATAACACAAATAATATTAACCCCTGAAGCTCAATTGTTGCTGGTATATCACCATAAGCAAGTAAGTTCACGTGACCTCACAGAAAACCTTGAAGGCCAATTGACAGGTCCATTTCTTGAAATCAGCTTATCGTCAAATTTTGATTTCAATAAGTCGGTGGTTGTGAAACCACATCTCGCCCGCTTCAGTGTCATCCATATTTTCAAAAAAAAAATCATTCATAATCGCATAAAGCGAATTTCCACAAAATAATTCAACCTTTTGTCACGTTGCGTCTCCATGAAATTAAGCTTATACAGGGTGTTTTTTTTAGAGGTATAGAACTTCGAATTGAAATAAAACACAAGAAAATCGTTTTAATGTCCCTCAATTTGGCTTTATTGGAAGGATAATTTTATGCCATTAATGTTTAAATATGATTTCGGGCATGTGGCCGCCGCGGCTGGCTCGAATAAAGCCAATTCTACAGGTCCAATTTTCAACCACTTTTTCGAGCATATGTTGGCAATAACGCCACGAATGTTGGCTTCCAAGTCCCCTAACCTTTCTGGTTTGTTGGCGTAGACGAGCGACTTCACATATTCCCAAAGAAAATAATCCAATAATCACACGATCTTGGTGGCCAATTGACAGGTCCATTCCGCGAAATTATGCGCTCATCGAATGTTTCCTTCAATAAATCGATTGTGACGTGCGCTGTGTGGCATGTAGCGCCGCCTTGTTGGAACCACAACTCATCCACATTCATTCCATCCAATTCGGGAACAAAATAGTCGGTTAACATTGCTCTATACCGGTCTCCGGTGGCGAATCGATTCATTCGGGTCCTCTTCAACACTTTGCTCTACAGCGGCAATTGTTTCTTCGGTGCGCACTGTTCGACGTCTCTGCGGATGCGTATTATCACATAGAGTAAACGTAGTGCGAAAACGATCCATGGTTAACCGAATTAATTGCTCTGATGGACGATTATGTCGACCATAAAATGGACGGAGCTTGCGGTAAACTTCGCGAACTGAACCATTATTTTCGAAATAAATTTGCACGATTTGCAAGCGTTGTTCTTTTGTCAACCTGTTCATGATGAAATGGCAAACCAAACTAAATATTAATCACTTGACAGCTGACAAAATGGCCGCCAGTTAAAAAAGTGATGCCAACTTAAAGTTCTATACCTCAATAAAAAACACCCAATATGTATATAAAAAAAATCGGGACAGCATTTTCCTTTAATAAATGTAGAGCTAACTTCGCTCTAGGCCAACATGCAAAACAGTATCTAAAATATAAGCTTTTCTTTGAAAAATAAGCTACGTGACCAAGGTGACATGACGTGACTTGACTGTGTCTGTGTATCAATTTGGCAAATTATTTCACCATGTATGTATGTATTTTTTTGTATTTATAAAGCAACAAGGTGACAAGTGTAATATTGCACTACATTCATTACAATTTTTTTTGGTCACCAAGTAACGTAACGTGACAAAAGGTGCAATTTTCTGTGAAAGTGTCCATATAAAATATAAAATATTTCAATTATTTCCCTGCTTAATTTGTTTTAAATTTTTTGTTTTATAAACCAAATATGTTTTTAATATTTTTTTGTTAAGTGCACACTTATCGAGACTTGACTGTATCTGTGTATCGGTTTGGCAGATTATTCCACCATGTATGTAATTTTTTTTTGTTGTATTTTGATAGCAACAAGGTGACGAGTGTAATGTTGCATTACATTCATTACAAACTTTTGTTTGGTTTTGGTTTCAGTTTCAGTTGTTGTTGTTGTTGTTGTTGTTGTTGTTGTTGTTGTTGTTGTTGATGATGTCTGCTTTTTGTATTAGAGTAGAAATTCAACGTTTAAGTCTTCAGTTACAACGTTTGTCTAACAAAATTGTGGAAAAATGCACACACACATACACACTCAAGCACACGCACACTTCTACATATGTATGTATATTTTTATAAACATCTGAATAAATCAAAATAATTGTTAAATACTCGTATTAATGTTGCTGCATCGCCATCCACTGGGACCGTATTCGTATTAATATTTTTTTTCATTCTGCTAATATTTCAGCAATTGTTGGTTTTTTTATTTAAGTTTTATATCTCTAAAATTGCAAAAAAAAAAAAAATAAAAGTCAGACGTCTGAAAACCAAAATTTTGTTGTAACTGAATTCAAAATGAAACAACAATGCAACGAAAATTGGTCAATAGTGCAACTAAAAAAGAAAAACAAACAACGGCAACGGCAGCAGCAGTGGCAGATGCGGCAACAAACAAAATGATAAATAAACAAATTGAATTTATACATTAACGTTTGCTTGGCTTATACATATTTAATTTTGGGAAGACTTTTTTTTTTTTGAATGTCTGTCTCTTCATCTCGTTAGAGTTTTAAAATATTGGTCAGTAGCAGATAAATGTTAAAAATAATATAAACAACAACAATAACAACAACGAAAACATGAAGTGAAAAATGGAATGTACAGCTGTATTAAATATTTATGAGCCATAAACTATGAATGTGTTTAAGAAACTCTTGTGTTTTTTTACTTTCAAATCCAATAATCAAATCGATTATTCATTTTTTAAATTTATTTCACTTTTGATATTTTTTAAATTAAGACATCAGCTTTATTATATATTTAATAAAAGTTTAATATTGTTTGGACTGATGAGACCTTTCAAATAAAAGTATTTTAATAAGTGACCAATTTTGACCTGTTTACAAATTTACTGAGATCAATTATTTTTGATGGCTGCCAACTCAGTCTTTCCACTTCGCTGTGTAAACAACTTGGCTAGTGCCTTGAAACTTGAAACACATATTTTATAAGGTTGCCACCTTTCATCAAAATTAATAGTTTTCGGCGTTAATGGCGCCATCTATGTATATGTCAAGTTAACTAGTTTTTAGATGACCATTCATAAAACTAAATATTTAATTGGTTTTTATTTCGAGTTTTTTTTAAACATGTTAATTGATTTTATTTACATATTTTTCTATTACCTATTTATTGCTTTTGGCCTTCTGTAGGGTTCCATACACCATAGGTGAAAAGGATACCCATTATTTTCGCTTTAATTTCCATCTATCCGCCACAGGCTGTTCTTAAGAACCGTACGAGCTACGGATCTGAAATTTTCACAGAATATGTAAAACTTTGGCGGCTACAACAAAAAAATATATAACAGCCCAGCTAAAAAAATTATATATGGTCCATATATTTTTAATATATGAATGTATATAACTATATATGAATATGTATGAATTCATGTATGGAAATATATGTATGGGATTATACATGGCAAAACTATTATATATCAACTAATATATGGACTAATATATGAAATGTATTATAATATATGAGCTCATATATGAAAATTTAATTATGATATCTCACATAAGATCGTTTTTGCAATCAAAAAAGCTTGGAATTTTATCACTGCTGAATTCGAAATCCATTAGAAAATACATACGGTATGCAAAGTTTATATGCGTACCCTCAACGTTTAAAAAAGAAAAACTTTTTCTTCTATGATTTTATACATTGTGGCCCCATTTAATATAGCAAATAATCAAAAGGATAATCCAGTCATTAGGGCTAATTTCACCAACTTATTTAAATATCAATTCATATTTAAAAGTAATTTTTCCATACAAAAATTCATGAAAATCTACATTTAAATATGAATTGATATTTAAATAGAGTTGGTGAAATTGGCCCTTAGTTTTATAGAAAAATAAATAAATAATAAAATTCTGTAGTTAAGAAATAAAGTTCATATTACTGTATTGAAAACTATTGTTAGACGGATTATTTTTTCTTTTATAATTAATTGCATTAGTTTTTAATCTGATTTCTTAAGCTAAATGTTATGTACGAATATAATTTATGTGCTTTTTAAATAACTGATTCAAAAAAAAACTTAAAAAAAAGCACAAAAACTAAGAAAATGTGCCAAAACTAAAAAAATTGCCAAAAACCGTAAAATAACTTATCGTATACTTGAGTTTAAAAAAAATCTACATCAGTAGTGCGATTCAGTAACTTTTAACGATGCGACAATTGTAACTTTTGTCTATACATTTTGTGGCTTAAAATAACGATTATGTGATTCTGAAACTTCTTTTTAACGATTGGACGCAGCTGATATTTTCTGTTAATTTTTGTCGATAAAATTAACAGCACATAAATTATTGTCGCTTAAATAACGACACAGCTGATTGATATTGGATTCTTCTTTAACTCGACAAGACCTACAAGAAAAAACATATCACTCCCCAGGTTTTTCTATTTCATTCAATTTTGTACTACAGTGTTATTGTCGCTTAAATAACGACACAGCTCACATTAAGCTACGCCGAATATCGTTAAAAAATTTATTGAATAGCAAATTCGATAATTTTTCGTCATAATTATTTTAACAATGCGATTATAGTTAAAAAAAAAGTTAGTGAATCGCACTATAGGCTAAAGTTCGTATAGTATTACATGCGTAGTGTCCGTGTCTTAAAATAATGAAAACCAAAATCAGCTGTTAAGCATTTTAGATAATGTTACGACAATTTTTAAGATGTCTGGCCTCAGACTAACTTGAAATTTGATTTATAAATTTCGTTTAGAAATTTTACACTAGCTTGCTTTTTATTTAACTAAAAGGCAAGTTCAATAAGTCACTGAATTTTCGAATCGCCTTTATAATATATCCAACATATTTATAAAAACTTTTTTTTAATAAGCAAGTTTTTGTTTTCAAAAACATTTAAAAAATTAACGAAACAACTAAGACAGACAGACAATCGTGACAAAACGAATTTTAACGGTCATATTTACGATTTTCAATACAAAAATTTTTCAATGAAAAAAAAAACCCAAACCTTTTCTTTACAAAATTAACATAATTGAAATATTTTGTAAATAAATTCAAATGACGATATAAATAAGTTGGATTTACATAAGTTTCTACATACATACATACATATGTTAGTATGTATGAACGAGTGAGTATGTATGTGTAGTTGTAACCCTGAAGGAACCATGTCGGAAGTTTGGCTAACTTTAAACTAACTTTAAGCTAACTATTTCGCAAGTAGTACTGACTACACTTGGATTACTTCGTCGCAATGTAATCAATTGACTACTTTAACATTGCGATGTCCTAGGCGGTACTAAATTGGCTCACTCTGCATTACTTTCAGCTAACTTAAGGTTGACTTTTTTAAACCAACTTGTAGTCAGTAAATTAAAAAATATTTCTGGCGTTCGAGAACATGTATCATCAAAATTTGTGTACTCAACGCGCTACCACTCAGCTAAGCTACCATCTAAAAAAACAACAGCAAAATGTTAACATAAAACTGAAATGAGTTTCAAAGTAGCTGAGAATAATTTTGTTTGGCTCTCATCAAATTCGACTACGTACTCAACTTAAAGGCCGGGGCACAATGAATCCGTCATACGTTAAACTTCGCCTTTTTTAACTCGGGCTTAAGAATTAATTTTTTGTTGTTGTTTGTTTGTTCTGGATGACATTGCAGTTAGGTTTTAGTCAGTCTAAGAAAAGTTAACTATAATTTAACTATTTTTGTAGTCAACTACACATTCTCCGATAGGGCCTGAAGGAAATGTCGAAGGTGAAAATGTACTTAATCGCTTTTGACTTTGTCACCAGTACTACTATACAATTATTCCCTATAGAATACTTTATGCTATAGACATTTAGCATGTGCTTGTCATTGAAAATCTACTAGTAACACTAAAACAATTGACTACGTAGTTCCTATGGCAACATGGAGACATACCAACCATACATTCACTGATACATTTCTATACCTTACGTACATACAAAATTAATGTATGTTGCCAAGTTGTTGCAAAATCCACCAGAAATACGCCACATCTGTTTTCGCTCTTTCTTTTAGAGAAATTTTAGACAATGTAACTACTACTAGAATTTTTGTGTTGACATAGAGACACTTGGCCAGAGTCTGACTGCAGGGGAGTTAAAAGTGTGTGTGTGTGTGTTCAGTCATGTTAAAATACGGGCGTTTGTGTGTGTCTGTCTGTTCAGGCTTAAATATTTAACATTTTGAATATGCATTACCATTTACAGGTTTTAACCATTTTTGTTACCAAAAGCTTATTATTTGTGTTTTTTTTGTGTGTGTTTTTTTTTGTAATACAAGTTAAGTATGTATGTATGTCGTTGTTAAAAGAAGTAGTTTTGATTTGAAGCCACCTTCTTCTTCAGTCCAAAGACCGACCCAGTGCGAGTATTTAAAATTTTATTTATTTTTTTTGCTTATAATAAAATTTAAAAGTCCCTGGTATTTTCTTGGTGTTGTTGTTTCTTTTTTCTCTTACAGCACTTAAGCTGAAAATAAACAGCCAGTTTGTTCAAGTGCGAGTGGAAAATATTGGATAAGAGCGCCTCGTTTCTTATGTGTTCATTCACATTATGATTACGCAATTTTTAACGCATTTATTCAACATAGAAAAGTATAATTTTAGTAAGTGTACTATAATTATTATTATGTATGTATGTATGTTTGAATTGGTTTGAGTCGTTATTTCTTTAATTTTTTTTTAAATACTTGCAGAAAGTTTAACAATGAAAAATCATGTAAGCACTATTTTTATCTATAACTTTTTAAATTTTTATGTCTAATAAAACATTCGCAAATAAACAGGTTTCTAAAGAATTTGAAAAAAATTTCTCAGAAGCTTAAAATACAATACATATAAACATTCTTTCGTAAGACTGAAACACACAACTTTTGTAGCAAATGAATTTATATTGAGAGAACAACTTTAAAATGTAAAAAATAACAAAAAATTAAATTATAATCCAAAAAAAAATATTAATTCGAAAGATCGATACATGGCATTAATATTTATATGAAAATTATTTCGTGAATGTGAACAAAGAGCATTCTGGACTTCCAATTTTTATTTTACTTTTTTGAGCATGACTGGCCGTTTGCCACTAAAATCACGAACAACAAGGCTCAATTGTTGCTAGTTTATCAGCACAAGCCAGTGACTTCACGTAGCTCTAAAGGAAATAATCGGGAGGTGTCAAATCGCCCGACTTTAGAGGCCAATTCATTGGTGCATTTGCCGAAATCAACTTAACGCTCAATTTTGATTATTCTTATGCATAGCGTCATCCTGCTAAAATCACAACTCGCCTGGGTCAATTTTCTCAATACTTCCAAATGATTCGCGATTATCATTTTCCCTAAAGTTTTCTTGATAGAAACTAAAAATTTTATTTCAACAAATCGTGGACCCAGAATAGTTTTGCTCCACCGACCATTCTTAAAAAAATGAGTTAGAATAAAAAATACCCTCTTTGTGAATCAAACACTCGTTGCACAAAATTTATTATGGTTTCTGAGATATTAAGCATTAATTTTGCTCTATATCCACTATTTTTAGGTTTAGTAAGTATTGTTTTGCTATTAGCGCCACTGTTTGGCGATTGAGTCAAACTCGACATACAAAAATGTAAAAAGTAAGGCAGGGTTTACATCTGTGTGCCAAATGCCACACAAGCGTAAAAAAAGCGTAACCAACTAATTACTAATGAAAAACTGTTTGATTCAGACATGTATTTATTAAGTTAAATAGTTTAATACATAATTAATAGACAATTTTATAGAATCCAAAATTATTGCAAACTGTTTAAATCAATAAATATATGTCTGAATCAAACAGTTTTTCATTAGTAATTAGTTGGTTACGTTTTTTTAGGCAAATGACACACAAGAAATGCCAGATGTAAACTTAGCCTAAGGTTAACTCTTGTCTTGCTGCATTTCTATAAGAAATGAATAATGAAAAAGAAGTTGCAGTAAGAAAAATTTAACGGCGACTGATAAGCAAAAACATCATCATCCAGACGCAGCGGCCGATTAAATGTTTTAATATAAACTTGATAAAAATTAAATTAAAATAAAAGAAAATTTAATTATGCATGTTTGACTACAATAAAAATCATTTAATTTCATTCTTTATATTACATTAAGTTATTCTTTATATTGAAAATTAATTTCTTTTCTTGTGTAAGTGTGTAACGAATCGATAGTTAAAAATGTTACGGCGGCGGCTTCTTGGTCGACTTTAAACGGTTGACTTATTTCTCTGGACAGCAAGAAAATAAACAAAACAACAAAATTCGCAATTCACAGCTGTGACACAGCAGTTAAGTATACATACGTATGCAGCACAAAAAGCTACTTTTTGAAAATAAATTCAGAAAATTGGTGTATGAGGCACAAAACGTATTTTTACTTTTACAATAAAATAATATTAACTTATAACTTCATTGATGTAAGTTCACAAAAATTTACATTTTTCTTCAAAACATGTGTCGGAAGCAGTGGTGCAAATACAAAAGAAATCCATCCGGTATATTTTGAGAAAACTGCATGCAAACCTTATTAGTCGTTTTTTCCGTTCCAACTTTGTGGCATATGGGCTAAAGCTATTCTGAGGCGACAAAATATGTAACTTAAATATCTCGCCATTATTTAGTTAAATTTTTTTGTGTTTCTCATTTATTTAAATGAAACTTCCACACAATATCTATAGTTGTTCCAAAAAAATTTTAGGGTAAAGATTCTCTAATGATCTGAATTAAAAACAAAGAAATGGTCATGAAATCCAGCCAACACTTCAATGACCAATTTCAATGTACATATTTTTAAGAAACAATTACTTAATTGCCTGTCCCACAATGTCGAAAGAAAATGTTCGATCGACAACTTGTCGATAAAATAATGAAATTTGTTTTTGTTTTAAATATAAATAATCGCTCGAATGTTTTCTGTCGACATTGTGGGAAAAAATATATTAAAAAAATATTTAAAGCTTAACAAAAAAGCACAAATTATAAATTTAGAGATATTCCTTAAACTAATTTGTTATCTCTGTTATAAAATTTTTTAGTTTGGTGCAATAAATTTAACAAAAATTTCAAGAATCCTTAAAAACGACTATGCGTTCAATCGGGAAAGCACTAGTGTTAATCTTTCGTTGAAAATATTCTTAACGGCAACACTGTTTTAAAGAGCCAACTTGCTGTACTCATTTCCATAGACGGCAATTTCCTCTTATGTAGCTTGAAAATAACTTATTAAATTTAATGATCATTGTGCTATTAATTTATTAACACGTTAATAAGTTTTGTTAAGATGCAAATTGTTGTTAATGTAAAATTAACTTTCAAATCAATTGTGATTTTCAGCTCAATTTATAATGTTTTTTTCCTAAATTGCTTTTCAAATTGAAAGAAAGCAAATTATTGTTTTTTTTTTTGTATGTAATTATAAATACTGTAGGCGAAAAACGAAATATTATTCAGCATAAAAAATTTTGTAAAACAAAACTTGAAAATAAAAGAAATGGCGTAGTATCAATCTTTGAATAATTTTTAATAATTTTTGTGCCCCCACATCTTGCTTCCTTCTTCATATTATTAACAAACAAAATTGCATAGTGTAAATGCACTGTAATGCTAGGAACACAACTGGGACGAACGACGAATTTCGTAAATTCGTTGTGTGAAGCACAATAAAGCATTAAACACATTCACCACAGCAAGCTACCGACTGACTACCAAATGTCAAGGATAGAATACACATGTTTATATGAGACTGATTCTTTTGAAGACAGCAAGGGAACATGGCGGCAGGTTGTTGTCTAGGATGATTTTGTCATTGTAATCCAATTAAACTAATTTCTATTTCTTTGGCTGCAATGAGAAAATTCAGTGTTGCCAGTACAATACAAAATATTGAATGAATGATATCGCATAATTATTTCATGTTATTTAACAGAAACAATATCCTAAAATTGATGTAAAGCATAAATTGGTTAATTTTTATAATGTTACGTCATAGAAGTAAATTTTGAGAGAGTATATTAATTTTTATAAATGCGAAATAATTGACGGTGACAATACTGAACTATGTATTTATACTTAAATATGGGGTGCAGATGGTGCTGTTGCCGTCTCCAAAATAATTAAGGAGCTGGATACGAGGCGACAAATGCTGCTAGAGGCATTTGAAGTCGTATATTCGTGTAGCCTGCTGTGGTGAATGTGTTTAATGCATAACAACGATTCTACTCACCGAACTCCTTTCTCATATTTGATAAAGTTCGATGTTGTGTGTACAAAGACAGAGAGACTGAGAGAGAAAATTGTTTTTTCGTCGTTCGTCGGCGTACAAAATAGAAATAAAAATATCTCAGTCACGCACGACGAATTTCGTTCGACAGCGGTGTTGTGTTTATTTTCATATGCACAAATGTGTTTTATTTTTTATGACGAAAGCTCGCACCGAAAAATTCGTCCTTCGTCCCAGTTGTGTTCCTAGCATAAAAGCAAAAGTTTGCAATTATGTACTAAAAAATTACAAAATTTTAGAAAAAAATTTCATTTTATTCAATGGTTGTAGAGAAGAGTCATAAGGCTCAGTTAGCCGAATGTAAGTCTAAGTAATGAAAGTGGTTATAGAGATTTAAAAGGAAGGAGAAGAATATGTACATTACTTTTTACACAACAATATCGATCAGCTGTTTCCTACCGTTGTAGTTACTTTCCATTACAGTCGGCTAACTGAGCCTATAGTTGGGCGCGTGCAGTCGTGTCTTTTCGGCTACGAGTACGCTATGTCGGTATTTTTTTATGAGAATCAAAAAATTTTTGACGGCTGATTATTTTATCGTTTCCGACTCTGATTGACGAAAAAAAAGTTAACTGCTTTGTGACGACATCGAGAAATGCGTTACTGGATAAAACCATACTGTCAAAAGTCTAGTTTTATTATTTATGATTATTTTATTATTTATTATCAATGTGACACAGTACACAGATAGAAAAATCATCATGTAGTTCTTTATACTAAGATTTCGTAAAGATTTTTTTGTTAATAAAAATGCACTTGCATTTGTCTGATAATAAAAACTCTTTCATAAGAAGTAAATATACCTGTCACCACACACAAAAAACACAAAATTGAAATGCTGATTGCCGATTTTATTTGAACGTCTCCGAAAAAGCGTCAATTAAACGACACTAATATACGTTCACTGACTGACGCTTTTATTTGATCGTCTCCAGAGCCCATTAGGTTTGTTGATAACAATCAGCTGTTTGTTTGACATATTCAAAGACCTTCTAAAAGCAAAATACTAACAGCCTCATGCCAGTTAGCATAAGTGTCAAAATTGGACATGGTCTTAACGAGTTCATCCATATAATTTGGCATTAAAAATTGGCCTGGTATCAATTCGCTTTAAAAAATTCCATATTTCTCTTGCAAACAGTAAAAGGAGAGGCTGCCTTGTACGAATATGCCTTGCACAAAGGCAAATAATTTTATTTAGTGCCATTAAATTTTTAGTGTTTTTATGGGAATTTTTACAATTTAAGTTTAAAATTTGTTAACACACTAATAATCCCAAAATTATTATTTTACTTATTCAGTAAAATATTTTTTTATTAAAATACATTGAAATTGATTATTGAGGGGTTTAGCTGGATCCTATACGCATTTCACTGTTGCTAATGCAGATCATCAGCAGCGTTACCCAAAGCTTCTTAGAACAACTAGAGTTCTTGTTTAATATTAAATACATTATAGATCGAGAAAGAAACTGTTCTTACTTTTTCTATCACATTCAATGTGAGACGAGCCTGTTCAGAGAAATCGCGTTATAACAAAGAAATCATACCATAAATCTTTAAATATTTTTGTTTACTTTTGCAAAAAAAATAAATAAATAAATAGTTTAAGCACTACAGCTGTTGTTCAAAGTGAAAGGAATTTGTGAAAGAAGTCTTTGCATAAAAAAATGTGTTGTTATAAAATTAATATAAAAACATTCTAATGAAAATAGCCATTAAATTTATGTACAGGGTGGCCCAGAAAGACCGAAGTGGTGTAAATTCCTTATAACTTTTTATTTAAGACATATTTTTTTAATTTTTTGTTTTTTAAATACAGTAAATTTATAGGGAATATTTTTAGATTAGTTGTTAAAAATGATATCCCGCAAGTGGAGGCCATTTTCTGCTTCGCACAAATGATCTCTTTTCAACACATTTTCCATGACCTTTCGCAAAACTTCCGGTGTTATGTTGTTAATTTCGTCTGGAATATTGGTTTTTAATTTCTCAATAGTCCTAGGCTTATTAACATAAACTTTCCCTTTTAAATAACTCCAAAGGAAACAGTCTGGAGCGGTTAAATCCGGGGAACGCGGAGGCCAATTAAAATTGTCGCGTAAAATAGCCATTGTGGCCCTCGGAGTGTGCGCTGTGGCTCCATCCTGTTGGAACCATATTTGCGGATGGTATTCCACGGCTGGCCTTACAAAATTTTCCAACATGGCCCGATATCGATCACCATTGATGGAAATGGCGACATCTCTTTCATTTTCCAAAAAATATGGACCAATGATCCTTTCTGAAGAAACACCGCACCAAACAGTACACTTAACTGGGTGTAATTGTCGTTGATGAAGTACTCTCGGGTTTTCCTTAGCCCATATCCTAAAGTTTTGCTTGTTAACAAACCCATTTAATTGGAAATGGGCTTCGTCACTCATAAATAAGTTATGAATAATGGAAATGGAAAGAGCACATTTGTGCGAAGCAGAAAATGGCCACCACTTGCGGGATACAATTTTTAATAACTAATCTAAAAATATTCCCTATAAATTTACTGTATTTAAAAAACAAAAAATTAAAAAAATATGTCTTAAATAAAAAGTTATAAGGAATTCACACCACTTCGGTCTTTCTGGGCCACCCTGTACATATGAATGAGCAAAAAAAAAGACTCACCTTCTGATTCATTTAAAATTTCAGCTGAATTCAATAGATATTCGCTACTGCTATTATTATATTTATTTTTGTTGTTATTGTTGTTGTTACTGCTGCTGTTGCTGCTAGTGTTAATAATACTTTCGCCATCATTTATTAACAATTTATTATTATTTGATTTTAATTGAAAGGCGGCGTTGGTGGTGTTGGTGTTTGTATCTTTGTTATTTCTATTGTTAATGCCAAATGTTGGGGCATTTTTTAAAGATGATAAACCTGAAGACGTAGATGATGATGATGTCGAAGAAGAAGAAGAAGACGACGACGATGAGGATGATGATGACGATGACGATGATGTTGTTGATGTAGTAGTTTTTGTTGTTGCATTTGAGTTTGCTTGTAAAGGTTGCTGCTGCTGGTGGTTTTGTAAACTATCATCAAATTGTTGTTTTTCTACTTCATCCGCCACTATAATGCCAATACTGCCGCCGAAACCATCTTCACTTCCAACGCCTTTATTTTCATTTTTGTTATTACCATTTATAGATGGTGTTGGTGTGGAAATTTGCAACAACATATTACCATTGTTGTTGTTGTTATTATAGCTATTGTTTTGTTTTGTATTATTATTAATATGCCGCTGCTGAGAAATTGCAGTATTGCCACATAATATCAACATAAATACCAACAACACAAGCCACAAATACAAACTGCTTGTAAAATCACCACGTCTCCCACCAACACTCACACCCCAACGACTGTAATGTAAGTGTTTACATTTTACTGTAATACAACTGCAACAACTACTAATTGCTGTTGGTAAGCCTGTTAAGTATGTTATTGTATTTGTGTGAGTACTTTGTGTACTTGTGCTCACTAAAGTTTTATAAAAAAATTTCTCCTCCTTCTTCTCTTGTGGGGTTTGTTGAACATGTTTGCGGGATTTAATTTTACAATTCAATTGTTGTTGTTGTTGTTGTTGGTGGTTTTTGCAGGGTTTTTGTTGCTTTGCTTGTTGGTGTTTTTGATGTTTTTTATACATCATCAGCCTATCCACCATGGTAAAGCACCGTTAGAGTTAAATTTAATTTTGCAAAAAAAAAAAATAGTAATTTTATATTGAAAAATTTTCTTTTATTTTTATAACCACTTACTACACTCACACTAAATTATCTTTAAAAAAAATTAATTTCTTAATATTTTATTATTTTTATTTTATGTGTGTGTGTATTTGCTCCCCTTTTTTTTGTTGTTGTTTGTTTCATTTATTGAAAGGTTTATCTTTTATTTTGTTGTCGCTTTTTGTATGGGTTTAATGGCTTTGCTCTTTTCGTCATTAAAATTGTGAAAAAATTTATCGTTGTTTTTAAGGCCACATTTAAGGCAATTGTCTTTTAAACAACCACAAATGTCGCTTACAAAATCTGGTTGCTGTTTTCGATAATTCAAGTCTTGTTGCAGACTTATTTTCACTTGTTGTTGGGTATCTGGTTGCAACATTTGTATCTAAAATAAAAAGTATAAAATAGGTAAATAAGTAAATAAAATTTTAAAAGAAAATAAGTACATATGTGTGTATGAGTATTAAAAATATTTAATTTGCTTTTTATGGCTTCTGAAAGTTAAATATTATATAATTTATAAACTGGATTTATTCCATGATTTCTTCATAAAATATTTTGCATGAAAACAATTTTTTTTTGTGATTGGCTGGCTAAAAGGCAGACAGTCTTGAAGATTTTTCAACTGATGAATTTTCATTATCTTTCAGTTGTCGAAGGATTATAAATACATACATATGTATGTACATATTAGTAAATAATAACAAAAAACATCATATATTGGTGGCTAATTGATAGGCTCATGTCGAGAAATATCATATCGCTCATTTATTGTAATAGTGTCACAACTCAAAAAACTACTTTTGCCAAAAAAAACGTGTTTAAAGTTTTAAATTTACATAGAACTCAATGAAGACATGAAAAAAAAACTTTTTTCTCAGGAGCTGTCGTACAAGCTTTACATACGAATTTTTTACACATGATAAAATAAGAAATGTATGTAGAAGTATTCTGCATTATTAACTCAAAAAACGAATTCTTTTAGGATAAACTCGACTTTAACTTATCCTTCATTTTCGGTAAATCAAAATAATAAAATAAAAAATATAAAATAAAAAAATAAAATAAATAAAAAAATAAATAAAATAATTAAAATAACTTTTTAAATTTGCAATAAAATCCTACTTTTAACTAACTTTGAGTTGTAATATTGGCCTTGAGTAGACTTGGTTTGGTATACTTGAAGTGCAATGCTTTTACATTTTCCTTATACCAATTCGGCGTATTGATGTGCAAAAAACAGGAGTAAGGAATCCTTACCCTCCTATGTTAGATCCATAAATTTCCCTAGCATTTTTTTGGGCATACTCTGCCAGAATCAGGGGCTCTACTCTGTAATTCGAAGCGAAAGAACTTGCTTACGAATTTGTATGCTTATAACATGTAAATTCGAAAGCATTCTCTTTCGTTTCGAATTACAGAGTAGAACTCCAGCTGGTTTTTTGTTTAAAAAGTGTTTTATTTTTGTATAGTGCTATTATTAAAAATATTTAACGCTACATTAGCCATACTAGTAATTAGAGCTGAGAATTAGTTGTTAACGTTTTTGTATTACTTGCAAATTAATTAAAAAAATTTCTATTGTATGATTTTATTTTTTTTATGTTAATAATAATTAATTTAGTCATGAATTCACAAACTGCAAATAATAAAGTTAATAAAAAAATATTGTATAACAATAAGCAACACGCACCCTTAATTACCTACAAAATATATAATTAACTATTTATTCTTTTAATATAAAAAAAATATTGCAGAGTATGTATTTCACTGGCACTATTGAACCTTAAAATATTTTTTTTTTTCAAAATAACTGAATTCTAAAGAAACATTCCCACTAAATATATATTTATTTAATTTTTGTATTTATAATTTTTATATACTTATTTTTGAACATACATACATACGTTACCTTCATATAGAAGGGCCACTAAATCGTTATTTTTTTTTTTAAATCAAGATTTTTACAATTTTCGATGCATTTGATGTTCTTCTATCGAAATATACAAAAAACTAAATTTAAAAAAATTTGTTAGGGCCTTTCTATATTAAGGTAACGATATAAAACAACAGAGATGAAATAATTAGCAATATTTTTTGGGAATTTCTCAAACAATTAACAAAAAATTGCAAAACTTGATATAAAAAAAATTACTTTAACATAAACAAAATTTTAATATACATACATACATACATACACATACATGTATAAGTCCCCTTTACATGGGGCTAATCAAACCAGGAGACCTCACTGTTAAAAAAAAAATGTTAAAGTTAAACACAAGTCCAACATTATTTAGATCTGGTTTATCCTGATTGTTTATTTACGCCTTCGTTTTTATTTTATTTTTAATTTTTTTGTTTTGGTTTTATGTAAAAATACATTTTTGTTTAAGTTATTCTTAAACCAGATTTTTTGTCTGTATATTACAATAATTTTTGTTCAAAATAACTACTCTTGTTAACTACACACAAAAATTTAAATTTGTACATTCAGGGACATACAGTCAGTCCGCACTCATTTATCTCAATAATTTTGACATTAAATACTTTCAGCTTTTCAGTCTAGAAAGCTGCGCATTAAAAAGCTGAGAGTTTTAAACAAAATGTAGCTTATTTGATTCTTATATCAATCACCGTCCAGTTGTTTGAACTTCTGTTTTTAGATCTCGGATCATTTGAACGTTTTTCTACATATTTTAAGGCTCTAGTTGTTGAGACTGTAGTTGATTTAAGTTGTTTTAAGTTCTATTTATAATAGTTAAAAAATAGTGTTGAATAAATGAAAAATTTAAAAAAAAGGGAATATTTTCGTTATTTTCATATGTTAATTTGAAATCATTTAGTTCTGCATAACACACATTGATTTCTTCATTAAAAATATGTATATACATACATAAATTCAAATTAGATCATTGTCTTGTTTATCTATAAAATTTTTATGAAAAACTGAATTAATTCTTTTAGAATTATTTAATGGAATTTTATAATTATTACAACACGAATTTTACGCCTTTGGCTATGTTCGCACCTTTTAAAAGCATTTATTTATTTTATCAAGTTCATTGTTGCAAATAAAATAAAAGTATGTACGTGCGACTTTCAGTTTATTTGCAATAATAATAACACTTTAATATATTATGGAATAGAGTAGCTTTTTGATTTAGCGAACCTAATAATCAATTTAAATGCATTTTGAATAAAAAATATTTTACTTAATAAATAATAATATCAGCTGTTTATATTCCTTTTTAGTAATGTTTGTTGTGAGAAATTATGTTTTTATTTAAACTTTTTATCTTACATTTGTTCCTCAAATCAAGTGCAAAATTAAATTTTTTTTTGATATATAAAGTATGTAGTAGAAAAAATTTGGGGGTTCGTTAGCATGCTCATTAAAACGAATCTTCGTTAAAGCGGATAACTACTGTAATTAATTTGTTTGCTCAACAAAGTTATTTATTATGTTAGAAAAACTATTTTTATTTACAATGTTAAATTACTCGCTGCTAAAATAACAGTGTTGTTAACACAGGACTGATAGTCTTGCCTGCAGGGATGTTAGGTGTCGCGATTTTACATCATTTGGACGATTTGTTTAAAGAAAATTTATTAAAATGGCTATTAACGCGTTTTTTTAATAATAAGTCATTTTACATGAAAAACCGAATTATATTTTAATATGACATCAAGTGTTTATTTATTTAATTTGAAAATTTTGCTTGTTTTTGTGGTTAAGCATTGTCTATATGCATTTCGTTCCCAATTTTGGAACTCATCAGTAAAATTCAACCCAAAATTTTTTTAATTTTGTTAAAATAAAAACTTCGTATGTTTATAGTAAAACTATATTGAAAGCCTGAAACAAAAATCTTTACAAAACAAGCATCTTTATTCGATTGTGCATCTTTTTTATTTTCCACCACCTTTTTACAGTTAGCTGCCATACTGCGCAATAATAAAAGTATTAAAAAGCAAAAAAGAAGAAGAAAATATTTATTATCATACATGAAATACCGAAGTATATTTATTTGAACGAAATGCATATAGACAATGCTTAACCACATAAACAAGCAAAAATTTAAAATTAAGTAAATAAAGGCTTTATGTCAAATGTATTTACTAAGGGTAGATCAATGATTGTATACACAATATAAACATTTCTCATATTCCATTTCATTAAAAAATTTACGTTAAATAGCTGATGTTAATCAAAAACCTCTACACAAGTAAATAGACATGGGTGCTGATGAAGTGTGTGGCTGTACAGAAAAATATCGCTATGTCCTCCATCTAATAAAGTCTAGTTTAATTTTTCTTCTCTTCTTTAGAAACTCACATTAATTATTATAAATATTTCACTTAAAAAGATATGATATTACTGAATTAAAGCCCGATTAAGAAATTATTTCTGATTAAAATTCATTATAGTTCTATTAAACTTAAAACGTCTAAAAAATTTATCTAAAAAGCACCGAGCAAATAACTCAATTGAATACTTTTACTTTTATGGGAGCTGCAGACTATAAAATAAACCCGTCAATCAGTGTATATCTACATATGTGTGAGTGTCATATGAATTGCCGCTTAAAAGGAGCCATATGTGACGTGGAAAGTTAAAAGGAACCTATGCCCCAAAAAATATGTTTTGGAGTAAAACGACTTTAATACGGCTTTTTGAGATTGATAATTACGAATCTGGTATTAGATTTTCAAAATTTTAAATGTTGGATCTAATATGGTAGACTTTTTTTGTAATATTATTGGATTTGCTGGAAACTCGTCACGCAATAATTTCCTGTGCCGCTGATTATGAATCTAAGGTCAGCCTTTCAAAATCCAAAAATCCGGAATTTTTATTAAGAATTGAGCTGAATTGATATTGCTCTGATATTTTCGTTATTTACGTTATTGTGTTTTTATGATATTTAAATTTATGATATTTAATGTTTATTTTATTAAAAACATTCGATATATGTGACCTTCTCCGAGAAATGGGACCTAGTGTGTCCAAAAACGGTTTTGGACTTAAGAGTGGATTTTCGTACCTAAAAGGGCTTAGAATAAGATAAAATGAGTTAGATTTCAGATAAAAATTTATTTACCCAATAAAAACGTACAAAACGATCTTGGGAAAATCGATAAAAATGAGAAAAGCATTAAAATATTACATATATTTTTTTTTGATTTTTTGGTTTTAAATTGTTTTTTTTTCGTCAGTCTTCGAATTGGCATAAGACTGAAGCGTCACTTTATTTTTTTAATTTTTTATAATTATTTTTATAATGTGTACAGAGCAGCAACAAAAAAGAATACGTGACCACATAGGCATGACTTCAGCAAAGTCGGTACACAATCATAACTAACCATACCAAATCGCATCTCCCAACTGAAGGTGTGTTCAAAGTGATAATGCGCTATGAAACTTTAAATGCGTTTTTCTCAAAACTTCATTTTCACACACTTTTCATTCAGAAAAACAAGTCGACCGGCTCGAAGCTTTTATTTTTCTATGTATGAAGCCGCCGCCGATTGTATCGGCTCAAAACCATCCGAAATTTTATCTGCTCAGCAAGAAAACTTTCGGAGAAAAATTTTGAAAATCGATTTTCAGTTTCTATTTCTATTTTTGCTTGAAATTTTGATATGCTCTTTTCAGCCGCCGAAAATTCTCTCGGCGCGTCGCCGCCGGTCACTAAATTACTGCGCCGCCGCCGCCGACAACTTTGTCTCGACTTGTTTCTCTGTTTTCATTCCCTCTTCTCGGAAAAGGTCAACTACATATCTTATTTTTATTTTGAAAAGCTATCCCGATAAATTAAAAAAACTAGTCCGCCAAATTTTATCAGCTTTTTTTAAATTAAAAAATCCGTCTTTAAATTCATAATCAGCGACCGAAAAAAACCTTTGAGTAACGATTTTAACGATTTTTTTTTAAATGCTCATCCACCATAATGAATCCGCCATTTTGGATTTTGTAAATCTAATATCAGGGGGTCTACTCTGTATTTCGAAACGAAAGTAAAAGCTTTCGAATTTGTATGTTATTAACTTTACAATTCGAAAGTATTTGCTTTCGTTTCGAATTACAGACTAGACCCGCAGATTCGTAATCAGCGACCCCGAAAACCACTGAGACGTTTATTCAGAAATTGACATAAGTCAGTTCATTAAAAATATGTCATCAACCATTTGAACTATTGAAGTTTTAAGTAATGCTATTATATTGATAGTATATTATATTATATGTTTAATACATTAGTTTACTTTGTGCCGTTATAAAAAAAATACTTAAATACTTATGGCCTTATTCAAAACAAAAAATATATATATTTGATTTATAAAAGGCTTATAAACAGATTTTCATATTAATTTTGTTTTATTAGCATTTTATAAAAGATAATTATTTTTTATCAATAATGCAGTCACTGCCATATTCATAAAATTTAAATTTGTTTTACAAAAGGCCTACAAAACAAATTTGGTATGGAAGTTTATTTAATAAAGGCCTTATTCATAAAAACTATTTGTGGTTTTTATATTATATATTATAAAAAGCTTATAAAACAGTTACTCATACAAAATTTGCTTTTTAATAAAACAAAATTAGTTTTTATAAATAAGGCAGTAAAACTATTGTAAACCAAAATTAGTTTCTATACACAAGGCCCTTAATACGATAATGTCATCTAAATGGGTGATTAAATTTATGTATTTTAATCAAGTGATTTAAACCATAAAAACTATAATTCACAGTGAAAAATCTTAAGTAATAAAAAAATATTTCGTTCAATATTAAAGAACATAATAAATAAACTCATAGCCGAATCATGACAGCACATGTTCATAGACCAAGATCTTAAGCCAAGCAAGTTTTTCTTTTTTGTAAATTTATTGGTCTGCACGAGTCGTTGGAAATTTTTGATTTAAATGTAATTTAATTTTTCACACACTTTTGGTCTGAGAGAAGCAAAAAAAAAACTAATAAATCACTAATAAAGAATATGAAGTTTAATAAATTAATAAACATAAATATATTTATTTTTCATAATCATGTAAATACCTGTTTAATATTTATTAACATCGTTCCAAGTTAATAGATTCGAATTTTATAAAGTGTACATTCACTTTTGTTTGCAAGAAAAAGGTTGCAGCATTTTTTTTTTCTACTCGTATATTCAATTGTAATTAACAATTTATAAATTGTGTTTTGAATGAAGTGTTTAAGTATTAATTAAATTGTTTTGTATTGATTTTGAAATGTTTTCTTTCAGTCGTCTCAAGTAGTTTTTACTGCAGCATGCTGCCACCTAAAGTCGGTTAAGTTAAAATTGAGAATAGTTCAAAAATGGCGAAGTTTATGCAGAATACAAAAAAAAATATTTTTTGATGTGTAAACGTCTATACGCTAGGGGTAAAAACCTTTTTCATCACATATTTTGAGTAAGATCGTAAAGCGTTATCAAATCGCTGTGAGCTATTTATGAGTGTATTAGTGTAATCATACGAACAAGAAGTACAGAGAAACTTAACATCTGAATATAAATATACTCAACCGAATTTTATAGCATACCTTCAGGAGCAATGTTAATTTGAATAGAAATTTCTTTTGAAATGTAATAGTGTTGCCAAATTTAAATAAAATAAATATAAACTTTTAAATAAAAGAGCTTATTAAATGTAAAATAGTTGTTTAAAAGATATATAGCAGTCTGTATAAATAATTTATAATATAATATTATAACATATCTGCATTACGTACTGTTGCCTTACACTGAAGCTGGTGCACGACAATTGGGTAAGAATCTCCATATCATGCTAATTATTATGGGTGAAAATTTTAATACAAATTTTGCAAACTCTCAGTCGCAGGCTTTATCAAAATTTTTATTTCACGTTTTCAACTTGCATATAAGCAATTCGCCACAAACCCCCACAACTAATAATTCCACTACTATAGATGCAATTTTCCATAGATTTTTACATACAGTAGAGTCAAAAATGTATATAACTTCTTAATTTTAGTAATTGTGCATAGTCATAATTGTAGCGCAAACAAGTTCGTACTCTCAGATACGAGTATTTTCTCTCACGCAACTATGACTTTAGCCGATTCCAAAATACAACATCATTTTTACTTCGTTTATGCGAAAAAATAAAATATGCACAAGCGTATCCAGCGAATTGAATCTATCATACTTATATATCCTGTTTATGTTTATGCTCAGGCTATGAATATTTAATAAAAAAAATACGCTGATACTCGGGATATTTAATCATCATTTGCTAACATTTGTTTGCATCAAATGGATGGGAAAATGTGTGTGGTTGCATGTAGCTAGCTATTTGAAAACAGGTTTTATGTGCGTGTGTAAATAAAATATCCCTGTGTATACGCATGTGTAGCCGATTAATAGTCAGAGTATTTTTATACTAATGCGTATGATTGTTTAAATTTTAATTATAGCTGTTTGTGCTGTGTAATTTAAAAAAATTTGTATAAACATAGTTTTCGGATGTTTATTCCATTCAAAATTAATGTATGTGATTACACTCAAAAAAAAAAGACATGTACTATTATTAAGAAATTTTTTTTTCCTAAATTCAAGTAAAAAAAATTTCTAAGTTTTAGTAGTTTTTTCTAAGTTTAAGTAACTTTTTGCAAAAATCTATTAAAAATTACTTAATATGAGTAAAAAATAAAAAGTTCATATCCTCAAAAATAGTTCATAAAAATACACAATAAATTTCTCACATTTCAAGAAATGTTTACTGACTTAAAGGAAATATTTACTAAGAGTAGGAAAATGGTTATAAACTGAAGGAAATTTTATATTAAGGACTAGTAAATTTCGTCTTAAATCAAAAAATAAACTTTAGGAAATGAATTACTCCTGATTAGTTCATGAAATTTGACTTACTTAAAAGATTTCAAAAGGTATACTAAATTTTAGGAAAATATTTACCAGCTTTAAGTATTTTTTCTTTGAATTATAGAATTTATTATTAATTTGCATTTAGCAAAAAATCTAAGTAAATTTTTCATATTTTCGAGGAATATTTGAACTTGAAATTTATTTTTTTGTAAATAAAACCAAATTTTAAAACTAAATTATTTCAATGCTTATTCAGGCTGCCTTGTTAGGCTAGGCAATTGGTTAGAGTGCTTGCCTATGAATCAGAAGGTTGCTGGTTCAATACTTGTCTCCTCTCAAGGTATTTATATGTATGTATGGTGAATTATAATATAATTAAGAATATAATATGAAGATATAATAAATAACATATCATTTGGTATAGAATTTAATTAAAAATAAATACCAGAATTAAAGACAAAAAAATTGAAAACTTACTAAATTTGAGATCAAAGACGAAAAAATTTGTTCGCAAATCTCCGAATTTTATTGGAAAATTTTACTTAATTTTAGGAAAATTTTACCTAAATATGAAAATATAATTACTATAAAATATTTCATTAATGAACTATAAAATTTAGTAAACATTTTACTGGTTTCAAGTAAAAAACAGCTTTGGCGCCTACGACAACTTTTTTTATTCAAATTTAGAAAATTTTCCAAAGTTTTAGTTAATTTTTTTTTTGACTGTACATATGCGCGTGTTTTTAATTATTTTTGGCACATTCGTAGTAGTTTTGCTGCCAATACTCAAAGAGTACCTAAAACTCTGATAAGAAACCGAACAACAGTTGAGCAACTTGTGTACTTATCATAGATTGTGGAGAAGCTAGTGAAGAGGGTCCATCATATTTTTCTCTCCCACTCAGGAACTAAAAAGTTGCTCAACTAAAATGACCGTGTGTAAACCGGTACCAAATTAAATTACATTGGACTACTAATTAGTGATGCCAAAACTTTTCATTTAAAGAGGTCAATATAGTCTATAAAAATTTAAGCAAATTATAAACGCTATATTATAATTTAACGTTAGGGACTATTCATATATTACGTAACGCTGCAAGGGCATGGAGGTTTAATGGGTTTGTTACGGTTTACAAAATTTAGACTGAAAATTGTGTAAAATGCGTTGGCGGCAGTAGTTTGACAGCCTTGCCATATGTGCAAATTTATCGGCAGTTTTGTGTTTGAAAAATCACTTTTTTAATGATCAGTTTTCATGGGTTTTTGCTTTTTTAATACCTGATTGATTTTCTAATACACCTTTGTAGCCCGGACAAGATCAAACATGTCCTAATCGTATAAAGCATCTCACGAAAAAAATTTACATGGGATACAAAAAAAGACTCAAATTTATTTAAAAAAAAATTATTTTTTTTCATACAAGTTTAAGAAATTATAAAAGGAAATAATTTGCATGAAATATGTTTAGATGTTGTTATATTTTCTTTTGCTTTTCTAGAAATGCACATAATTTTCACGAAGTGATAAGTTTTCAACGATAAGGCTTTGAATGATCATACGGGTACCACATATTCTTGCAGCATTTGTCACATAATTCCAAAGTGTATTTAAATTAAATATTTATTTAATTTACGAAATTTTTGTAAAGAAAATAATGTGATTATTCAGACTCCCTGGGGGTAGGGAAAATGTATAAGCGTAAGGCAAAATTTTATAACAACTCTTGGGAGGATCAAGTAATAATAAAATTTTATCTTAAGAAAAGTTATCTTGAAGATTTTGTAAGTGATATAATACTGTTGTAATTTTTTTTTTTGCATTTTTTTCTCAAAAGCAATTTTTATGCTCAAACGTATATGGCAACACTGTGTACGGAAGCCAACCAGCAGCGTTGTCAACTTTTAAATTTCAAAAAGCACTGAAACCACTAAAAAAGCGCGTAATTTAAGTAAAAAAGCACTAAATTTTTAATTATTATCATATTTTAAAAAAAAATTGTTATACACAAATATGCATATAAAAAATATAATAATCGGTTGACTTTGCAATACATTTTTAAAACTATAAATTTGAGGCATCCGATACACATTTTAATTGTATAAGAATCAATGAATTCTCATATCAGTTTGACGAAGCCTTTTGTAGTTATTATAAAAAATTTTATTTTTAATCATTTTTCGTCAGGAAAGAAACGTATTTTTCGAATTCAATCAAATTAGAAATATCCGATAATTCTCAACTGAAAACTCGATAGTGGACTAATTATATTTTCCCTAGACTAGACAAAATTTCGATATTAAACTATACTTGGGTAAATACTTCTATTATGTCTTCTTTATTGCGTGGCAAAACATTTTTTTATATTAATTATGATTTAAATGTTAAAGTTTAAGGGAAATATGGTGCTTATTTCTTCCACCAAGCCTTGTACAATCGTGGTAGAATTTTTTAAATGCTGCATTTAAGTTCAGAGCTTCTTTTTTTTATATATAGATTTCTCCGAAGGAAAAAATATGTGAGGAAATTTTTCTTCAAATTTTTGGTTTAGTGCCACCGACTCGAAACAAAAAGCTCCGATATGAATTTCAAAAAGCACTGAGCACTAACTTTTCGCGTCGAAAATTTCAAAAAGCACTAAAAACGGTGCGAAAAGCACCGAGTTAACAACGCTGCCAACCAGGTAAAAAAAAAAAGTTGCCAGACGTTCATACTGCGACATTCCTTCTACGTCGCTCTCATCTGATCAAATATAAAAGTTTGTGGGGGAACTAACTTCATGAAATTTCATTAAAAAAATCATAATTAATATTCGAAACGATGCAAAAAGAAATGTTACTAAATGCGATCCATCAAATATATCATCCATACTCGTATATACATAAATAAATATGTATATGTCTTTATCAATCTTCAAATGCAGGAAACTCTATTCATATTTAAAGTATATTTATTGTTTTGCACAATTGCTTTTTATTATTTTTCCTTTTCTTTTTAGTAACAAACAGATTGAAATTTATAAACTGTTAGATACAAGGCTAAAACGCTATTTACAATGCAATATACTTATACGAGTACATTAAGTATTCATAGATTTTATTTTCGTTTGTTTATGGCTAACGTTTTTTTTGTATATTTTGGATTTAATATAATTAATTTATTTTACTTTACTGTTGCACCTACAATTACAACAACCTAATAGATATGTGAAGATTTTAATTTAACTATTGTGTACAATTAAATTAATACTTTTACACACACACACATATGCACTCACAACACGCACACGCGAGCATACTAAATACACTTGTATATGCAAATTCATGTGTATTAGAGACCTGCGTAAACATTATTGAAATGTATTTAACATTTAGTTTTTTTTATGTATTTTCGTAGCATGTATTATACTAAACCAATAATGAATGCTGTCGTTTAATAAGCGAAGCACGATGTATGATGTATTGATGTTCATGTACATATATCAGTGTTAACAAGCGATGTCGTGAAGAATTCTTGTTCTTAAAAAACAAGCTAAAGAAGTAGTGTTGTTGCGCGTATACTTGCTATTTTGCACATTGTACATTTGAGTGTGTGCGTAAGATGTGGATGTTAAGCTATTATGTGTTTAAGGGTGGTTTTTTAAAGCAAGCGTAGACAAATAAAAGATCATACACACAACGTTTGTACGTATGTACATGCATGACGTTTGTATACGCGCCCATGCATATGAAGAAGCAAGCATCACAAATTTTTCAGTCACGAAGTATTTTCTTCTTTACTCCTATACCTGCAATAAAAGAAACAAATGTCTTACCAACAGTGTTGTTTAACGTTTGTTTTAGAAGATTTCGCTGCAATAAAGCGTTTGAAAAATCCTTCATGTCTTAAAAGTTCTTTCAAGTGGTCTTGTGCAGGACTTCAATACACTTGTATATGCAAATATGTGTGCATGTTTAAAAAGAAATAAATTCCTAACAAGTCAACTTTATATACATATGTATGTATGTATGTATGTATATTTGGCACTTGGGTATCTTTACAAAATGTCTTTAATAAAATACACACACACAAACCAACGGACGTACAGACGGACATTAGGGCACAATAAATTATGTACGAGTATGCACATACATACGTGCTTGTTATTAAAAAAAGCAAAAAAAAACTTATAAGTAAATAATTTTTAATTAAAAACTAAAAACAATAGTTAATCATATGCCCCGAAATTAAAACCAACGTCTGTCTAATGGATACAACAACACAGAGTGACATGTAATTAAAGATACACTTGCTTAAATTTTGTAGCATTTATTGCATTGGTGTAATGATTAATCGAATTGCTTTCCAAACGGAAGGAAATTTTTTTTTCTTCTACTTTCCTATAACACGGTCTATTAATCGTTAAGCGAAATTTTAGCATTTTCTCTACCACACAAAAAAGAAATAAATAAAAATTAATTAGCAGTATGAAAATAAAATGAATCAATTTACCGATTAATATTAATTTTCAAAGAAATTGATTAATAAAAATTGTATACAAAAAAATTTCTAAACAAACTGAAAACTTAAAAATTATAAAATTTCTCTTACAATTTGAAAGAGAACAAACAGCAAAAATTATTATTTTACATAATTATAAGAATAATGAGTTAAATAATTACAACTCATTACATTTAGGGAATTCACAATGAGTATAGTAAAATTTTAATGTGGCAACATTGTGGCATCTTAAAAATTTTCATTGTGAGCAGGCAACGATATAAAACACAATATATTAAAGTATTAAAATAATAAAGATTTTTAAATTAGAAATTATTTTGGGATAAATTTATCAAAACAACTTTTGATCTGCAAAAGGCAGCGAAAAATACGAATACAAAAATTTTGTTTAGTTTAATATTACCATGTTGCCATATGGAAAATCAAATTGTTATTTTTATAAACAAAAGACGGTTGTTTCTGACAATTTTTCATTTGTTTATACCAACAAAATTCATGTGTTTTTTGGTGTTGTATTTTTGTTGTAGTTGTGCATGTACGTAGTATAATTGTATCATGGATGTAAGTGTGTTTGGCTGACTTTGTTATACGCAGAATGCGTATTTATATCGTTGCCTGCTCACAATGAAAAATTAAGATGGCGCAATATTGCCACATTAAAATTTTAATATACTCATTGTGAATTCTCTAATTTTAAAACGCTATTGTGAATTTCCCTAATGTAACCCATTAAAAAAAGTACCATCCATTGCCCCAACTCTTAAACTTTCTGCTGGGAAAAACATTTTTCGCAGGCGATAATGAAGAAAAAAATCAAATTTAATACAACTTATTTAATAAAAAAAAAACTACTATAAAATAAAACAAAAATAGTTTAAGATTTTATATATTTTATTGTTACTTCTCATGCCCATTAGCCTGTACATGTTGGCTCATATACATATATTCATATACAAAAAAAAAAAAAATTAAATAAAAATTATTATTGCTAAAATCTTTTGAAGCATGAAGGTTTTTCTAAATTCGGTAAAAACCAACAACGCCTCACAGTACAATGAACATTATGACTATGAATTTTGTTTTTGTTAATTTTATTTATTTTTTCTTGGATTAATATTTGAATCCGAAGAATTGCAGGTTATTTATTCAATAATTTGTGGGTATTTTTGCTTAAATAAATATTTGATTCATTTGCATTGTCAACTAAAAAATATTATTAAGCCATACATAATACGAATTTATAGAAAGCAAAATAAAATAAAATATGACTAAAATTACTTCCTCTAATGGATTTTGCAAATTAAAAAAAAATTGCTGAAAAAAATTACTGAATATTAACAAGAATTCGCAAACAACTATTTTGATTTGATGTTATGAAATTTTTAAATTTTAAATGTCGCGAAGCGTGTCCTTCAATGTCAGAATGAGATAAACTCATACATTTATTGTGTTAATGTAAAGATAATATGGATGCCAGAACATCAAGGTATCACCAGAAGCAAAGAGGTCCATAAACTAAAAGACTAATTGAGAGATTGACAAAACTCCACTGTAAGCAGAGTAACCAGGGGTATAATCCTTGCTATCGATAACGAGCTGATTCGATCACCTTTTTTCAGTTTGAGATTATGGCATTCGATATCGAACCATATTACATATTATTAAATTGTTAGATAGCGAAAATGGAAAACGTGATCGAATCAGCTTGTTATCGTAAGCGACTATTAGACCCCAGACTTTTTTGATGGGTTGCGGGGGGGTTGGCACACTAATTAAAATTCACTATTTTTTAATCTTCTTCTTTTTTATATGTGTACAAAATTCTCGTGTCGTGTTTGTTATTGAGTTCCTGCGAAACGACTTGACAGATTTTTGTGAAATTTTATACGTGTATTCGTTATGTTTAAGTGGGCTGTGTCACACCCATACGAACGAAACATCTTATATCTTGAAAGATGTAATCGCAAGAGTCAACAAATTTGTTATAGACTCTTTTGAGAGCGAGGTGCGAAGTAATTCAAGATATTAAAATAATAGGACCAGGAGAAGAGGTAGCCCCTATACAAAGTAATTAATAATTATTTTATATCTTAAAAGCTTTAATAGCTAGAGTCTTCAAATTTGGTATGGTGTCTTTTAAAAGTGAGGTGCGAAGTCATTTCAAATTTGGGTAGAATAGGACCATGGGAAGGGGCACCCCACTCCATACAGAGTAATTAATAGTAATCTAATATCTTGAAAACTATATAGCAAGAGTCTTCAAATTTGGTTTTGAGTGTTTGAGACCGATGTGCAAAGCTTTTCAAAATATTGATAGAATAGGAGAGTAATTAATAATTATTTTATATCTGGAAACCTATAATAGCAAGAGTCTCCAAATTTTGTATAAATTTTTTTTTAAAACAATTAATGCAAGTATAAATTATAATAAATTTAAATTAATAACTGCCTTATTCATAAAAAAATATTTCAGGTTTATTAGGCGCTTATTTGACATACATATTTCTATGGGCAATTTGTCAAATAAAACTGTAATAAACCTAAAATATTTTTTTATGAATTAGACCGTAAACCTCCTGTCTCCATCACTCACATACCACATTCTCACACACTTAAAATGAGTTATGCGCTAATTCTGTTCGACGATTGTATCGTCTTGTCTATGGAAGAAAAAAACCGCAGTTGTGATTCTTTAAAACAATTATTATTTATTGTCTATGCTAGAAGGTTCATGTATTTGCTTTATGATTTTGTTCCAAATATTATATCCCGCACATATTTTTTCAAATATTTTTCAAACTATTATATAATGCTTGATTTTAATTTTTATGTTTGAAAAACATGCCAATAATATTTCAATTTTTCATTATCAAAGACAACAAGCATTTTTGAAGAAAATAATTTAGAGAATTCAAAAACAAGAACTCATTAGTATTTTGAAACAAAAACGTCCTAAATCTTCTTACTGAATTAGGGCATTATTTATTATTAAATTCTTTTAATATCAAGTTACCTCAGAGATTGTATTAGAACAAATTTTTTATTAAATTTTTTAACTGCTTTAATTTAGTAAGTTTAACCAATTTGATTGGTTGGTTTAGTTTCAATCATAAAAATTTTTAACATTTACCTTCAAGTTTGCTTTGGTAGACACAAAATAGTTTGTGATCGGACTTAAGGAAAATTGGCATTATATTGTCGCTGCTTTAACTAACCGACCCAACTGACAATCTTTTGAAAAATTAGTTAAGTCCACTTTTTCTTCATGACTTTATAAGTCATAATTCACCTCTAAAATTTTCATGGCTGTAAGAATTACTGTTGTGCCTATAAAATCAAACACATTGCAGACGTTTCCATGAGAATTAATGTATAAAACAAGCATAAAATCTGTTCTCCTCTTAAATTTTAAAAATGTTAGTTAGGTTAGGTAGTTAAAACAGCGACGATATGAGGGAGTGGCAAAAAAAACAAAAATTTTATAAGAATGCCAGAAAGTTACTTTTTATATATTTTTTGTAGTAAACTTTTGGCAATTCATTTTATTTCTGTTACATATTTGAATTAAATATTTTTAAGTATTCATATGAATAATCCTGTATATAAAATAGGACAACCTGTCAGTCTGCCCAGGGTCTAGTCAAAGGTCTGCTTCCTTTGGATAGTATGTAGATGTTGTTATACTAATACAGTCAGTTTCATATACGAACTCACGACTTCTAACGTCTACAGTGAAGAGTATGAAGTATATCCGAGAGTTGATATTATGTCTGGTTAATTCACGAAGTACAATTAATATGAATATAAGTAAATTCGGTTACCATCAGCGTGACCATATTAGCTTATTTATTTTAGATTTAGCTTTAAAATTTTCATTTAGCTCTTAGCTTATTTTTTAGCTTTTTTTAAAAACTCACTCAGCTTTTTTAGCATTTTTTTTATTTAAATAAAAATAATATTTTAAAACAAAAATATATTAAAAACATAAACAACTTATAAAAATTATAATTTTTTAGCATTTAAATATACATACATATAAATTTTTTTCATTGGAAAATAGTTTACAAAAGATATAAAATGTAAATTATACGAACGTTTTATAACAGAAATGGAAAATTGAAAAATAGAAGACAATGGCAGAATGGTTAGAGTTACAATGAAAAAAGTTAAATTCATATTAGTGGCCAAAAGACTTTTTGAGTTTTTTGGGTATAAAATTATTTGACTTCAGTTGAACGTTCATTCAGCGGCATCAATTAACTTAAAACAAAAATTAGAAATAAACCTAATCCTGTATAACACTATGTACCAATTTTAAGTACTCAACTTATTGCGGAATAAGTCTAAATGGGTTTATTACCATTCAGTGTTTCGTTATTATGTCCTTATGTATATTTCAATAAGTTGATAAATTATAGCAAATTTAACTGTTTACTTATGACTTTATTTCATCTTAAATAACTTTAATTCACTTAAAAAAAACTTTCGTCTTTTAGTACGTTTTTAAATTTTTAAAAACTTTTTAAGATTATTTTGGGAAGTTTTTGTTTTGTTTTTCATTAAATCTAAAATATGATAATCAAGAAATAATTTCATTGAAAAATATTCAATATTTCATATGTATGCATAATAAAAAAACATGTTTGTGTAATATTTAATGTTATTTCTTATTGCAATAAGAAACTATTGAAGAGTGTGATCAAAGGAGTAAAAAAAGTTTAGCTTTATTTTCTGGCCTAAAATTTTACTTTTTAGCTTATTTTAGCTTTTTTCAAACGTGATTTAGCTTAATGCTATTTTAAAATCTGGTCACACTGGTTACCATACAGCTAACTACAATGAGCACGAATTAAATTCGGAAGACTTCGTATTCGGCTAATTTACGAAATATTAATACCACGAAATATAAAGTAAATTCGGGAGACTTTACGATCGCTAAAATACGGTTTATCTACGGGTTAACTACTAACAACAAGAATCTGTAAAGCTTTCGGACGACACTTATAGTTGTCGTTCGTACGGTATCGGCACTTGTTCCTTATTGTATAAAAACGTTAATTACTTATGCCAACTAAAATATGACCTGAGTGAGAATCATACCATGCGTTGGCATGTTGTGGCTCGGTTTCAATCAGTGGTGGTGTCTGCCTGTGTGTATATGTCGTGATTTGTTCGCGTATACGGTAAAAGGTACGTGCAATTTCACTACGGTATACGGTAAAAGATACATGCATTTGCACTTTTTATGGAATAAAAGTAAAGTGCATAAGTACTTGTAACGTCACGTTACAAACCTATAAAATTATATAATTTTTCTCAATGCAAAAACTTCTCACAAGTTACAGAAACTTGGCGCAGAAACCTAATCAAACTTTATCAAACCTATCAAACTAACATTAACTTTAATAGTCGTTTATGAATACCGGCGTATGTATGTGCTTAACCCTGAACCCAACACACACACACACATACACACTCACACTTGATTTCATTGCTTGATCTTAAAAATATATTTAACAATAGAAAACCATTTATTGATAATGACGGAACAGCATTTTTTTTTTGTAAGTGTTCATATCAGAGAACAGATTGAATGCCTTATTTTGTTGTTTTGAATGCAATCACAAAAAACCTGCATATTGTTGTCAATCCACATCATTTGAAATAAACAACGCATGGTACAATCGAAAGAGATGAGTGCGGAAAATTTTACTGCGTGCATTTATATAAATGTTCACTGGTCTTGTCAAAAGCAACGAATACTCAGTGAATGGTGCGAATGCTTTTTAATGTGATTGGCCACAACGTAGTCTTTGTACTTTTTGCTTGTATGAAACCCTTACATTAGTATTCATAAAACACGCGATAGAGAATTGAAGTGCATTTTATGTCAAATTTTATATAAAACAGTTGTTTGAAATATATTTCAGATCTAGTTTACATTTTCCAAGTTTTAATTTTTGTATTTTATTTATTTTTCTAACGCCGTAAATATCGGCATTTATTTTTTTCTAAAATTTCCTTCCTCACCCTGCATATTTCATATATGTATAACCATTAAAATCACTTAAAATAAACTTGTTATTTAAACGTGATATACAAAAGATCAGCGAATACTGAATGAAAGAAATCCATTCTTTCATGCTGCATCATTTCTCGAATAAATGCATGGCAATAGCAACGAATTTATGAGTTGTTAGCAAATGCGAATGGTCTCATTCTCTTCTCTGGTTCATATTATATTAAGTTTTTCTTTGCTTTTGTTTTCATATATAATGACATTTTAAGTTTAAATTACATTAAATGTGCCACAGAGAAATCACTGAGACACATACAATTCTCACGCTTTAAATAAATACTCTTTTTTTTACAGTATTATTTGAGTTGAAGAAAAAAGATCGAAACCTTTGAACTTTAAAAACGGCTTTAATGGAAACGAAAAACGTAAGACAAGACAAGAAAAATCTAACAAATTAAAAATGTAACTAGTGGTATTGTGTGGCTTTTTCTAACTGAAAATTGTGTGCAGTTGTCTTGAAGTTGTTTTTTTTTTCTTCTATTATTAGTTATAAAATATTACCTGCTCTAGTGGGTCTTTTTATTGAGTTTCTAACGTCTGCAATTGAAAAACAAACAACAGGTATTAGTTACCACCACAATTGTTGCTGCATTATTTTTTATGGCCATTTTTTTTTTGTTATTTTTCTCTTAGTTCATAGTTATGTTAAGCCATGTTTTTTCCACATTTTTGCTTTTAAAACCAGTTTTTTGTTTCATATATATATATATTTTTTTTTGCATTTAAACATGCATTCGTTACCTATGATTTCTATTTTCTTTAGCCAAAAGTACCAGCACCAGCAACAGCCCGCAGCACTATCCTCGTCCTCCCCAAATCCAACTTTCCCTATTTGTGCATGTTTGGGTTTGAGATATGTGAAAAGAAATATGTACGAATACGTACATGCAATACCCCCACTTATATAAAGTTAAAATAATTTAATTTAATTTTTTATTTTTATTTTTTATTTTATTTTTTTCAATGCAAAATCATGATTTGTAGTTTACAATTTGCGTTAAAATATTTTAGTTTTGGTTTTACATTTAATATTCAACTTTTACTTAATGCAAAGATTGAAAGAAATTAAAAAAAATATATTAAATTTTAGTACTTGGTTTTTTTTTTGTTGGAATTTTAAAGTTACTTTACATTAAATTTTACTTAATAAAAATAATTAATTTTAGTGATTTTTTTTCATTGATATTTCAAAGTTAAACATGTTTGAGGATTTTCTTTATTGAGTTTATTTCCGGCTGGCAATTCAAACGTTTTAAAAAATACTCTAAAAATATGAGGGTTTCACATCTGCAATATTATTGTGCAATAATTGATATTGTACAATAAAATTTCCTGTGTATACATAATATTAGTAAAGGTCCACGCAGACTGTTATACTTTGTATTAATACATGTCAAAAATTCAAATAATACATGCAAGTGCGATATTGTGAATGCAAAATATGATAACGAATGGTAAATAATACCATAAAAATTTTACATCCCATAATACTTGACAATTTTTTGAAAAATTTCTAACATAGTGATCACACCTGATGAATTTATATTATGATGAATGTCAAATTGATATTATGATGAAAATTCATCATGTATAGACTAAATTTATTAATATTGTGGTAGCGTTATGATATAATCATCAGAGCTCATGGCCTGATAAATTCATCTTGATATCAAATGTCATTTTGTGTGTTACCGTGCACTTAACGTTTATTTGTTAAACAATTTTCGTTTAAAAAAGGCGGCACAACAATTATTTGTGACCAAAAAATTAAACAACACGCAAATTAGTATTTTTTAAATATTTCTTTGATTCATCATAATATAAAATCATCATCATCTACCCTTTTGTGTTGATTTTAATGAAAACTGACAATTGTTCTGCCGGCGTTATATTACGAGGTATGATATAAAATCATCAGGTGTAGACACTATGTAAACGATAATACTTTTCATCTGATCAGAGTTGCATTATTACGCAATCGAAAGTAACAAGTTGCCTGTTTCGACGCCGTTGCCGTGTCCGTCTTCGTCTTAAACCAGAGATGTAAACTATTGAATATGCTTATTGTATTCAATAATTTTTCGTGAAAGTTAACGAATTAATCGTATTTTCTTTTTCTTAATCTTATTTAAATCAACTACTTTAACCGCCGTCTATTTTCAAAGGCCGGCACGACCACAGCGTGCATTAAATTGCTCTGCCGCCTGAAGTCAACGATTAATGTGGGCATGTTAATCCTCAAAGCTGTTTGCTTTATACTTGTGTTTTTAATGTAATATGAGGTGAAATGGTGTGAACATAAAATGACATTTTACGTTAGATATTTTGACAGTCGAAACAAATGTCCTTAGATCTCTTTTCCGTAAAGTGTGATGAAAGATTTTATACATGTATAATAGTTTGAGTGGCCCTTAAGGGGCAGAATATATTGTATAAAATATATGTATGTATATATTTTGATTTTTATAATGAGCAAAAAATTAATATTTTATAATGTGTTGACAACATTGTACAATATGTGCATTAGTGTGGCCGTTAGTTGTATGGAGAATTTTTATTTTTTGTTTTCTTATATGCTCTCCCCCCAAATCGGATCAATTTTATGTAAAAAAAATACAAAAAAATTTCATAGCGATAAGTTGTCTCAAAGTTGATCCTCAAGCCTATTTATTCAATGTAATTTGTAATTTTTTTCTTTGACTATGTATATATATATATATATATATATATATATATATATATATATATATATATGTATGGAATAATTTAATATAAATAATTTCCATTTAAATATAATTTTGTTATATAAAAATGTTTGGTATTTTGTTGGTTATTTTCTTCATTATTTTATAAAATATTAATTTTAGCAAAATACTTTCTTTGAGACTAATGTTGCTGACTTTAAGAGCTATTGCCATATATCATATTCTTGTAAAATGATTATTTAGAAGGATAGTCATATGTAAAAAGTTACATTGAAAAATGGGCCAACTTTAAGGGACCGATGCACCTCCTCAAACACACCTTATCGCTGTGAAATTTTTTTGTATTTTTTTTACATAAAACTGAACCGATTTGGGGGTAGAGAATATAAGAAATCAAAAAAATCAAAGAAATCATAACGGCCAAGCTAATGTACATTAGAGTGACATTAGAATGTATGAAATAAATAAACTTTGGAGTTTTTTAAAAGCCCCGGCGAATTATTGTAACATATAAATGATGAAAATTTTAACTAAATCGGACTACTCTAACCCGTGCCCCACTGGCGTTAAAGTTCAAATATTGCAAAATGCTCCCATTTACCAACAATTCACTTGAAAATTAGCTATTTTTGCACTGATTCTGCTGAACATCAGCAAGGTAGCTTTTTGAATATTGACATTTCCCCAGGAATGACAGCTTTTTGTAGCGTGCGACACCAAACAAATATGTTTGTTTTTTTTTTTCAAAGTAAACCAAACTTTTTGTTTACTTCTTTGTATATTTGTGTAGGCTATCATCAGCTCTACATTAAGTAAAATTAAAAAAAAATCAAGTCACATTATTCTGAAATACAAGCTTAATTGCTTTCTGTCGCACGCGACAAAAAAGTGAACTTTCTTGTGGAAATGCCCACATGCTAAGTTGTATTCAAAATTTTTGGTTGAAAAAATTAACGCCCTGCTGTCGTGGAGGCCAAGTATGCACAAATTATAAAAAGATATATCAAAAATTTTTTTTAATATTAATAATATAAAGGTGTTTGCTTGAGTTTTACTTCAAACAAATTAGTAGAATTTCACTAATTTTTTTTTACAATGGGGTTAATCGGAAGCTATACGCTCTCAGACAAAAAAGAAATTTTAAAAATCAGTCTAAAATATACCAGGTTATGAAGTAACAATGTCAAAACAAAAAATACAGACGAATTGATAAGCTCCTCCTTTTCTTTTTTTTTTTTTGAAGTCGGTTAAAAATGGTTTGTAAGTTAAAGTTTTTAGAGGGAAATACTACATACATTTAAATGTGAAGCAAGTAAACTTAAATTTCTTATACGCTTTAGTTGAAATTCACTCAAATGGAACTAAATACAATACAAAATTCAATAATTCATATACGAGAGAAGAAAAAAAAACAAAAAATAAAAGAAAAACTTCAAACAAAACAAATGGTACTTAAAACTTTTTTAAAAATACTTGAGTTGTTATCTCGGTCGGCAAATTTTAAAAGCCCAAAAAAAAACTAAATTATTTTAAGCCATCTTGTGTTGAGAAATACTGCAAAGAGAGTAAATGAAGCGTAAATCAGCTAAATTGAAAAAAAAATTATAAAACATTTCTGACGAAATGAAACGCAAAAAATAGCAAAATTCTAAAAAAAAATATATACATAAACATGCAAAAGTGTGTTGCTGTGCGTTACAAAACTAAATTTAATTTTTTGATATATTATTAGAATTTGGGCAACTGAAATTAACAACTGTTTTAGTTGTCAGTTACCAGACGTTATAACATTTTGGCAACGCAACTAAAAATCGGCTGCCATCCATAAACGAACCATAAAAATATTAGAATATAAAACAATGCATATGTACATTAGAGTGGCCGTTATTTATTTTTTTTTTTGATTTATTATTTTCTCACCCCAAAATCGTTTCAGTTTTATGTAAAAAAAATACAAAAAAAATTCATAGCGATAAGTCGCGTTTTAGGGAGTGCGCCCGCCCCTCAAAGTTGGGCCTCAAGCTAATTTTTAAAACCCGAACAAAAGGGGGTGTTGTACTCGTATAGACCAAACGTTTGGACCGATTTTGATTTAGTTTTTTCTGCAAGGTGACTTAATCGAGAGTGTTCTTAGCTATGTCTGAAAAAAAATCGGTCCAGCCGCTTAGAAGATATCACATCCCAGTGAAAAAAATGGAAGTCATTCTAGCGGAAGTACATTTTCATTGCTTCCAAAAAATCGATATTTTTAATTTGCCGAGAGTGAGCAAAAAACCATGTAGAAGCTTATTTTAGTCACACAAAACCTTGAAACTCCTCCATAGTGTTAGAAAATACTCACCAGAATTTAAAAAAAATTTATTTTTTTAAAGAAATTTATGAACTATTTTTAGTCTAAAATTTAAAAGTTATTTGCTTAAATTTACATGAAAACACTGTTTCGGGCTTAAATTCGTATAAAAAGAAACGAATTGTTAAAAAAGGCAACTATTTACCATTTTTCCTAGATGAAAATATTATCATAGAACACAAAAAAGGGAACTTTTCTTAATATCGCTTCCAATTCAGTGACCAGGCATCGAAAAAGAGAACTTCTTGCAATGACAACCCTATGTAAAAATCATTAGATCGGATCGAAATTTGAACTACTTCCGCATCGTAAACTCTACATTTTCATGACTTTTTTGGAGTATCTTTTTTTACTGGGATAATTTGCTGGATATAGCGGGCGTTTTGAACATTTTTAATTTTTGTTAGCAATGTAATTTGTTTGCATATGACTACTATCTTGCTAAAAAATTATTTTACAAGAATATGACATATGGCAATATTTTAGCTCTTCAAGTCAACAACATTAGTCTCAATGAAAGTTTTTTGCTAAAATTAATATTTTAGTAAATAATAAAGAAAATAACCAACAAAATACCAAAATTATATATACTAAAATTGCATTTATATGCATATTATTTTATTAAGCGTTAACAATAAGAGTTTATATGTATTACATTTTTTTCATGCATACATTAAGTATACATATGTATGTATGTAGTCATAAAAAAAACTAAAAAACATATCATTGAATTTGGGCTTGAGGGGCTAACTCTGAGAGACGGACACACCCCCTAAAACACAACTTTAAAAGTTATGAAATTTTTTTTATATTTATTTTACATAAAACTGAACCGATTTGGGAGGTGAGAGTAACACAAATCAAAAAAAATTCTCCATATAACTAACTCTCACTTTAACGTACTTGTATATTTTTAAGAAATGTATGTATGTATATAACTTTAAAATAAAATAAATAAATTCATACATACATACTTATGTAAGTACCTAAAAGCCATTAACACGTACTGTATCTCATTTGTTAAATTTAAATACAAACACAATTTTCTATGAAAATAAAATAATAATAATAATTAAAAGAAAAATCAAAAATGATACCTTGCAACTGGTAAATTTTTAATCAACAAAAAAGTGTTTACCAAAAAAAAATAAACAAAATATTTAATTTCTGCAATTATTTATTTTTTCCTTTTGTAGTTTTTTTTTTTGTTTTTATTTTTGGTATTGTAGCAATGACATACATAAATATGTTACAAAAAAAAAATAATGCTTTTGATCACTTTGTGGTGTGTATATAGTAAAAATTGTATCAATGAAAAAATCTGCCAGAGAAATATGTACATTTTCGTACACTGAAAGTAATCAAAGGCAAATTTTACGAGAAACAATGTTTCGTATTTATTTTTTTTTTTTATTAAACGATTTTTTCACTTACACCAGGAAAGCGTTTAAACTTGAAATAATAGAAAAATTAATAAATAACAATACATTCAGTGAAGTGCGACTTTGACCCGCGCACGAAGGGTTCCGTACGGACACTAGATATGTAATTCTATAGGAACTTTTCTAGCCTATATAAAATATAGTTTTGGCATTTTTTTTTTGTTTTTGAGCGTTTTTTTAGTTTTGGCGGTTTTTGTGTTTTTTCGGTTTTTGGTGATTTTTTTAAGTTTTGGTGCTGTTTTAGTTTCGGCACTTTTTCCTCGTTTTGGCGATTTTTTTTTTCATCTTGGCGTTTTTTCGTTTTGGCGATTTTTTTAATTTTGGCGATTTTTTTTTCACTTTGGTGATTTTTTTCATCTTGGCGATTTTTGATTTGGCGCTTTTTTCACATTTTGGCGATTTTTTCGGTTTTTGGCATTTTTTTAATTTTTTTAATTTTTGCGTTTTTTCTCGTTTTGACGGTTTTTTCGGTTTTTGACGTTTTTTTTATTTTGGCGATTTTTTTTATATAAAATTTTTTTTTAGTTTTGGCGCCTTTTTTGCGATTTGGTGATTTTGTTCTTTTTTTGGGACTTTTTTTTATTTTGACGATTTTTTTCATTTGGGCGATTTTTTCGAATTTGCCGATTAGTGTTAGAAATTTTTTTAATTTGGCGATTTTTTTCGTTTTAGCGATTCAATAGTTTGCCTCCTATGGTTTCCAAGATACAGCAAGTTGTCAAAAGTACATAGTGGAAATTGCATTAACTGATAGAACACCCTTTAATTAAATTTTTTTTTTAAATTTTAGTGATAATTATTGTAGTCTGTATAAGAATACACTAATTTTACAAATTTCAAATGTCAATATACGTATGTAGTACATACAACGGTATGTATATTACATGGGATTTTGACATTTTTCATCGCTCGTTTTGGAATTGTAGCGGCCAAGGCTCTAGATACTCTGTCCAAATTTCAGGTCCGTAGCTCTTACGGTTTCTGAAAAAATATCCTGTGACGGACAGACCGACAGCATAGTGAAAACAATAGGATTCCTTTTCAAATTTGGTGTACGGAAACCCAATAAAGTTCAGGAAAGGGCTTCCTAATTTTGACAGTTGATAGCGGGCAAATTTTTAAGGCTAAATCTGTCAAATTGGCTGTCACTTATTCAGTCTTTTTTGCCAAATCACCATATACGAATGAAATGTACAAAAACACTTGCAAATTATAACATTAGTTTATCAAGATAAATATTGGGTGGCGTTGACTGAAGTAGTTAGAATGTTGACTACAAAACCGAATGTCCTGGATTCGAGCACGGTTTGCGACAGTCATTAAATAACAACACCACGAATTTTTTTGACCGACATTAGTGTTTCTTTGCACCAGTTGTTTTAGGAAATTCCAAGTGATGAAGGCATAGGCACTGGTCACTGAACTACACCAGCTTCAGCGGATATACTATTCCTAATGTAACTAGCATCAGAGTGTCCTCCTTCGTCGGTATTGTGTAGCGGAATCCGCCACGAAATAAAATAACCAATAAAATGGCTACTAAACACAACTTCGAAATTTAAATACGCCTCATTGACACCAGAGGCGCTGCAACACTACATTATTAAAATAATTCAGTAAGGTGCGACTGTAACTCCGCAAACGAAGGGTTTCATACGGACACTAGATATGTAATACAATGCGAACATTAGCCTATATAATATAGATTTTGGATTTTTTTAGTTTTAGTGTTTTTTAGTTTGTACCATAAAAGGGGACATTTTTAAAAATTTAGTTTTTTTGTATACTTTACGACAGAATGCTTATTTTTCAGTGTATATACACATGCACATATATAAATATGTATAGATGTATGTATTTCCAACTAACAATATTTCAAATACTGTGGAATGCACTGGTTTTCCATAAGAGTTCAGTGAATACTGCCAATTTTGTATTAAATTTTGCAATTCTCAATTACGAATGTGCAATACGAGTGCTTTCAATGATTGCGATAGTTTCAAAGATGACAGCATAAATGCAATTAGATTTGGGAACATCATCTATTGAGCCAAACAATTGTTAAAAATTTAATACCAAAATGCACTTTCCTGCTACAGATGCAGAGTATCTAATATTTCTAAAAATATTATCTTATAAATCAAAAATTAAGCTTAGTCCTAATTTACACTATGCAAGTCTTATTGCTAAGCTGATTAGTTTGTTAGGAGAGAGAGGCGAGAGGAAAAGAAACGTTTATGTTCCCCTCGTGTCTCTCTCTCTTCCACTAACTATTCAGCTTAGCAATAAGACTTGCATAGTGTAAATTACGACTTAGTAATTTAGTGAACTTTTTTAAAATTTTAACAATATTTTTATTTAATTTTTTCAGAAAATTCCACATCTTAATACGAGTATGTCTAATGTGCTGTGGTAAGTCCGTAAGATATTTTAATATTTTAATATAGAGAAAATATTAAACATAGATGAATTGAAATTTTTTGTATTTTTTAAAGTAATTTTTTAAGGTAGTTTTTTTTTAAATATTTTTATAATTTTATATTTTTCTTAAAAGTAATATTTTCTTATTTTGAAAAGCACTTTTGGCGATAATTTTTGTTATAGCTACTTTTTCTAGATACTTATCGCATGAAGCTTTTTCGGAGGTACTTTTCCTTAAATTTTCTTTTTATTAGGTACTTTTGAGAAATTACATACTATTTTTAAATGTGCTGATTTGAAACGGTACCATTTCAAAAATTGTACTTTTTAAAAAGGTACATACTATTGTTAAAATATAGTTTTTTTAAAAGAAATTTTTTCAATTTTAGTTCTTTTAGCAGGTACTTTTTAAAGGAAATTTTTTAAGTAATTTTGTAAGATTACTTTCTTTTTTTAAAAGGTACTATGATTAAAAGGTACTTTTTTAATGTCTTTTTTTAAAGGTACTTTTTTTAAAAGGAACTTTCATTAAAAGATAATTTTTTTAAAGGTACATACTTATTTTAAATGTTACTTTGTTTAAAAAGTACTTTATGAAGAGGTACTTTTTTTAAAAGGTACTTTTTTAAAAGATATTTTTTTAAAATGCACTTTTTTTAAATGGCTTTTTCAAATGTACTTTTTTAAAAAGGTGTTTTTTCAATAGAAACTTTTTTTAAATGTACTTTTTTGAAAAAGCTACTTTATTTTAGAAATGGAAACTTTTTTAAATGTACTTTTTTAAAAGGTACTTATTATAAAAGTTTGTTTTTTTTAAAGCACTTTTTATTAGAAAATTTTTTTAAAGCTACTTTTTTTAAAAAGAACTAAGTGCTTTTTTTTAAAGATAATGGGGCAAAACAAAGTATACTTAAACTTTAAGAAATTAAAACCAGTATTCCCATACAAAATACTGGTTCTAAACTCTTAAAGCATACTTTGTTTTGACTATGACTTTGCCCCATTTTCTTTATAAAGTACCTTTTTAAGAGGTGTTTTTTTAAAGGTACTGCTTTGTATTTTTTTCAATAGGTACTTTTTTAAAAGGTACTCTCTTTAAAATGTGTTTTAAAAGATGTTATTTTTAAAATATACTCTTTTTAAAAGGCCTTTTTTTCAAAACGGTACTTTTATTAAAATGTACTTTTTATGAAAGGTACTTTCTTAAAAAGGCACTTTCTTAAAAAGGTACTTTGTGTAAAAGGTACTTATTTAAAAAGGTACTTTCTGTAAAAGGTACTTATTTTAAAAGGTTTTTTAAGAGGTCCTTTTTTTTAAGTTATAAAAATTTTCAAAAAATATCTGGACGCCCAGTTAAGATCTCTACGCCCAAATCAATTGAAAAAAAATAGGATATGGTGTTGGCCGATGGAAGGTTTAAAGTGAGAGAGATTGGGACTAAATACTAGTGTCGTGTTTTGACTTCGACTACATAGATTTTGTACTACACTAAGGAATATTGCAAAATTTTTTCTTTAATCTAAAACAAAATCTTCATAGTCCAAGTCGAAATACGACACTCCTAATTAGGCCCATTGTGTCAGGCATAAGCATCACACATGGCCCAGTAGCTACAATTTTGAATGATAACTTGGGTATGAGAAAGCTTCCCGCAAGAGGAGTTTGGTTTAGAAGTAGGTTTAATTTCACCGCAATCAACTGTATATGAAGGGGTTCATATAGACAGAAAATGTTATGGATGTTGAGATGTACTTATTTCGAACTTTTTTACTCCTCTAGTACTGTTTCTTTTATATTTATTTTCATATTTGTTCTCTAAGACTTCAGTTGCCGACTTTCTTTCCTTCATGCAACTAAACTATTATAATAAAATTAGTTTTAAAGAAATAATTGTTAAAACATACAAGCATTTACTTCCTCTCAATTATTTCTAGGTTGGTTAATTTTTTTTTGCAGTTAATTTTTTATAATATAAAAAAAGATAAAGATTAACACTCAGACGTTTAAAAATAATTGATTACTTCATAATTAATCGTTGTGACTTTTTGTTTCATTTTGCATTTGCATCAGGTCTTTAAAAATAGTAATTACATGGATTTTTTTTCTAAGCTTAAAATTAAAGGAATGTAATGCCGCTTAAGAACTTGTGTATATGTACATATCGTAGCTATCGTAGTTGTTGCTTATAATTTTTTTAACTTAATGTTTTTTTTTTGATTTTCGCTCTGCTTAATCTACCTGTTCCAAACGACAACTTGAAACCAACACCTAGAATTCTTATTTTTTTTTAATTTTCATTTTAAATTTTAAAACCCCATTGTATTGTATTCGAGCAAAAAAAAAGTTGTTATAAATAACACTAAGATTGCAAGACATTCTAAACAAGTCAAGAATGCATTTAATAATGGCATTCAAGTGCATGCGCGGGAAGAGTAAAAGGGAAATTCAATTGTAGTTAGTAAGCTCGATATAAAATTAAATTATAAAAATTATAAAAAAATATTTTTGATTCATATGCTCAATAAGTGCATGACATTAACATTTCCGAATGTCTTCGGACATATTGCCGAATGACATCCAATTTTCGCCAGTTTTTGAAGCATTTCTGGCCACATGTCACGAACAACAATGTTGGTATCCAAGACGTCAATTGTTAAGTTTAAGACAGTGACTTCACCTAGCCTTACATTGTTTATTATGTTATTATATGTATATTAGACCCCTGCAAAGGACATGAGGGATTTTTCAAATGCCTTACTGCAGCGAAATCTTCTAAAACAAACGCTAAATAACACTGTTTGCAAGACATTTGTTTCAGTTATTGCAGGTATATGAGTAAAAAAGAAAATACTTCATGACGGAAATATTTGTGATGCTTGCTTCTTCATACGCATGCGCGCGTATACAAACGTCATACATGTACATAGGCAATCACGTTGTATGTATGGTTGAGTTTACATCTGGCAATACATGTGTGCCATGTGCCAAAAAAAACAGCTTAACCAGTAATTACTAATGAAAAACTGTTTGATTCCTTTTCATGGAACGCTAAAAATCATGAATTTTTGCTTGTTTTGTTGGTTAAAGGCCATGACTCAGTCTTCTATACAATCGTACGATTTACTAAAAAAAACAACCCTGATTTGATGAATTTATACTGCCTTTTGAAAATTTTCATAGACTTCATCATACCAGGGTTGCATTTTTTAGTAAATCGTGCAATTGTATAGAATAGTGTATCACGGTCTTAAGCAATGTTTAAATGCATTTTGTTCATACTTCCCTGTATATTATATAAAAAAAACATGTTCATTAATTAATAATTAGTTTGTGTAGGGGGTACCCGTCTCCTCTCCCCTCCTAAATCACCAAGACTTTATTGTAACGTGCAGTTTCTTCTAAGATCTAGCCATATGAAATTGATTGAGCCCTACTATTGTAGTTGTGGAGATATGAATTGATTTGCGATAAAAGGGTCTCTGGTCCCACTGTAGATCGGTTATTGCAACTTTTTAGTAAATGCAACTACCCTGGTTTCCTTTAGATTTTGCTAATCGAGCTTATAATCTATCTATTTCCAATCATGCACACATATTTATGCATGTCTGTATAAATTATACCTAAATATTTTTATCTAGATAAATACTAGAGCGCTGCGTAAACAGTCTTGAAATGTATATATGTACGTCTTGTTTTTTAAATGTATTCTCGTGGCATATATTAGTCCGGGTTTACATCTGTGTGCCAAATGCCACACAAGCGTAAAAAAAGCGTAACCAACTAATTACTAATGAAAAACTGTTTGACTCAGACATGTATTTATTAAGTTTAAAAGTTTAATACATACTTAATAGACAATTTTATGGAATCCAAAATGATTGCAAACTATTTAAATCAATAAATACATGTCTGAATCAAACAGTTTTTCATTAGTAATTAGTTGGTTACGTTTTTTTGGGCAAATGACACACAATAAATGCCAGATGTAAACTCAACCTTATACTAAACCAATAATAAATGCTGTCGTATTATAAGCGAAGCACAATGGTTGCATTGGTGTGCGTGTATATGAGTGTTAACAAGCGATGTCGCGCAGACTTCTTGTTCATAACAAACAATCAACAGAATTATTGTTGATGCGTGTGTGCTTGTTGTTTTGCACATTGTACGTTTGAGTGTGTGTGTTTGTGTACGATGTAGACGGTAATCTCCCTGTCGGAGATTTGGCTAACTTTAAGCTAACTATTTCGCAAGTAGTACTGACTACACTTGGATTACTTCGCAATGTAAAGTCAATTGACTACTTTAACATTGCGATGTCCTAGGAGGTAGTCAATTGACCCACTCTGCATTACTTTCAGCTAACTTAAAGTTTACTTTTTTAAACCAACTTGTAGCCAGTAAATTAAAAAAAAATTCTCTGGGGTTCGAGAACATGTATCATCACAATTTGTGTACTCAACGCGCTACCACTCAGCTAAGCTACCATCTAAAATAACAACAGCAAAATGTTAACATAAAACTGAAATGAGTTTCAAAGTAGCTGAGAATAAGTTTGTTGGCTCTCATCAAATTCGACTACGTACTCAACTTAAGAATTAATTTTGGGTTTGTTCTGGATGACATTGCAGTTAGCAGTCTAAGAAAAGTTAACTATAAGTCAACTATTTTTGTAGGCCACTGCACATTCTCCGATAGGACTATTATGTGTTTAAGGGTGGTTTTTTTAAGGAAACGCACACAACTAATGCATGTGTGTATTTTTTTATTACGTCGAGCTACAGTGTTTACCTTAGGCTTCGACATAATATTACATATTGTTAAATAAATCATTTGTAATTTTTAATACATACTTTCAGCATTCGAATTCATAAGAAGTAGCCATATTTTTTTTTTGTGTATACATATGTATATTTGTATACAAACATTAATAAATTAGCTTCTTACTTAATTTATTTCAATATTTGTATTATTTTATTTTATTTATTCAATTTACACTTACCTTAACTGCCATTTGAATTGTAATCCAACAAAATATGAACAAATTCTATACAATGCATTCAAAAGCCATGAATTCTCATTGCACACTCTCGCATACACAAAAATATAATTTAACTCTCTTTCCTCCACTCTCTATATGTTTATATGGTGAAAAAAAATAAACAATAACAAAATTTACAACAGTAGACTTGGTTGTGTGTTTATGGGTGTGTGTGTGTGAGAGTTTGTAAATTATTTAAATTACATGCATTCATAACTTTACATTGAATGAGAAAGAATAACGTAAAAGCGAGCTTAAACATGTATGAATGTATGTAACAAACGAAACTTATGTAAAACAATATTAAAAATATAAAAATATATATTTTACACACTTAAAAAACTTCGGAATTCTATAGTTACGAAAAAGAAAAACAAACAAAATATAACGTGTTTAACAAGTGTTAATTTAAATGAGAAAATAATACAAAAACTTATGAAACTGGTAACGTTAATAAATCACATTTAACACAATTTGCTTTTCGTATGGTTTTTGTATGTGGGCATACATACATATATAATATATTATTTTTAATAATAGTGGTTTCTCTTTTGGAAATTATTAAAACTTTAATATTTAATTAGGTATTTATTTATTTTTTTTACTATTTCTAACTGCTTGCATTTTATTACAACAGCAAGATATTTGAACTTATTTTATGCATAAAAATCATGTGTATTTTTTAACAATTGCTTCCATCTTAGTCGTTTTTAACTTCTTAGCGTTTGTAGTAGTATTATTCAAAAAATAGTTAAAAAGTACGCGTATTATTTTTTCTTGTTAGTATTTATGTTTTTTTTCCTTATAAATATGTACGTGTGCGTACATAAGTATGTACATACGTACATATGTATAAGTTGGTTAAGCAACCCACATTTTCTTTTTTTTTCTTCTGCACAGTATACGCACTTTTTAACATAAAACAAATACGTATATATGTTTGTATGTAATTATTCAATCCGCTTTTTTTCTTTCTTTTAACTGTCATACATATAAACGTATGGAAATAAAACGAATTAATCACAAAATTTAAAACATTTTAAATATAAAACAAAACCAGTAACAACTAACGACCAACATTCATCCGCTAAATGTGGCTCTAAACTTACAGAGTTATGTTCGAACTGAGCTTAAATCTAAAATATTTTGTTAACAAAAGCTCAGGCTGTCAACGTTACCGTTGTGCAACTGAAGGCCGGGGCACAATGAATCTGTCATACGTTAAACTTATTATTATTTTAACTGACAGCTAAGTTGAAATACATGGTTTCTTATGAGGTCTGTTACATTCAGTACGTATCCGTCAACGCAAAGTGCAGAAACTGTTGAACTTTTTTAACTTTTTGCGTACGTTGAGTGGTTTGACAGATATTGGTTGGCTTTTTTTCGTATGCTGTAACTTAGGTTTTTGTGTTTTTTGGTAGCAAAAATAAAACTAAACAAAAGAAATAAACGAAATAAATACAAAAAGTTGAATTTAATAAATATAATGGAGAATCATCCTATTGAAGCTGTTCAAATGCTTCCGTCAATAAAGTACTCATTGTGCCAACCTTCTCCATCGTTGCGTTAATGACAGTAGAAAAAACTGAAGTTTAACGTAAGACGGTTTCATCGCTTGTAGTTTTTAATACATAATTAACTTTATATGTTCTGAAATCACTCTGCTTTGAAATCACAAACGAATTGGAAATAGGCCGATTTCGATTTTTTATTGTTTTAAATAATAGGTATAGCGTGTTTCTTAGCCTACTAGAACTTATGAACAAGTTAACTGTCAAACGAACTCTAATATTGCTTTCACTTTTTGACATTTATGATCAGTCTACACTGGCTACCAAATTATTCAGATTTACTTTGAAAATGTGCAATTCTCGCAATTTATCGTGAAACTTTGTTCAGCTATAAAACTCATTTTTGACTTAACGGTTTTGTTTGTGTGCTTACAAGCTTTCGTAGAGCTGCCCGTATAAACGCAGAGAAAATCAAACAAGCGAACTTTTAGCAAACTTACTAGTTTTATTCTTGAGGTCTTATTAAGAAAAACAATAATTTAGATTTATAAAATGTTTAACAGACAAATTTCCTTATAAAATTTCTTTTGTAAACATTTTGTAAACCAAAATAATTTTTTTCCGAGTAAGGCAGTTAATATTTAATTTAGCTGAATACACAGAGAAAACAGTGCATAATAAATACCTCATAAAATAGAACAAAATTAATAAGATATCTCTATGGTTTTTTTCAATAAGGAAATCTTATTAATTCATAGAGAAACCCTTTTTGAAAAAATCAAAAAGAAATATTGTAGTTTTTATTGGGTTATCTTATTGATTTTTTCAAAAAGGGTTTCTTCTTGATTTTATTTTATATTTTGGCAACCTAATAGAAAATAAAAAAAATTGTACTTAGGTAGGTATTTTCATTTAAATTCTGTACGATATATGTATGTACATATGTATGTATGTAGTATATTTAGATGTTATTTATTTTTACACACATACGTACATATTATATTATATTCTTAATTAACTAACTTACCATACATACATACATATTTATTACTTGGGAGGAGACAAGTATTGGACCAGCAACCTTCTGACTGATAGACAAGACCCCTAATCAATATCCTAACAAGCAGCCTGAATCCGCACTGAAATTATTGTACAAAAACATGCTTATACAAGAACGAAAAATATCATGAAAAAAAATGTCTCTATGTTTATTTATAGATATGAAATAACAAGAAACCTAATAAAAACAAAAAGATTTCCTTATTAAAAAAATTAATAAGATGCTTTACACATAATCATATAGAAACCTAATGAAAACAATAAGGAATACCTTATTGAAAAAATCAACAAGGCAAACTAATGAAAACAATAAGGAATACCTTATTGAAAAATCAATAAGGCAACCTAATAGAATCAATAAGGAATCCCTATAGTTTACAATTTATAAGAAAACCTAATAGAATCAAGAAGATTTTCCCTATGGATTGTTTTTTTGGTGCCAAAAATAACAGAAATTGAGTAAAAAAAGTTGTGAATAATAAGATTTCTTCTTGATTTTATGTGGTTTTCTTCTTGATAAAATTAATAAGATTTACCACATAAAAACAATAAGGAATCTCTATGAAAAAATCTTCGCTTCTTTCTGCTGGGACACCCCTTAGCCTAAAAACGTTTCATACAGAAAATATCATTGATTCTATTAGGCAGTTTTTTCTCTGTGTATATTAGTCATACGATCTTAAAAGTTCATTGCTCTAAGAATATCAGCTGACTACTAAAAATTTTAATAAACTTGTAAAATTTAATGATCTTCTTCTGTGTAAAATTATTAATTTTCATAAAAAACCAAATAAAGAACAAATCATATTAAAAAAAACTTGGTTTATTATAAAGTGATTTATAGAACTTTCAGAAAAATATGTACTTGCGTCATTTGTACAGTAGCAATAGTTCCTCAACAACTAGGATTTTTGCAGTTAGGACTCCTTTGATTTAAGGGCCAAATAACCTGGCTTAAGCTAATGCCAGAATTGAACGATAAGTCTGTCAAATACTTAAGCAATTCAAATGTGGCTTTTAGGTGCCACAGTGGACTTACATACATGCACTTAAGTATTCTTGAGCCACAGCTGCACATACAGGTATTGTTCACAATTTTTTAGTAATTTTTCTTCTTCTTATAACTACTAAATAAATGCAATTCAATCAAATTAACTTGTTGGAATATACTAATCCGTTAAAAATTCACATATAATTATATCCACCAGTTTATTACTTGTTTTATTTGTTTTGCCTACTAAAAAGTACAACAATGAATATACATAAATAAACTCATGTGTATGTGTGTATATGTGTATTGTAAAACAAAGAATGAAAATAAAAGTTTTGTTTTATTTTCTGAGTTTAAAATGAGAAACAATAAAAAAATATTTAAAATCAATGAATATTTTCTGCGGCTGTTTGCTTGAGATTGAAAAATGCACAAACAGTATTGTCCGTACGGAATGTGCGTTCAGTTTGGCACTTAGCTTAAGCAAATGACATTTGACGAAACTTGCCGAAAAGTTCCATAAGTACATTATAGTTTGCCACAGTTGCTTAAGTTCGCTTATTCATATTATAGTTGGGCCTTTAGTATGCGATATGTATGCTACCGACGACATTTACATAAGTAATAGAGCAGGCAGTAGAAACACGGTATTATTTCTTATTCGAAGGTAAAACATAGAATACACTTAGCATACTTGTGGCTAAATTAAAAAAGCTAAATAGAAAATACAAGTAAACCCAAAATTGCAGTCAAAATTAACGTCAAACGTGATAAGCTGGTAACACTGAATATGGAAGTCAAATGTGCGAACATATTCGAAATAACGTGTGTTTGCTCAATGTCTAACATTTTGTCTGGCAATACTACACACTACTAAGGCAGAGTTGATGAAACTTGTATTATATTAAGGGCTCGAAAAACAACAAGAAAAGAAAAAAACCAACACTCAACCGAACATAACAAAAGAAAATTTTCACCAACAAGAATGAATATAATTTGGATAAAATAGTAAAAAATTTAAATAAAGACCGGAAATAAATAAAATATATATGTAATTCGGGGAAAATATATGTTTGACATGTGAAAGATTAAGAAGTGATAAGTTTTTTTTTAATTAAATACTCCCAATAAAATTTATTGTGAAGCATTTGGTGAAAACTATATATGTATGTATCTTTGTTTGTGTGTTTGTGCACTGTGGTAATAAGTCAATGAATTTGATTTTAAAAACTCTGGGTTTGATTTTTTTTTGCTGTGCCTGGCTGAATGCTGCTGGGTGGGTTTATGTATTCCTTTTTACGTTTTCTAGACAAAAGGAAAGAGTATGTACCTATGTATTTAAATACATAGATATGTATATTGAAAAGAAATAAAGAATAAAAACACAGACCACATATGTACATACATATGTAAGTAAAAATAAAAACTACTAAATATGTATACTTATAGGTGCATACTTATGTATGTAGGTATAAAATGTTTATTTAGTGAAGTTCTTTACAAAAAAGCTATTATTCCTGTTGAGTTGAATGGAAAGCCACATTAAATACCGTTTGAAATAAACAAGTCGTAAACATCTGCAGTCATAAGTAAGTATGTATGTATATATACGAATATATGTATGTATACGAATGCATGCATACATATTTATATACTTATGTACATATGGCTGTATAGGGACGTGTATAAACCCACTTGACCAAGACTTTCCTTATTGTTATCGATTTCGAATATATCTCGAACATACATACATATGTAGGTATATCGTGTTAAACTATCGAGAGTGACACTCAAAAATGAGAGCGAAAACCACAGGATCGGTGTTTTTAATTTTACAGAGCGTATTTAGTCTTTAGTTGGTCATCGTCCATGAATTTAAAAGAAGAAGGGTGTTGGTCACGTCAACAAACTTTAAAACTAATAAGTGATTAAATAAACTATATAAGTATTATCTATAAAAATTATTAAGGCTTTATAGACTTTTTAAGAAAATTTTGTATGAAAATTTGTTTTAAAAAACCTTTATAAAGCCTTAATAATTTTTATAAATAAGGCTGTATGAAAATAAAATGAACGAGATTTTATTTAATTCTTTTAAAAAAAGTTAAAAAAAGTACTTCTGGATGATGTAACTATTTAGATAATATGATATTTAGATAATGAAAACAATTTTTTCATTTTAATTTTTTAGTAAATATTGCCAATACGTCGGTTTGTTTCTGTTTTGATGTATGGGACATTTTTTTTTATAAAATTGAGTTATTGATTGATTATAAGTATATGAATAATGTGCCCTCTTTCAAAATTCGTTATCAGTTTTCCGATATCTTGAACATATTTGGAGATATAGAGGTGAAAATTTGCGTCATTTCCACAATTTTTGAACATTGTTAAGTCTGTTTTACGGCAATAGACAATTTTTTTTTCATATGTGGCACATTTCTGAAGTAAAAGTAATAACATTGTTATTCAAGTCTGTTATAATGTACATATGTATATCAATACATATTCTACTCAAAGAACGTAAATCTAAGGAAAGTACAAAAATTTAACTATTGTAAATGAAATTAATTGATATTTATTTTTTATTAAAATATTTATATTTATATTTTATTAATACAATTTCTTTTATTAAATATAATCACTGTATTTTATTACTTCCTTTGTTTTACCTCTAAAAGTCATGTTATAAAAATAAAACTGATATATTCACCTTTTATACCTATCTACTTAAATATATGCACAGTAATTTAAACCACTTGAGCAAGTAGTGAACAATATTGTTTTTATGAATGTGGAATGCGTTGCCAAAGATTTTTGTAATTTTTTCTTTAAGTCCTAATAACTTGTCATGTTGGATGTAAGAAGTTTATCAACTTTAAGTTTGAATAAAAATCATATGTATCTATTACTTTTATTATTAAACAAAAAATTCTATCGTGTATTTTTATAAAACTAATGAAGTAAACATTCTTCATCGATTTTCTCGAAAACACATTTTTGTCCAATACATCAAAACAGAAACAAACAGACGAATAATAAACAATTGCTCATATATTACCATTTTTTAGTCTCGTGTAATTTGTAAAAGAACAAAAATTGTGCGGCTTAAAAATTGTTCTCGTGTAAACTACCTCTTTCGTTTTAAAAGGCGTTGCCGCTTTGGTTATAGTATGACTTTGAAGAAAAATTGATATTGATTTCTAATATCGCAATGTGAACTTCTTATAGGTAGTATATTCTGTTATATGTTAGCATATATGTAAGTATGTACATACATATGTATAACATCTACATTTTACTGCCAGTTTATAGAAGACATGTAAAAATTCTCGTCTGTCTATTTACATCGAAAAAATAAAACAGAGCACTAAGATACATATGTTTTTGTTTTCAATGTAAATAGACATTTGATAATTTTTACGTCTTATGTTTATAAACTGGCAATTTATTTGATTTATTGTATTTGCATATGCTTAGTTCCATACTGCAATATATACCTATAAGACTTAAGTCTTGTGTGTGGGACATCGAAAAGAAATAAATAATAATAATAAATTAAACAATAATTTCGCATATGTATAGTTTTCTCAATTAAGCTTAAAGAAGAAATCGACAAATTTGTCCATTATGCCAAATACACATCTAGGATTTTTTGTGCTGTCGTTTTCAAAATGTGTTCAATGCCACCCAACGAAAAATATCGGAAATGACAGATGCCACTTCTACACACTATATTGACGAAATGCCATAGTGCTTACTCGGCATTAGATGTGTTCATGAAACGTTGGACCTTATAATACAAAAACGCGAATATTAAATGAAAATCTTAAATTCATTTAATTAAGTCTGCCCTAAATTAGTTAAATTTTAATCTTAAAGAAGCTCAAGTAGCCATGTTTCTACTAATTGTTCCTTCGTCTGTGGGCTGCTTTATGTACGGATCGCCCACTTCCAAGGCATATCATTAAATGTGCCTTGCCCACTTCCTTCAATATTGTTATAACTTAACGAATGGGATTTGCAGACTAATTCGACAGAAGAATATTTTTTCATGTCTTCATTTAATTGTATGTGTGTAAATTGGAAGCATTAATCACGTTTTGTGCAAAACTAGTTTTTTTGAGTTGTGACTCTTTTGAAGTAAATGAGCGAATGAACTACTATGTATGTATGTATGCATTTTGTATGCTTGAAAAAATTTATTAAAAGGGTGCATATAGGAACTCCTGAAATAATTTAGTTTCTCCTACATTTTGGTCAATGATATCTACAAATGTATGTATACCTATATGTATCTACATAGGTACATACCCACCAAACAAAATGCTCCGAATTCGTAAAGAATTCGTGACGACTAGTCGACAAAATCTTCCGATTTCGGAACCAAATTATTACTGTAATCGTCACGATTTTTATATGAAATGGTTGTTACGATTTCGTCAATATTTCGGTTCCGAAATCGGAAGATTTTGTCGACCAGTCATTACGAATTCGGAGCATTTTGTTTTGTGTGTAGGGCCGGGTTTACATCTGTGTGCCAAATGCCACACAACGTAATTACTGATGAAAAACCGTTTGATTCAGACATGTATTTATTAAGTTTAACAGTTTAATACCTACATAATTAAATGCAAATTTTGTAAATAGAATCGTTTTTTTCGTTTTGAAATTTGTATGGAAAAAATATTTTTTGAAACGAATCTTCGTTACAAATTGAAACGTTTAGAAACGAAATTTTTTACAAAATCTGCCTACCTATTAATAGATAATTTTATAGAATCCAAAATGATTGCAAACTATTTAAATCAATAAATACATGTCTGAATCAAACAGTTTTTCATTAGTAATTAGTTGGTTACGTTTGTTTGGGCAAATGACACACAAGAAATGGCAGATGTAAACTCAGCCTGGGTACATTTATATTCATACACAAACATCTGTAGATACAATAACTCGAAATTGCCCAGTTGACCAAGACACTAAAAAATTAATCGAAAAAAAGGTCACCTGTCGCTCAGATTTGTACCAAAAACATTCGATTTCGAAGCTTCGCTAGCAATATTTAAAGTGAAAGAATACCGAACTGATTGCGATATCACAAAAAAGCAGCAGAAAATTAGAAAAATTATTTAATTTTTTTGTTAATTTTTTTAATACCTTTAATAACGCTGCAGGATTTGGTCATGATACCTCCAGCGGCAGGCGTAGCGTCAGCAGCAGGGTACGTACCTATTTTCAGTACAATCAAATAATATTTTCACATTTAAATGTACTGAAAATGGTACCCTGCTGCTAACGCAACGCTTGCCGCTCTTAAGGTTGAGGTACATACCACGCGTTACGCGGCAACGCTTTTCTAGCTTGTTAAACGTTTAACGCTATACAAATGGAAAGTTACACAACACGCTTTTGAGGCTTTTTTTTGTTGTAAAATATCAAGCCTTTGCCGGCTGTTTTTGTCGTGTATTTAAGTTTGATTATTCTTTAAATGTTTAATGCATTTTTTTATACATTGTTTAATAAAAAATTAATTCCTAATAGTTTTTGGTAACATATGAATCTGGCAACACAAGCTGTCGTTTTTTATAGAACGCGTAAAAATTGAACAATATTCAACTTTTTGCGAGGTACGCGCATCGCGAACTTCTGTATGTAACTTGGCTTATGAAAACACACTATTTCAACTTTTTTGACAGACGCGTGTATCGCATTAGCGCATTATGTACTTCCACCTTTATATTGGTATGAGGGTAACACACTAGCACACATCCACTTGGATATCGTGACAAATTTTTTTCTGTTCAATTATTGCACATACATACACAAGTATGTAGGAATGTGTTCTTATTTTAATGTTTTTACTTACAATGCTGTCATGCTTTGAACTTGGTACCTCTAGATCAGCTACGTCCAAACAGAAATACACTGATATTTGAATTTTAGGTAAACAGCTTTAAAAGCTCTTAAATTAGTTCTTGTTTCTTTGCAAAGTAAGAGCAAGCATTGTATTCTGTTTTATTGTTGTTGTGGATTATGTACTCTCGTCGGTGTGAAGGCAAAAAAATCCCATTATAAAAGTTTGCACATTGTGTATATGGTTTGGACCAAGGCGAATTCAGTATCAGGTGACCTTATTAGTACAACAATTTTACAACACAAAAAACAACATGTAGTTTGCTATGCTAGAAAACCAATCTGTCAAAAGATTTCTGAGCAAATTTTGACGTTTTTGTTCGAATTGCTCAATTTTGACTTGGTTTGGACGTAGCTGCTCTAGATTAAGAGGCTAGCACACATCTACTCGGCTACCGTCACACATTCGAAAAACTATCGCGAGAAGTTCGGATTTAGAAAAAATTAGAGAAAATTGTAATGTTCGCTGAGAACATTAGATTTTCTTAGATTTGCGAACATGTATCGAAGAATTTTGTTTCGAAATTTCTTCGCTTTTAGTTTTTATCGAATCTTAGGTCAAGTGGGTGTGGATTATGATGTCGAAAATCCTGTATTTTTAACGAAACATGTATGTTTGTATGTACATACATACATATGTATATGTATACATATCTACCTATAAACGCGTTTGTAAATCCGCATGCAATTGCATAGACATACATACATACATATGTACATTCCCTATCGGAGAATGTGTAGTTGACTACAAAAATAGTTAACTTACAGTTAACTTTTCTTAGACTGACTAAAAGCTAACTGCAATATCATCCAGAACAAACCCAAAATTAATTCTTAAGTTGAGTACGTAGTGGAATTCGATGAGAGTCAACAAATTCATTCTTAGCTACTTTGAAACTGATTTCTGTTTTATGTTATCTACCATTTTGCTGTTTTTATTTTAGATGGTAGCTTAGCTGAGTGGCAGTGCGTTGACTACACAAATTGTGATGATACATGTTCGAACCCCAGAAAATTTTTTAATTTACTGACTACAAGTTGGTTTTAAAAAGTCAACTTTAAGTTAGCTGAAAGTAATGCAGAGTGAGCCAATTGACTACCGCCTAGGACATCGCAATGTTAAAGTAGTCAATTGATTACATTGCGAAGTAATCCAAATGTAGTCACATACTACTTGCGAAATAGTTAGCTTAAAGTTAGCCAATTTTCCGACAGGGTTCATACATACGAGTATAGATACATACATGCATATGTACATCAAAAGCAAAACGCATTTATTACCAGTGTTGCCATAAGATGTAAGAGGAAAAGTGCTATATTGCAGAAATAAAAGTGCTAAAATGTTATACAGCACACACAACAAAGTGCTAAAATCAGTTAACATTTTCAGTTTCTCTTATTTCTTAAGTGAACGATTTGTGTCAATCATTCCATGGTATATGTAGGTCAAGCGAACAATAATACAGCTGATGGTGTTTCGTAAATTCTGCGAAATTTTACCCTTTTGGGTAACCCCATCGATGTGAACAATAACATATTTAATATTGTATGTATAGCCGCCTGAAATATTTCATTTACAAATTTTGAATCCTGCTTCGAATGGAATACCAAGAAAGAAAAAATCTTTAAGACTGTTAAATAGAGTTGTTAAGTAAAACTATAATTGTGTTTTAAATAGATAGATCAGATGAACCGATTTAATTAACATTTATACCAATTGCACACGTTGCATAGTTTTACTAAAACATAATCGTGTAAACTACAACTAAATTCTTGGGCTCGCTTTAGCTTTGACTGTGCTTTTTGCTTAACTGATCAATAACATTATTAACACTAACCTCTTAAGAAGAATAAAACTTAAGACAAGTTTTGTTGATTTAGTATTTCAAATGATATACTTTAATATATGTAAGTATTTGTACCCATATGTGTATCTCAGAGCGGTTCAGTTATAAGACTCCTGTCATACTAAACACTTAATAAAAATAAATCTTTGTTAAAGATTTGCTCATAATTTGTCTATGGAAAATTTATAAATTTAATGAAAAAAGAGCAAAAACTGCCAAAACGTTTTAAGAAAGTGCTAAACTAGCACTTAGCATTTTTTTCAAAATCTTTAGTGCTAAACGAAGAATAAAAGTGCTAAACCTAGCACTAAAAGTGCTAAAATGGCAAGCCTGTTTATTACAATAAAGTACATAAAGATACATACATACTTACGTACAGATGTATATGAGTATTAAGTATGAGTACATACATACATACACTGTATGTATGGCCACCTTATGCATATGAAGGCGCCTCGATGCCAGACATGTCTGCTCAGCTTTTATATAAAACTCCCAGCAAACATTATAAATACCTATTCGTTTGCAATTTGAAATATCTTTTGCTACTATTTCACTTTGGTCAAAAATAGTTGAAGGTCTAATTCAAGGTACATATGTTTATATCAATCACTCTCATATTGTATGTATGACGAAAACTTAGTAAAAAAAAAGAATTTAGATACGTTCCAAAGACTACCGTGTATAATTTCCTTTTTCCTTTTCAAATAATATTAATTGCAGTCATAAAATTGGTTCAATCGTACTGAAAAAAGCACAAATTTTCTTGAAAGTAGTACGATTTGTAAATCTATAAGTAATTATTGAAGAGAAAGCTCGATAAAGAAATTATTGGGAAACTAATACATTATGAAAAGAAGGAAGACATATTTCGCCTTTTTAAGGAGCGCAAAAGCAATGTGGAACTGTCCAGCACATCATAAAAAGGTTTCGCGACGAAAATAAGGATAGATCTCCGCCAAATATAATGTTTAATGATGAAGATAAAGATGGATAGTTCGCGAAGTTAAAGAAACTCCTGATTTGAGCGCTAAAAAATTGACGAATGAAGTTGAAAAGTACATTGTAAGACCTATAATCCCAAAAGGACACGAAAAAAACCATGCTGTATATTAAAGACATATAATTAAATTTTTCTGACCTGACATACATACATATGTATGTATATAAAAAAAGATATTTCATTCCGGAAGTCTGTTGGTTTTGCACATGAAAGCGAATTTAACCTTTTCAGATTAAATGGAACATCCCTTGTATGGAAAAAGTCAACCATTGCGCTCAATCCATGTAACTTGCAGTTTATGATTAAATACAGAGACGCAGTGCAATAGCTTTTGCTTGTATGTCATAATCAAGAGTCATAAAATTGGTATTTACATAGTGTCTACAGTTGTGACGAACTTATATCAGGATGAATGTCAAATTGTCTATACCTGATATTATATCATGTATATTTCTATCAGCAAACTTCAAATTTCATATCAGAGAGAATCATATTATGCATGATGAAATATTATTTCATCATGATATTATGTATACATATATTTTTCGTATTTTTCTGCCGACGTTATCTCTCATATTACATGTTACGAGTTATGATATAAAATCATCAGTATGACCATTATGTTATTGGAGGAACTATTGATAAGAAGATGTATGTGGATCTGCTCAAAGATAATCTATTAAAAACTGCTGAGAATCTATGTTTATCTTTAATTCAGCGAACTATCCACCTTTTATCTGCATCGCTAAAGCTTATATTTAGTGCAGCTCTATATTTATTTTAAATTTTACCTTTCGATGAAGTACTAGACAGTTGAACAACTATAGAATAACTAGTTATTGTCAAAAGAACTAATGGCAAGAACCAAAGTAATATATAACCAGGTTGTACTGTTTTTTTTTTGAGCTGGAAACTACTCATTACTTTTGTCCATCTGAAAACATTTTTGCATGGCAATACTATTAGACAGAGACAAACATATGAGTTCGTAAATGTATATACACTATGTCAAGCAAAATAAATATAATAAAAACAGATCTTGTTTAGTGGAATAAGTTATTGCAAATAGTTCAAAATGTTTTAAATTGCACAAAAAGTATGCACTTAATTTGTGTACATTTATATATTCTTTCTTAATAAAGAATCTAGGCATAGAATATTGTACATCTGCTGATAATTTAAGAAAAGTAGTAAATTAGTACATGTGCTTGTGTGTGTGTGAGTGTAATAGAGTATAAAGAGGACATAAAAAACAAACATGTCGGCTGCCGGCATGAAAATAGCAACAACAATAGCCGCAACTTCACGAACTGCAGCTGTAGTCAACGAAAGTTCAAATGATGCACACTGCATCCAAGTTTCAAATAACGACGAAGAAAATTCTTCATTTTGTATTTTGCCTGCATTGAAAGAACTACAATCATCTCTATACAATGATTTGCAACACAACAATGTTCCTTTAGAAAGTTCTAAACAGAAAGTTCAACATAGTGAAAATGTACAAGAAATTTCGAATACATCGGCATCGAACAGAAATTTAAATGATTCATCAAATGATTACATGAAACAGGGGGATATTGAAAACATCTCCACGGCGCAATTAAGTCCCGGATTAAGTTTGCTGCAGCAAACAGCAGCGGCATCGTCACCACCACCGCACAGCTATAGACATTCACGGGCATATCGACATTTCAAGAATCCACCACAGCCCCACATGTGCATACGTACAACGACGGAAGCTGGCGAAGAGCTATTTATTAATGTATTAAGTTGGACTCGTATCGTAATACCTCAGGAACCAAGTGATCCAATACCACTATATGGTGGCATGAGGGTAAGTTTTTTATGCTGACTAACTAAATGCGATTGAGGTTATGTACATACAATCTACATATATACATACATACATACAAAATTAAAGGTTTAACATGCTTTATTTTAAATAAAATTATTTTAAGGTTCCTCCCGGAAGTCCTCGTAGTCCTCCTATAGTTTTTGCTGTTATGGCGAATCCGGAAGTGTTAAAAGATTCTGGCCGCCACAGTAAAGATCCAGAGGAACGTCGTGCAATGGTTGATTTAATGTGTGATTTTGTTGAGGCCATGAACCCTGGTGTTAAACTAGTAAGGTAAGTTATAAATGCTTATCTGTATTTAATTAAGTTCGTATTACAATATATCACAATAATGCTAAATCCATGGCTACACCCAAAAGCATGTTGTTGCGCATACAATAATGTTACGTAATCGTGGCCCTCCATTGAATTTGTACTATATCTACATATTTTTATTCTGACTTACACACATGCCAATGCAAAATAAGTTTTGTTAAGCATACTATTTTAGCCCAATTATTCCACACATACATATGTACATACATATGTACCCTGAAGGAAATGTCGATGGTGAAAATGTACTGAGCCGCTTTTGACTTTGTCACCAGTACTACTCTACAATTATTCCCCATACAATACTTTGTGCTATAGACATTTAATATGTGCTTGTCATTGAAAATCTACTAGTAACACTAAAACAATTGACTAAGTACTGACTACGTAGTTCCTATGGCAACATGGAGACATACCAACCAGACATTTACTGGTACATTTCTATACCTTACGTACATACAAATTTATGTATGTTGACAAGATGTTGCAAAATCCACCATCTATTATACTGACATATGGAAGAGAAATTGTAGACAATGTAACTACTACTAGAATTTTAGTGTTGAAATAGAGACACTTGGCCCCAGTATGACTGCAGGGTATTTACGCATAAAAAAAGGATGCTACTTCTATACGAAACTGGCAGATACGTCCCTGTTTAAAAAACCACACTGTCAAAATACAATCAAAACCTTCTAAAAAACTTATATAGCAAATATGTAGGAATTTATTTTAAGAAATCCATTATTTTTAATAAATAAGAAGCAAAACAATACATACATAGAGAGATGAACTGGATTATTGACGCAGTGAATACTTTAACCTCCACAATTGATTTAATGGTCTTATCGAAGATTTTTTTAATAAACAAATATTTTTCCTAGATAGAATTACAAATTTTCTTTCAAATTAGGTTTTTTTTCCTTCCAAAAATTCGATTATACGACTTTAAAAAAATAAGAAATCAATAAAAATACCCACTTGCTGAACAAAATTATTGGCATATCTAGTCGTGTTCTCTAAATATTGCCGATTTAGTAATTTTTTTTTAATATATTCAAAATTATCAAATAAAAAAATATATTGATTTTTTTTAAAATGGGCAACAAACAGAAGGAAAGCACAGAATCTCAGCGTAAAAATGTATAGTAGTATAAGTGAAACCGATTATGGCCATGAGGCTAGGTTTTTCTATATTGGATTAATAGAAAATGAAAATGAAATATTTTATATTTGCACAATCAATGCAAATCCTATGCTGAGATTGGAAAAATGATGGACAGAAGTCGCTACACCATTCCAAGCATCGTGCAGCGTTTCAAGGAATCCTCAACGTTATAAATTTTCAGCATTCAGGTCGACCTAAATGTTTAATTAGCCGAGAATACAGCCAGATAATCAGAAAAGTTAAAGTTTGGAAAAGATGTTCATCCCATTACGGTTCGGGGAGCAGAAGAAGAGAACTACAACTGTCGCGTTTGCAGACGTAAACCTTAAATGTCTTTAGTTAACCAATGGAAGCGTTTAGTTAATGCAAAGGAGTATTTGCGCAAGCCAAATGGTTTTTAAATATATATTTCTTCGATCTGTTGGCCGCCAAACGGTGTGGAGAAAGCCCAACACAGAGCTAAAAAAACAAAATCTGGCTGGAACTTTAAAACATGGCGGTGAGGAGTGATTGTGTGGGGCAATATGTCCGCTACAGGGGTAGGCGAGTTGGTATTTATTGAGGGCATTAAGGATAAAGTAAAATAAATGGATAGGCCGACTTCCTAAACGCAAGTTGCAATTCACAATTTAATAAAATGCGTGTGCAATGCTAAGCATGTATTAAGAGCAAACTTGCGCTGCGTAGACATTTTTTGCATTTTATCGGCATTTAGGAACGTCGCTATGCAACTCATACATATGTTTGCCTACAAAATAAAAATGATGCACGATTTTGACAACTGATACTCATTAAAATGAGTTGCCAAACGATTAGGAACATTGGACATTGCCAGAAAGTTTACATATGCGTTTACGAAGTGTATGCATTGTAAATATGAATTGCAACTTGCGTTTAGGAAGTCAGCCATATTCTAAAGGAAAACCTGAAAAAAGTGCCGAAAAATTAAATTTATCATCATCGTTCACTTTTCAACATGATAATGACGCGAAGCATTCAGCTCTTGTTGTGCGTATGCGGCTTGCATATAATGTTTCGCATGTTCTACCACATGCGCCACAATCCCCAGACCTCAATCCGATTGAGCACTTCTGGAAAGACTTTGATAGGATAGTGAAAAAGAGAGCAATATCGAATAAGAATAAGTTGAAGCAGGCACTGGTAGAAGAATTGCAAAATATTGGGACAGACGTCACGAAAAAGTTGGTGAATTCTATGCCACATCGATTGGAGGCCGTAATTAATCAGAAAGGACTAGCATCTAAATATTCATATTAGCAAGTAACCACTACTTTATAGTTTTTAATGAAATGTGTCAATAATTTTGTTCAATGAAATGAAGTGTTTTTTGTCTGTTTTTTATTATTAATCCATAATCGCATACAAATTTTGAAATTAATTAAAATGCATTTTGTGGAAAAGTTATCACTATCCCACAAAAATTATTTTATCAATGCTTGACTCAGACACGTATGTACATGTATAATCTGAAAGAAATTGGCGAAATGAAGGAAATTGGCAAAAAGCTGAAACAGCAGGATGACAAATTCTAAAAATGTTTTAAACTCTTCAAAACTGTTAAAACTGGTAAAAATCACACAAAAGGCCGCTTTTATTGCGAACTTTGCAAAAATTGACATTTCTGTATTGTATTTTGCAAATTTACCGTTTCGTTTTAATCAATGTTACCATAGGTTTAATATGCAGTAAATTGCCCAATTTAAGAGGAAAAATTGCAAACTACATACATGAGCAGAGTTAAAATATCAATTCTATTTGCTATAAAATTTGCCGCATGCTGAAAAGATTATCCCCCTTATTGTGATTGGCGATTTTGCGGCGAAAGTCGGGCGTATTGTAATAGATTAAAGAAAAATATAGCTTAATTTCTTTAATCAACTACAAATAGTCGAATTTGAAGTCGAAAAACGCCAACCACAATAAAGGGGTATATATATAGGCTTTTCAACAAATAATATATGTATATGACAGCATACATAGCAAATTTGTTACACGACACGTTTGTTGGCAACTTTAACAAATGCCCTTCATATGTAGTTAAGCATGCGTATGTATATTGAAAAAATGCTTTGTCTACACTATATGTTGGCTCTGGTAACAAATTTTTCATCATAAATATGCTGATTCAACATATCGTGTAGAGTTAGCTTTGCATTATTTTTTGTATTAATCACTTTTTGAAGTTAACAAACAAAAATTCAAAACGCTACGCCACTAAAATAACAACATACAGAAACGTAGTTACGATTTAAATGCAGAATACATAGAATCGAAAGAGAAATAAAAAAAATCTGAAAATCTTGCATTTAAAAAATGGGCATAAACTTGTTTCGAAAATTTTCGATCAGATCTTTGAATTGAAGTGGGGTTTTTGGTAGTATCATTTGTTCACTCCTATAGTGAATATTTATACCTTCAAAATGTTGCCCTTTTCCCTAAAGTTGCTATCGTGAATTATGTCCACGTGAAAAAACTCGCATAAAAAAATATAGCACCCCAGATTTTTATTTCCTTGCGTTTTTACCCAAAAAATATGTATTTTTTCACAAACGTTTTTTTTTTAATAAAAAAAGAAGCACAATGTTCATATATAAGTATACTTTTATACATGCATATACATACATACATACATGTACATTACTTCCGATGAACACAGTTTATTTGATGCATCTATCAAATTTCGTCTCTATTTTTCAATGTACATACATACATACATACATACATATGCACTAAAGACCTGCAAAAGACGTCTTATAAGAACTTTTAAGACATGAGGGCAATTTCAAATGCTTTACTACAGTGAAATCTTCTGAAACAAACGCTAAACAACGTGTTCGGCAATACATTTGTTTAACTTATTGCAGGTATAAGAGTAAAGAAGAAAATAGTTCGTGACTGAAGAATTTGTGGTGTTTGTGGTTTTTTCTCTCGTTGACGCGTATACTAACGTCATGCATGTACATACATACATACCTACATAATTTTTGTATGCTCTCTTATTTTTCTGCGCACATACAAACGCACACATGCATTTACATGAATTGTATGCGCTTACTTTAAAAAACCTCCCTTAAACCAGCGTTGTCCACAAAGAGAAACAGATTCAAAATGTGTGTGTAGTGGTGAGTGCACTGGGAGAAATTTGCTGGTAAATGTATTGAATAATGTTTTTGTATACAACATTTTTTATGTTTAATTAATAACATGAACTGAAGTATGAATGAAACATTAAAAAAATCAAATATTATATCATGAAAAAGATTAACGGCCTGTCACCAGAAATCGTTCGATCGAATACTTATATTGAAAACTAAAACAAATTTTTTAATTTTATTGTTGTTTGCAATACAAGTTACCGATCGAACGATTTCTGGTGACATCGTGGGACAGGCCGTAAGTGGAAATAAAAAATAAGTTCAATTACGATTGATTGTTTTACGTAATGTAAAGCATTTGCTTTGTCGAAAAATTTCAATTTTAAATAATGTATGTAGCCATTAGTTGGCTGCATGTTGCGGTATTTGTATTGATTTTACAATCACGCAAAGCTTTATTATTTTTCAATTCCAAATTCTTTTTTAATTTTGTTATAAACCTCCACATTTCAAAATAATAAAAAAATGGTTAATATGTAAACATAAAATTATTCCAAGTGTATTCAAATGCTGGAAAAAAAATCATAAAAATACTCAGTTGTTCTTCTCTTTTTCTCTAACTTGTAATCTCAACTGTGTATTTTGTTGTTGTATCATAACAAATCAAGCGACATCAACCTTCTTGCTTAAAAGTTGGCATACAACTGAATAAAATTATAATTTTTGTACTCTTTGCAGTGCGCTTCGTCAACATTCCTGTTGTGTATGTGTAAATCGCGAAAATTGTTCGGCCCCCGGGGGCATTGTGTGCGCATCATTGCCTTAAACACAAACATAACAGCTTACCATCTAAATCTTACACACACCCAAACGTACAGTATGCAAAATAACAAACATACATGTATCAATAGTACTTCTTTGCATTGTTTGTTTAAACAAGACGTCTTGGCGACATCGCTTGTTAACAGTCATATACACGTACACCAATACATCCATCGTGCTTCGTTTATACTGCGCCAGCATTTATTATTGTTTACATATCAAGACTGCTTACACAGGTCACTAATATGTACATATGTATATACAAAATCTACTCTTTAAATGTAATTTTTAAAATAAAAAAGGGTAGATTGTGTAAATACAAGATATATTTTTTTTTTAAATTTGTATGGAAAAAATATTTCTTAAAACAAATTGTTATTTTTCATACAAATTTGAAACGTTTAGAAACGAAATTTTTTAAAAAATCTGCCCATAAAACTTTAAACGTTGCGGTCCCAACAAACACGCAGGTTTAATTTCAAATTGAGAATGATTTGAAAATAACTTGAAAAACATAGCACTCTCAACAAAGAGGGGAAATTATTTTCAAATTGAGAATTTTATTAATTTTCAAATTGAGAATTTCATTTATTTTCAACTTACATTCAAACGTTATTCTCATTTTTCACACATTTTTCAAATATGGATTGTAATATAATGTGGAACATAAATGAATATAATGTAATATAATGTGGAACATTGCGAACGGTTGCCCAAAAAATCGGAATTAAAAGAAGAAACCCATAAATTTGACTGGTGAAGAAAAAATAAGTGTTAGAACTTTCTTATTTTGCTACTTTCTTTTTTTCTCGTAAACAATGCTGCTATTGTTATTGAATTTCTTTATTTATAGCCCATTCAGGCTGACTCCAAATTAAGCAGTTTCGTGATTTCGGTCGAAAACAAGTTGAAACTAATTAATTTCCCATTAATTTTGACATTTTCCAAATTAAGTAATTTTACTTAATTTCGATGAAATTAACAAGAAATTACAATATACAACTCTGTTTTTGTACTAAAAGTACTTTTATTTTCAAACATGAGTAAATTTACAACTATGAGAAACAACAATTAAAAGAAATTAAAATTTTGACATTCAATATTAAATTAAAAAAACAATGAAATCTATTAAATTTATGAAATTTTTTTAAAGAAATATGTGTATAAGTGTAACAAAGAATTTATTCAACTGAAAAAACAACTTCAATGCCTGCCGCAGTGAATAATATGTTTGCGAAATTAACTCAAATGTCATTCAGTACCTGCATAAACAGTTTTCATTTCGTTCTTAATTTGAGCTTAAAATTACTTAATTTCGTGTCAGCCTGAATGGGCTATTAGTCATTTTTATATATTTTTTTTTCAACCAAATGAACAGTACAAAATCAAAATAAAAATTAATGCTTGGTGGGCCATCAAGCATTGTAACATCAAGCCGACAAGCACATGTACACGAACTTGGCAGCAAGCATTTTGGTCGTGTCCAAAGCCCTTTATATTTTGTATTTATAATTTGAAAATGACACTTGAAATCAAGTTGATACAAAATGGATAAAACCCTGGTTGTCAAATTTTAATATTCAAGGCATTATCGACTTGAATTCAAGTGTTAAACACAAACCTTTGAAAACTATTTGAGAATTGTGCTTGATATCAAATTATAAATTCATCTTATTTCAAAGGTTTGACTTCGTGTTTGCGGGGGTCCCTCCCTGGTTTTTAGTTCTAATAAGTCTTTTGACTTTTGTCAATAAATTTTAAATTCTGCATTATCGTGGTTGGCGTATTTCAAATATGACTACGACTGTTTGCTAATACTCGTAGATTAGAGAAGACTTCAACAGGTTTTCTGTAATCTATTACCAACTACGATAAGGCAAATTATTTCCGACTATACGGATACAAATTTTGCAGATAAATTGATTTTTAAATGTACGAGTATGTATTATATTCAATCAAAAGGACAAATGTTTAATTTTTTTTGTAAGATATACTTTTTAACTTTTTACGACGATACGTATGTATGTACGTAGCCTTGAACGTTATTTATTGTGATACAGAAAGTATTTGACGAGTTACTAATGTATTTAATTTTTAACAGAAATGCGATCATCTTAAAAGACCGTGATATCTCGGGCGAACTAAAGGATGTGTGGAATGCAGTTCAAGCCCAAAGAGATCGAGAACGTGAAGAACAAATGTTACTACAGCGTCAACAGCATCAGCAACATTTTCATAATATAACAAATGCTTCAACAAATGGAAGCACAATTTCAAATACTGCCTACGCTTCTGCTAACAGCTCCGCGGCGGCTATAACACCACATATGCTGCCCAAATCTATGCATCATAGTGACACTGATGATGATTCCGCGATAACGACAATCGATGGTGGTACTCCTACCACAAGTAGAAAAAATATCCATGAAGTACAAAGTGATAATAATGCAAGCAATATATTAGATGTAGAAAAAAATATGGAAATAACAGGAGCAAATAATGGCCAAGCGTCATCATTAGCCTTATTGGCGGCTGACCATATAGATAATAAAATTTCACCAGCTGGTGGTGAAAAAAGCGAGGAGAGGAGCAATGCGAAACTTTACCACAGCCAAACTACGTTAACAAATGATGCCTTAAGTAATGGAAATGACTGTAAAAATTCAACGGACATCAATAATCAGTTAAATGCTGTAAATTGCAATAGTGATCTTAAGAAAGAACAACTCACTTTAAGTAATGGCTCTATACTCCATTGTAATGATGCAGCAGTGACGAATGCACCGAAAACCTGTGAAGCTTCCATAAGCCCAAATGCTACCATATCCATTCCCGCCCAAAACCCACCAACAACAACTACTGCCCAACAAGCTCCAGTTAAAAAGGAAAAACTAGGAGGATTTCTCCCAAATGCTTGTATATTTCCTCGTTTTTCTAAAAACAGTAAACACAAAGATAAGGATAAGGACAAAGACAAAGAGCCCAAAACAAAAGATAAAGAAAAAAATGCACTGTTGAGTGCATTAAAAAAATCCAAGGATAAAAAATCTAATGCTGCCAATGCAGATGAAAAAAATACCTCTTCTTCCAATAGTAAAATGACTGCCACCAACTGTAACCTCTCAAATAATAAACAACAAAAAAACTGCCTTCAACAATTGGAATGTGGAGTACAAAAATTGGACTTGAACAGTCACAATCAACAGTCTCATAATGCAAAAAACAATATCAACAACAGTACTGCAACCACAACCAACAACTCTAGTGAAACAAACAAAAATACTCCAACTACAACCAGCAACAGCGATAGTGTCGGTGTTGCTATACATTAGTACAATAAATGGAAAATTCTCAAAAGGAATAACAACCATAGAAAGCCGTATAGAAGGTAAACTGTATTTGATAGTTTTATTTTATACAACAGCCCAGGGCAGCAAATAATTAAAAAAAGATCTGTGAAAAATTAACCTTAAAGAATTTCAACACATACAATTTTTTATGCAAGTGGAAAAAAAATTTCCAATTATTATTATTGTTTTATTTTTTATTTTTTATTATAAATTCTTTAAGGTGAAAAAAAGTATTGTAAGCATAAGTGTGTAATATTATACTAACATATAACTAGGCTATATACGCGAATTCTATATAAACAATGAAAACACTCAAATTTACATTTAAAATTATTTGTATTTATAAATACATATAGAAGAAAACATACATAACTAACACCCACATTTACATTCAAAGTTATTTACATATATTTATAAATGTAAAAGAAAACATAACTTCTAACTGCCTGATTCTCTAAAACGTATAAAATAATAAAATACATACAAACAGTCATGTGCTGTAACTCACATTTTTCATAAACGCAAAAAAGTTCGATGACGATTTGAAGTCACAAAATTGGTGTGCAGAAAAAAACAATCACAAAAAATATTGCTATTTCAAGTCGCAAGCAAAATTCCGCTTCACACACTTCAACTTTTGTTGATAAACTCGTAATTCAGTTGTAAGAAAAAATGAGATGTTTGTATATCCTTTTCCGTCTTTTTTCAAGCTGAATTACCAGTTGATCAAAAAAAAAAAGTTGACATGTGAACCCCGACAAAAAATCAAGTAGTAAAAGTTTTACTTGCAAGAATTATCCAACCACCTGTTTAGTGCTTTGTTGTCAAATAAATTATTAAAAAAATATCTGAAAAAGGAAAACTGAAAAAATGTGAATTTCTTTGTTGGAAAACATGTACACGTATGTACATATATCGTCGCTGTTTTATTTAACTGACTTAACATTTGTAAAATTGTATAGGAGTGCAGCTTTTATGATTGTTTTCTACATGCATTCGTATGGAAACGTCTGAAATATTTTTACTTTTATAGGTTCAACAGTATTGTTTACAGTCATAAAAATTGTAGACAAAAGATCTATTATGACTCTTAAAGTCTAGTAGTGGACTTAACTAATTTAAAAAAAAATGTCAGTTAGGTCGACGATATACATACATATGAATGTTTTTATTATCATAGAAAGAAAAAGTATTACCACTCCGATCTTACAATATGTAATTTGCTATGCTAATGCACAAAAACCAAGTTGCCAGACTTTACAGATAGTTGTTGTGTTAAAAAAATCCCGAGATCTTCAGCACATGAAAAATGAGATTTGCTGCTATATTGAACTTTTTTTATTGCGATTTTCAGCACTTGGATGAATAATTCCCCTTATTGCGTCGGCGACGTTACATAAAGACGACAGTAAAAATTGCCACTTGTCTACTCTTTGTCGACAAAAAATTGACTAGTATTAACACGCTCTTTAATTTAGAAGTCCTTAGAGATTAGTAAAGAGTAGACAAGTGACAATATTTACTGTCTTACAGCCTTTCACAATAAGGAGGAATATGTTTTTCTTTCCGATATAAATTGCTCTACGGAACATATTATACGTTTTAAAGAATCATACAGTAAGGATTATTTTAAGTTACAAAACACTCACTTCTTTAAGGTGCAATCAGACGTGACATAACCATAGCCATAGAAAACAGCCGTTCAAACCAAACTAATAAGCAGCATTATGTATTTGATTATACGTGACTCGACATAACGCCATAGCCATTACCATAGAAACCAACTGAATTTTGGTTTGGTTGTTTGGTTATGCCTATGGCATTAATTGCACCCTTACACCCTCAGATAAAGTACTAGGGAAAATGTAAAACAAAATTAATTAATGTATGAATTAATAACATATGTATGTAGGTATATTTAATGATTTTTATCTCCGAAGCCTTCTTACTATCAAAATTTGACATGTTTGGGCTGTTTCTATTAGAGTGTTCTTTTAAAAGGTTGAACGCGATTTTAATTTTTTGTTGTTTGATTGGATTGGATAAATGTCTTGCGTTCCATAATATAATGCGTTTATCAACGCATTCCATTAATGGAAATGTGCAATATCTGTTGAAATTGCCCATTTGACCGAAATTGATACAGTAATGGACTACAGCATCGAAGAAAAAGTTTTTTTCCTGCATTTGGAGATGACAATATAAATATAGAATTTTTTTTGGTATTTTTTTTTATCAAGAACATTAAAAAGGCAATTGTAAAAATAATTAATTTGCTTAATATTATTGTAGAATTGGTAGTGAATAAGTTTATCCAAGGCACAAATAGAATCCTCCAATGGCATATAATAATTGTTTGTGCAGGTTGTTGGGCTGTTAAATTTTAGATGTTGTGGGTATATAGTTCTTCAACTGATAATTCATTGTAGAACGCACCATGAATTTTCATAACATTAACCATTAATGGAGATACCTGAAATTAAAAATAAATAAATAAATTAGAAAATAAATTTTAATTTTTAAAATAATATACCTTGTTGAAAAATGTATATTTCGATGTCATATAAATACTTGCAACAATGCTTTCTTAAGGCTGGGGTATCACTCGCCGGTGTCTAGGTTTCGTCACAAAAATTTATTTGTTCGGACTGTCGGGAGAGGAAAGTGAAACACTCTGCAGGATGTAGTTTTCAGTATTTTATTTATTACAATTCAATGTTCTTATATTACTATACATATATTCATTTACTACATTACTCAATATTATTACTAAGCGGACGACTAACTTTTCTATATTTAAGTCTGAATGGCTCTCAACGGCTGACTAGTTTTTTTTTATACAACTTGGACTTAGCCTGAATGGCTCTCAGCGGCTTACTAATTTATATAAAACTTTGACTTAGCCTGAATGGCTCTCAGCTTCTAACTAATTTTTATAAAACTTGGACTTAGCCTGAATGGCTCTCAGCGGTTTACTAATTTTTATAAAACTTTGAATTAGCCTGAATGGCTCTCAGCGGCTAACTAATTTTTATAAAACTTGGACTTAGGCCGAATGGTTATCAGCGTTTCAGTATGTTTATAACATGTATCCCTTTTATCTTATTTTGTACTATGAATTAATATACGTCTATTACATTGTACTTTCATTATTCTGGAAGTTTAATACACAGAAAACGCTAGAATATAACGCTAAATACATCATACAGGTAGTTTTTTAACAAAAAAATCTTTTAATAAAATGCTTAATAAATAACTCAATTCAATTTCGAGGAAATTTTTTAAAACAAACCTGCGAATTACTCTTAATCAATTATGTTTCATAAAAAAGTCATAAATAGTATGGTTCCAATACAGAAAACTGCGCAAGAACGAAATCAATGTAGAAAAGTGTCGAAAAAACCGAAAATATTCTATTGGGTGTTTTTTATTGAGGTATAGAACTTTAAGTTGGCATCACTTTTTTAACTGGCGGCCATTTTGTCAGCTGTCAAGTGATTAATATTTAGTTTGGTTTGCCATTTCATCATGAACAGGTTGACAAAAGAACAACGCAAATTTATTTCGAAAATAATGGTTCAGTCCGCGAAGTTTACCGCAAGCTCCGTCCATTTTATGGTCGACATAATCGTCCATCAGAGCAATTAATTCGGTTAACCATGGATCGTTTTCGCACTACGTTTACTCTATGTGATAATACGCATCCGCAGAGACGTCGAACAGTACGCACCGAAGAAACAATTGCCGCTGTAGAGCAAAGTGTTGAAGAGGACCCGAATGAATCGATTCGCCACCGGAGACCGGTATAGAGCCATGATAACCGACTATTTTGTTCCCGAATTGGATGGCATGAATGTGGATTAGTTGTGGTTCCAACAAGACGGCGCTACATGCCACACAGCGCACGTCACAATCGATTTATTGAAGGAAACATTCGATGAGCGCATAATTTCGCGGAATGGACCTGTCAATTGGCCACCAAGATCGTGTGATTTGATACCATTAGATTATTTTCTTTGGGGATATGTGAAGTCGCTCGTCTACGCCAACAAACCAGAAACGTTAGGGGACTTGGAAGCTAACATTCGTGGCGTTATTGCCAACATACGGCCCCATATGCTCGAAAAAGTGGTTGAAAATTGGACCTGTAGAATTGGCTTTATTCGAGCCAGCCGCGGCGGCCACATGCCCGAAATCATATTTAAACATTAATGGCATAAAATTATCCTTCCAATAAAGCCAAATTGATGGACATTAAAACGATTTTCTTGTGTTTTATTTCAATTCGAAGTTCTATACCTCTAAAAAAACACCCTGTATTTGGTGAAAAAATACTCACAATTATCTTAAATTTACTGAAATAAAATATAAATAGTTCGAAAGGAAGTGCATGCTGGTACGAAAACCGGGGGTTTTGCCCGTAACTCAAGATTTTGGCGGTGCTTGGAAAATTTCAAATAAAGATTGTTGTTATGCCCGACAATATCCATCAGAAAAATCGTAACACGTCCCAAGTATTTCGATTTCATTAATTTTTGTCAAACACTGTTATATTAAATGTATTGTACAAAGCAAAAGTTAATGCTCTTACCTCAAAGATTTTGGATATGAATTTAGTGTTAAGCCGTTTACATCTTTGTGCCATGCACCCAAACAAAGCGTAACCACTAATTACTAATTGAGAACTGATTGATTGAGACACGTCACGTCTTGATTAAGTTAAACAGTCTCATACTTTACTTAGTAAATACGTGCCTGAATCAAACAGTTTTTCATTAGTAATTAGTGGTTACGCTTTTTTGGGTCCCATTATTACAATTTGTCGTTAGTGATGAAAATTACTTACCCCTTTAACGTTGCTCCATTGTTGAAACAAATTTTACAAAATTTGAACTTTTCCAACATACGTTTGTTTTTAATGTATAAGGGCCCAAAATGCTTCCAACATTCTGATATGCCCGTTTCGTTGCATCGAACAGTGGCCAACTTCTTCAGGTCTTCCTGCTTTTTTAACATTTGTTCATACTGTTTTATATCTGCTGATGCTGGCAAGGAGTTTTCATAGTCCGATTCCTCCGCATCTGAACTGAGGCTTTTTTGGCTATTTGATGCATCGCGAAAAAAACTTTTAATGGATGATTGTGCCATTTTAAAATTTCAATTTAAAAAATTATGTATTTTTTGGGAAGAATATATACAATAGCACTTGCAATTTTAAGTTAAATTTTAAAAACTTTTAACCACGAAAATAATGCATTGTTTCTAACCAAAACCGCACACCAAATAAATTTAGACATCCATATATACATATATAAAGGCATACATAAAAAGTAACGGGACAATTTTACCCACGCCATTCCACACTTGCCGTATTGAGAAAAAATTTACGTTACCATATTTAAATCTTAAGTCCCATTTTACATAGCGTCTACAACAGCGATAAACTCTTGACATAATATCTGATAGAACGTCGTCAGTTTTTCATACAAAGATAAATACGAGTAAATTTCTCGTTTTCTAAATAAATAAATAAATAATGGACCTATTGATGTGTTTTAAATCCTACATACTTAATTAATTAATTTCAGATATGATATTTCAAGCTCTAAAAAGGAGAAAACTAAAAAAAGTGAAAAATGCACTATTAGTGGACTTAATTTTTCTAAATTGAGCGTTTTTAAATCGACTCGATTTACAGAACAGGCAGGAATAAATACATTAAACACATTTAAACGTGTAAAAGAAATTTTTATCAACATATACAGTCTTATTTATAAAACTAACTAAGGATTTATATAGGGATTTTTAAAAAAAGTTTTATACAAAATTTGTATTAAAAAGCCTCTATAAAGCCTTATCAATTTCATTTCATTTATTTTCTAATCGAGCCCAAAGGGCCATATACGATTATATATATTTATATAAATTAGGAACAGTAATTTCTATTTATAAAACTGTTAGTTTTTCATTTACGTATTTTAATAAACGCTCACACATGCATACTAATTCATTTTAATTTGCGTGTGTTTTTCTTTTATAGTTCATCGCATAAGATTGTTTTTATAGTATTTCTTATAACCCTGCGTCTACACCTGAAATATTTTTATTATAACAAAAGTCAAACTTTATGTTGAAAAATTATTTTTTATGTTACCTCTTTTTTTTCTATATGGAATTTGACTTTTGTCATGATAAAAATATATCAGGTGTAGACGTAGGGTTACAACGCTCTCATAAAAATTGTACATATAATATTGAAATGACACTAATTTGAAGTTATACGTAACATAATTCTCTGCGATTGCATTCATCCTTCTCATCTTACACATTATGTTAGGTGTAGACCAAATTGACACAAGAAACTAGCAACAGAAAACAGTCGAGAGATCTATTTTATTTTGTCAGCGTTTTTCAATAAATTTCATACATTTTGTGAACAAAACTATAAAGAAAAATAAGCACAAAAGAAAAAACTAAAACTATAGAGCATTTGAAGTTACTGCCGTAGATTTGATTATGGGCTTTGATAATTTGACAACGATTATTCCTGAAGTTGCGGACTTATTCACCCTTATTCCAGTTGTCGTCATCGACGTCACTTTAACTCAACACCAAAAAATTAGGGCTTGTTAACTCGCTCTCGAGAACATTTTTGCACAACTGACAATCTATTTCCATTCCCTAAGATCTCGAAAATAGTATAAACCTGCCAACAGGAGTCAGTTGTTTTCGACAACGGATATACGAGCACCAATTTTTTTGTGTTGTGTTAAAAGTGACGTCGATGGCGACAACTGGAATAAGGGTAATTATGTTTGATCAATAACTGTTGATTTTAATTTTGAATGATGTTTCATTATCATGTTAAACACCTAAATGTGAACATAGTATATTGAAAAATAATTTTGCGTATGTTATATGAAATTTGTCATGAAGAACAAATATCCGCTAAATATGTAGTGTAACGAAAGATCTGACAACAATGTTCCACATAGGACTACGGAAAATTGCTCCAAACCATATAAAGCTTTTTTCGAGTTATAACATAATTGTTAGTGCATTCTTTTTAACAGTGCAGTCGTAGCTTCAAGTTATAATAGCATTTCAGGTTATTTGGGGGCCACACATTAAAAGTGCCTTTCAATTCCATTTAATTTGCAATAGACTCATACTTTTTTTACTACCACACTCAAAATTTTTAAATTGACAACTAGATTTCTTTCATATTCACCTATCCATTTATATGGCAATTTAATTTTCAATTTAAAAAGCTGGTTACAGCATACATTAATAGAAGCTACCAATTTGTGTTGTTTCTTCATCGGTAACATTTAAAAAATGAAATTTACTATCAATTTGTGTCAAAACTATGAATTTCAAGGAATTTTGACACACAATCTGTGTAATGAAATTGAAAGCGATATATTGAACGTGTGGCTGCAGCGTTAGGTATAGAAGCAGAGTAGAAGGTGTAAACAATAAAGCGTACAATATCTACACGATTGCCAGGGGACTATACTTTACTAGGTGGCATCCTCGAGTACATTTCAAGTTCAGTGATGCTTTTTTTTTGGCTAAATTGATATTTTTGCAATATATTCGCAATTAAGATTACAACGAAATGTAAAAAATTTCGTAGTAAAAAAAATTTGGCTGAGCCGTGTGGGTCGGCTTAGCCGGTACAGTCGGCTCACATTTTAAGCCGATGCGAGCCGGAGCCATCGGCGGCGGCTAACGGTATGACGCCTTCTGTTCCACTCAACATAATTAGTCTGTCGTAGTCTGACCAATCCAGTGATCCTGACTCCACAGTGTAATGGCACAAGACCATCTCATTTCCTGTAGGTTTGTCCCCTTGCTTATTTTTACATAAAGCGCATTTTGATCAGTTCTCTCTTCTGTTGCCCTGCGTGATTGGCTTTCCTCTAAAATTTTTACCCTTAACACCTCTGGTGTCGGCAGCTCATCCCTTGTCTCAAGGGCGCAACGGAAGGTCTCATATGAAGGTGGTAAACTGTACAATAACAATATAGCGAGTAAGTCGTTACCCACTGTGACATTGATCTCCCTTAATTTCTTGACGGCGTCAAAGAAATTATTTAGATGGTCCCTTACATTTTGATTCTCAGACATTCGTGCCAAGGCGATCTGTTTCAAAAGCGTAGCTTTTCTTGCGGGTCCCTTCGATTCAAACGTGTCCCTCAATTTTGACCACATAGCTTCCGAGGTCTGGCACTCTGCAATTTGATTCAGCTCCGACGGAGCTATGGACAGCATGATATGTGCACATGCTTTTTGATCGAACTGCTTCCATTTGCTAGCTTCTGCTTCTGCCGCTGGGCAGATCTTTGATCCATCGACATATGGCCACAAATCGTTTTTAATTAAAATAGCTTTCATTTGAAGCTTCCATGTGTCGTAGTTTTCTGCATTCAATGGTTCAATGCGTACCATAGAGCTTGCCATAGCTTTAATAAGTTTTCCTTATCCGTGAATAAATTTTACTCTATGCGACTTGAGCTCTTCCTGGGCCCATAACCTATAAGAATTCAAAGGCAAGACTCTGTTCCGTTTAACAACACAAAAAAAAAGGTTGGCGTCTTTATTCAATTCATTTTGACGAACAGTAAAAGAAGGAATAATGAAAAACGTGTGTCTATATTAAATGTCAAATAAATACGTTAAAGAAAATAGGGTACAAAGCAATAAGCGATAAAATATTGTAGAGTTGTATTCGCAACACTTCGCCCTCTAACACTACTAGATTAATAACGTAAAGTTTTTTTTGTTCCCAAGACATCTTCCAAAAAATATCAAATATTTCTTTTCTTTTATCTTCACAAAAAAGAGAACACTGTCGCAAAGCACTTTTTTTACATAGTTTGGAACTACAAGTTTCTCCCATTTGTGTAGGCTTTTTCTCAATTACATTATTTCCATTCATTCCGAAATATTTTCTTCCGTACATTTGATTCGTTTTGTTTTTTACACGAACATTTACGCATTTTTCTTTACAATTTTTTTGGTTTTCTTCCGACATTTTAAAACGATTGATATTTTCACATTTAATGAAGTAACAAACGTAGGCGCAAGTAGAAATACAAATGTATCAGTGTTGTCAGAAGTTGCAAAAACTTTACAACTGTAAAAATTTAAATTTTGTTCAATGCTGCCAGTTTACGAGACTTATCGTCAGACGGGGATAAAAATTTGATTTGGGGATGAGGAGATTTACAGGGTACTGATTTTAGAATTTTCGGAATTCCAATTACAAAAATTATATGTACTTTTACTTTGCTTGACCCTAATTTAACACAGTAGTTTTGTTCAAGTACAAATTTGTCAACAGTAGTAAAAAAGAGAAATTTTGAAATTATTCTTAAAATGAAAACTCATAAAAATTTGGAAAAAATGGGAGATCTAGACTGCCTATTACCTAGAAACGAAAACTGCATTTCAATTAGAGAGTTTTGGCAGTTAACTTTTGCTTGGTGTGGGTTGCGCCCTTTTGGTTTAAGAAAAAACCAACTTTGTTGTTACGACCTTTTGATTTTTTTTAATAAAATGGTTATTGACAGTAGGGCTGTAAAAATGTAGGAGGACATGTAATTCGATTTGCTCTACAACAATAAATGAAAAAACCCATTTTGAATTTTTTGGTTGTTACGCCCTTTTGCATTTCAGGTAACGAAATATTGTCCGATTTAAAAAAACTAAAGTTCATTTTATTTGTTATAAAATTCTATTTAAAATTTTTTATACAAATACATCTGCTTTTATAGAAAAAATTATTAAAAAAAAGAACTCAAAGTTAAAAAAATAAAAAAAATTGCAGATGTTATTACGAAAATTACTACCATTAATTAATTAATATAGTATAAAATGTATACGGTTGGAAAGATATATTCTTTGTTTTTCATAAAGCGTTCAAAAATTTAAGATCGGATTAAAATCAACTGAGTTACGTGCTCATAAGTACTCGGACCTACCCGAAAATAGTTTTTTCGGAATAACTCCGAAATTTGGGGGTGTTTCCGAACTTTTAAAAATTGATTTATGATGTACTTAATAATGCCTACAAATTACACTAGGTCACTTTCCAAGTATATTTTCACTGTATTATTTATTTGTTATTTGTTTACAAGTTGGACAGTAGCTGGTGCGACTGACCCTTTTGATGGTTCTTATTTGAATATTCTATTCATGCTCTTTTCTTAATTCTAACTTATTGTAATAATTTTATAGTTAATATTTTGTTTTTAAGCGGGACAGTCGCGCCAGCTACTTTTCGCCATATTTAATTTTTTTTTTTTGATACAGAGGTTACCTACAACAAAAGACAACTCAAAAAGCGCAAATAATCGCAAATTGTCACAAACCAAAATTAGCTCATTATATTATATTTAATCCACTTTTTCAATTTGAAAGATGTCAGATGGGGTAAAAATTTTTAAAAGCTTACGGAATGTAAAAGTTTAAAAAAAATTAACCCTCTTAAGGTAATGTCTAACGAGTTCTTTTCAAGTATATCGACATAAATATAAAGCAGTTATAATTAAAAAGATTATTATTTAATTTTCTCTTTATTTTTCATTTAAATTAATATTATTATTGAATAAAATCGGAGTTTGTTTTAAGGATTTTCTTCCAAGGAGGAAACGATAAAAATGCTGATTGGACCAACCTTGAAAGGGAAATCCAATTATAACCGCTTACCAAGAAGGATTATAATTTAGGGGGTTAAGAGAATTAAAACCAAAGACGGAGATTAGTTCTTATGTCCCTTATCTAAACTATATACTTTTGTCTTTTTTTTTGGTTTTTCTTTTGAAATATATATATATACATATATATGTTGGCCACGTGAAGTTAAATTTATTGAATCCTCTGAAGCTGGCTATACTGACGGATCAACATTATTTGGTAATACAGATGCTAAAAGTGGAAATATAAAACGAACTATGACTTCTGTAATTGATGAAGAATTTGAATTTATTAAATTACCAACAAAAAAAAACAAAAAAAAAAAATTTTATATTTTTTTATTAATTTTCATTATTCATATATTGATTAAATAAAAGATATATTGCTAATGGATGTGCTTTTAATGTATAATCTTTTAAAAAATTAGCAGGCCTCCAATTAAATTTAAACATTCTTGAACGGAAGGCTTCATCTTTTGGAAAAATATCGTTATTAGATAATATTATTACAGGAGTTCGACTTATAACTGCGTCGCCTTGATACTTAATTTTTGCATTACAAGTATCACCACCTAAAATGCATTTCAAAGTTTCTGTTGCTGCTGGTTCCATCATAGGTTCATTCCATAAAATTATTCGTTTATCAACACATTCCATTAAAGGAAATGTGCAATAACGATTAAAATTACCCATTTGACCAAAATTTATACAATAATGGTCAACAGCATCAAAAAAGAAATTTTTTCCTGCATTAGGTGCTGATAAAATAAATATCGAATTTTTTTTTTTGGAATTTTCTTATCTAATATAGGGTGGCGCATAAGTAACGTTAAGATTTATTCAATGTATAACTCTTTTCTTTCTGCTTTTATTTAACGTTGGCATTTATTAAAATTTAGAATATAGTTTGGAAATATGTTCACATTATGTTTTAAAGATAATATCTTTCAAATGTAGCCCATTGTTTGATTCTACCTGACGTGCTCTTTCCAAAGCATTTTCCATAACTTTTCTTAGAATTTCAGGTCCCAGCGCCCCCACTTCTTCTCGGATATTGGCCTTAAGTTGTTGGATGGTTCTAGGCTTATTGGCATATACCTTACCCTTTAGGTAACCCCAAAGAAAAAAATCGGGAGCCGTTAAATCAGGCGAACGTGGTGGCCACTTAAAATCAGAAAAACGTGATATTATTCGACTGCCAAAAATTTCGCGCAGGATAGCCATAGTTGGACGAGCTGTGTGAGCTGTGGCTCCATCTTGTTGGAACCACAAATCTGGATAGTTCTGCACCGCTGGCCTTAACAAATTTTCAATCATTTCCCGGTATTGAATGCCGTTCACATTAATCGCAACTCCTTCGTCGTTTTCGAAAAAATATGGTCCAATGATCCTCTCTGAAGTTATTCCACACCATACTGTGCATCTAAGTGGGTGCATTTGATCTTCAACAATTATTCTTGGATTTTCGCTGCCCCATATTCTGCAATTTTGTTTATTCACGTGACCATTTAGGTGAAAATGAGCCTCATCGCTCATTATGAGTTTGTGAATAAACTCGTTGTTTTATAGGCACAATTCTTGAAAACGGCGACTATATTGAATGCGTTCTTGTGCATCATTTGGTTTTAACTCGTGAACCAATTGCATCTTATATGGGAAAAGATGTAACATATGTAAAATTCTTTGCAAAGACCGCCTAGACATCCCTAACTGCTGAGAACGTCGCCTGGTGGAAGTTTCGGGGTTTTCCTCAATAATTGCTTGCACTCGAGCAATGCTCACTTCATTTCGAACTGCACGAGGTCTTCCAGCACGCGGAAGATCACAGACAGCCCCTTGTTGCCCAAAACGCTGAACCAATCGGTAAATTGTTGGAGCGCTTAGGAGCATTTCGAACATGAAAGAAATTTCGATATGATCTTTGTGTCTGAATAATCGAATGCTGACTTTCAAAGTAAAATTGAACAACTTTGGTTCTTTGTTCTGTGCTAAGCCTTTCCATCATAAATTTCCCAAGTATTATTTAGTTAATTCTGTAAAGAGACGAAAAAAAGACTTAAATTAAAAAATGTATTCACTGATCAAATCTTAACGTTACTTATGCGCCACCCTTTACATTGAATAGACAATTATAAAAATAATTAATTTGTTTAAAATTATTATAAAATTGATAGTGGATTAATTTATCTAATGCTCTAATAGAATCTTCCAATTACATATAATAATGTAATAAGCCAAGATTGGCATGGAAATTGTGTAAAAGTGTCTTTGTATAAAGGGAGTCCCTATAACCCCTTTTTATTTTAAAACAGCTGGGGGGGGTCCCAGCTGAAACTTAGGCGTTCAAAAGAACTGCCAAAAGAAAGTGTGAAACTTTAAAAAGAAACAAGGCTAAAGCACCGATTTGTGTTAATCAAATTAAAGTCTGATTTTATTTTGGCTTTTCTTTGCCTTATATACTAATTTTGAAAATAAATCTTAACCTTTTTTTTGTTTTATTTTGTTTTTTATGCTAGTTTTATTTTCTACTGTCGTCGCCAATGTTAGTTCTTTGTATAGCAAGGCTAATTCCTTTCGCTTCTGGAATTTCTTGCCAGCCCTTTTCTTCTTTTGTATTGGTTTGGGAATTGGTTTTGGAGTTGGTGTGTTCTTTATTTTGTTTCTTCTTTTATATTCCTCAATTGTGATCGCTTTAGGACCTACTGTACGAGGCAGTGGAGTGTATGCTGGAGCTGATTTTGTTGTATTTGATAAATTTTCCGGCTCGTATTCTTCAATTTTGTTTTCGTTAATGTATCTTTCCCAACGGGCGATGATTTCCTCTATGTCGGTTTCTGTCATCAGGAATTGTATCTTTAGGCTTGTTGATTCTTGAGGATCGATGTGGTCAGGATCGCCATGTAATAAGCCAAGATTGGCATGGAAATTGTGTAAAAGTGTCTTTGTATAAAGGGAGTCCCTATAACCCCTTTTTATTTTAAAACAGCTGGGGGTGTGAGGTAACCTCAACGGCGTGAATCTGTGCCCATGTAAATGAGCTTCGACCCAAACCACGCAATGAATTGTCATCAGGTACAATTGTCCTCGGCCCGAATAGCACCTTGTGTCTTCTCAAATCCAACATTGATAAACGACGAAACAAATAGAGATATAATATGTTGCAAAAAATAGGGGAAAAACCCCGCGAAATCTTAGCATTAAAGACGTTTCTCAACGAATAAAGGAAACTCATTCTGTCCAATATCTTACGTGGCTTTTCACTGGGTATAACTGAAATAAGATCCCGAGGTATGTACAATCCATATTTGCTGAATGTCTGGACAAATTCGGATCCTAACGGTATAAGTATCATATTCTCCTCCTTCAAAGTATGTCCCATCTGCGCGTACATATCCTTCAACCAACGCAGGAATTCATCTATCTCATGACCAGAATGGGGTTGTGATTTCAGAGTTCCTATCCATTCAGAATCATCACCAACCGCCTTCATCCTTTTCAATTCAATTCTGGAACCAAACCTAGTCTCCGATAATCTACGTCTCACTATGTCCTGCATGGATAAATTCATCAAGGAGTTGAACAATAAAGTGGACAATTCTCCAGACGCCTCGGAGGTTAAGGTCACAAAGTCGCTTCCATCTCTCAAGGCACCCACTCGTAAGACGGACCAATCCAGTTTTACGCCATCAGAGATCATGGTCTCAACGTTGACCTTATAAATCACACTACCATCAGGCACAAATTTACATCCCGGCATCGGCCTAACTCTCGAAAGCGAAGGCCCGACATTGACGGTTTCAACATACCACATTGATAGGTCGCGTAATGTCACCTTTGTTATTGCATGCTCGCGATCGCTGAATCTTTGATTGGGACCCAGATTGAATTCATCAACAAACTCAGCCGTATTAGCTTCCATTTCATGTATAGGAGGCATCCTTTGAATCTCTCTTGCGTCGGCCCCCAATACTAATTTTGAAAATAAATCTTAACCTTTCTAACTTATTCTAAACATACAAATATTATTGTTTTCTCTTTCAATACTATGAAGGTTTATATTCACATTTCTGTTTGACCAATCATAGTGTTTTGTATTTATAATTGCACTCAAACAGAAATGTGTCACTCAAACAATAATTTGTAAGCAGTTCTGCATGCATACAAAGAAAGTAATGTTATTGATACTTTATTAGTTCTTTGTTGCATTTATTGTGCAGGCATTACTAACTAGTGTGATACACTACAATAATTACTTGTTGACGTTGAGGACTGTTGAAAATAAGATGTTGTGGTTCAACTGACATGAAGTGAGTATATAATTCTTCTATTGATAGTTCATTGTAGAAATCACCATGAATTTTCATTACATTTATCATCAAAGGAGAAACCTATTGAAATAATAATAAAATTATTATATTATTTCAATAAATATTAAAAATTTTACCTTATTAAAAAATTTATATTTAGATGTCATGTATATGCTGAGTGAAAATATGTGATTTATTGGCGATACTGGGTATTGCCGAAGAAAGAGGATGAGTTCATCCCCCTTTCTTCTTTTTTTATACCCGGTATCTTTGTAACATCCTTCGCTACTTCGGCCATCAATCGATTGATTAGAATACTCTTTGGATCCACTGGGATGCTCGTTATAAAAGTGGAACGCATTTCCGCCTCTTTCCACCAGTTCTTGGCCACATTGGATATTTTGCTGAAGTTGTAAATGTCTAACTTCACAACTTGGTATCCAATTTCGCCTGGCGATGTCCAAGTACACAAGTTGTCGCCCTTCTTTCTCGAAATACTCTTCGAGATTAAGCCAGTGGTTTGTGTTGAATTCATGACTGGCAATAACTCGTCGAATATATCGTCTGCCGACAAAGGCGAAACTTTTAAAGATGTCGACGGAGGCGCATCGACAATTGTAATTGGAGTAGGCACAATCGTGGACGAGGTGGAAATGGTCCCCATGGCAGCAGATGACGAAGATGGCCCCGGTATGTTTGCGGTATAGGTGTTCAAAACTATATCCACTAAATCCGGATGTACTTGCGTTTTCGTAAATATCGTGCAATATTCTCCTTCTTGGAGCGCTTTCTGCAAATCCTCGAAGGAGGGTTTGTTTAAATCTACTTTTTTTTGCCTCATCATTTTTAGAGTAGAAAGTATCGCTCGTAAAATAGTGGACGTAATCCTCTTCCATGCTATGTTCCTTCGTTTCATACAAATTCTTTCTACTTCTTTTAAAACGGAGAGTATTATCTGTAATTATAATTAATTAATTTTGAACATTTAAAAAAATAAATAAGTTACCTGCACGAATATTGTCCTTTCCCACAATAGTTCTATTAATTCCATCACCGTCATAGTCGTTTGATCCTGTTGCTCTTGATGGTCCGTAATATTTTCCGACTGCGTCAACCCAACTTTTAATTGATCCGGCTCTTGATATTTGGCCATTACTTCCTCGAATGGATCCTTCAAATTTAGTTCGTTTAGGACATCCTGAGTGTCTGGAACTGGAATGATTGCTTCCTTCTGCGTCGCTCACCCAACAATGGGTGGTGTGTGTGTGCGATCAAATTTCTTAGCTATGGCATAAGCATGGGCTACGACCGCTGCCAGCTGAAATTCTGGCCGAACGTGGAGAGGACGTAGGGGTACCGTTGAAGAGCCGTGCGATGGTCAGGAACGGCCATCTCGGCGAGAGGGTGGGATATGGCATCACGGTGGATGGTGCCAGTGAGGTCCCGTATAAGGTTCGTGAACATCGTACGAGTGCAAATGTATGGTTGTATTTAGAGTGGTTTGGTAAGCGAATCGAGGCGAGTTTTAATCGTTTTGATATACACTTGTTTATATCGATAGCATTTGAAGAAAGACTATTGAAACTTGCGGAAAGTTGCAGTAAGTATAAAACGCTAGTATAAAAAAGGGGCAATAAGTCCGTGGCTTGACGGCAGCTAATTTATTTTCTGTTTAAATAATAGTCAGCAAATGGACTGTTCCCGTGTTTCGGCACCTTTGATACTATCATTAGTATCTTTTTAGTGTTCAGAGGTATTAATTTTGATACATAACTTCCAGCAGCAACACCTAGAATTTTAGAAAAGAGTTCTTTTTTTACGTATAAGACACGACGTACACCTTGATTGGTCCATTTCGCAATCACTAAGTAATGAATGGCCAGACATTCGATATGGGAGCCATTTTTGTAGATATAAATCTTTTATACTATCAGGAAACTCCTCACAACATTAACCCTACGATGAGTGACAGTTCTGAACTTCGCGGCCGTGTGAAAAGGTCCCTACGGACCTTTTTTGTAAATCATGTTTTTTTCATATAAAAAAATTTTTTTTTTTGATTTTTTTTGTTTTTATTGTTTATAACTAAATTCTACATACAAAAATAATTTTTTAAATTTTTTAAATTTTTTTTTTTTGCTTGAATTTTCTTAAGACCAAGGACGCGCCGCTCCGCCTCGCGAGGCACGTCTACCGTGGATTGTTTTACTTTATCCACTACCCCTTCCTTCACGAATGCCATTACAGCCGACTTCTCACAAGCCGAGGCCTCCCTTCGGTTTAGCTCTGTGCCCGAGGGGTACTGTAATGCCGAATAACAGCTCCATATGAGAGACCGCATCTGCACGTCATGAGATGTCATGCCCTCTAGCATGATCTAGATCCCAGGCGCCCTCCACACTACTGTAATGTTACGGTTGCTAATGTAATAGTGTGTAGTTCCCTAGCCTCCTTTTTATTTTAGTGCAGCTGGTGAGGTCCCAGCTAAAACTTAGGCGTTCAAAGGAAGTGCCGGAATCTCTGAAACTTAAATTAAAAGACAAGGCTGAGCAGCCGAATTAAGTTCATCCAATTTAACCCTCTAACCGGCCATTCTGAAATACTTGAGTAAGAAAGGTGGGAATTTTTCGGTAGACTAATATTGGTTCAAAGAGCTCAGAAATGTGTTGAATTCCAAGGTAATATCGCACAGGTAAAACACAGGCAACGGTTAAATGAAGACCGCCTCAAGGTGGTCTTGCCTGTTTACATGTAAAATTCTAATATTTTTCGTTATTTACCTTATGTCTTTATTATTTCATTGAAACGAGGTAGAAAAATGTAGAAATCAACAGAATTGTAATTTTTATTCAAAAATACATCAAAAATAGGATTTTTATTCAAAAATACATCAAAATAGGATTTTTATTCAAAAATTAATCAATGTACACTATAAAGGAACTATTTTCTGGTGTGGTATTCATTGAAGCAGTCTTTGCCTGGTCCACAACATAAATGTATTGAACATTTGGAACACATACATTGTGTGTTCGATTTTTTACACAGCTTGCACTTCTTTTTTCCAGATCGGTCCAACCACAATGGAAAATGGTCATATTTGTCGTACCGAATGTCATCAACAGGGTGAACTGCTCTCTTACCAATACCTGATATCGTAGCTTGTGGTTCACCTTTGGTTAAAATATTCGGCCGACAAACAGAGCGATTTTCATTGCATGCAACAAGTGCAGCAGCGATTTCTTCTCGAAATTCAGGCAACTGCAACAATTTTATGTCGTCAGCTGAAATATCATTTGAATCATGCCATCTTTCTGTGTGAATGCGACGATATAAAACATATGCATTCGTTATAGCCATGTCGATAAATTGATAGAACAGTCGTGTCATAGCATCTCGCGTTTTTGCTCGAATGTGGTATCTACCCATAAGACCATCCATGAGATCGACACCTCCCATATGATTACAATATTCGCGAATTATTTTCGGACAGTCAACTTCAACATATTGTTTATTTTTGCGATCAAAACGTGATGCTTTAGGCTTCTGTTGATCTGCATTAGCTTTTGCAAATGGCTCAACACCAACATATATTGACGCTAATCTGACGCTCTTGTTGTCCTTCCATAATACATTGGCGATATCGATTCCATATGCTGTAGCATTATATTCAATCGAATAACCACGATTTCGTTTTTGATTTCGTTGTCAGCAGGAAGTTTGCAGTTTTGAATTCTATTTACGCGAACAGTTCCCAAGCTATAAATTCCTCGAGCACGTAAATATACCAGCAATGGAAGTGAAGTATAGAAGTTGTCGAAATACATAATATGGTGAACAAAATTTGGAATGCTTTGTGACAAACGAACAACGACATTTGAAGTACTACCAAGATCAGGTGAACCTGAAAATAAAATAGAAGTTTTTTATAAAGAAATTTGTAAAATGTTTCAATTTTCTTATGCATATTACCTGGTAAAATAACGTTATCTCCTGCACCATTATATATTTCGAATCGATATGCATATCCATACGAATCACACAACACAAATAGTTTGATACCCCATTTGTGCGGTTTGTTGGGCATGTATTGTCTCAAATGATGTTTCATTTTCGTTGAACACATTTGCTCGTCAATACATAAACGTGCTGTTTTTGGAATGGAGTCAAAACGATCATTCAAGTTGTTTGAAAAAACTCGAACTCGAAACAGCGGGTCGTAGCCTGGTTCACCTTTCTTTTTGCGTTCTCTTTCATCACGTAATGATAGATGTTTCTTTATTTGCATGAAATTTTTGGATGACATTGAGTTTGCTATTGGTGCAAATGAATTTCGAGTAGACCAATAACTTTCCAAGTTTGGGTATCTATAAACGCTCATATAAATGAGGATACCAATATACTTGTATATATTATCAGAAGAAACATTGAATCTTGTATTGATATTTTCAACACGTGCTGATCGATTCGTATCTTTAGCAATCGATTCAACCATATTGGTTGTAAAAAAATATTGAAAAATTTCCTTGGGTGTTTTCAATGCTTTGACATGCGCTGGTAAACTTGAATCACCAAGAAATGCTATTTGATTCACATGCAAACGCATATTCTTTTTTTTCCATACGATTTTGGTGAACTCAGTCGAATCTTTGGTACAGTACAATACGCATATAAGAAAGTCTGAAAATGTACAGATTTTGTTTCTTATATGCGAGCTTTCTTATAAAGAGAACACGCATATAGGAAAGATATTTTCTTATATGCGTCAGAAACAAAATTTAAAAAATTTCCCATGGAGTATGCAGATTAGAGCGGGTCAATTTGTATGGGACGGAAAAAATGAAAAAATCGCATATGCGGGAAGTAATCTACGAACAATTCTAAGAAAATTTGCCTAAGAAACTATCTGTGTAAAATCGATTCGGATGCCGCGATTTTTAAAGGGAAGTTTCATATTCAGGTTATAGAAAATTTTGTTAGAAAAACTTAAACAGATAGCTTATTTATGAGTGTGAGGGTAAAAAAACGCTAAGTTTTCTTCTAAACCCTTTGTTTTTACTTCTTATTTTTAAAGTACACTTATCCCTCGATTTACACAATACTTTTTTTAAGGTGTTAATCGAGGGAAAGGTATACTTTTGTTTGTTGACCATATATTGAAATAAAACTAAAATTATCCTTTAAGTTTTCTACGATTTATTGTTTTATTTGCAGTTATTAATTTAGCAATAAAATCAGAAAGAATAAAATAAATTTTAAGTGTATTGTTATTAATACAAAGTTAGTTTCTAGATTTGAAAAAAGAACTAAATAACTAAGTTTTTAAGTCCTGCCTGCTTTCCAAGCGTGGATTTTTTTTTCGACTAACATCAGTCACAGCCATAATACTTTCACGATTTTTTTCCGTTACGCGCCGAGAAACACTGGTTAAAAGTTTAACGCATCGTTCAGTTCCTTGAATGTGGCATGGAACTTGTGGGTCAGGAAGTGGTGGATCTTGAAATTCTAAATATTCCTTCAAATGGTCATACGGAATATCTCTTGTAATTGGTGGTTCTGATAAAATACTGTCATCATCTAAATCTATCATATTGAAATAATTGCAGCAGTCAAAATTAATGTTACATTTTTTGTACTTTCTAAGCTTTTCTGCATCGCAAAGTTTGTTACGGTAGTACAAAATTTTTTGTATTGCCTGGTCGCGTATTGATTTACGATCATCGTAAAGCATTGAAAGCATAACATTTTCTGGATGAGCAAAGTATGAGTTATTTTGAACTACAGAGTAAACAATTTGCCGCACATTCAAGGGAAGAAACTGTGTGAGGCGAATAAACTTAAATAAAAGCGTACTGCCGTAAATAACAGAATTGTAGTATTTGATGTTAAAGTACATGGGAACATAAACTCTTATTACGTACTCTGCTAGAGTTTTTAAGTAACTAGTGGGTGAACTTGTTGCGACGTACAATCGTAAAATTCTGCTGGCCTTGGTTAACCAACGGGAGTGCGCTACAGGTCCAGGCTTTATGTTAGCTAAGTCAACAGAAATAAAACCATTCGATATTGCTGAAGCCATTTGAAGCAAATACTTTACGTCATTAGATAAATCAAGCTTCCATTCGTCTGATGAAGAAGGTGGCATGTTCTCTAGCGGAATGGCTGTAAATTCAACAACCCTCTGAAAAAATTTTAAACTTTTTTTAATAAATGTTAAAAAAAATATTCTGGAAAAATTATTTTCCCACCATTTTCTCACAGCACGTAATTTGTTTACTAATTAAGCCGCTGGCAGTTCTTGGTCCGCTCGTTTTCGAATTATCCAGAAATTCGAATAGGTGACGAAAAGGCAATTCATTAAAATGTAGGAGACATATAAACCAATGCAATGGTCTTCCCAATGCGATCTCGAAACGCCGTATTATGCCATTTGAAACGCCTGTGTTAGTGTTTTCTCCATCACTACAAATACCAATTAAATTATTTAAACTGAAACCTTTTTTGCTGAAAAACTCGCTAAGCTGCCTTTGCTTTGTTAAAGCATCTTCAGCTTGAACTGTAACATATCCTAATAGTTTCGAGTTCGGCTCTTTAAGGACGACTAAATGTGCTTCTTTAACCATGCTTTGGTGGTATTTGCCGTCAATTTTTTCCATTGTTAATGCGTCATCTTTTCTGCCATCAAATGAAAAGTAGCATAGGTTGGTGTCTCCTGCTTGACTCTTGCGTACTGCTTCCCGTCCCTTCATCTTTTCTCTGGCGACTTTATTTTTATCCATAATTATTAGGTCTCCAGTTTCATCTCTATAGTCAATATCCTTAAATAGAGCTGTCGCTAAACCTGAAGCTACTCTGTCAGATATGCCGAATCTGTCGCACATCATCGCGAAATTTAAAGCCGAGTACCTTTTGGTATAAGCTCGTGGTTTCGGTGAAATTAATACATCCTCAGATGGTGCACTTAGCTCTATAAGCTCCTCCACCTCCATGTTTAACTGGCTTGGTTGATATGTCGAATCATGACTCACTGGTAGGAAGGTTGTTATTGTTATTGTTGATACTTGGTCAGAATGATTCTCTGGAATAGTCAGTTTTCTATCATTGTGTTGATCTAGCATAAAAAATGTCAACCTTTTTGGAATTTCTCCACATTTGCATTCATGTACTTTTAAATTACATTTGCATTTTCCAATGAAAAACAAATCATCAATCGATTCCACAAAACGATTTAATTTACTTTTAGTTTTTATTTCTCTTTGGTACTTTTCAATAAACTGGTTTAGTTTTAGTAAAATGCTTTTTTCATTCATAAGATTAATAAAAAGTCGATTCCATATTTCAGTTAATTTATTTAACACGTCATCAGTGAAGTTCTTGTAAGCACACTTTTTTCCTTCTTTTTTTGCCTGGTAACCCAAGAAGAAATAATACTTTAATACATCACGCTTGCTTGGTAAGTTAAGGCCACTAAAATCTTCTGGTGGTCCAAAAATGGAAATATCTGGGGAAGCCATATGAGATATGGTAGATTCAGATGAAGAAGATGGAAAATTATTTTCCATTTTACTAGATTATAAATTTAAAATGCAAAATCGAATAGCCAATAAAAAAGCCGAACGTTTTATTTTTTCACTCGCGTAGTTGAACTTAAATCACACAAATCTTAGTACTTATCACAATGTTTTGTTTTCCTTTTATTGAATATAAATTTAAAGATTCAAACGTTTATTGATTATAAAAACTTATTTATGAATTTAAAAATTTACTGAATAAAAATTAAAAAATTTTATCAACGAAAACTAGACTGTTAGAAAAAAATTGCAACTGCACTGTTTTTAATAAAAATAAAAACGTTAAAAAGGCACCACTTGTTCAAGCGATTTTTTAATTTAACGAACGAGCCTATCTTTTAACACTTTTTTCTTAAATTTTTTTCTACTCTGGTCTTACTTTTCGTTAACGCTAAAATAAAAAAAAAATAAAATAAAAGTACTCTTAAAGTTTGCGAATTGATAAATATTACATTTTTGCGTTTTCAAATGCGAAAATTTCATTAATTTAATATACAGAGGAAATTTTTTTTTTTGCACTCTTCAAGGTTTTTACTCGCTGATTGCACGGATGTTACGATCGTAAAAATCGAATGTGTTATATCGTTCGTAATACCGGGAAACCACTGTACCACTTTTCAAAAAATTAAACCTTCCAATTATTGTCAAAAAGCTAAAAATATAAGTTTTGTACATGTAATTTACTTCTATGTAAACATATTTGATACAATTTTTTATACTACCTAAAACTAAATTTCCCCTTAAAAATCGCGGCATCCAAATCGGTTTTAGACCCATACTTTCTTAAGCAAAGTTTCTCAAAATGATCCGTAGAACATTTTCCGCATATGCGATTTTTCGAAAAAAAAATCGACCCGCTCTAATGCAGATATATATGTATTTGAAACAAAATTAATACACATTACTTTGTACGACATATCGTTTATTTGTCCAACAAATATACATTGTACAAATCTATACATTAAAACATAACAAAAACAAAACAGGTGATTGCACTTCACTTCAAATCACATTTGGTAAATAATTAATAAATTTGGTAAAAAAAATATTAATCCATAGTTTAAAAATAACATTTGCTGAGAAATCAGTTAGAAGTAAATACGAATACTACTACTATTAGCACTGAAAATAGTCTTGAATTTTCTTTTGGACGAGGTCCTTTTCACGAGTTCTGAAGAGAATATCTTCTAATTTACAAATAGAATCGTGGCCTTCGTCAACGTCTAAATACTCTTTGAGAATGAAGAAGGCTTTAATAACATCCTCTCTTTTTGGTTTTTCGGGTGCTTCTTGTTCATTTTCTACCTCTTCAACCTCCTCACAGAGGATTTCATTAATTAGTTCTTCTTCATTAATTTCTCCGAAGCAGTCGTTCTCTTCGCCATCAAAATCATTACAAAAGTACTCCTCATCACATTCATCTGATTCATCTTGACATACTTCTTCGGATACCATTTCCTTCGAAATTCCCGATTTTCGGAAACAATTTCTTATGGTTTGTGGTGTTACAAGCCACCAAGACCGTTTCACAATATACAAAGCATCTAAAATGCTAAACTTTTTCAAAAAAGTATCCATATGACCACTTTCAATCGCTAGTACTTGCTTGCGAGTTAAACACTTCCTATACTGCGCTTTAAACGAATGGATGATGCCTGTTAAAAGAAAACAATTACAAATTAGCTTGTGGACTTAATATAACTGAAACTAAAAGCATTTTACCCTGGTCCAATGGCTGAATAAGGCTTGTGGTGTTAGGTGGCAAGAACAATACTTCAATGTTTCCTGGGGTAAAGTTTAATTTATGACAAGATGCATTATCAATCAGCAACAAAATTTTTTTATTCTTCTTTGCAAAGATTTCATCCAGCTCCCTTATTATCTCGCACCATATAATGCTGGTCATCCAGGCTTTGGTATTAAATTTGTAGGCCACAGGAATTTGCTTCCCACGAAAACATCGTGGATTTTTTGATTTTCCAATTGAAAAAAGATGCTTGTCGGAACCAGTAGCATTACAGATAAAAAGCAATGTTAAGCGATTTTTTGGAACTTTTTGTCCGCGAATGTTTGCATTAGCTGGTGCATATGTTTTATTAGAAATAGACTTGTACATTAAGCCAGACTCATCGGCATTATAGATGTCGTCAAGCTCATATTCAGCTAACTTATCTGGAAGGACGTTTTCTTTGAAAAGTGCGGCAGCTTCAACGTCGGCGGAACTAGCCTCTCCATGAACGTTTCTGAACCTAATATTTTCCTGCCTTTTCCAGCGATGTAACCATCCCGAATTCGGTTTAAAATCAATGCCCAACTGAATTGCAAATTGTTCTGCTTTTTCGAGAATTATTGGTCCAGTAATAATTGTATTTTTTTCAGCCATTTGCGCAAACCATTTGGACATAGTTTTATTTAGAATTTCATGTTGCGATTTTCTGTTCTTTTTAATATTTAAATTTTTCCCCGAATATTTGCTGGCCATAAGTACCTCTGAGTTTTTTATCATTTTCGACAAAGTGCTTTCCGCTATTTTAAACTCCTTACAAATATCTTTTCGGGTTTTTCCACATTTGTAAGAATCTAATATTTTAATTTTGGTTTTAATTGACAAAACATTTCTTTTGTTCGACGACATTTTACATAAAATAAATAAAAACAACGAAGCCGGCTGATTTCACAAAAATCAACGGCTTCATTTGACATTTGGACCAGTGTTCACATATGCAAATCGTAAAATATAGTCAAAAAATTTATATTTTTCCCCAAATTGAAAAAAATTTCATTGTGAGAATACTTTCTTATACACGTACAATTTTCTATGGAAGGAATATAATTTTTCATAAAAATTTGTTTCTTATAGCAGAGTTTTTCTTATAAGCGAGTTTCTTATATAAGGATTATTTAGCACGTAGTTATATGGAAATGTACATGGTGTCTGGAAAAGTGTTTCTTATAGCCGAGTTTTTCTTATAAACGAGTTTCTTATATGCGTATTGTACTGTAATGCTATCAGTACCTGAAAATAAATCATATATATCAATTTAGCGTTGAAAACTTATAATTTGATATGAATTACTTTTGCCTGTGAAACCAGAAGCTGATGGCGTTATATGTGGACCAGTGCTATCCAATATAGGTAACGGCGATCGTGGTCGTTTAGCTGGTTTTTTCATTGATGTTGATGCATCTAATGAAGTAGTTGCAATTGCAGGCGTTGCTGTTGTTGATAAAAAATTTTCACCAGCAAAATTTTCATCATCTTATGGAGTATCTGTGGGTTGGAAGCACGCCATATTCGACAATTTTGTTTGTTTATGTTGCCGTTGAAATCGAAATGGGCCTCGTCAGACATGAAAAGACAGTTCAACATGTTTCCATCCTCTTCCACCATTTGAATCATTTGCTGGCAAAATTCCCAGCGAATCGGCAAGTCTGCAGCGTTCAGTTTGTTGGCCATTTGAATTTTATATGGGAATAAGTCCAAATCTTTGTGCATAATTGGCTGTAATGACTGTCTGCTTATACCCATTTGAGCAGATAAGCTTCTTGTCGAAACACGTGGATTGTTTTGTATGGCAGAAGCTACAGCAGCGATTGTTTCCTCCGTTCGAACTGAAAGGTTTCGATGATAAGGTCTTCTGTTGGCTGTCCCATGCTCGGCAAAATTGTTTACAAGTCTCATTATGGTCCATCTGCTCGGAGGATTGCCGCCAAACGTGCGCCTATACTCTCTTTGAACCGAAACTACGGACTCCAGTATAAACATGAAGATTTATTTAAATTGTTTTTTTATTTAGTTGCAGCTCTAGGCCGCAGTAATTTTCAGATTAAAATTAAATTACTATAGCTTATATACGAGCCCAAACCACTATTAATTCGTACAGCAAGCACTTTTATGTCAATGTAACATGTAAGGGTACATATTTTATTAAATAATATTGACAACACCATTAAATTTATACTTTTCTGAAAATTTGTTTTATTATCTCTAATTTCATAAACAAATATGTGCACATATCATGATAAAAAGTTTTGAAAACAGAAATTATCGGAAAGCCCATTGGTTTTGATAAAAAAAATTTGACCACTATTAATTCGTACAGTGGAACATTTTCTAATTTAAAACTGTGTAACGCCCCCTTTACTTTTTAAAACAGCTTCTACTCGCTTTGGCATTGTATCTATTAATTTTTTACACTCTTCAGGGGTTATAGAGTCCCAAATTTCCTGAATTTTGGCTTTTAATCCGCTAAGAGTGCGTTGTGGGTCATTTCGTAACTTCCTTTTCATGAGTGCCCACACGTTTTCGATTGGGTTAAAGTCCGGGCTAGATGATGGCCAGTCCAGAACACTAATACCATTTTCTTGTAGCCATTTTTTTTGTTCTTTTGGCTGTATGGCATGATGCACCGTCTTGTTGAAATACATATTCGCCACAGTCAGCTAGCTTTGGTATTGACGGAATGAGATGTTCTTGCAATATATTAATAATATTTTTCTGCATTTACTGTTCCATTAATAAAGTGAAGCTCACCGACACCCTTTGAGGACATACATCCCCAACCCATAGTGCTAGCTGGAAACTTTACAGTACGCTTTAAGCAGTCTTTATGATATGCCTCTGTGCTTTTACGAATCACCCTTTTTCTGGCATCACCGACGCATACGTCAAACTTCGATTCGTCGCTAAATATAATGGAGTCCCATTGCCTTTGTACCCAAGAACGTCTTTCTTTTGCCCATAATAAACGTTTTTTCATTTGAAGTACAGTATACTTACTGGGCTTTTCTTTGGCCTAAAAAATTCAAGTTTCAATAAATGCTTTTCCTATCACCAGTAGTAGAATGTTAAACTTACTTTATAAACACCATAACCTATATCTTTCATTTGCCGACGCGTCCATTCACGTTTAATGGTTTTTCCAATTCTTTCTGACCACTCTGAAGCAATGTCTCTAATAGTGGCTCGACGATTTTTTTTAAGTATAACTTCTAAAGCTCTTTTGTCGCGAATCGTTATTTTGGAGACCCGGCCTCTTTTTGCAACGTTATTGCTACAATTCTCATTTTTTTGTATTTTTGAACAATACTTGATACTGTTGATCTGGGAAGCTTTAATTCGACCGATCGCTATAACTTTTTCCCGATTTGACTTTGTCAATAATTAATAATCGAACTTCTTCACAAACTGGCTTACCACGTGCCATCGTTGAACAATTAATCACAACTAAAAAGAAACAACATGAAAAAAATCGTGTTTTTGTTCCATTGCATTTCTTTACTCTAATAAAACGGTAAATTTTCATTATTTGTTTACATTTTAATTTTGAGAGTTGTTTTTAGCTGAATTTATACACTGTACGAATTAATAGTGGTCAAATTTTTTTTTATCAAAACCAATGGGCTTTCCGATAATTTCTGTTTTCAAAACTTTTTATCATGATATGTGCACATATTTGTTTATGAAATTAAAGATAATAAAACAAACTTTCAGAAAAGTATAAATTTAGTGGTGTTGTCAATATTATTTAATAAAATATGTACCCTTACATGTTACATTGGCATAAAAGTGCTTGCTGTACGAATTAATAGTGATTTGGGCTCGTACTACTTATGAGAATAAATCTTAACCCTACATATTGACATACTTATGTTGAAACATACGAACATGTATGCACAAAATAAAGTGAAATTAAATCTATTATTTACTTAAAATTAGTGCACATATTTTCGTGTGGAATCTGGCCGTAATATGATGCTTGTTTTAAAAAAAAAAATCATTCGCGCGAGTGTTTTTGTGCTGCAGGTACGTGTGGCTGTTCAGGTGCCAACAATAAAAAACTCTTAATTTGCTGTCGATGCACATTTGTATTTACTTGGCCATGAATAGTTGTCACTTGTACGACTTCAACATTAGTGAAATATTAGAATCTTTTAATTGTACGTGCAGACGTTGAAAGTAATGCAAACATTAAATTAGATACTGCTACACCAGTGCGTGATAGCGGCGGACAATCCAATTCAGTGTCCCAGTTATGCATTTTTGTTAAATGTAAAAGTCAATCTGCAAAATAAAAATAAAAAATAAACAAGATTCATTAAATAGAAAAAAAGTTATTAAATTTGTTTTGGTAGCGGCTTTCATCAGCCACCCTGTACTTAAAAAGAAATAGCTATAAATTATATTTTAAGAAGTTATTTAAATTATATGTGTCATACGATATTGCAGGCGGTCTTGTGACCCACTTCAATATTTGTAATATAACACTTCATAAGTGTTACACGATACATTGTTGAAGTTGGTGAGTGCTCGCTGTGCATACTGTATGACGACATGGTACACTACAAATGTTCCCGAGGAGATTCCTTAACTCATTGAATAAGGATCGATCATAACCCTGTCTCAACGCGAACAGCACCGGATCCTGATGGAGCTTGAGCCATTTTTCTAATGAAGAGGACGATGTGTATTTAGAAATAGTAATAAAGCTTTCAACTAATCTCAGGGTAACACACTTGAAAACTTTAATTATATCGGCATTTTTGCTTAATAATAATGCTTACGAAGAGCGCGTATTTTTTTTATTCACAAATATTTCGCATGCTTCAAATTTGTCAATGAGTATTTTTAAGATTTTCTTATACTTTACATGTTTTGTTTTTTCAACAACTGATTGAGCTTAATTTTTAATTAAGGCAAATGGATAAAAATAAATTGGAAAAGTGTTCGACCTATAGCTAAGGAACAGGAATATTTTTGATAGTTGTATCTTTTTACCTTTTACCTTTTTTCACTACTACACAAAATAGCTTTATTGAGAATAAATTAGTGACTAAAACTAAGACTCCAAATATGGTTCTGGACAGCTTATTTCTATTTCAATGGGTGTTCTATTAATAAGATCCTGCTTTTGTTTAATTGTGAGGTGCAATGAATGTTTTTAAAATAATAATAATTTCTTTAACCCTCTAATGCCACATTTTTTGTTTGACTTCAAAAAAATCATATTCAGTTAATTTTGGGATGAGAAACTTGAATCTGAATTTAGTTTTTTCCTGTGAGTACTCGTTGACCTGTATGAGGTAAAACTGTTAAGCTCGCCTTGATTCGGAGTTGGACATTATCGTAATAATTTAAACAACATGAATAATTTTTATATTAGCATTTTAATGGGTGAAATTTATTATTAAATTTTAATAAAATAATACTGTTTTTCATTTAGTATTTTAAGGGTTATTATGAAAGTTAAAAAAACATTTTTTTGACGTTGAATTGCATAAATTTAGTTTGCATTTATCGCAGAAAGCTTGCGTTTCTGATTTACATCCCGGCATTTTGCAAATTTTTTTCCCGGAACGGTCCAAAAATACACACCAGGTTTGTATTCTGTTGATTTGTATTTTTCTTCTAGGCATTTTTCCCAGCGTGAAAAAATTTCGTCTATTTCTTCTGACATGGATGTAATGTTGCTTTTAGGAGTTGGCAATGTAATGGTTTTGATCTGGGTTGTAAGTGGATTGGTTTTGCTATGTAGTAGTAGTAGTAGTCTCAGGGTAGTTATTACAGTGGTTTCAGCTTTTATTTTTCACAAGGTTTTTGTCCGCAAGATCGCCATGTAATGTTGTGTGTAGTAGTGTGTTTGTGAAGTCCTATAGCCCAATTATTATTTTTATCCAGCTGTACAGGGGGTCCAGCTTATAACTAGGCGTTCAAAGGAACTGCCAGAAGAAGTGAGAATTTAATCAAAAAAACTAGGCAAGTTATTGCCGGTTTGCGTTTATAAATTAAAGTCTGATTTATTGAATGTTTAACTCTACTTATATACTATTTTACATTTTATTATTTTTATGTTTCTTTATGTCTTTACTTTTGCTGACCATCTATAATAGAATAATTTTGTAATGAAAACAAAAGTGTGTCATTTAAATTTAATAAAGTAAGCGTTTTGTTAATTAATACAATAAACTGTGTTGCAATGCAATTATATTATGATACAGTGTATTACAGTAAGTGAGGTACACTACACAGGATGAGCCTCAGACTTTGGTCGACCACGTTTCAGCGTTGTGGCTGTGCCTATCAGACACATAGTTTCCGCCACTTCGGTTCTAACGTCCGGAAGTGTTATTTTGTTCTTATTCTGGTGAATTCTATGATACAAAATATACGAGTTCACCATCGCCACATCCAACAAATGGAAAAATATTCGGTTCGTCCACTTTCGTGATTTCATATGAATTTTGTATCGTCCAATCAAACTATCCATCAAGTCGACTCCACCCATATGCTTATTATATTCTTTTATAATAGCTGGACAATTTATGTCAACGTAATTTTATGTTTTATTATTCCAACGCTTTACGGTAAATGTGTTGTTTTCCATATTTTTTGACAGGAAATTTTGCGTTCCCACGTAAGAAGAAAGCAGCCTTACGGTTTTTGTATCTCGTCACAACACGTTGACGATATCTGTACCGTATCCGGTGCCTACATACTCTTCCGAATAACCCCTCTCAACTTTCTTCGCATCTAGATCATCAGACGATAATTTTATGTTTGGAACTCTTATTTGTTCGCACTGTTCCTAAACTATATATACCACGACTCAGATAGAAAATCAAACCGAGAGAGGTATAAAAATTATCAAAATAAATGATGTGGTTGACATTATTTGTGACATGTCTTCCTAAACGTACTACTACATTAGATGCTGCACCAAGATCTGGCCAGTTATCTAAAACAACATTATCGCCATCACCAGCATAAACTTCAAACGCACTGCAAAATCAAGACGTGTCGCATAAAGCAATTAGTTTTGTCACCCATTTGTGGGGCTTTGCGGGCATATATTGTCGCGTTGGGTTGCCCTGCATTTTTGTAGGACACATCTGCTCATCAACGCAGATACGTTGTCGCATTGGTACAGTCAGAAATTGGTTATTGAAATGTTTAATTAGTGGTCTTATTTTATACAGTGCGTCGAAACCTGGAGATCCTTTCTGCATCTGGCAAGAATTGTCATTGAAGTGGAGTTTACTTCTAAGCTCTTCAAATCTATGACGGGTCATCGTTTGCCTTATGGGCTCAAATGCATGCCTTCCCCAATAAGCACGAACATTCGGAAAACGAAAGGTTGACATAAAAAACAAGATGCCAATGAACTTACGCATTTCTGTTTCATCTGTTTTGAAGTGTGTGGAAATACTTTGTTGACGTACGTAAAGATTCATCTGATCCACCAAATACTAAACAAAGAAAAGTACAATATTCCAATAAGTACGAAAATATCTGTTATAGATCAGCATGTTTGAAATTACCGTTAAAAAATCATCGGTCAAAATATATACAAAACAGTCTTATGGTGTTTTCAACATATTGAAATGCTACGGGACTGACTTCTCGCCGTGAAAACCACTTCATTTACATGAAGTTGATGATCTTTTTTTCTATTTTTTTTATTTCGTTCGAATCATTTCGAATTTCAGTTGGAACCCCACTGAATCTACCAGAAGATGAGCAAGTTGGGCCATCCTCTTCTTCTACAAGTTCAACTTCTATGTTTCGCTTTTTCGGATGAGTGTGCTTAGCTGGAGACAAATATGCACAGCTTCAGCAGTTACATTTTCTTGAAAACTTTGCTCAAGCCCACTAATATTGGAAATGTTTATGCTAGTATTTATGGCGTCTGACAAAATCTCAGATGAATTGAGTAAGTGGTCTATTTCTTCTTCATCTGCAGGGCAAACAAAATCTGGATCATCCATATCATCTCCGTGAAAATCACCATTATTCAGGTATGTGATGTAAATCGTTTTCGATTTAAAATCGACTGCAAAACGTACAAAGTTGTGATGCACACATTTGTTTCGATTTCATTCCGGTTTTGCTTTAAATCGATATCGATTTCATTTCCCATATTGTTCTATGACAATCTGAGAAAAAAAAGATGTGATGAAAAACGGAATTTGTATTGTTTTTGCGTTTTTAAATCGTTTAAGCGGGGGTTCACGATTTAAAATTGTTTGTGTATTTGGAAAAAAAATTTTGCGTGCAATAACTTTTGTTAAAATGTAAGTAAAATCCTTTAAAATAATTAAGACAAATTTATCTACAAATTTATATACATATTAATATTTATAGGGGAAAGCATATAAATACTCGACAAGAAGAGATGATTATTCAATTTATGAAAAGTATCCGCAGTTAGCAAAGGGTTTTGCCAAAGGAGATCGTATAGAAATCGAGAATAATTTAAATAGTATTAACGTATGAATAAAAATAAAATGTATAAAATTGAAATTACAAGCTGCGCGCAATATTGTCTCGATTTCTGCTAGCTTCATCATTTATTAGACTAGTTTCATCATAAGTTTCATCATCATCAAAATCTGTTACATTGCTGTTATCCAACATTGGATATGGTTCAATTTTGTAAAAATTACACATGTTGTGAAAAGCACAACAAATGTTGATTATTTTCACAACCTTAGAGGGTTTATACCATAAGGTTCGTGACAGACATCTGAATCTGCTTTTGAGAACTCCTATTGTTCTTTCAATTATATTTCTTGCAGACGAGTGTACCTTGTTAAACTTATGCTGAAACGAGCCTGCAGATGGATTCCGGTAAGGGGTCAAAACGAATGGCTCAAGTGCGTAACCAGAATCAGCCAGCAGCCATGATCCTCTTTCTCCATTTTCATATCTGGAACGGTAAAAATCTTTTGGAACGCTCAAATTCCAAACAAACGAATCATGGCTTGATCCTGGCCGAGTTGCATCTACTGCTATTACATTCATATTGTAGTCGCATAGCTGAAGTTATTCCAAAATTATAAATTTGTATAAAGAAATACGCATTAACATGTTCATACTTACAATCATGGCATTTATGCTGAAGTACCCTTTTCTGTTAAAAAATAAATGGTCCTGAGTACCTGGCTTGACTAATTTGATATGGGTTCCATCTATGCACCCAACAACGCCAGGAATGGCATACTTATCAAAAAAGTGTCTTTTGGATTTTAAAATTTCTGTTGTATTACTTGGGAGTTTTATCCAATGCTGGCACATTACATTCTCTAGATGCAATAGCATTTTACTTAATGTTTTGGAAAAAGTGGTTCGGTGCATATTAATAAAAGCATCGTTACCAACTGATCGTTGAAAGCTGCCTTCAGCGAAAAATCTCAACGTTGCTGCTAGTTGGATGGTCAAAGGAATCGATGAGCATATAAAATGTGGTCTTAGTTTATCCAATATCCATGAGAAAGCTTCTTTATTAATCCGAAAACATTCTACAAAACTAAAAAAGCAACAGCATTTTAAACAATTTATTAAATTTGATAAATGATTTCAACTTAAATTTTATCTGGTAAATCTAATGGATTGGATGAGTCCCGCAGCTTTCTCCGTTTAATATTTTCATATTTATTTTCTTGATTAATTAGCATTAATGATGAAACCACAACAAAAGCCATTTTTAATTTATTTTTTTATTTCAAACAGTTAAATTTAATTGTATATAAGATGAAGCCGATCGGTTAAAACCCACCGCCGACATGTATTGAAAACACTTAGCCGCCGCCGACGTGTCCAACTTTTTCGCAAGACTTCCGTTGTTTAAAAATAAAAAAGTTTTCAATATAAAACTAGATATTTAAAATTAAGAAAAAATATGACATTCATTAAAACGTTCGCTTCAGCGGACGGCGATCCAAAGATTTGCATTTAGTCGACGCCGAAAATATGTTTGGCAACCTGCAGTCGGCTTCAGCATTATTGGCTTCAACTTCTGTTTGTAGCAAATAAAAAAAACAACAGAGTTGATTTTTTTGTAACTAACTGAAATTGAAACAAAATTGGAAAATGAAATCGATACGTTTTTTGTCACACCTAATACCATTTTTTACGTTTTGAGCTTACGATTTCATTTCAAATCGAAACGATTTACATCACATACCTGATTATCTTCTTCACTTGATTCGTCTTCTGATGGAAATCTTTCCATAAATTCCAAAATCTCCTCCTCCGTCATTTTCGACAGCTTTTTTTGATGCTTTCCCTTCCATTTTCACTGTAACATATAAATATTATAAAATACAACATTTTTGTGTTAATGTCCCAGTCCGCCTATAGACGGTGAGCAAAAACAACCACATCCAATAGCGATTGTATTTTTTAAAATAAAAAATTAATATTTATTTCAACTGAACTTTTAAATACTAACCAATAATTTTTTCAAGCCGATCTAAAGCTTTGAAATATTATTTTTTCGATGCACAATATTAACGTTTTTCACAAAGAATAAAAAATGACCGTTGCCGCTCAAACTCAAGATGACAATGTACTATTTGCCAAACGCGTTGGAGTGTTGCCACAAAATGAAAAGTTGTTGATAAAAATAAACTTTAATTTATACTTAGATTTATTTATTAAATAAATATTGACAAAAATAAAAATTTTATAACGGTTTTTTGCTACCGCGCCTAGAGGCGGACTTAAGCATTAGAGTGTTAAGATCATAATGTTTGATACAAGGCCTGTATTCTCATTAATATCGAATGGGGCGGGCGAAGCCCAAAGTCTTCAAAAATTTCATCTGCTCCAAAAATATTTAGGGATAACAGTGCATCCTCTACTAACCGTCAAAACCGTTTTCAAATATTGCATGATAACAACAATAAACTCGCTCTTATTAAAACATTAATCTCGGTCATTGCAATGTGGGAAAAAATGCGATATTTTTGGCATTAATTGTAGTTTTAAAGCTAGTGTAATAATGATAAATAAATTATTAGTTTGTACGAACGCTTATGCGACCGTCTTGTTGTTGTTTTATTGATTCACTGAATTCTACTAACCGTCAAAACCGTTTTCAAATATTGCATGATAACAACAATAAACTCGCTCTTATTAAAACATTAATCTCGGTAATTGCAATGTGGGAAAAAATGCGATATTTTTGGCATTAATTGTAGTTTTAAAGCTAGTGTAATAATGTTAAATAAATTATTAGTTTGTACGAACGCTTATGCGACCGTCTTGTTGTTCTTTTATTGATTCACTGACTTCTTAATTCTAATTTAACATGCTAACTCAGCAGTACCCACATTTAAAGTTTGGATTTGTGGACAAATAATTTGAACTTAAAACTTTGCACGCATTTAGGTAACACCAAAATAGAATTTTGGTTTTTTCTTTAATTGGACCACGTCTTGGCAAGAAATTTAAATTTACATTTATTAATCATTTATTTAAATTTCAAATGTATAAATTAAATTACTCTGCTTCAGTTTTGTTATAATAAATAAATATTTAATTAATTACACTGTTCAATTTTTATTTATAATAATTTTATTTAAATTCTTACACTTTAAATTTAGTAAATTTACTTTATTTAAGTTTACAATATTTTTAATGAGTTGTCTCCTATGGAGACCTGTCAAGACTGACAAAATGTTTGTTCGGTCAACAATACGTAACCTCGCGTTGCGTTGTAATTTCCTCAAAGTAAGCAAAACAAGAAACAAAAAAGAGTTAAAAGAAATTATGCCGATTCACATAAAAAAGCAACCAAAGGTAATAAATTGAAATTGCGAAATATTGAATTTATCACTTAACATTTAATTTAATAAATTATTTTTACTAATTCAGCACAATTAACAAATAAAAAGATTTTAGTGAATCAGGTCATTGAATCACAAAACAAGAAATAAATTTCGAGGCAAGCAAAACTTGCCTCGCTGACTCAACTTCTAACCCATTGCGTTGCAGTGGGCTTAACTTACAGGGGGCGGCAAAAGTATTTTGACGAGTGCAAATTTGGAGTATTTTTAATTTTTTTTTTAACAGTCATAGAAATTAAAAAACTTTAAATGAGAAAAGTTAAGGTAATTAATAAATAAAAAAAGAATATAGATTTCATTGGTTTATTTTATACTAATTCAGTGTATTGAGAACAAAATGCAAATTCTTCAAATGGCATAAGTATTTTGACAAAAGGTTTTAAATTAAAAATTAATTCAATTATTAAGAATAAAATTATAAATTATAAATTTTTAGTAAAATATATATCCTCCCTTGGAATCTATAAGATTTCGCAAACGTTTTGGTACAGAGTCGACGAGTTTGGAGAACATTTCTGGAGGGACTTCCTCCCAAAGCCCCTTTACTTCAGAAATGGTCTCTTCCCTAGTACGAGTCAATGACACACTTCTTTTTGCCTTTATATATGACCAGACATTTTCAATAACATTTAAGTCTGGACTTTGGGGTGGCCAATCCAATATTTCCACGCCAGAACCGATCAAAAACTGCATTACCATACGGCTTTTGTGACATGGGGCATTATCCTGCTGTAAAATAAATGACTCTCCGATTATTTTATCACCCGATTGGAATGCGTGATTGTTTAAAATATCCAAATATTTATGTTGATTCATTGTTCCATCGATCGGGATTAAATCGCCAGCTCCATTGGACGAAATACAACCCCAGAACATTACCGAGCCACCACCATGGCTCATTCTTTCGCTGACTGGAGCTAGTTTCTTACGAGTCTCCTTCGGAAGTCGAACATATGTTTTTTTCTGTGACCCATGATACTCAAAACTACTCTCATCAGTCCACAAAACCCGGTTCCAGAAGCTTGGAGGTTTATCAACATACTTTCTGGCAAATTCCAACCGCTTTACTTTGTTGCCAGCTGAGATATATGGTATATTTTGTATTACATACGTACCAAAACTATGTTGAGTAAGGCGCCTACGTATTGTGCGTTCACTTACGGGATCGTCAGAATATTTCTGCAGCTGAGATGCTAAGTATTTTGGAGTTATAGTGGGATTTTTCGTAAATTGATAAATGATATGCCTGTCTTCTGTTGATGTAGTTTTCCTTTTTCTGCCCGTCCGGGCTAAATTTTGGACTGAATTTGTTTTCTTATGCTTATTGATTTGGTAATGCACTGTTTGTCTTGATAAATCATATTCTTCACAGATGTCTTTTACAGAAATACCACAATTATATTTGGTGACAATTTCAGCCCTAACCTCAATGCTTAACTCCGATTTTTTCCCCATATTGAAATGAAAAATATCTGCAAGGTATCAATTTAACCAAATTATTTTTTTATTATAAAAAAAAGTTTTTTTTACTTACCAAATTTTAAAAATAATGTCCGTCAAAATACTTTTGTCAAAATCAAAATCGCGCTAATTGTTGAAAATCACCTAATTCGACGAAATAGAAAATGCAACTGATTAAAATTTTTTGCGACGTAATAGCTTATGCTCTCGTCTAACGGGAATTGGCAAACAACAACAAAAACAATTGCAATGTTTGAATTTATTGATACTAAAGAGCGGGCAGCAGTTTCGTCAAAATAAATATGCCGCCCCCTGTATATGAGAGTACTATAATTTCTGCTGTTTATATCGTTTGTGTTAGAGACTACCGATTATCTTGATTCTGAAAATAATGCCTTATCAATTTTATTAGATACTCACGTAACATTGTGGTTGCATTCAGTTTTCTAGAAATTCGGTATACTATTCTTCTAAAACTATTCTTTATTCCGAAACTGTACTGTACATAATTTTCTTCATCCAAGGAGCTCTGTGTGGGATCACAATCTTCATCGATATGATTGAATTCTATACATGGTGATTCTAATAGAGCGATTACTTTTGCTGATAAGCTTTTTCGTTTGTTTCGATTTTGCCTTTCCTTCGAACATAGGCTGGACAATAAGGGATCAGACGAATCCATAGCTCTGTTAAACACATCAGTAATATTCTCCAGTCGACTACATTTCCTGTCATTAGATCTTCTGTCGCTCTTGTGCAGTTTATTTCTTGCCTCTGATGCATTTTCCCCTAGGCAACCTATAGGAACTATGCAGCTGTCCATTATTTTATATTTATGTATTAGTACCTTGTGGACTGTGCGAGACATTGGATACCAAAAATAATTTTCCATATACATCGTAAAAGTAGTAGCACATAAGTCTAAACTTCTCAGAGTTCACCGCGTACTCGCAAGAGATCGCAATTAAAATTGTGTGGAAGCGATGAAGTAATTAGTGTTCAATTCCTATAATAGACGATAAGAGTATCGAATTCGAAAACGCTCTTCTGGCCGTGTTCTTATCATTGCCATTTGGCTTTGGTTTATCTACATTAAGGCTCATTTCTTCCCAAATCTTTTTTGAGTAAGTTGTTTCCGTGACGCAAGTTGAGCTTTGTCATCGCCTTTGACATGTCACTTCTTAAGCTCTATAGACTTGAGAGAGACTTTTAATACTAACTCGAAGAAACATATCCATGCATGCTGAGGACTTAATCCGTATTGAAAAGAGTCAGGATTAACATTGAACACTTATGAGTTAAAGTATTTTATATATATAAGCTGCGTTGGTTTTGCTTCACATATTGGGCACGACTGACATGAATTTGTTCCAAGTTAAAATATTAAATATTTTACCATCTATAAGTGTCAAATGGCCATTATATTGCACAGAAATTGCTTTCGTTTTGAACCTATATACATAATCTTGTAGGTTTTCTCTTTCCTTTAATATAAGAGCTGTACTTTCTTAAGCGAATTAAATTTTTAAATGACGGCAAAATCGAACCGATTGCGGCGTTTTATTTACCCAAATAACTCGTTGTAGCTCATCTATCAGTTTTAACTGAATAATAGTAGTAACAAAAATTTAATTATCCAGAGCAGAAGAGTCATTAAATTCAAAACGTTGTTTGTATAAGCTGTGGCCTGTGGATCCATCAAAGTCGTAGCTAAAAGTTAGTTTACAATGTGTTACGCCTGCAAGTATTTCAAAAATATCTTGTTGCATTGTAAATATTCGGTATGCGGTATGATGTAATAGATTTTGTAATGAAACTTGTGCCTTAGTTTGGTTGAAAATATTTCGTAACGCTTGAAGTTGTTGGAGTCACATCGGAAAGCTCTATTACATACATCTGCTTCCATCCTTGTATTGTTTATATATGAGTATTTATGTATATGTACATATGATTTATTTGGTCAGGAAGAGTGAATATAATAACTATAGTAACAAATAATAAAATTATCACAAAACCTATGAATATGATAGTTACGTCTAGTAAGATTCTTGAAAATGCAACGGTTTCACTTTTGATTTCAGGTTTTTGGTATAAAGGTTACGCAAAGTCATAAGATTGATGTATGTATTTAAATATGTAGGGCTTGTGTATCCATGGGCATATTAGCTAGGTTTTTTTAAACCAATCAACTGTACCTCGAATTAATGGATGTATGAACGTAAGTTTAGGGAGCTTTGTGTAATATTAAGGGGAGTCCGTGGGACAGTATTGTGGGGCATATACATATATGTGTTACATATATAAAATTTGGGGTAATTACTTTGGACGATATCCGGCTTGAAGGACCAAAATGTTCGGGCAGGGGAGGATGGCTGGTGGATGCGTCTAAATAAATAAGTACCCAGGAGCGTATCGGTGAGGTGGTGATTGGCAACTTTTAGCCTTCACTGTATTAACTTGTGAGTTATGGCAATTTCTTTTCTGGAAAAAAATTTTACACTTTTCAATAAAAATTCGCAATAAAATGATTTTCTGAAATAAACATTTCATTAGAAATTATTTTATCATCCGTTGCGAACTTACATTTTTTTATTTAAACGAACGCTAAATTGTATTTTGTTCAATAAAAAGTTAACAAATTTTACAATTTTTCCAGAAAAGAAAACGCCATTAAACAAATAAAACGTGAAATAAAATTTGAAGATATTGATTTTACAATTAATTTTTTATTGTTATTGATTATCTTTACCGCACAAGTTTTATCCAATAACACAAATAAACTTTCAGATTAATCACATGTATTTTCAATTATAAAATTATTATACTAATAAATTATAAAATATAATCAGTCGTACTTCGATTCAAAAATTATGAAAGTTAAATTAAATTTGTTTAATTCTCAAAGCAAAACTTTTTTAAAGTATCGAGAGCCTATATTCAATTTAAGGGCTGGTGGTCACTTTCTAAATCAAACTCTTTCCCATAGATATAAGGCCTAAAATATTTTACACCCCATACTATTGCTAACAATTCTTTCTCAATTGTTGCATAGTTGGTTTCGTGTCTATTTAACGTTCGCGATGCATATGCTACTGGGTGACCATCTTGTGTTAAGACAGCTCCAATTGCGTTGTTACTTGCATCTGTAACAATTTTGAAACGTTTATTGAAATTTGGGTATCTTTTTTTTATTATTTAAACTTTGTTTTTTTTCTTTTAACTTTTATTTAATTATTAGTTATGTTAGAGATTTAATTATTTGTTCTTTATTATTAATTTCTTTAGAAATTAATTCCGTTTCCGACTGCGCCAATAATGTGTTGATTAAAAACACCCGTTTTTACACTTTTAAGTGCTTTTTATTTGAATTGAATCTTAAGACTAAAAAACAATAATTTTTTAATTCTAACTTAATGTGAGCAACGACAGTTTTTTATGCTGACGTTGCTGTCTGGCAAAATGTGGGAACGGAAATAAAATGTAACTTAAAACTTGTATGTACGTTTTCCCACAGTTTGCCAGCCGGTATAATTGGTGAGGTGGTTTGTATGTAACTCGTGCGCAACCCCTAATTTTTTTTTTTTAATTTTTTTTTCGGCATTGTCATTTTTTTTCAAAAAGGCACGGAATAGAGCCCTCATCTACCAAAATATCGACACAAGGTCCACCCTAATTTCCATATAATATAAAACTCCTTTATTGAGAACAAAAATTGATTGCTTTTGCAAAGAATCTACTCCTTATTTCCATATAATATAAAATTTCTTTATTGAGAACAAAAATTGATTGTTTTTGCAAAGAATCTACTCCTTATTTCCATATAATATAAAATTTCTTTATTAAGAACAAAAATTGATTGCTTTTGCAAAGAATCTACTCCTTATTTCCATATAATATAAAACTCCTTTATTGAGAACAAAAATTGATTGCTTTTGCAAAGAATCTACTCCTTATTTCCATATAATATAAAACTCCTTTATTGAGAACAAAAATTGATTGTTTTTGCAAAGAATCTACTCCTTATTTCCATATAATATAAAATTTCTTTATTAAGAACAAAAATTGATTGCTTTTGCAAAGAATCTACTCCTTATTTCCATATAATATAAAACTCCTTTATTGAGAACAAAAATTGATTGCTTTTGCAAAGAATCTACTCCTTATTTCCATATAATATAAAATTTCTTTATTGAGAACAAAAATTGATTGTTTTTGCAAAGAATCTACTCCTTATTTCCATATAATATAAAACTCCTTTATTGAGAACAAAAATTGATTGTTTTTGCAAAGAATCTACTCCTTATTTCCATATAATATAAAATTCCTTTATTGAGAACAAAAATTGATTGCTTTTGCAAAAAGTCACAATATAAAATTCCTTTATTGAGAACAAAAATTGATTGCTTTTGCAAAAAGTCACAATAATAAAATTTCGGTATTAAGGAATAACAATTGATTGCTTTTGCAAAGAATCTACTCCTTATTTCCATATAATATAAAATTCCTTTATTGAGAACAAAAATTGATTGCTTTTGCAAAAAGTCACAATATAAAATTCCTTTATTGAGAACAAAAATTGATTGCTTTTGCAAAGAATCTGCTCTTTATTTCCATACAATATAAAATTTCTTTATTGAGAACAAAAATTGATTGTTTTTGCAAAGAATCTGCTCTTTATTTCCATATAATATAAAATACCTTTATTGAGAACAAAAATTGATTGCTTTTGAAAAGAATCTACTCCTTATGACCATATAATATAAAATTCCTTTATTGATGTAATACGCAAGGATCGCCATGTAATACGCAATATAAAAATGTCTTTGTAGTGTTGTTGGGGCAGGGGAGGACGGCTGTTGGATGTGCTCAAAAAATTAAAATATCCAGGTGTCACTTGCTTTTTACACTTAAGTTTTTACTTTTAGTTTATTTCTTTTAGTTTTTCTAAAATTTTATGGTTTTTACGTATTTTTGAGGAGGTTTCTGTCTTTATTTATACATTGATATTTAAAAATATGTTTCTTTTTTTTGTTCACTTCTTATATTCTTTGAAGGGGTTTTTCTAATAAATGGTCTTTTTGTTTTTTTATATAGGATAACAATTTAACTTCAAAAAAGTATGCCGCGCACTACTGTTGGGTTTGCTAGTTAAAAGTCAACTCAATCGTTTTGCTCATGAGCGATGCCTTCAAACCTATTTCTTTCTCTTACAGCATTAAGTATGCATGTATGTATGTATTTAATTAGGTTAATAGGTTTGAAGGCAAAGCAAAAGACAAATAATAAGAAGTGATTACACTCACGCAATTCTCGTGCGTAAACAAGTGTCTTTGAAAAATGTCTCTATAACCCCTTTTTTATTTTAAAACAGCTGAGGGGGTCCCAGATAAAACTTAGGCGTTCAAAAGAACTGCCAAAAGAAGTTTTGAAACTTTAAAAAGAAAACAAGGCTAAAGAGCCGATTTATGTTAAACAAATTAAAGTCTGATTTTATTCTATTTTTTCTTCGGCTTATATACTAATTTTGAAAATAAATCTTAACCTTTCTAACTTATTCTAAACATACAAATGTTATTGTTTTCTCTTTCAATACTATGAAGTATCGTATTCACATTTCTGTTTGACCAATCATCTTATTTTATATATACAATTGCACTCAAACAATTAATCGTAAGCAGTTCAGCATTGCACCAGAGACCTGCAACAAGTATGATCGAGCCTATTTATTCCCTAGCGTTGAGTTTTAAGAACAACACAAATAAGTATTATTCAATTTTATACTCGTTCGCTTATTATGCACAAGCAGCTAGTTCAGCAACGAGTGCAAATCATTTCAAACATTTGATGCGAACTGATATGTATAAAAACAAAAAGTCTTGTGTATAGACAGTTTGTTTTTTGCAGGACGGCTTTCTTGCGCATGATGTGATTGTAATTGAACGAAAAACACTCGAGACACTCAAAAGTAAATAAGCGTCTGGCAGAAAAATATATATGTATGTAAGAACGTAATATGTACGTAGTTTTTTAAATGTTATTTTTCAAAAAACCTTACAAATTTTAATATTTCAAAAATATTGTGATGATTTTTCCCGTGAAATGTTAAGAATAAGGTATACAAAAATTTTAAATTTTTCAGTCTTTATTATTCACGAATAACTTATTTCTAATATACATATCTTTGTATCTTTGTCAATAAATAATAATGGCTTAAGTGGAAATTTCGTGTTTTGAGATATTAAGGGTTTTGTCTAAAATAAAATGTGTTTGGTTTTTATACATATAAAATTTTTAGCACCGAAAAAGTTGCACATTTATTAAGAACAAAACTGTTAATTTCATAAAAAAAGAAGACGTTTTATAAGTTAATATTCGTTGTTTTTTAGTTAAGATGTTATGAAAAAATTCATTGTCAGAAAAATAAAAGCTAAAGTGAACTTAAGCTATTATATTGAAAGGCAAAATAATTTTTATTGATGGTAAGTCGAGATAAGTGCTTTAGGTTAAATTGAAAAATGCGGAAAACTTGAGATAAGATAATTTTTTAAAAGCTTAGTTTAATATATTTTTTATGAGGAATAATTTGAATGGGCTGTTAGTTATTGAACTTAAGTGTATACAAGTTTTGATGCTCAAATATTTCAATATTGCTGTAGCTATGTACCTTAAAAAAATTAAATTGAGTTAAGAAGAAGACTTAAGTTAAAATATAAATGCGTATAGTTTTATTAATAATGAAATTTTTTAATTGAAATTAAGCTGATTGATAGATTTTGAAGAAGAAAATAAGCATATGTAATAAAATGAAAAAGCACTTATGTCAACTTAAGCCATTATCATTTATTGCCACAGATATAATTACGAAAAACAATAACGAAAACATTAACAAAAGCTTACATAATTCAAAGAGGAACTAGTGAACAAAAATAAACTTAAAATAAAATTAAATTCATGTTAAAAAATAAAAACACTTCATATTTTAAAATAATGATTATAAAAAGGAAAAAAACTACTCGTAGCATATTTTACGTGCATTGAAGATAAGTTTGGCCTCTAAGAACAAAAATTTTTTGAAATAGAATTTAAAAACAGCAAGTTGTCGACGGAACCGGTGCTTAATCTATTTCTCTTTTCTGAAATAATGTTGCCTGCCAAAGAAAATGATCTCTCAGCAGCTGCGCTACTAGCTGGCATTGAATGAATTTGCAGTGCTACTTTCGACAAATGAGGGTATTTCTTTTTATTTGTCTGCCACCATTCTATTACATTAAAATTTTCAGTCATATCTACTAATTCCTTGCAATATTTTTCAACTTCATCTACGGGGTTATTTGTAGAGTTTGGCACTGACTGTCTAAACAAGCCGGAGAAAAAAAATCGTGCATCGTTAAAGCTATTTGTGGAAGTGCAACTTTTACCTGAGCCAGTTTCATTAATTGAAAATTGTGACGGTGAAATAGAGAAGGGTGCGCTTTCCATTGAACAATCACTATATAAAACCGTGGTAGATGATGATTGGGGAGTTTCTGATGGCTGTGCATTGTTACGAATGCATGAAATACAAAACTCTTTAATTCTTGTAATATCATTTGCCTGCATATGCAAAGCTGGTGGGTATAAAAAATATGCAGCTTTATGCCATAAACTTATATTGGCGACCCATACGTCATCTATATTTTTCTTAATATTTGTTTTTAAAATAGATATCACAGGTACGTCGTCAATGTTTGTCTCACATAAGTCTTTAATTTTCATAATGGATGGCAGAACATAACACAACGATGGCGCACAACAAACTTGCAATTTCTTAAATACAATTTCAAAATCCCCACACATTTCTACTAGAACCTTAATTATGAGTATATTTATGTTTAACATACGTTGGTCTTGCTCATTCTGCCTTAAAACGTTTTGTATCTCAATCCAGTTATCATTTATTGATTTTAACATTCTATAGTGAGAATTCCATCTTGTTGGGCATTGGTTTTTTAAAGATGTTGGCAATAGATGTTGTAAATTTGCTTTTTTAAAATACTTTACTAGTTTTTTGCAGGAATCTATAATATCATTAAGTTCTATTGTTTCACTGAATGATTTGTCCAAGGCATTTGAAAATAGATGGCTGCTGCAGTTAATGCGAGTATTTTGTGTCAAAGCTTTAACAATATTTGCTCCCCTGTCAGTTACAAATTTAATTTTTTTGTTGCTTTGTATACCAAACTCATTAAATAATGTATTAAGTTTTTTTATTATGTTGTCACTTGTAGACCATTCGAAATCCATAGATTTCATACCCAACACTAAATCAAAAAACTTAAAATCCTTTTGGTAATGGAATGTTACGCCTAAAAAATTTCGCTTAATGTAGTTGTCCGTCCACATATCAATTGTTGCTGATGCTCCACCACTGTTTACAGCATTACTTATCTCCTCTTTAATTTCTTCCTTTTTTTCATTAGCAAGCTTCTTTATTTTGCGTGAAACTGTTGTTGCATCTGGAAGCAAATCTTTTACATCGACGTTTTCACCGTAAGTTGCACCAATTTTTAATAAGAATTTCGTCAACTTTATGAAGCCGGGGCCTTGTACGGCCGAAAATGGCTGACAGTCTTCAATTATCCAATTTGCACATTTTTCCACTGCATCATTTTTGTCTTGTGTTGAGACTTTTCTTAAAGTTTGACACTCTTTTATATTCTTGCAGCATTTGTGACGATTCAAGTTTGACGTTTGGTTATGAGAATATTTTAAAACTTTTGAGCAGCGGCGACAATAAACGAAGTTAGAAAGTACAGTTTTGTCTGGCTTTAGAATTTCTGTCAAAACATTCCATACGAGGCTACGACCTTTCCGACTCCCTGACAAAATATAGTTGCCTCTGGCAATTTCTTTGGAAATAAATTCTGGACACTGTTCCATTTAAAACTTTAAAGAAATTCACAGTTAAATCAAAGATACATATGTAACTAATTTTCACAAAAAATAAACTTTTATAACACTTCTCTTGGTGTCGAGTAGAAAATTACTTTAACAACTGAATAAAACACTAGTTCTGCTAACAACAAGTTGGGTTCGATGCAAAATGAGTTTCATACACTTAACGACACAATCAGAACATTCATATTCGCACAAACAACAAGTGAGTAAAACTGAATGATTGAAACGAACGGTTGCTTAAACAAGTATTTTTTTCTTTTGAACAAAAACGATTAGATCATAAAAATCAATGTGCATGATTACGTATACTCGAAAATTTAACACTTGTTGCAGATGTCTGCATTGCACCATGCATGCATACAAAGAAAGTAATGTTATTGATACTTTATTAGTTCTTTGTTGCATTCATTGTGCAAGCATTACACTAGTTTACAGCCAAAAAATACCAAGAACGCCACATGTCTAGATAAGTTAATTGGGACCTCCTGAACACGAATATCGCTGTTATTTTTTTTTTCCTAAGTACCGTTTTTTAGATAACGGTACTTTTGTGTTTTTCGGTGCATGGTCCCACTCAAACCCTTGTGGAGCCCAACCAAAAAGTCCGATCAAAATAAATGGCATATCGTTGGAAAGCTACTTGCATGTATTTTCCGTCGATATGCTGGAAATTTCTATCTGACATGAAATGGCTGAGTTATGGCACCTCAAAGTTCAAAATTTGCCTATTTTTTACGTTTGTTTCAAAATTTTTCATTTTTATTTCGTTTTTTTTTCTACGTTATAGTAAAGATCTGGAATGTTTTATTTTTTTACCAAATAGTTTATTTAATTACCAACATTTTAAGCGTAATTTAAAAAAAAATTGGTGAAAAATAAAGTTTTTATTAAGGATTTTGTGGAACGACAATATTTTCATTTTCATTGCTCACACACTATATTCGGCGTCCAACAGTAAAAATTTAAATTAAAATGTCGAGCGACTTGAACTTTTGCGTTTTTTTTTTGATGGATCTTCGCGAATGAGGAACCAACAATAGTCCGCCATCATTTGTTCATCCCACCAGCCTTTGTAACGTCTCTCGATTTCTTCCATTTCCTGGTGAAATCTTTCACCTTGTTCATCACTTTCGGAGCCCAAGTTCGTGGGGAAAATATCCAAATGACTGAATAAGAAGTGTAATTTAGGTGTCATATTTGAACCTAAAAGTTAAAAAGAATAAATTTTCAAATGATAACATGGATATACATGCTTTCACTCAACGCTTACCAATGGCATTGCATTTTTGCAGTAATATATCGATCTTCTCAGCGTAATCAGGACTTCTGTAATTTCCCAAAAAGTTGTGAACGATGTCTTGGAATGCTTCCCATGCCTCCAAATGAGCTGGACCTAAACACTCACTAAATGCTTGGTCACCATACAGAGCCCGAATTTGAGGTCCATCAAATATACCTGCTTCAATTTTGCTCGCTGTGGCTCTCGGAAATTTTTGTTTAAGGTAATTCATGGCAAGACCGTCTTTTGGCAACTTTTTCACAATATTTGTAAATAACCCAAGCTTAATATGTAATGGAGGAAGTATTATCTTCTCCTGAGGAATGAGTGGGTCATTTTTGATATTGTACTCTCCGTGCGTACGTTCACTTCGCTCAGGCCAAACTTTTCGGGTGTAGTGATTCTGACGGTCACGGCTGTCCCATAGACATAGAAAGCAGGGATACTTCGTATTGCCCCCTTGCAATCCAGATAGTATGGCAACTAATTTAAAATCAGAGCAAACTTTCCATTGATGTTGGTCATAATGTATGAGATCAAGAAGTTCTTTAATTGCTTCATATGTTTCCTTTATGTATTTTCCATATCCGATTGGAATTGATGGTTTCGTATTCCCTTTATGAAGCAAGACTGCCTTCAAACTATCAACTTGTAATTATCAACTTGTGTGATACACTACATTGAGAACAAAAATTTATTGCTTTTGCAAAAATTCAATATAAAATTTCTTTATTGAGAACAAAAATTGATTGCTTTTGCAAAGAATCTACTCCTTATTTCCATATAATATAAAATTTCTTTATTGAGAATAAGAATTGATTGTTTTTGCAAAAGTATTATAAATGTAGGGATACTGGCTCAATGTATTTTTTCCATAAGGATCATATAAATGTAGGGATACTGGCTCAATGTATTTTTTCCATAAGGATCATATAAATGTAGGGATACTGGCTCAATGTATTTTTTCCATAAGGATCATTCTAATTAGTATATATGTGCATTCCAATACATGTATTAGAATATCCTTCCTTATGGGAAAAATTTTTATAATTTGAACCAACCAACAACTGTCTCTTTCCTGGAACTCTTCCATTTTATTTATAACTTTTTTTTATTTTATGGGTAAAGACTTCATTAAGGCTATTTTCATTAAAAATTGATTCCATTTTCGCTTGAAATGTTTTAATCTCTAATGGAGTATTTTCCATATCTTCTGTAGAAAGCTTGGCGTATAATCCCGATAGCTCAATATTAATTTTCATAGCTTTATATATTTTCAACCACAAATTATTTTCGGGTTTTAAAGCTAACCAAGCCTTATTCAAAAATTCCTCAGGAAAGAGACATCCATCATCACTGTTTTCAAATAGCAATGATTGTATTCTTGAATCTTGACTTGAATGCGCTATGTAGTCTCTTAACACCGTTTTGAGGAATAGGGAGTTCTGCTACATGTTTCGATGATCCAGCATGGTTTTTTTCATGTTCAAATAAATTTTTTTTTACTGAAAAATTTTCCACATTCAATACAACTATATAAGTTTTTCATTTTTATATAACTTAAAGTTTTGGGAATTGAACTTATCACTGGTAAAATAATTTTTATTTAATTTAAAATTGTTGAAAGTCTTCTTATTTTTCGTTGTTAATTTTAAAGAAAATTATTTATTTTTAATGAATACACTTATCACTGCAAATAATTTAACAGTTTTAAATGTTATTTTAGTTTTTTTTTTCACACAACACTTCGTTTTTGAATAATGTCACAAGACTAGAATTTTGTTCAGAAAAATGTTTTATTTTATACTTTTTTTGTGCACACAATATATGCATACATAATTCTTAATTTTTTTTTTTGTAATCAGTTTTTTTTCGTGTACCCTTTTTCTCAGAACAAATAAAATGTAAATTTCACCAACGCACCCACGTAAATCTACACGTAAAAAGCATAGGCATGTCTCTCGTTCTTAATACTTTAATACTTAATACCATGTGTCTTGCATGTGCATGTTAACCTTTCATTAAATTTTTAAATGTCTTATCCTTTTTTTCTTAAAATGAAAATTAGAGTAAAGCAAAATACATCTAGATGATGTGGCATGAAAAAGCATGCAAAAGCGTGCATAAGCATGTCTTATGGAAAAATACATGTATTGGAATATCCTTCCTTATGGGAAAATACATGTGTTGGAAATATCCTTTCTTATAGGAATATTTTTTCATGTAATTTTTTTTTTGTAAGAACTTTGGAAATTTCTATATACAGTTACTCACAAATATATTTTGCTTATGCAAAATTCAATAGATTTTTACAGAAAAATACTGCATAAAAATATATTTTTTGAAAAATCAACATATATTTTATAGAATGTTAAGTAATGAAAACAAAAATATTAATTCTCTTTTACAAAAATTTAAGGAACAATTATAAATATGATATTTTTAAAATTATATATACTAGTCACACGTTTTTTAATTCACAAAAGTATTTTGCTTTTTAAGGCTTTTCTATATGTGTATATAATAAAACAATGGAATTATAAATTTTAATATTTTGTATGGTATCCTTGGTTAGCTAAAACCGATTCCAGACGTCTGGGCATTGACTCCACCAAACTGCGACATTTTTCAGGAGGTATTTTGTACCATTCCTCTTCCAATATTTTTTTAAAGTGGCTTTGGATGATATGTGATGTTCCCGGACTTTCCCATCCAAATAAGCCCAAAGATTTTCAATGGGATTCATGTCAGGACTTTGGGGTGGGGTTGGCATATGTTTGGTGTTGTATAAAAGCCATAATTTAACGTCCAATGCTGTATGTTTTGGGTCATTATCGTGTTGAAAATAATACCCATTTCTCGATAGACCCATCTGTTCAGCACTAGCATGTAGGTTTTCCTTCAAAATCGTCAAGTATACATGTTTATCCATAGTGCCATCTATAAACACCAACTTCCCAACTCCTAATGCTGACATACAGCCCCATACCATTAGTGAACCACCACCATGTTTTACTGTTGGTCTGATATTTTTTATATTTAAGGATTCATTCGGCTTCCTCCACACCATACGTCGCCCATCTGACCCAAAAATATTAAATTTGCTTTCGTCACTGAAGATTATGGTTTTCCAGAATTCGAAATTTTTACTTCTATGGAGCTCAGCAAATGATAATCGCTTCTGCCTGTTGACTTCAGAAATAAAAGGCTTTTTTCTTGCTGCACGACCGTTGATATTATTAGCTCTTAAGACTCTACGAACAGTTTCGTCACTTACACTTGTTCGTAGTGTCCCCCTAATCTTTTCAATTGATTTTTGGCGCAGATAAATGTGGATTTTCGCGGTTTTCCTTAAGAATTTGCCTCTCATTTCTTGCAGTCAACAATTTAGTACGACCCACACGTGGAATATTTTCGATATTACCGCGCTCTTTTGCCCGTTTAATTACATTTTCTATAGTTTGCCGACATCGATCAAACATATCACAAATATATTTTATTGGTTTACCTTGATTATGAAGGTATAAAATAATTTTTCTCTCTGAGTAATTTAATTCCTTTCCTTTAGGCATTTTTTATAAGAAACTACACGCATGCGAACAACCAGAATGAGATGAAAACTTATTATGATTAAAAATAGCATAACAAGTGTCATTGCAATCGAAAAGAATAAAAACAAAACGATACAACAACAAAATACCTTCATATATAACGGTGATCATTGCAAAGCAAAATACTTTTGTGAGTTTGAAATTGCGCAGTTGTTGAAAATAAGCAACGAAAATATTATGAATGATTTCAAAATTGTTTTCTTTTTTTTTTGTAATTGTAAAACAGAGTGTGTTTTATGAGTGTGTGAAAAAAAATCTAATGTACCGAATAATTTCCATTTTATGAAAAAAATTAAGTAACATTTTTGCTAAAATAGTGTAAGCAAAATATATTTGTGATTAACTGTAAGTGCAAAAAAAGTAATAAAACATTGTAATGCATACATATACTGTGAGCGTCAAAAGAAAGTAAACAGTTATTTCACCTTTATTAACGCTTTTATTTTAGTACATTTATTTATAAAAATTAAAAATTTGTAAATGCAGTTTAAGAGGCTTATATAACAAGAGTTTTATTTTGTATACACATTAAACGAAAAGTAAATAAAAACAAAAATAATTCACTTTATCTCCAAAAAGTGATGTTTTTAGGCGTCAAAAAAAGTAAACAGAGTTCGGTACATTGAAAAATTAGGTACATAAGCTAAATTAATATTAACATTTAATATTTGGTTTGCTTTCCATTTGCATTTAGCACCGCATTTAATCTTCTAGGCATGGATTTAACAAGGTTTTCCGTTACTTCTGGAGAAATTTTGTTTTATTTTTCAATTATGGCATTTTTCAAGTCGTTCTTATTGGAAATGGTCCTCTATCTGATTTTTCTGTCAAGGTGCTCCCACAAATGTTCAATAGGATTAAGGTCTGGAGACTGCGGTGGATGATCCAAAGTCTTAGGGGTTCTGTATAGCAACCATTCCTTAACAATTGTCGACGTATGTATGTTTCGGATCATTGTCATGTTGAAAGACCCAGTTGCTTGCCAGTCCCAATTTTTCAACGCTGGGGGCGACATTTTCTTTTAAAATATTTAAATAATCTAGTTTATTCATTGTAGACTCAATGAAAACTAGATTTCCAACACCAGATGCCGCCATGCAGCCCCAGACCATAACCGAGCCTCCTCCGTGTTTGACAGTGCTTGTAACATTGTTTTCATTGAAAGCTTCATTCTTTGAGCGCCATATTTTTGGAGGCTTTTTCACTCCAAATATTTCGAATTTGTTCTCGTCGCTATATAAAATATTTTTCCAGAATTCTACAGCCTCGTTTTTGTATTTTTTTGCGAACTCCACGCGCTTCCATTGGTTTACTTTGGATATGTAAGGCTTTCTTCGTGGCACTCTGCCATGTAATTTTTTTTTTGGTAAGAATTTTGAAAATTTCTATATAAGTGCAAAAAAAGTAATAAAACATTGTAATGCATACATATGTATATGTACATATGACCATTAGGCATGCGATAGTGATATATGGAGATTCTTAGTAACAGGAATTGGAAACGCTGGACCCTCCTATTTTGTGAGGTTCGTAAAAAAAATGTATGAGCCAAAAATTTGGAGGGGTAGAGTGGGGGCAAGTGGCTCCTCGTCGGAGTCAAAGTTGGGGGTGAAGTAGGAAAAATCGACATAAAGAGACATAACAGCCCCGGCGTCATCCCTAGTGGGGTCGAATGTATGACCGACCCCACTTAACTTTTTATCCCCGACATTTTTCCCGAAGTAACCTACCACCCATCTCCCCTTCTTAAGGGGGCTCCCCTACAAAAGTTTAATTTTTATAAATTTTCTTCTCACTGCTCTAACTGTCCACCGGGATCCCCCAGTGAAGTCAAATGTATGACCGACCCCCAATATTTTTTCATTACCAACATTTTTTCAGAACATACCTACCCTCTAGCTCCACTCCCTAAGGGGGCTCCCATACAAGATGTCATTTTAGAAATTTACTCCAACCGCTCTAACTGTCCCTAGGGTGACCCTAGGCAAGTAAAATGTATGACCAACCCCCAATATTTTTTCAGCCCCAACATTTTTTTAGAACATACTAGCCCCCTATCTCCACTCCAAAAGGGGGCACCCATATATTATGACATATTTCAAAATTTGATTCCAACGCTCTAACTCTCCCAGCAGTGCCCCTAAAGAAGTAAAATGTATGACCGTTTCCCAATATTTTTTTATTATAAAAATATTTTCAGAACATACCTATAACCTATTTTAATAGTTAAGGCGATACCCATATAAATTTATTATTTTTAATGCATTTTTAATCAATAAAAGGGCATATGTTCTTATAATTCATATTTAAGGTATAACATTTTTATTATATTAATTTATTTTTATCATGAGATACATAATTTTTCCTATTTTCGGCTACGACCTGTAGCAAAAATATTTTTTCCTCCTCGTTACGGCACAACACGTTGCTATAATCTTCTATTAATTTTACACCCCTTTCGGCTGCATCGTTTACAACATGTAAGTTGCTCAATATTTCTAGAGACTTCTGGAAGTCTTCGCGATCTTTCCAGACATCTGGATCTGTGCTAATAAAATCGGCTGATAATCCGAAGCGGGTAAAAAAATTAGCTGTCTCAGGTGTGACGAAATGGCTCAAATCATTCTGCATTACCTCTTTATTTATTTGCTTTGAGGCCAATGTAATTCTTTTAACTCCTTGGAAGCCAAAAACATGTACAGAGCGAGCACGATCTGGATTTCCACTGCTGCCGCTAGCCTCCAAATCGTCTTCCTCGATTGCGCCAACGTCGCTCTCTTTCTCACTGGCATCGACGGATGATTCGTCCATCTCATCGTCAGATAACTCTTCCTCGTATTCCTCTTTCTCTTCTTCAAATATAAGAATTGCTTTCGCCATTTTGCGCTTAATGTCACTGGGGATATTCGGATCAAATAATCCCAGAGCCACAGCTTCGCCACTAAGATACCAGAGGTGTCCACAGAATCTCTTTATCAATTGGTGCGATACGATCTTATCAATTGAAGCATAACAAGCAATCGCTTTTAAAAAATTCAAATCATTGTTTGGAGCTTCGATTGCTTTGGTGCTGCTGAACCAAGCTTTCACGTAAAGCGCAACGATGAAAATGGAAACATCACGAAGTCCATTTAATTCATTTGTATTTAAATTGAGATGTTTTCGAAACAGGAACATTTTTGGGCAGTATATGCCTTTTGCCATCCATCGAGCATGACTGACAGGCCCAGGTCGACTGAAGTGATAATTGGGAATATTTTGACCAAGAAATAACAATACGATTTGAAGGAACTCCTTGTAGTCGTTTCTGGGTTGTTTTTCTTTCAATTGAGCTAAACAAAAGGATTTGATGTCAGTTTGGACTTCAACTGATATTTTGGCTGCGACTTCATCGTCTTCAATGCCTGGACTGTATGGTTTGTCTTTAATATTTTCCCATTTCTCTTTGAAACTGGAAAACATTGGCACTCCTGGTCCTGAAGTTTTGCCGAATTTGGCTTCGAATACTTCCTTCAATTGAAGTTCATAAATATGATGTCTGCATGGCAAATAAAAAAGATCTCGTTCCAGCATTTGCTCAAGCATAAGTGACGCACCCTGGAATTTGCCAGTGTTCGTTGATGTGGTGTCGAAAGAAATAGCTTGAACGCGGTCAGCAATTTTCCACTCCAGCAAAAGGCTATAAATGGCTTCCGCAATACGTTTGCCTTTTCCTTTACCCGATGGTATTGCAGGCACTCCCAAGAGCTGTTCCGTCCTATCATATGTGATGATAACAGGAAGTCTATCAACTTTTTTACCGCCGCCTTGCAAATCCACCAACATTTTTCCATCCCAGTGCACATTGAAAAACTTGGCTTCAGACAACTAAAAACGTGTAATTCAAACATATTCATTACAAATTTTAAAACCTTATAATTATATTTTTAATTACGTACTTGATGGTTTTCCTTCAAACATTGAGCAATCTGCTGCCGATTTTGTGTACGGGCTTGTTGAAGGGACTTCCTGTTAATAATATAATTTCGTGGGTCACGCTGAAATGCGCGTGCTGCAGAAATCAGTATACGAACTGCTGCTCCGTCAGAAATCTTGCACCTGTCAAAAACTGATACCAGCTCCGGAGTGATGCATTCGATACTGCCCCTAGTTCCCTTTGGTACTTGTGCTCTCAAAACCATTTCGTCATTGGCAGCTGCTTGTTCAGTGTTTAACTCACTCGAATCGGTAGATGAAAAATAGGTGACTGAAAATAATGCTTATTTATTATATATTTAAAGTTATAATAGTAAGACTTACCCGCTGTTGCTGCTTCGTTGTGTTGTTTTGCGCGTTTCAGACGTTCTTCTTCTTGTTCTTCTCGTTCCGATCGTCTTTTCACTTGATTGGTAAAAATTGTGTCAACGCCGGCAATGGTTCCTTTACGCCCCTTCTCTCTTTGCATTTGCAGAAACACAGCGTCTTCCGGATTGACTACCATTTCGAGGGCATTGGCATGTGCGATGTCAAATAGGTCATCCAATTTGTTGACAAAATCAGCTTCCTTTCTTTTTTGTGCTTCACCCCCTCTCAAAGTATTCCTTTGCAAGGCTATCCATTCAGCGACCAATGACTGAACTTTTTTTTTTACATCGCCTCTATGTCTTGTTGGAATAAACGCTTGACGCCAAAAAACCATGACCGTGTCAGTCACCAAGTACGAACTGTCGTTAGCATTCATTTTACGATTTCCAGTGCCATAAAAGTACATTTTGAGTACTTGTCTTCGGGACGGCAATTTCGTTCCCATAATATTTGAGCACGGTTGCCCGATTAAAAAAAGTTCAGAACGTGATCTTAAATTTCTCACAGCACTGCTCGATGTTGATGCCATTTTTATTTAAATAACTCACGAATCTATTTAAAAATATTTAAAAATTAGTAAGTTAGAAAGTGTGTTTTTTTTTTTTTTATTTATTTTTTTTTTTTTTTTTTAGATTTGAATGGACAATGTCTTTGCACGTTAAGCCAGGCTTAACGCCAACTTCTCATTTAAAATGTATAAACAAATTTATGAAAGCCATCATATTAAGTGTAAATAGAGGATATGTATGTTTTGAAAATATTTTTATAATAAAAAAATATTGGGAAACGGTCATACATTTTACTTCTTTAGGGGCACTGCTGGGAGAGTTAGAGCGTTGGAATCAAATTTTGAAATATGTCATAATATATGGGTGCCCCCTTTTGGAGTGGAGATAGGGGGCTAGTATGTTCTAAAAAAATGTTGGGGCTGAAAAAATATTGGGGGTTGGTCATACATTTTACTTGCCTAGGGTCACCCTAGGGACAGTTAGAGCGGTTGGAGTAAATTTCTAAAATGACATCTTGTATGGGAGCCCCCTTAGGGAGTGGAGCTAGAGGGTAGGTATGTTCTGAAAAAATGTTGGTAATGAAAAAATATTGGGGGTCGGTCATACATTTGACTTCACTGGGGGATCCCGGTGGACAGTTAGAGCAGTGAGAAGAAAATTTATAAAAATTAAACTTTTGTAGGGGAGCCCCCTTAAGAAGGGGAGATGGGTGGTAGGTTACTTCGGGAAAAATGTCGGGGATAAAAAGTTAAGTGGGGTCGGTCATACATTCGACCCCACTAGGGATGACGCCGGGGCTGTTATGTCTCTTTATGTCGATTTTTCCTACTTCACCCCCAACTTTGACTCCGACGAGGAGCCACTTGCCCCCACTCTACCCCTCCAAATTTTTGGCTCATACATTTTTTTTACGAACCTCACAAAATAGCAGGGTCCAGCGCTTCGAAATCGAAAAATCGCTCACTATCGCATGCCTAATGACCATGTGTCTTGCACATACATGCTTAAATTTCATGTCTTGCACATTCATGTTTAACTTTCATTAAATTTTTAAATGTCCTATCCTTTTTCTTAAAATGAAAATAAATAAGATAAACTCTCATTTTCATAAAATTTAAAATGAATTTGAAATTTGAAATTTCAAATTCACTTTGTTAACGTGCATGTACATACATGTTTAACATAAAAAAAAATCAATAAATAAGCAGATATCACTTCACTTTACTAAATATATTTATTGTTTTAAAATTGTGTAACTACATAAAATTTCTTATAACAAATAAAAAATTTACACAATATGGATCCAAAGTTATTGCATATTTCGGATATTAGTGAGGAGTTGCAATCTGACATCAATTCAATTCGATCCTCAGGCTTTGTTGACAGCATCGACTCGTAATGCATATACGCCAAAGCTCCGGCTACCATCCCAGATGTTTTGACAGAATTATCAGATGATAAGATGGCAAAGACATAATTACCTCGAAGGGTTGGTGGGAAATCCATAAAACCTCTAGCAGCCATGAAATCAATTGAAATTGGCCTCTCAACGTGCGGCATAGTCAGGACGTTGTATGCAACCTCTGGGTGAGCAGCTGCTACACGCGCAATAGTCAGTGTTGACTCAGTTGCTGTAGCTTCATTCAATTTAGGAGCCACCTGATATTTAGCCTTAAAAACCAAGAATCTATACTCTTCACAAAAAATATCTTTCGTAAATCTACACGTTAGAACGATTTGTCTGTCCTTCATAGAAAGATATTTTTTGCGATCAGTTTTTTTTTCGTGTACCCTTTTTCTCAGAACAAATAAAATGTAAATTTCAGCAACGCACCCACGTAAATCTACACGTTAGAACGATTTGTCTGTCCTTCATAGAAAGATATTTTTTGTGAAGAGTTTTTTTTCGTGTACCCTTTTTCTCAGAACAAATAAAATGTAAATTTCACCAACGCACCCACGTAAATCTACACGCAAAAAGCATGCATACGCATGTCTCTCGTTCTTAATACTCTAATACTTAATACCATGTGTCTTGCATGTGCATTAGACCGGACTTAAATTTTTTTTTTTTTCAAAAAAAGTGTACCGCCCCCTCAAATTGTTCCTTTTTACGCCAATAGTTAAATTCCAAAATCTTAGACTGATTGCCTTAGGTTAAGGCGTGGCACATGCCCACTAAAGTGGCTAAAACTGGTTTGTATGGACTTTTCAAGAGACAAGGCACGAAAATATCAGTAAAGTGTTTCATATATGTTTGTAATATATTATTTTATTAAAATTATCTTACTTTTAATGATTACTATTATTGATAAAGATTTAAACTTAATCGCAAAGGTCTGATTTATTAATGCTGCCGTACTTTTTCCTATAATCAGTTACTGTTTGCAAGATATATTGTTTCTCTTCTTCGTTTTTTGTTAAAGCTGCATTATATTCTTCCATTAGTTTTACAAAACGCTCTGCAGTATCATTAACAACATGTAAGTTTTGTACAATATTCATTCCCTTTTGAAATTCGGATTCATTGTGCCACTTGGAAGGGTCAAGTTTTAGAAAGTTAGTTTCAATACTAAATCTCTCGAAAAAGTTCAATGTTTTTTTATTAACAAAATCTGAAATATTTTTTTGGTTTAATTCATTCATGTTGGTTACAATTCTTTTATTCTCATTATTTTGTTCTTCTTTGAGATTTTCAACCATTTTTCTCTTTTCTCCAACGTCTACAGCATTATCAAAAAATGAAAAACCTGCTGCTTCTGGTGTCAGGTACCACAAGTGGTTCGAAAACTTGCTCGTTACTTCATTGCTTATTATTTCATTCAATTCATTGAATTTAATAATATTTTTAATAAAATTTAAATCATTTAACGGTGCTTTCGCGGCAATTGGCGTTTCAATCCACGGTTTCAAATAAATTTTCAAAATGAACACACTTATATCTTGTATAGCATTTGCTTCATCTGATGACATTGAGAATTGGTGGCGGAAAAGAAAAATCTTAAGCGTATATATCGCTTTAGCCATCCATCGGGCATGATGCATCGCATCATTTCTGTGTTCTGTGTTTCGACCAAGAAATATAAGACTCAATTCCAATAACTCCTTGTAGTCTGCCCTGGGATGTTGTATAGTGACATAGTTATGAGCAAATTGAGCTAATTGATCTTGTTCAGTTTTGTTAAGCGCAAGGTTTATTTTTTTATCCACCATTCCACTTGCAAATTTTTGTTGATTGATTTTGGGCCAATATTTTTTAAAACGCTGGAAAATATCTAATGATGGTCCACTTAATTTTAAATCATATTTCACGAAAGCACTTTTCAGCAAGAGTTCATATATGTGATGACGGCAAGGGAGATATAACAATTCTCTATTGAGGTGTTGTTCTAATAAAATACAAGTACGTTGTAATCTACCTGTATTTGTCGCTGTAGTATCAAAACATAAAGCTTGTACCTTGTTTGGAAAGAATGTTGTTTATATTTACTGTTATAAGAAATTGTTTTTTAAATACCTTTTCTGTTAGATTCCATTCATTTAATAGTTTGAGTATGGCGTCCATCTGTTCTTTTCCAGTACCAGCTGACAGGGCAGGTACTCCAAGTAGATGTTCAATGCCATTTATTGTTATCACAACTGGTAATCTGTCCACTTTTGCATTTCCTGTGATCGATGGTAAAATTTTTCCATCCCAATGTACCGTTATTTGATTTATATCTTTGTTTTTAAAATCCATCATCAGATTTGCAGCAGTTTCCGAACGAAATTGTTTACGGCAAAGCCGTATCGATGTCTTACTTATTACTAATGTACTGATATCATGTTCCAATGCTTCAGCCGCAGCTATCAGAATACGTACTGCGTCCCTGTCGCTTACCTTGCACTTGTCTAAGGTCGCAACAAGCTTGGAAGTGATAAAATGTTTTATTCCTCGTTTTCTGGTTTTTTGTTGCGAGTTACAGTTAGCAGTTTGATCAGTATTATCATCACTATCGTATTCATCAATTAGTTCTTCTGTATTGTCACTCAAATCATTCGCTGTCAGGAATACTTGGAATTGTTCTTCGCCCTGCTTTTCTTTTCGCATTACCTCTTTCTCAATACGAATATTTCTTCGCTTTTCTTTTTCAAATAATGAACGATCGCATCCAACCATTGCACCAGGTCTACCTTCTTTACGTTGATTCTTCAAAAACTCTTTATCTTCTTCTATTTTAATTAAATCTAATGCATTTCCGTGCGCAATGTCAAATAAGTTTTTCATATTTTTAATAAACTCATCTTCTCGCCTTTTTTGAAGTGGTGTGTTGCGTTTGCACGTTTTTTGTACATAGATTTTTCCATTGGTGATACAAAGCTTCAACTTTTTGAACGCTTCTATCAATTTGACGAACTGGAATACGGGCTTTATTCCAAAAAATTTCGGCCTCTTTCATAACCAGATATGCACTTGAACGAAGATCCAATTTCACTTTGCGCATGTTATAAAACAAAACTTTCAAAACTTGTCCATTGGAAGGCAGCTTAGATCCAACAATTTGGCTTTCGTCACATCCTAATAAATAAATTTTTTCACTAGCTCTTGTGTCCATTTTGCAAATACCATCAATATTAATTCTCTTTATAGCAATAATGTTTCTATGACTCAAAGCTCAAAATGGCTACACTTCACTTTTTACACTTTTAATTGCCACATGGTTGACTTTACTCTGTTGTTGCCAACATTCTATTTAGCAATCAAATATATGTTTACAGAGTTGTATTTCATTTGTCTTGCAAGACACGAGTTCGTTTGAGAGGAAGGCAAGAAGTAAGAATGGGGAACTGTGTTCGATGTACTGAGTTACACACGCTTTGGTGTTGTCCGTAATCAACGTAAACAACAACAAATCGTGAGCATTTGCCGAAGACAAATGCCTTGCTGTGTGAATGCAAACAGAACTTCAAAAACGAAATCAAATGAAATCATTAAACGTAAGTTAACTGCAATAAAATAATATATTACAAATATATATGAAACATTTTACTTATATTTTCGTGAATTGTCTCTTGAAAAGTCAATATAAACCAGTTTTAGCCACTTTAGTGGGCATGTGCCACGCCTTAACCTAAGGCAATCCGGCTAAGATTTTGGAATTTAACTATTGGCGTAAAAAGGAACGATTTGAGGGGGCGGGACACTTTTTTTTTGCAAAAAAAAAATTCCCATACAAAAAAAGTTCGGTCTAATGTGCATGTTTACCTTTCATTAAATTTTTAAATGTCCTGTCCTTTTTTTCTTAAAATGAAAATTAGAGTAAAGCAAAATACATCTAGATGATGTGGCATGAAAAAGCATGCAAAAGCGTGCATACGCATGTCTTATGGAAAAATACATGTATTGGAATATCCTTCCTTATGGGAAAATACATGTGTTGGAAATATCCTTCCTTATAAGAATATTTTTTCATGTAATTTTTTTTTGTAAGAATTTTGAAAATTTCTATATAAGTGCAAAAAAAGTAATAAAACATTGTAATGCATACATACATATATGTACATATGACCATGTGTCTTGCACATGCATGCTTAAATTTCATGTCTTTCACATGCATGTTTAGCTTTCATTAAATTTTTAAATGTCCTCTCCTTTTTCTTAAAATGAAAATAAATAAGATAACTTATTTTAAACATAAACTCTCATTTTCATAAAATTTAAAATGAATTTGAAATACATACATATGTATGTATAAGTTTGTCCCAAGCTTCCGCAAATCGATTGAAAATAGGAACTTCGGGTGCACTGGCCGCTGAGTATTTCAAGTCAAAAACACTTTTCAAGACCATTTCGAAAATATGATGACGACATGGAAGTTTAATTAATTTCCGCTGTAAATATTGTTGTAAGAATGCTATTGCACCATTGTTAGGACCAGTGTTTGAAGAAGTAGTGTCGAAACTCATCGCACCAACGCGATCAATGATATTCCAACTAATTAAAGCATTACGAACAGCGCCCGCAATATTCTCTCCCGTGGCGGGTTCTACAATTGCTGCACTGAGAAATTTTGCGGTGCCTTTATTATAACTGACGAGAATTGCGATTCGCTCAACTTTTTTTTTACCAACTATTGCTTCCATTAATTTGCCATCCCAATGAACAACTAATGATTGTGCACTATTTATCTACGGAAAAAAAATATATATATAATTAAAATTAAACCAAAAGTAAAGTAAATTACGTCTTCGACGAACTCGGCCTGAATCTTCTCAAATTCTTTTTCACGGTGCTTTCTTCGTAAATTTTGGAGAGACGTTCGATTGACAACATGCTCATCAACGTTGACACGCAAGGCTTCTGCCACTGCCATTATTATATGTATTGCTTTTCTATCGGAAACCTTAGCATCATCCAGAGCGGCTGAAAGACGTGGTTTTATCAATTGCGTACGGCCTCTTCTTTCCTCTGGTTGAGTGTCATAATCGTCCACGTCCATTGTTGGATCGTTGTCGTCGGAAATATTATCGCTTTCACTAGCACTATTGTTTTCTTCAATCGCTGAATGAAATCATAAAAGAAGTTATGAATTCATTCATTCCAATAATTGATATGTATTATACAATGCAAATTAAAAATATTTACCAATATCTACGTTTTGAGACTCATCGTGCTTTCGCTTTCGTGACTCTTCTCTTGCTCTTCGCTCCTGCGATCGCTTTTCACGGCTGAATAAATGCATATCGATTCCGATCATGCATCCTTGGCGCCCTTTTTGTCTTTGTTTCAATAAATAATAATAATAATAATAGTAACAATAAGATATACGCAACGTATGAGATTTATCCCACACGCAATGTTGTCTATCTAGCTATTTACTATATTGCTTGTAATAATGAAAATACTGTTGATCTCTTTCTCTTTCCCGATCATCTTCAATGCGAATCATCTGCAACGCGTTGTTGTGAGCAATGTCGAAGAGATTGTCCAAATTTTCCAAAAATTCTGCCTGATCTTTGTTCGCTTTCCCTTTCGACGACTTTTTAGAAACACGTCGCCATTCATTGTACAGTTTTATCAATTTATCAGCACATTTGTACAAATCACGGACCGGTAAGCGGGCTTGTAGCCAAAAAAGGGATGCAGCGTTCACTGCCAATCTTGCACTTTCTTTCTGTGATAATTTGGCGAATTGAATATTATAAAAATAGACTTGCAATACTTGTCGATTGGAGGGTAATTTAGCTCCACTTATTTGATGTGTCACATTGCCAATCAAATATATTTGACGTAGTACTTTATCAGACGTACGAGTAATCACTTTTGAAGTGGTTGGGTCCATTTCGGCAAAGGTTGATGGTTCGTCCGACTTTATATTATCAAGCTGCAAATCCAAAATGCAATCTTGGTTACAGACAATTTAATTATTATATTAATTATTGCCAATTAATGGTAATTTAATTGGCAATTCAATTAAATATTAAAAATCAACAACTAAAACTAGTTTTATGTATTAAAATTTAAGTATTTCAATAAAAACCTTGATTTTTCCCATATATTTCGATTTTTCAAACTTTAAGTCTTGGGCGGCAGGCTCAAACGTTCTCCGATCGCTACCAAATTTTAATGCTAAGCATTTGGTTTCAAAAGGAAACTTTTTCCTTCAAGCAATCGGAAATCGAAGGAATTTTCTATAAATAAGGGCCAGTCTAATGTGTATACATTTGTTTTTAAATTTTTCAAACAAAATTTTCCTAAAATGGATTTGAAATTCACTTTGTTAACGTGCATGTGCATGTTTAACATAAAAAAATCAATAAATAAGCAGATCTCACTTCACTTTACTAAATATATTTATTGTTTTAAAATTGTCTAACTACATAAAATTTCTTATAACAAATAAAAAATTTAGCTATAGTTTAGTTCGAATATTGCTGAACCATTTGGTGATTGACGTAATTTGTAAATAATTGTCCAAATTTTGTCATTAATTGTTGATAAGTACGGATCCTCTCTGTTTAAATACTTAACGATTCTTTGCGGAAGATAAAACCACTTATTGTTGTTTAAATATGCAATAGCTTTGGATCCATATTGTGTAACCTTCCATTCAAAATTTAAAATCTTGTAAGGTTCATTTAAGGGAATATCATAAATTTTTGTGTATTCTGATTTTATTCCTTGCGCAATGTTAACCCTTCGTCAGGCACATATTTTGAGCCCTTAGTTCTGGCCAGGGACCGAAAATAAGAGTTATTTTTCAATTTTTGAAGAAATAAATCATACATAAATGAACAACGTAGAAAACTTTTAATTACACCATCATGATTTTTAGGCGAAGTGCATCCAACATATTGCATGATTTTTAAATTTTTGATTTTTATTTTAACAATCAAATATAAGAGTTATTTTTGATTTTTATTTTTTTAAATGAAAAATAAAAGTTATTTTTGATTTTTATATTTTTAAATGAAAAATAAAAGTTATTTTTGATTTTTATATTTTTAAATGAAAAATAAAAGTTATTTTTGATTTTTATATTTTTATATCAATAATAAAAATCAATTCAAAACTTTTATTTATTTGTTGATGCCGTACGTACTATAATATGCTGCTTCATTCAAATTTCTATATGAATATAATATATTATGTGACTTATCCATTATCAGCTTTAAAAACATGAATGCATAGAAATAGCTTATAAGTTTTGGCTGCCATTCAAGTCAGTGTTAAGAGGTCGTTTTCAGGTGTTCAATTTTACCATCATAATTGATTTTAAATGTTCCTCAGATAAATTATATCTCAAATCTCCCAATATTAATCTGAGTGCTGAAAATGACCTTTCTACACTGACTTGAGTGGCAGGTACAGAATGAACAATTAAAGCTAATTTTCGAAGCCATGGAAACACAAATTTTTTGCTCTCCCAATATTGCAATAAATTAGCAGAAGTATCGAAACGCTTTTCTTTGTAATTGTCTATTTCAAAATAAGCTTTGCGGACGCTGTCATTTATTGTCGTAGGAGTATCATCGTCGTCCGAAGACGAATAATTCATCTCCATTGACCTTAAACCGTCTGCTAAAACAGATCGAGAGCTTGCAACGGAGCTTTCATCTATTATAAATAAGTTTTCTTCAACAGGTGGCGTGCCGCAGGAAAATCGCTGAATTTCAGTGTTATGCTAAATACAAATAAAAAAAATATTAAAAATATATTATAAATTATTTTAAATTTATTGTCTTAGCTCACCACTTTTACTAACTGGAGTACAATTTTCTTTAAATGATTTTTCGCAGAACTTATTTTGTCATGTGACAACACACGCCTAAATCTGGGGTCTAAAAACAAGGCTGCATATACAGTGTCGCATTCAAGCAACTTTGTTTGCCTTTTTTCGACGTGATCCAGAAGTTGCCTGGTCATCTCTGTATTCAAGCCTTTTAGAGTAAAAATTAGCTCTAGCCAATTTTTATAAAAATCTCCGAACAGTAAATTAGATTTTTGTAGATTCAGCGTCAGAGTATTTACTGGTTCTAGAGCCTGTAGAATTTGTTCTAGTTCCGTCCACTCATGTATTTGGAGCTGCTCAGATGATGGCAAATGTTCACAGCAAAATTCTTTTAGGTGTAGCAGTCGCTTCAACATATTATAAGTGGAGCTCCAACGTGTTGGTACGTCGATTATTGGTTTGAGGTTTTGGCTACTTTTTATACTATGTCTGGAATAAAATGAAAAATTTAACAAACACACATTTTGCACATGAAAAGTTTAAGGAAATAACTTACCGATATGCAGGTGTTCTCAAATATTTTACACTTTTCCGTGAATTATGTACTACATTTGTATTTAAGTTATCTAAAAAATCTTTAACAGCTAACTGCAATGTGTGGGCAGCACATTTAATAGAAATAATATTTTCGAATCTTACATTATCCAATATACTTTCGTAATTGTCTTCACTTTCACTGTCACTTTCTTCGTCATCACTATGCAACGATAACAGCTCCACCGCTTTCACCATATTTCTGCCATTATCCGTGGTTATTGCATAAACTTGCGCCTTATCTATATTGAAACTTTTCAAAACATTTTCAACTTGAGTCGTTAAATATTGTGCAGTATGTTTCTGCTTCAATTCAAGCATGGCCAGTGTGAATATTTGAAGAGTATTGGATGAGATTATTTGCAGATTTATGCCCAAAATAGCACGATCGTGGCGAGTAGCTGTATCCATTTTTATGCAAACTATTTTATTTTTTGTTATATTTTTTATATTATTTTGCAACTTATCAAATTTATCTTCCAAATGTTGTAAAATATTTCTAGAATTTATTTTTGGAATATGAAGACCATCAAATATTGGTTTTGTTAATGTATTAAATGGCTCACTATCAAAAAATGACAAGGGCACTGATTGTTTGGTTAGCAAAGTAATACAAGCATTAACAACTTCATTCACGGACATTTCAATAGTGAATTTAATTTTTTCATTATTTTCGCATGTATCACTGCTTTCTATTTTAACCCTTTTTTCATCATATTCCTTACTATGGTCCTTTTGTAAATGTCTTTTCAGATTAGTTAAACATATCGCACTCAATTTTTTTTTACACATTTTACATTCTCCATTGGAGCCATCAATAATATAGAAATCACGTATGTATATATTCCGTTTTCTTCCCATTATCAAATTATGTAAAACTTTTACTTTTATAAATAAGCAGTGCTTGTCACAACTTCTCCCTCGCGATTGAATGTTATCACTTAATATACAATTTGCATTGCAATTAATAAATTAAAAACAACAATAAGATTACGCTAATAATAACAACAACAACAAAAATGAAAGAACAAATAATAGCGTTGTTTCAAGTTCAAGGGCAATGCACAGCGTAATTTAGAAACTTTGTTACACACATTTTGTTGTTATTATAACTGTGTACTTTATTTTTACTTTAATACGTAACAAAGATTAATAAACATATTACCTATGTCACGAATTTTTAATTGATTTTTATTATTGATATAAAAATATAAAAATCGAAAATAACTTTAATTTTTCATTTAAAAATATAAAAATCAAAAATAACTTTTATTTTCTATCTAAAAATATAAAAATCAAAAATAACTCTTATTTTCTATCTAAAAATATAAAAATCAAAAATAACTCTTATTTTCTATCTAAAAATATAAAAATCAAAAATAACTCTTATTTCTTGATTTTTTTGATAAAAGTCATAACAGTTACGGTCCCTGGTTCTGGCACATGGTGTCTGGCCAGACCCCTATACATTTACATGCACTTGTATGGAAATAAGGGCTGTGTGCCGTTAAATTTTTTACTAAGATAGGAAAATATTTGTTATATTTTGTGTTTCTATTTCTTTTTACTATGTTATTAGCTACCTGCGGAAGAAAAAATAGACCTGTTCTATATATATTTCTCTTTATTATGGGTAAAGTAATAAATGTTTATGACAAAATAGACAATTATTAGGAAGAATACATTGATTTTTTTTATTCAGAATTTTGCGGAAGGAAAAAATCATCTTGTCCATAGAAATATTTGCCTTGAAGCTCTGGTATTTCGTTGATTGGTTCACCATAACCTTGTTGTGATACAAACTTGAAAAATTTTGTGGTACCAAAAGCTATTGATGGTTTTTGTGCCAAATTGTTCCTAATCTTTTCCTTTACACGATGTAAACTGGCTAACAATTTTGGATCAAAAGAAGCAAAACAATATTGAAGAATAAATAATCTACTTTTGAATGTTGCTGACAAACAGGATTGTTGCATTTGCAGCAAAAAAAAGGGTGTCTTACGGCGTATTTTGTCATCTTGCTGCAGGCAAATTCTGCAATCTTTTTTGGCAGCTAATGTGTATGGACCACTGCTTGAAGCCACATTAAGGTTTGCTATATTGAGAGGTCTCCCAAAGAACGCTTCAAATGCTATACGAGTTGTTGGTTGAGCCACAATGTGCGGATTATTGATGCGATTTTCAACGTTGGCCAGTACCAATTGCTTTGTAAGTTTATATAAAAATATTGCGTCTTCTTTCTTTTCTTGTATTTTCATCATTTAGCTTACATATAATGTAACTTGCCAATGCCATCACATCAATCATGTTGCAGAAAAACGCGTATATCCAGCGTCTGGTTGACCGTTTTGTTGTGTAATGAGTTAACATTTGATCCATATCGACTCCGGCTTTAGTTGAATTATAAAATAAAATTGCTTCCGGTTTCATGGCTACGCCTTCAACATGTTTCGTGTAATGCACGGTTGAAATTAAATTGACTACCTTATTTTTTTTGGGCACGTAGCTGCAAAGTGCAACAAGATTTTCATGAAAACCAAACACACTTGAAAGAATTGGTCGTCTGGTGCTCTTCATAACTTCGAATGGTGCCAACAAATGTCAGTCCCATAACAGCCAGTCGTTTAGCGCCGTTCAATAAGGTGAAAAAATTATCAGAAATAACTGTTCTACATTAGAACGTTTTCACCTTGATTTATCTCCCGATTGTCTCCTTCCTTTCTAATGTATAGTTTTCCTTTCAATGGAAATTTCGTCTTAGCATCGCATGCCCACCAAACTTTGATCCCATACCTTGCAGGTTTTGATGGGATATATTGGGTGAACTTTGTGCGCCCACGATACGGAAACAACTGCTCATCGATGGTGATATTTTCATAAGGTTCATAATAATTTTCCAGATTTTCATTGAGAAAATTCCAAAGGTCCTGGATAGGAGCTGCTTTATCTGTTTGCTGTCGGAATGCCCGCGTACGACTATTATCGAAGCGAATATATCTGGACAGAGTAATGAATCGTTTGTGCGACATAGCCGCACGGAATATGGGCAGCGAATCAGAACGCCACAATATACTGGAGTCTTGCATATTATTATGGCTGAGACCAGAAGCCAACAAAATCCCAATGAATGCATCTAGCTCAGAGCTTGTCAAATCAATCCATTTTCTTTGGGTAGACTCTGGATGTTCTTCATTCCATTTTCTAATTGATTCTCGCCCATGCCGATTTGTTTCACTAATGATGACGAACGTAATATTGGTTGAGAAAAATAGCTTGAATACCTCAACTGGATTGGTGAGCCTTGTTTTTTTTCCATATTGAAAACGCATGATATTATGCTGGCGCAAACGAGATGCAGGGGTTCAGTTTCGTTCCATTTAGTACCGTCTTTACCATAAAAACAGCCTGAGTCCACTTCATTTGCTGCTTCAGCATCATTTCCACTTTCTTCTTTTTCATCTACGTCTTCATCACTATCATAAAGTTCGTTAGGTTCAATTTCCAAATCATTTTCTATGTCTGATGCATCATCTTCTGGCACATAATCAGCAGTGTCGTCACCATCGTTTTCAAAAACATCATCATTTTCATCAGCTTCTACCTGACTTTGAAAATCACGCACTAATGCCTCTGACAATTGGGGTTGCAAATTCGCGCTACGCAAGCGTGTATTATAAATAAATTAAAGTTCATCAGCCATAATATACTAACAACGCAACAAATCTACCTGCGTAAAATTATTCACAAGTTCAAAATTACCGCACAAAAACTAGATTACTTCTTCACTGTTCAACGTTCAATGAATAACTAACTCACAAACAAAATCAGAAGAAAGAAAGAAGCATAAAAGAATAAAGTAAATACAAATTTCCAACTCTTGCCATGTGCTTTGCCTATGCGTTCATACAAAATGCATAGGGGTCTGGCCAGACACCATGTACCAAAAGTAAGGTAATTTTTTTATTTGGGTTTTTTGTCCTGTTCCAAGGACATTTTTTCAATTATTAATTTATACATCGAAAGCCAACAATATTTTGGGAGATTACCTGAAATTACAGCCATGTACCTAAAATAGAAGTATGCTAAATTTAAGCATGAAAATTAAATATGTCTGACCAGAACCATGTGCCACTTCTAAAAACAAACAAAAATTAGTTAAATTTTATATGTATTTCTTAAACTTTCATATAATAAATAAAAAAATTCTAATGTTATGTTAAACTTCATTCTTACCATTGTTGTTGAACGTAATTTCAAGGATCTTTGAATAACAATAACTAAAACTAAATTATAATTGGTCTTTTATATACATATTTTTGAGTCAATCGAACTCTCATTTTAATAAAATTACTCAAATGAGAATCTCATTCGAATTGTTCCATTTACAAAAATGTCTTCGTTAAACTTTTTATGAGAAAAATATATTCTCATTTGAAGTTAACTTTGTTGTATATATATATGTATGTATTAGAATATCCTTCCTTATGGAGAAAATACATGTATTGGAATATCCTTCCTTATGGGAAAAATACATGTATTGGAATGCACATATATAATAATTAGAATGATCCTTATGGAAAAAATACATTGAGCCAGTATCCCTACATTTATATGATCCTTATGGAAAAAATACATTGACCCAGTATCCCTACATTTATACTACTTGCAAATAATCTGCTCTTTATTTCGATATAATATAAAATTCTCTTATTGAGAACAAAAATTGATTGTTTTTGCAAAGAATCTGCTCTTTGTTTAAGTATAGATTCCCACTGGTTGTCGTCTTCCAGCAACCCGAGTGCAAGGCATGCATCTGTATACGTTGGATATTGTTGCCCATTCACTTTACGTATATCTTGAAATGATAATGGGCCAGTAACATTAACCAACAACAGTCGAAGATAAAAGCACTCAGTGTGTCTTGGATTGACTGTAAATAATCGCACCAAGGCGTTTGATTTAAATAAATTGAGACATGCGGCAACTGGTGAGCCTTGCTTGCTGGTCCTCCATGTTTTTGCTTCAGTCCATGTGAAATAGCGTGGTACTTGTGAATAGAGTAATGTTCGTGCAAATGCACCAAAATCATCCGCACGATTACACAATGCAAAAAATTTAGTGAGTGTAGTTTTAGGTGGATTTATTGCACTATCAATCGTTGTCTCGTTCGTGAAAAATACACGCTGACCGTTTTCAAGATGGACGGCTAACTGAACAACTGCTGGATCCCGTTCATGAATTGTAAAACCAAAGATACGCCAAGCAGCTTTATTGGAGCTGATGTACCGACCAATTTGGTAGAGCGTTATTTCATCGTTTTTATTCACTGGAGGAGCATTCACATTAGTATTTTCCACTCTAAACACAGCCATATCTATCACTGCCTTTATGTTCATACTTGCAAATGTATTTGATGCTCTTCACAGAACTGCAGAACTCAACATTAATATGAGCATTGTATGTCTTGCTAAGCAGAGGCGAATATGGCACCACCCAACGATTGTCGATATTAATGTCTGTGTTGCTGATATTTTTAATAATTGATTGTCCGCCATTATCGGGATTTCTTCGACGATATATTGGGTATCCGTCGACATTTGTGACCGTATCATTAGTAAAATCTTTAGGGAAATTTTTAGTACATTTTCCATCTGCCATGCAAGGCGATGAACTATTAAGAGTACCACATGGACCATGGATCATGTTTGTTGTAACAATATCAAACAGCAGTTGGTCAGTGGACGGATCTGGAATTTCCGCAGAAATGATACTATCGATTTCTTGAGGATGGATTTTGTCGATTAACCAAACCAAAATGTGTGCATGAGGTAAGGTAATCCTCGCTTTTGCCACTCAACCGAATACAACCAGCAACGTGTGGGACCGAATACATGTAATGTAGTAATGAAACTTCAACTGAAAAGACTTCAACTTTTGTCTGAACACACGTGCTGTAATTTTATGCCGATGTATTGCAGTTTGGCCAGGCAATAGCAAAGATGCAATATCTGGCCATTTTGGATTACATGTGAACGTAATAAATAAACATGGTCGTCCATATTCGCGCACGAAAGTCAGAGCATCCTGTATATATTATTGCATATGACGCGGACTGCCTACGTACGATGATGGTAAAATGACATGGTTACCAATTTCGGCGACGTCGGCGTTGTTGTTGATAGCGTCCCATTTTATGATAAACTTGGCCTATGATTTTGAATGTAGAATTGTATTGTTGACCATTTGCATTAGTGTTTCGAACTACTTCTGTTGCTCCGAACGATGTGAATGAATTGAATGTTCGAATTGACTTCAGGAAGACGTTTGAATCTGGATCCGTGCCGATAAGTAAACCGTTCAATGGGTCAGGTGGTGTTTCAATTTCAGGTAGTTGCACTTTTCCTGACGCGCTCATTTTTGAATTTCAGAGCATGACAATGCGGAAATTCTTTGTCCATAGCACCAATTACCACTTTTGAATGAGCATAATATTCAATATCGGGCTCACACTGGAATGCTAGACGCAGGAATGAATCAGATATAAATGCTCGATGTACCTGTTGTTATTGTTGGTCATTTGTTCTGCGTCTATTGATTCTGAAGCGGCGTGATTGTTGTTCTTCTAATCTTATTACTTCATTGCGTTCTGCTCGTGTATCTTCTGACTCTTCTTGACGCAATTGCGTCATTCTGACACGTGCATCAGTATTTAGTTGCTGGATTTGTTCTTCGGTTCTTTCGGATCTTCTATTTCCCAAACTTCGAGAATTACTTGTATTACGGCTCAAATCAGCCCCTTTGCTTTTTTTTGGCATTGCTCACTGTACAAAACACACATAAATAGAATTAATGAAATTACTTAATGATGAAAAATGTTAAAGGTATAATTATCATGTATTCATGATTCATAATGATTAATTAAATTTTTTGGAAACTATGAAAATCTTAATTGTTAAATTACATTTTTTTAATAAAATTAAATTAAAATTACATTTTTATAAGATCAAATACATATATTTGCCGTAATGTCAAAAACTTAAGAGCATTAATTGTAAAATGTTAAAATGAAAACACGGCAAAAATCTTGGCCCTAGTTATAATGTATTTAATATTTGGTTGTACACACATTCATTTACATATTCATGTAAACATTACACTGTTTTACAAAAGCGAAAAATTTTATTTTTCATAATTAGATCGAAAATATATGGTTAGAAATGGTAAAAAAATTAATACAAAAAAGGTTTGCCCAATTTTAATAAAAATTAAATTCTACCGAATTTTTTTCGACCATTTCCAACAACATTTTCGATATAAATAAAAAAAAGTATACTTACAACACAAAAGCCGTTGTTGGTGGAAGCTCGTGCCACGTGTTGAGTACTTTTGAGGTTATGAAAATCACTTGATTAACTAATCGTGCAAAATACACTCAAAATTGATAATTTTATTATTATTAATAAAATAGAATGATTAATAGTTAATATGAGAGTTACACTGAGATAGCAAAATAATAATAATAATAATAATAATACTACACTTGATGCATAAACAATAATGATGGCCGACAACTGTGTAGAGAGTGAGAGAAGTCTTATTGTGTGAGAGAAACAGGAGACCGGCTTCGTTCTCATCCCTACTCCGTGCTGTTTACTGGGTCAGAAGTGACACCTGTAGACAACTGACGTGGATAACTAATTAAATGAAGATTGATCAGTTATCGACCGCGGATGAAAAATGATTAAATGGCTATTAAAAAATAGGGGTTGGTGATAAAAGGGTAAACATTTAGGGTTGTATGTATTTTTTAATGCGACATAATAAAAAAATAAAGAAATTAAAAAAATGTCTAAAAATTAAAGAAAAATTAATTGTAAAGAATTTCTAAAATAATATTTCTTCTGATTTTTATTTATTTTTTTAACGCATTTCACTATCACTAATTATCATCTTCAACATTATATCATTGTTGAATTTCACAAATTAAGTATACGTACTCGAAATTAAAAAAATGTCTAAAAATTAAAGAAAAATGTTAAGGCTGGACAACCCTTGTCACTAAGGGGTATGAAAAATAAATGTTAGCCGATTGTAAGACCTACTCAATATGTTCACAAAATTTCATGAGAATCGGTCAAGCCGTTTCGGAGGAGTACAAAGTCGAACATTGTGACACGAGAATTTTATATATAAGATAAAATTCCTTTATTGAGAACAAAAATTGATTGCTTTTGCAAAAAGTCACAATATAAAATTCCTTTATTGAGAACAAAAATTGATTGCTTTTGCAAAAAGTCACAATATAAAATTTCTTTATTAAGAATAACAATTGATTGCTTTTGCAAAGAATCTACTCCTTATTTGATATATAATATAAAATTTCTTTATTGAGAACAAAACTTGATTGCTTTTGCAAAAAGTCACAATATAAAATTTCTTTATTAAGAATAACAATTTATTGCTTTTGCAAAGAATCTACTCCTTATTTGATATATAATATAAAATTTCTTTATTGAGAACAAAAATTGATTGCTTTTGCAAAAAGTCACAATATAAAATTCCTTTATTGAGAACAAAAATTGATTGCTTTTGCAAAAAGTCACAATATAAAATTTCTTTATTAAGAATAACAATTGATTGCTTTTGCAAAGAATCTACTCCTTATTTCCATATAATATAAAATTTCTTTATTGAGAACAAAAATTGATTGTTTTTGCAAAGAATCTGTTCTTTATTTCCATATAATACATATAAAATTCCTTTATTGAGAATAAGAATTGATTGTTTTTGCAAATAATCTGCTCTTTATTTCCATATTATATAAAATTTCTTTATTGAGAACAAAAATTGATTGCTTTTGCAAAAAGTCACAATATTAAATTCCTTTATTGAGAACAAAAATTGATTGCTTTTGCAAAGAATCTGCTACTTATTTCCATATTATATAAAATTTCTTTATTGAGAACAAAAATTGATTGCTTTTGCAAAAAGTCACAATATAAAATTCCTTTACTGAGAACAAAAATTGATTGTTTTTGCAAAGAATCTACTCCTTATTTGATATATAATATAAAATTTCTTTATTGAGAACAAAAATTGATTGCTTTTGCAAAAAGTCAATATAAAATTTCTTTATTAAGAATAACAATTGATTGCTTTTGCAAAGAATCTACTCCTTATTTCCATATAATATAAAATTTCTTTATTGAGAACAAAAATTGATTGTTTTTGCAAAGAATCTGCTCTTTATTTCCATATAATACATATAAAATTCCTTAATTGAGAATAAGAATTGATTGTTTTTGCAAATAATCTGCTCTTTATTTCCATATTATATAAAATTTCTTTATTGAGAACAAAAATTGATTGCTTTTGCAAAAAGTCACAATATTAAATTCCTTTATTGAGAACAAAAATTTATTGCTTTTGCAAAAAATCTGCTACTTATTTCCATATTATATAAAATTTCTTTATTGAGAACAAAAATTGATTGCTTTTGCAAAAAGTCACAATATAAAATTCCTTTACTGAGAACAAAAATTGATTGCTTTTGCAAAGAGTCACAATATAAAATTCCTTTATTGAGAACAAAAATTGATTGTTTTTGCAAAGAATCTGCTACTTATTTCCATATTATATAAAATTTCTTTATTGAGAACAAAAATTGATTGTTTTTGCAAAGAATCTGCATATATATAAAATTCCTTTATTGAGAATAAGAATTGATTGTTTTTGCAAATAATCTGCTCTTTATTTCCATATAATATAAAATTTCTTTATTGAGAACAAAAATTGATTGCTTTTGCAAAAAGTCACAATATAAAATTTATTTATTGAGAACAAAAATTAATTGTTTTTGCAAAGAATCTGCTCTTTATTTCCATATAATATAAAATTCCTTTATTGAGAACAAAAATTGATTGCTTTTGCAAAGAATCTTGTTAGATATAAGCTGTGCAGCATATATGTAGGTATGTTGGTCTGTTTTGTCATCAAATCTATGTTATTGTCGTCAACTAAAAGACGAAATATTGCAAAAATGTCAGCGTTTTCTGGAATGTGTTCTGTGTGAATGGTATGTCCTTCACTCTTCGTTGTGTTCTGACATCGAGAGGTCTGCTGCTTGTCTCCTCTTGCTTCGTTCAGATTTCTCTGAGTACTTAAGTTGCGTGCATGCCGTATATTTCATTTCTAACGTTCGTTGTGGATCATAAAACATGGTTTCTTTGCCGTGAAGCATTTATAATATCTTTAATGAAAAAACAAGTAGATTTCTTTTTAAATGAATTTATTTAGCGACTGTATCGACGCTTGAAATTCTTATTTTAAAATGCTTACTTATTATAAAAATATTATGGCTTATATACTACTTATGAGGAGATTCTAGATTTAGAATTGAATGGAAAATTATAAACGAATTAAAACTAAATCAGTGCCCAAAATTAGTATACACATATGGTGGGAAATTAAAGTGAAATACAATCCACCCTTTAAATATTATTTCGTTCCCAGAGCGGCGATTGTTTTGGTGCGGCATATTGTTCGTGGCTATTTCAAGTGACACACACTTCACAGCAATATTAATTCTTTCTATTATGCCGACATTGCACATTTGCACTTGGCCTTGAATATTTCTCAAGTGCAGTCAAACTGCATAACGACAAATTGTCAAACGATCACCGTTAGTATGAATTCAAGGTTAGTGCGATATTTGACTCTTGAAATTATGCATGCACTTAAAATGATGAAAACAATTTGTGCTGTATTTAAAAGAATGTGATAATGCTACAGCCGTCTGGTTTAACCCTCCGTCATGCACACATTCTGATAGTCACGTACGTAGCGCATGTATCTGGCCGGATACACTATGTATTTCAGCACATTTATATGAAAAATGTGCTATTTTAGTGATAATATTACATTGTTATATTGTTATCACGCCAGGCAGATATATATTTTATATTTTTTTTTGTTCCTAGTACATGCTAAACATGCCTAACCGTGCAAACAAATTTTAATGAGAAATAAAAGAAGAAAATTTTTATTTTTGTATTTAATTTAAAAAAAATAGTTGATATAAAGTTCATTTCAATTAAATTTAGTAGTTATAAAGTAAGTTTTAATTAACTCTAAACTAAAAAAGTCTTAGAAAGCTTCAGGCAAGCAACTAAAACATGTATACTCTGATTTCGAATGCTGTAGGCATACCGGATTCGAGCACTTTGAACAAAAAAAAAAGGAGTTAGTCGGCGAAGTTTTTCATCGCCCAATGTACAAAGCTTACAACTTTTTCTCTTTTGTAGAGTATCAGCACCACTTGAGCTAGGAACTACTACTGGAATCTAAAATGAAAAAGAAAAATGAGGAAAATGAGGTGTAATGAAGAGCAAATGTTAAAATTTATAACCCTTGACACAAACCTTGTGGTTTAACAGAGCTCTGTTAAGCTATAAAAATTCGACTAATGCCTTTCCAAAGGACTTTTCCATTAAATGATGGAACCAAGACGGAAAAAAATAAAGCGAATTTGTAGATAAGGTCTTTCTTTATTAAAGCCCATCAACCTATTACTGAAAAACATGAATTTGAACCAAATATCGTCAAGTTTTCAACTTGGAATTTTCGGAGGGTTACGCATTTTTTTTGGGAAGGAGGCGATGTCGGCGGACAAACAAGGTCACCTCCTATGGACCACATAGTACTCTTAGAACGTGCATAGTCAGAATTTCTGGAAGTTCGAGTTTTCGGGAAAAACTTTAAATTTGTCCAACTATATTAACATTATTATGTATCTTGTTTTATCTTTTTATAAAATGTCTTTTTTCTAACTCTAAGTAAACAGTTTTGCACTGATTGATATAGTCTCCTTACTGATTGCCTGTTGTCTGACATATTTGAGCGGAATCACTTGTTCGAGATGTCGATTTAAAAGAGTTGGATATATTGTTGCTATTCCTTCTCCTGTATTCCTCTATTGATATGGCCTTAGGCCCATAAGATGTTGGTGTCGGATTGTAAACAGGGTAGTTTATAGTACCTCCCGCAAGCACGTATTGTTCGTATAAAAATGGTTTTGCTTCTTCTGTTATTATTTAAATTGAAATGTTTATTTATTTAAGTATTTATTCCGTCAATCTTGGCAGACTTAACGGAATGCAGGACCGGATCAATACTTGATACGCGCCCTTGTTGCCCTCAAAAGCAGCGGAATCAACACTCTTGGCAGACTTAACGGAATGCAGGACCGGATCAATATTTGATACGCTTCCGTTATCCCTCAAAAGATAGCGGCTTTCTCTTGGCAGACTTTACGGAATGTTTAAGACCGAATCAATATTTGATACGCTTCCGTTATCCCTCAAAAGATAGCGGCTTTCTCTTGGCAGACTTTACGGAATGTTTAAGACCGAATCAATATTTGATACGCTTTCGTTATCCCTCAAAAAGATAGCGGCTTTCTCTTGGCAGACTTTACGGAATGTTTAAGACCGAATCAATATTTGATACGCTTTCGTTATCCCTCAAAAGATAGCGGCTTTCTCCTGGCAGGATCGCCATGTTATTATTTAAATTGAAATGTTTATTTATTTAAGTATTTATTTATGTCGACCCATCTTGGTCGACCACACTTTTTATAATAATGAATTAAATAAAAACTAATAAATATAATGAAATAAAACTAACTTAAAACTTATCGTGAGAAAATGCTTGGTCGGCATAAATACACGCCGACCAGGTGCATTGTATGTGTAGGCATAAAATATTCAAATAAGCCAGATGATCAAGTTACTTGCTGATGACAAATAACTGATGCAGTCAAAAACATAAGTATGTGGACAAATATGAATTACTGGCACAGTCAAACACATAAGTATGCGGACAGATATATTCCATAGCCAAACACACTACACTTCGTATTTTTTAAATATTTCTTCGGTGTATTCCTTTGAAGGAATATCTTCTAATGACTCAGACATTTAAAATCGAACTTTCGTTCGCTCAAAAATTAGTTATTTATATTTATGAGGATTCCAAGTAAGTTGGGCAGGATCGCCATATTATATATCTTCTTTTATCTTTTTATAAAATGTCTTTTTTCTAACTCTAAGTAAACAGTTTTGCACTGATTGATATAGTCTCCTTGCTGATTGCCTGTTGTTTGACATATTTGAGCGGAATCACTTGTTCGAGATGTCGATTTAAAGAGTGGATACAGAGCCTTTCCCATTTGCTTGAATTATATTTTTATTTAATTTTGCGCCATAAATTTTGTTTTAATTTTGACTTCAAGTATTTTGTTATATTTGTGTGGTCTACTTTCTTTCTTGTTTTGTGGCACAACGAATATTTAGTATTTTAAGTGGTCTACTTTATTGTCACATTTTAGATATGTGTCAAAGGTTTTAAGTTTCAAAGAAGTAAAAAAAAACAAAAATTATTTCAAAACAATTATTAGTTTCTGTTGGTACAATAAGTATAGTGTGCTTCGTTATTATACATAGGTACACTACACCATCGCCCTCAAGATTAAATTTATGAATGTAATGAAATAAATTAAATCTTAAAGCAGATTTGTTTGTATGAACAAAAACCAACTAACTGTTTTAAAGCAAATATGTGTAATAGTAATACATTATATAGTAATATGTATAGTTATGTGTATAACTTAAAATTATTTACAATTGTATTTATAGAATATTCTTTTTGTTTATTATTTAGGTTTATATAATTGAAGTATATTGTTATGGTAAATTTGTTCTATATTATTTACTTTTAAAATTAGTGCACATATTTTCGTTTGGAGTATTTAGTTGCTAATTCACATGGTATACCGTCTGTAATGTAAGCATTTTCGAGGGATTTCGAGGTATTTGCAGTTTTATTATTCTGTTTTATATTTTGTATTTTTGCCGTTATTACTTCTATAGATTCACCCTTTACTGTATTTTGTAACTTATTTATAATTTCTGAGATGGTTGACTCAGAGTTTATTAGATTTCTTGCGTTTCCTTTGAGTTTTGTTTTAATTAATGAAACTGCAGTTGTTTCATGTGAACCTTTAATAGATTCAACCAGTGATAGTGAGTCTATAAAGGAACGCAAGTTTTCAGATTTGCCATCGAAGTCTGTAATTAACTTCGAAGCTGTACTGAGAAATTCTACGACTGTTTGGCTCATTTCGTAACAGTTTTCTCATCATCTTTAGGGGGAAAAATTATTTTTATATCAGTTTGTTCATGTATTGTTTCTTTGGCAATTCAATTTGTGTGTTCTTTTTGGCTGCTAGTTTTAGTATTTTTAATGTTTATATGGCGATCCTGCCATATTTCTTAGAATAAAGGAATACATTGCATATCTGCTTATCCTTTATCTAACAATAAGAAAGGACAATAGGATCCAACATACAGAACTTATGCTAAGTTGGATTCCTATTAATTCTTTTTCGCCAAGATGATGAAGAAATGCCTCCTTATGTGCCCATCAAAGAATTGACACCAGCCGAATTGAAGAAACGCGAAAAGGAACTGCGTAAGCTAAGGGACGATTTACGCAATGAAGAAACCAAACTAGTGTTACTAAAGAAGCTAAAACAGTCACAGCACGTCATGAAGGAAAACATTGTTGTCACTTCGAATAGTGTATTGTCTACAAATTCTCTAGCGGCCATACCAGCAGCATTAACATCGAAGGGTGCCTTAAGTGTTACACCCACTACGGCGGTACCACTGCCAGCACATACCAAAAGTTCACATTCCAATAGTAATAACATCTCATCTTCAGTTAGCATAAGCGCAACAAATAGCCCCTCGAATACAAATTCCTTCACATGGAAAAAAATTTTTTTTAATCCTGTTGACTATTTTTCGCTAAGTTTTTCCTTAAATGGACCCAAATTTGACTCAAATCTTGAAGGATTTAGCCGAAGCCGAAGCCCGTTGGGAAAAGCAGCTGCGAGAGGGCGCTGAAATTCTATCAGTAGGGCCAAAACCCATAAAGCCGAAAAATAAGAAAGAAGAAGAGCCAAAATATCCAATATTCCCTTTACCAAACACCACAAAATCTAGAGGTGGCCGACTAAACAAATTAAAGACGGAACTACGTGCTCTCATGCACCTACAAACTTACGCTTAGGGTGGAGAGCTGAAAAAAATCATCGATGAAATAAGTTCGGTAAAAACCAAAATAAAAAACTAAAACAATTGAAGTAAATTTTTTAATGTTTATATTATCAACTTAATTGAAAACACCACTGCGTAGCAGTTCTGTTATTTTAAAATAACGACGATATGCACGCTGAAATCCAATCCATAAATGCCGCTTGAAACCGGCTAGCTGATCGCTGCCTTCTTGTACTCTGGAGACGTTGTCCATTTTGAATGATGTCTGAGCATAGTTCCTAACGAAGGATGATCCAGGCACCCGAACTGTCTTAATAGGGTAGTGATATTTCGTGAAAGCTGAATCTCATAGTTCGGATCATTTGCTCTCTCCAATCCATAAATGTAGAGAGAGTAACATTAAGCATATCCACTTGTTATCAGAGACAACAACAGATTGTGGAACTGAGTCATAGGATGAAGCCTCAATAGGATTTACAGTTAGGAGACCAAACGGAGTGATACTTTTTCCTGCTTCTGCGATGGTCACACCATAGGTTTCCCACTTACTGGATACGATTACTTTTCTCTCAGTCAAAATTGCATTTAGATAGGGTACCACAGCCTCAGCAGTAACTTTGGGGTTATTTGGATTGCTGGCCACAAAGTTTCTAATAGCTGTTAGGTCAGTGACTTTTGTTACATTGATAGTGGGTTTGACTGGACCATGAGTTTTGAACCAATCCCCTGGAAATATTTAGAACCCAAATGGCTTTTCCAGTAATTTTGCTAAATTTCTTTTTGTTCATCATGAGATGGCAGTAAGATTGTAAAATTTGAAAAATAAAATTCAATTACTTCTGTACGTTCGATCGTGTAATGATTCATAATTAATTCCTCAAGTATTCTTCACAAAATGCGAAAAAAAACAAAGAGAAAAATAATTAAAAAAGTTATAAAGAATTAAAATTCAATTATTTTTGTACGTTCGATCGTGTAATGATTCATAATTAATTCCTCAAGTCTTCACAAAATGCGAAATAAAAAACAAAGAAAGAATAATAATTAAAAAAGTTATAAAGAATTCAAGCGCATCCTAGCGCTGAAATCCAATCCATAAATGCCGCTTGAAACCGGTTAGCCGATTACTCCGAGTACTCCTTATCAAGTACTCCTCTTCTCTATATCGCACTTTAAATATAGTCGCGAAGGACTCTGTGGTATGAAATTATAGCTCCAAATTGTTCAATGGACATTTCTGCTATTGCCGGTCTCGCGCATAGGCCTGCTTCCTCGGAGCCAGCAGAAAGCTGCGAGTAGGAGACAACAAACCCACGCGACTGGGTATTGTGCCAACTTAGACAGTAATGCTTTGACGTTGTCTGCGAGACTGAATCTGGTGGTGGGCGCAGGCTCGTTAAGGGTGTTAGACGACGGTCTCCAACCCCTAGCAGAGGGTTGTTGAACCATTGGTTTAGTGACCAGTGTGCACAGTAGGTGTTCGTCCGGCACCAGGAAGGATTCAGGAAGGCATCGAATATTAAAGCCAGTTATAAATTTTTCATAGTTTTTTATCGGAAGTGAATTAAAGTCACAATAGTAATTATTTTCTTACATAACACTGGTTCAAGTAATTTTACGTCTTGATAGAAGCTGATCCACTGGGGTAATGGATCTTCATTCCCGCTTACTGTGTGTAACAAAATTAATTAGCTCCAAATACTGTCGGAATATGAGTTTTATCCTGATAAATAGATTTAGGTTGTTGCACTGTATTCTGACTTGCAGGCACCCTCATTAGTAGTACTTATTCGCGATGGACAAGATTGTATAGAAATAGTTCCATCATTTATATATTTCGAGAGAGAAAGTTTTTGTATGAATGCTGATTGCAATCCTGTCTAAATATCTTTGTTTACTATATTTGAATAGACGTTTAGGGAACCAAGTCTCTTGAAGTTTTAGTTGTAGTCCTATTAGTTTTTTTATTTAAATAATTAATATCCTAAAATTTTAATAAATGAGGCCTTCCTTCCTTCCAATATCCCACGGATAATAGCAAATTTTTTAGATAATTCATTTATTCAAATTTTTTTTTAATAATAGATAAATAATTAAATAAAAAATATATTCAAAATGTAAATCAAATAAAGGCGGATATACATAATCTACTAATAATTTTGGAAGAAATAATCTAAGAAAAGAATTATTACTATAATTAATATAAGCTTCATAAAATTTAACAAAAAAAATAGCAGCTAAAAATAACAAACAACAAATACATATGAAGGAGCCTCGTTCAAGTATGCCTTGAAACTATCAGCATCATCAGTTTTAAAACAAATGCACAGGGCCATACTCTGTGCTAATGGAATATTAAGCTCGTCAGCATAATTCAAGCCGTCTTGCCAATATTTAGAAGTAGCACCTCATGGTTTAGTGGCAAACAATAAATATTTATATTACAAATACAAATATAATTTTATAAAAACTTGATAAAAATTTATTTTACTTAAAAAGAAATAGCAAAAATAAAATATTATTAAAACTAAAAAAGAGTATGTCTTAGCATGATCTTTCCTACGAGTTTTTCTAAAAACTGATTGAGATTATGAGTTATTTAATAATTGTGTAAAGATCAAGTATATCATAAAACAATTTATTGTGGTACTGGTAATCTAGCAGCTAAATTGGCTATAGATCCCTAGTTATTCTGTTCAATTGGTCTAGCTGAGTGTTAGCTTGTTCAAGCATTACTTGCCTCATTCTCGTAGGTGCGATCTATTGGTGTAAATCTAATCCCAACCTAGCAGCAATATCTTTGTGTTCTTGTCTTATGTTTGCAAGCGCGTCTTCCCACTCTGTGTAGATTAAGAAGATTACTAGGCATTCTTATTTTAGCTGCTTCTATAAGACCATCTACAAGTGGATGATTATGCTCCATGACTCTTTGGAAGGATTCAGATTGATTGATGAAAGTTTTAGCATAAATTACCGCTGCTTTGGTTAAATTCGGGAATCTCGAAGCTGCGAGAGTTGTATCATCAGGATGTAAGATTCTATAATATACCCATAGTCTTCCCATTTCAACTTTCAAATGTTCAACTGCCGCTTCAAAGTTATATACATATTTCTTCCCAAATAATTGGAAATGCAAGTGTTCTAGTTGGATGATCGCATTTAATAAAATTAATAACGCAAGACATTATTTATTTATTTTGGAAGCGTCACTAAGCAACATTAATGCTGTTCAAATTTCTGGATTGAATATCAAAGGAAACAACATCATAAATAGTTTTTCTTTTAGTTTAGGATAACTATTCCAAACTGCTTATTTGCTGCATATTTCCTAATTGATTAGGATCAATTAAAAATTTGGCATTAGTATTTTTTAGAACATATCGAACAGCCTTCAATCTATTAGTTAAATAGTTGGTTACATATATGGGTTGCTAGTTGAGAACTATTTGTTGGGAATGTTTTACCCCATTAGCAGAATCAACAAATGAACTGTAGCTTTTACATCTAAATCATTAAATTCTTCTTGTACGTACTCAGCTAACATAGTTATGGCATCATTAAATTCAACTCCTATGTCAGGATCTTTCATATATAATTCATAAACAGGGCCAAAAAGTGGATAAATGGTCAAAAACGAAATTAAGCAAGCTAAAGCTTCTGATTGAGTTGGGATTTTGTGATAACGAGGTTGAGGTAAATTATATAAATATAAATATAGTTGAACAGATTTTATAATCATCAGCATCCATCAATGTAGACTTTACCCTAGTTCTTTTAACTGAATCGAAGAATAACACTTTCTTCTTTTAGGGTTTTTATTGCAATTTAATAGAGAGCGATTCTTTATGATCAGCTTAATGGCTACTTGCAACTAAAACTATAAAGATAACTAATCAGAGACCATACCATCACAGGGAAGGAAAATTGCTCCTTGGATTTTGTAGCAACTATGAAAACAATATGTACATTTTAGACCATGATGGTACCATTTTTTTAATATTTAATAATAAAAACCGAAACGTATAAAAATGCGTATACAAATTCAGAAGTATACAATAAAAAAAAGAAACTTAACAAAAATGTGTATTAAAATTCATTATACAATAAAAAATAATATGAAAAATATTAAATATTACATTCATAAATGCAAATTAAAGAGAACGTAGGCAAAATAATGTTACCATATAGTGAAACATTGTCATTTTTAAATTGTACCAAGTAACTCGCGGTAGTACCACGGTACCAACAAGCTCATAAATGTACCATAAAAAGTACAATTGTATCATGATTTCCATCCGTGTGCCATCAGCTAAACTGGCTGCACGACGCACAGAGGAGTATTTGACCCAAAAAGCTGGCCAAAATTATTAAGTGTGTTTTTTGTTTTAAAAGTTTAACTTTTTTGATAGTTTTAGCTTTAGTTTGATAGAAAAAATTTAGTGCCAGATTATTATTGGGTTAGTGTTATTTTTGAGACCGCCCCAGCCACCAACGACAGCGTATCACCACGGCGACCCATATCACATAACATGTCGCCACGTCAACACACTGCGAAGAGCTTCAAGATAATCTGTTGTTCTATCCGTTTCGGATTTCTCCACTTAAAAGGTATCCCATGCCGCCATACATATGTCAAAATGTTCTTGGGCAGAGAGATTTCTTTGAATATACACATATGCCCTAGCTTCCTAACGTCTCGACTCTGAGACTCTGAGATTTGTAGAGCGTTTTGTTTAACCTATCCGATACCGGGAAAATAACCTTAACTAATAATATCGGGAAGTTTTAAATAGAATGGTGTTACCTGACAAACGCACCTGGCATATCGCTTAAGTGGCACGATATCCATGACCGTCCCCGCATCGTCAGCCATCATTTTTGCCAACGACAAGACTGAGGTGCCGTCTCTAATGGTGGGTCCACGTATTATGTTGCCCAGGGCCGAGGTGGCAGATTGGTCCTGCAGGCGGATCCTCATGGACGCGAGCAGCCCAGAGTCCGGCCTTCCATGCTGGTCTTCAAACCGAGTAGGGTTCTAAACTAAACTAAACTATTATAGTTTAGTGACAAATATGTGTTTCCTTTGTCTTATATTAAAATCTGCTTATCTCACTAATTTATGTTTACTTACACTAAACGAAAGAGTTCCTTATCTGTTTTCTATTCAGTATTAGTTTGATAAACATTTTAAAACTACAATGTGCACTAAACTTATGTTTATTTAGGCTCATGGACGTCTAGACTATTAAATGCTTACAAATTAGGAAATAATAAAAGGGAACAGCTAAGGAAAAGTTTTGTTTTTATTAGAAAACTAAACAGGAACTGTTGCGAATCTTTCTTCCAAATGCTCAGTCAATGGTCTTATCTTATGGAGCCTATCACTATTCGAATAGTTTGGTTTACCTGCGGATCGATTACCTTGATTTCCCTTTGAAAGACGTGTTATAATCCTTTATTTCCAGCAGCGCAGGATTGGACAGACTGAAGGTAGCTAGAATTTAGCCTTTTATCAGGCTGTATATTCTATACTGCTGCGCGTTAAGTCCTATAGTCTTAACAATGCAGGATCAGACAGACCGAAAGTAGCTAGAATTTAGTATTTTATCAGGCTGTCCTTTTTTGCATCGCCAAAACTAACACTTAACCCGTAAAAAATAATCCTACCGGCTGCGCCAATGTTATAATCCTGGAGGGTCCCGTGGGAATCGCAGGAATTATTAGCTTAATAATTATTAAACACTTTATTTAGTTTTCTGACCTGGAGGGTCCACGTAGGAATCGCAGGCTACTTTATTTATTTATCACACCAGAACTACTCCGCCGTACTTAAACTTATTTCTATTATTTATACTAAAATTATGCTGACTACTTAAAAATACTTTTACAAAATTTTAGCCGTATTAGCCAATAAGAATAGTGATGCTTACAAACTAATATAAATTAAATATGCTGACATCACAAAACAGTACGTATAAAATTTATGGTTTATCAACCAATTAGAACAAATGGTAATTTGAGAGCACATTAGTGATATTCACTTAATACACAAAAATAGTAAGGGTGTTTACTTAAAGAATTTAGTTAATATGTTTGCTTAACCTTCCTATACCCGCGCCAATTTTTGTAACACATATACCCGCGCACGGTCTCACAGACCGAAAGTTTGAACTAGATGAAATACTAGTTTTTTTAAACAAAACTTAAGAAAAACGATTTTTATTTAAACTCATTGATATAATAAAAAAAATAAAACTATTCATTAAATTAATATTCAGTAATTTTATTGATTTTCAGTCGTTAACATATTAGTCTTCAAAATAGATTGATATTTCTTACATGCTACAAAAACAAAACAAAAACATATTTTTTTCTTCAAATAAACGAAAATTAATTTTAGAAACTTAAAAACACTCCTTTTGCAATACATAAATCACAGGTTGCTTTAATTATCAGCCTTAAAATAAAAATTAGGGCATATCACATTTCATATAAAAAACAGCCTTCAAAAACGTTAACAAAACAAAACTTAATTTTTTTCCTTTATAAAAAACAAAAAAAAACTTTCTTATCTTAAAAAATATTTTTTTTGCAATAATAAACAATCAGATAACTTATTCATTATCCTTATAGTAACATTTAGAACATACCATAATAGCATGTTCCAAACAAAAATACTGTTTGCATGTGGCACAGTTGTAACGTGTTTTACGATTCTTTTTTGATGTACAGTATCCACAGCGACCAATTTTATTAAAAGATGTTCCTGCAGACTCGGGGCCATCCATTTTACACAACTCAGAGAGCCTAAGTTTGATGGTTTTAGGCAAGGAGGTCGTGAGAGCTCGACGTCGCAGTTGCGAGTTAACAAGATCATACGATAAAGATTCAAGAAACATTCTGCGGTTAATTTGCTTACTGGGATTGTTTTGCATATATATTATGAATGAATTTATACCCGCTACATTCATGAGACTATAAAAAATAACCATGGGCCATCTATTTGTGCCTCGAGCAACGTTATATGTCTCACACATTTTGTCTACAGTATCGACCCCACCTTTGCTCATATTGTAGTCCATTATCATTTCGGGTTTACCAGTAATCTCATTGATTTCAACACCAGCATGCATGCTTGATACAAGAAGCACATTTTTCCTCTTTTTAGACATATAGGAAACAAGAGTGCAGTTGCCACGGTGTCCGAACAAGCTGGATTTTTCCGCTCGTCCTCGTATCTCTGTAAATTTTTTGGGTAATTCTTTTTTATTTTTCCTTATTGTCCCAATAATGGTCAGTTTGTGCTTAGATTCAAGTTTATCCAACAATGGAATACTAGTGAAAAAATTATCACATGTGATATTCCGGCCAGTATTGTGAATACTTTCGCTTAGTCGCACAACTAATTCCATAGACGAGTTATCAACTGCATATGGGCCACTAGGTTGCTTTCCTAGGTAAACTTCCATTTTAGAGGTGTAAAACATTTTGGCATCTGTTAAGGCGTAAATTTTTATACCATATTTATTAGGTTTTGAGGGGATATATTGCCTGAAGCTACAACGACCTCTAAAAGCCTCTAATTTTTCATCTATTGTAACAAACTGGGACACACTGTAGTATTTTTGAAACGTGGCTACAATTTCTTCAAATAATTTTCTTATTGGGGCTAGTTTATCTACCGCAGCCCTTTCAGCTCGCGTGGTCTTATCGTCAAATCTTAGACAACGCATTAATAAATAGAATCGATTCCAACTCATAGTCAATCGAAATATCTCCGGAGAGGAACCATCTGTTTTGAATAAATCTTTAGCATTCAAGCGACTATTTCTCCTGACTCCAGCAAAGATTAAAAGGCCTAAAAGTGCTTCGATTTCTACGTTGTCTGTATAGGCACAGTCTCTTTCTCTTGCAAAATTAGATTTTATATGGTCAATCTGTTCATTGGTGCACTTTACGATACAATTTACAACACTTTCCGGAAAAAATAATCTCCAAATCTCGCCTATTTCCTTCAAATTTTTGGCTTCTTTTCTAGGTCCTGGCAGTTGAGTGACAATATTCCGAGCAATTCGTCTTACATGATTTGAAGGTGGAGCTTTATTCCATCTAGTGCGTCCATCTTTACCAATATAAAATCCTCTGGAACTTTGGCGATCTTCAATCTCATCAAAATCCTCGTCGTATTCTTCATCATCTTCCTGCTCGGTATCATAAGTTTCTATATCTGCCTCAACAAAATCTTCAACCTCGCTGTCATTTTCATCCTCATATTCAGAACTCGAAATTTCTTCCTCCAAAAGTAGTCTGATTTGCTCTTGATTCATTTTTGATACTTGCAAAATAATAAAATACACAACAATGAAGAAAAAACACAAACAAACAAAATTTTTTTACCTGCACAAAAAGTTACACATATACCCGCACCGGTCTCACAGACCAATTGTTATCAAATACACCAATATGTCCGTCTCGCACAAACACCAAAACAGCACTAAAACAAAGCTTGTAAAAAAAGCGGCAGCTAACCGAAAATTTAAATTTCTAGGGTTTCTGAAAAAAGAGTATTTACGTAAATGCGTTATGTCGGTCTCACAGACCAACGCGCGGGTATAGGAAGGTTAAAAATAGTAATGATCAATATTTGGTGATTCACATCACACGAGACTCTTAAAATAGTCTGTATAACATTTAAGATGTATTTGTGTATGTACATTAAAATTTTGTTTTGTTAAAAAAATTTGTTGTAGATAAATTTCTAAAAAACTTTGGCTAGGAAATGTTTTTGTTGTTACCAGGTGTTAAAAGGATGTAGAATGCCTGGGGGTGCTCTTCTATGGTTGCAAGTGGACCAATTTATCGATGCGTCGTAGTTCCTTTTTATTATTATTATCGTAAGACGCGGTGTAGTCTCCAGCGTCAGTTATAGCACCGCTTGAGTTAGCCGTCCTACGCGAGGTCGTCAAGTCGGTGCCAATCAGAAGAATCTGTACACCACGGCGCAGCGGTGCCACTTGGGCAGTGCTCATGTGCCCCTGTGGCTGAGTGGTAGCGATGCTAGCCTTGCGGATTGTGTTCTTAAAAAAGTCTTGCTTCCTAAAATATAAAAAAAAAATGCAAGTGCGGGACACGAGTCCGAGATTCCTCATCGCCTCACAGTCGAAGACTTCTTCGCGATCTTCGTCTGTTAAATTTTAAATTTTCTCAACAGTCGTATGGTTTCTTCCTCTATTCTTGGGGCGTATAAGATATCGTTCTTGGTATGAGTTCCTTGCATACCTATCATTTTCCATATACCTGCTAAGCAGTCTATGTATTTCTTCCATAGTGAATTCTTTACATTCTCAACTTATTGAATCTTTAGATATTTTTTGGCTTTTATTATATCTTGGGACCTAAGTTGAGGATTTCGGGATTCTGGTTCTGCGAAGCGCCTTCCTTTAGTAATTGCTACCAGCGTTCTTCTGCTTCTTCTATGTCCTTAAGAAGTTCCTCCCAGGGTTGGTCTATTAATGTGAAAGGATTCAAATCAAAAAATAAAAATAAAAATTTTTGGTATATACATTGATGATTCCTGCTAAGCATAAACTCTCTATGCGGGTGTCTATATTTATGTAAGTCCTTTTCACTTAGTGCTGTCTATTCCTTATTAATGAAAGGGGAAGATCGCCATGTAATGTATTTCCAATGAAATAAACAAGCGTTTGTTCAGTGATCAAAGTATATTGATAATTTATTTGATAATTTCTTCAGCTTGTCTAACTAACAATGAGAAGTTTGCTTTTTCTTATTTTTACTTATTTTACTCCTTATAGGATGGGTCGAAAAACAAATCTTTTTTTTTCCGGAACGCTTTAGTAGTTTAAAAATTTGGAGTCCCTTCAACTTATGCTGAAAAAAGAGAAAAAAAAAATTTCAATAAAAATCTGCGAATTGATAAAAATCTATTTTTTTTTAAACTTGACATGATACAGACATTTCCACGAGTCTGCCTGCAAAAACTCAGCTCGATTGGATCACGGAAAAAGGGTTAAAACTTATCCAAAGTTTTTCAGACAGACGGACACTACGAGCTTAATATTTTATACATGAAAATCGCCGATACACGTGTATTTTTATTTTTTTTCTCCTTTCCGAAAAAGTATATTTGGTTCATAGGACAGAATGTGTGTAACGCGGTGTATACATTTTAATATCATTGTATTACATTAGTGTGACCGCAAGTTCTATGGAATTTTTTTTTTCGTATTTTCATTTGCAAACCCCTTAGATTGATTCCAAATTAGAAAAAAAAATATATAAAATTTTTTACATCGTTTGCATAATTATTGGGCGTGCCTTCAGCCCACAAAGTTTGCTAAAATGCTATTTTTCTCACTATGGCTAGCTTCAATTGATCATAACGTCAGTAATATTTATTTTAGAGAAAAACCTTATTCACAAATATTCTTTGGGCAATATCTCATGAACAATGTTGCCCTGTATAAGTTTTCTTTAACATTAATATTTAATTTATTTAATTTATTAAATAGTTTAATTATAAAAAGTTTTGTCATAAAATCTCTTTCGTGCTCACAGGAAATTGTTTTTGATAGTTTTTGACTACTTGCAATATATATTGTTTTTGTTTCTCGTCTTTTGTGAACATTGGGTTTTAGTCTTGCATCAATTTCACCGCTCGTTCAGCTGTACCGCTTACCACGTTAATGTTATTAACAATTTGAAGGGCAGTCTTAAAATTATTATCCACAGGCCATGAAGTTGGATCATTTTTCAGAAATGCTGTATTGATTTTAAATCGAAGAAAAAAATGTTTTTTCTCGGATGAAATGAACTGTTCCATTCCGCCTTCGATAACCTGCATAACATTTAAATTTTTAATTGAGGCGCGTTTTACGTCTTCATCTAAAGCCTCACGAATCAATTCCTTCATCATTTTTTTATTTTTATTTTTTTTTTTGACTCAACAGAAACACTGTTATCAAAAAATGCTAATGCCACACATTCAGGACCATAAAGTGGTTTTTAAATTTGTGTAATGCAACTTGAGATATATCAGCGTCAATTTTTTTTAAAAGAATCCAATTTTTTCAAAAGCTGGAAATCTTTGTATGTTGCTTGAGCAGCAGAAGAGTCAGAGAACCACAGCTCAACATATATTGAAATAATAAAAATACATATGTATATGTAGACTTTACTTTGTTCTTTTTATTTTTAACTTTTGCTTATTATTTTGTAGGGAGAATATGAACAACTAGCTTAATGGCTACTTGCAAACTAAAACTCAAACTAAGATAATAATCAAATGAAAGGCCATATCATCAGCTAAACTGGCTGCACGACGTATGTTAATGTGCGTGTACGTGTGTGCGTTTGCACAGTCTCTCTTTTGTTATTTATTTAATACCCGTCATTAACCACTTGTCCACCGACCTAGTTGTGCGCCTAGTCTCAGATCCTACATATATTGTGTAAAGCTTTCCTATCTCTTACTGTCAAATCAAATTCACGTCGAAATTAAAATATTTTTAAGCAGTATATAACTTTTGCCATCTATCTCGCGTGGTAGACAGCCGCAGGGGAGCGAAAAGCTGCATTGCGAATAGGTGGAGTCTCACCAAGAAATATTAGTGTTAGCTCAAGAAAGTCCCTGTAATCATCTCTTGGCTGATTAGTTTTGATCGCATCGTTCACAAATTCAATTATTTTATTTTAATTGCAGTTAACCCTTTCGCGGACACACGAAATTTAGAAAATGTTAGCAGAATGACACATGCATTTATTTGGCTTATAAAACAGATAATTGAATTCGGATTTCAGTTTTGGGTTTGTGGTTTACTGAGTATTAAATTTTTACTGAAAACAAAAAAATTATAATGTGTCGATATTAGAGTGACCGCAACTTATATGGGGCAAAAAACAATGTCGGAATCTTGTTCGCCTTAACCCCACAAAACGAATCCCCTTTCCAGATATTTAAATTTAATTTAAGCCCCATTGAACGACGGTAACACGTGCTGCTCGTCGCTCAAAATTTTAAGAAAAAAAAACGAATTTTTTGGCCAAAAAGTTGACGTATTGGGCCATAACTCGAGAACGGTAAATAATAAAAACACGCACGATATCACAGAAGATAGCTTATTTTGTTATGTTATGAACAAAATTGTTGTAACTCTGAGTCAAACCGAGTTACGTCAGCATTTAGCTCCGAAAACGTGACCTGGTGCCACCAGGAGCATACTTCATATATTATGTTATTATGTGATAAATTTTTAATTTTTTTTGGTATATTTTTGAGTTTAAAGTAGAAATGTAATAAAAAACACAAGTAATACAGTTAAATTCAAGAACATTTCTATTTTAATATATAAAAATCAGGGATATATCCGATAATATTACATAGTTATCCAATTTATTATAGAGCTTTTGTTAAAGTACTTTTTGAAACGTCGGGATACAATGCTCGGCATTTGCTTACAACTTGCATGACATATTGCTTTTGTTCTTCATCTTTTGTCAGAAGGTCGTTGAAGTCAGTTATTAATTTAATACCACGCTCAGCCATATCATTTACTACTTTTAATGTTTTGACAATTTTCAATCCTTCTTGGAAGTTATTATTTTGAGGCCAGGTGTTTGGATTTTGTCTAAGAAAATCTATTTTTATATTAAATCGGTCAAAAAAATTAAACGTTTCTTTGGAAAGTAAATTAACTAATCCTCCATCAACCAACTCTTCTAACTTTTCTTTCCTAACTTTTGGATTTACAACCCTAGCTTGGATGGTTTTCAGTTAATTTCTTTTTGAATTCAGCAGCAACATGTACAATTAATTCTGGAGATAGCTGCTTTTGTATTAGATTGTCACTAATACCTGTGTCATATTTTTGTTTGTCTATCTTGGGCCACGCAAGGAGAAATCTTTTGAAAATGTCTGGATGAGGTCCCGTGGTTGAACCCATTTTTGTGTCGAATACGCCTCTTAACATAATTTCCAAGATATGGTGACGGCAAGCTAGGTGCAGTAATTCTCTTCCTAACATTTGCTGCAATATGATGCATGCTCCTTTAAATCTTCCAGTGTTGGATGCTGTAGTATCAAAGCACATCGCCTTGACGGTGTTGGGAAGACCCCATTGCTGTAGGCATTCATATACGGCAAGTGCTTGCTCCTCTCCTGAGCTGTTTTCTGTTACAGGAACTCCCAGCAGTTGTTCCTTATCGCCGTATGAAATAGCAATAGCTATTCGCTCACATTGCTCATTTTTTAAAACGCCCGGTAAAAGTTTACCGTCCCAAGGGACAACCACGGCCTCTTTTTCTGGAATGTTTACTTTATCTGAAATATTTTTACTATACTGTTCTGAACATTTTCCTTCTAATATGTAAGAAAGTTTTGGAGACTTTGTACTTAAGAGGGTCAAGGTTAAGTGCCTCTAGTGTAGCTATTAAAATTCTCGTGGCATTTCTGTCGGATACCTTACACCGATCTAACAAAATTGACAATTTCATGTTTAAAATCTCGTGAACGCCTCTTGCATATGAAACTTTCATCCTTTTTCTATCAGATGGACCTGGATCTTCTGCAGCTTCTTCCGGGATGTCCATTGCCTCCAAGTTTTCAAGCTCCTGGTAGATGATGTCCTCTTTAGTGTCTTCTTCTTCTCCGAAATTGTACTCATCATCCGTTCTTAAGAAGCATCAAGAAAATAATAATAATAAATTGGAATAATAATATAAAAAACTCACCAATATCAAAATATTCTTCTTGGATTTGTCGGTTAATTCTTTCAAGTTCCTTTTGCGCCTTGATTTCTTCAGCTCTAGATAACTTGCGATCTATTCCAGACATGCAACCTGGACGGTCCTTCTGCCTCTGTTTCACGAGAAAAGCCTTATCTACTTCCGATTTCATCAGAGTCAAGATATCTTGATGAGCAATATCAAAAAGATCGTCTAACTTTTCAATAAACTGTTTAAATTTGTTTTTGATCGTTTCGGATGTTTTCTTCCTGTCTTTTTGAGGAATTCTCCACTCGACGTGAAGTTTTTCAAGCTTTGTTATTGCATTTTGCTCATCTTTAGCCGAGATTCGAGCTTTCTGCCAAAAAATTAACACCTCTCGTATAGAAAGTTTTGCTGATTCTCTTAGAGTTAATTTTACAGTACGTAAATTATAAAATAAAGCACACAAAACTTGTCGATTTGAGGGTAGTTTACAACCTGTGATCTGGTGAATGGGAAAGCCAACAAGAAATATTTTATCCTTGGTCCGGCTTTGTACACCTGATGTGGATGCCATTTCAGAGTCCAAATTAAATAAATTAATTAAAATTAAAAATTTATCACATAATAACATAATATATGAAGTATGCTCCTGGTGGCACCAGGTCACATTTTCAGAGCTAAAGGCTGACGTAACTCGGTTTGACTCAGAGTTACAATTGTGTTCATAACATAAATTTTGAAGAACAAAATAAGCTATCTTTTGTTATATCGTGCGTGTTTTTATTATTTACCGTTATCGAGTTATGGCGCAATACGTCAACTTTTTGGCCAACAAATTAGTTTTTTTTCAAATTTTGAGCGACGAGCAGCACATGTTACCGTCGTTTAATCGGGCTTAAATTTTGGCTATCCCAATATCTGGAAAGGGGATTCGTTTTGTGGGGTTAAGACTACCAAGATTCCGACATTGATTTTTTGCGGTCACTCTAGTCGACATACAGCGACGTGTCCTATTTAGGGATTTTGATTTGTTATAGGGACACGTCCGATATGCTCGACGTCGGACAAAGCCGAGATGTCCTATTTCATGCAATATGAAATTACCGTAGGACATGTCGTCATTATCTGACATAAAATGTATATTTATCTTTTTGTGTTGTTAGGCTAAAATACAGCAAATAATATGTAAAAATATTCAGTTTCATAGTGTAAATGTTCATTTATTTAGAAGTTAATAAAATTCGATTTCACAGTCAATTCATTTGGTTTTCGTGTACATATGTATATAAAATTAATGTTTATCAAATAAGCAGGTTATATACACTGCTTTTCATTAGAATAAGGCCAGGATTTTTAACGAACATTTGTGTCTCTTTTGTTAAAATTGTATGTTGTTAATTTATTTTTGTTGTTGTGTGTTAAAGAGCATGCTCTACTAAAATGAAAAACACTTAATGAAGATTTGAGAAAATAACAGTAACTTTTTATTTCATGTTTTTAAAAATAAATAAACTAAAATTCTTTATTTTTGTGTTTCATTAGAATAAGGACACATGGGTCAATAACGGAAAGTACAACTTAAACATTTTTTTTTATTTTTATTTTAATATAATATGAAAAAGTGTGTGCGTTAATACTTTGTGCATCCTCCCTTGTTGGAAATTACCTCAAATATCCTATTTGGAAGGGAATCATATAACGACTTAAGATAGTCTAACGAAATTTCGCTCCAGGCTTGCTTGATAGCTTCTACTAATGAATTTTTATCGTCAAACTGCCTTCCATTTTCATATACTTTTCTAGTCATCCAGCCCCAGACGTTTTCGACAATATTAAGGTCTGGTGAATATGGTGGCCACTGCATAACGCTGACATTTTGTGCCTGAATCCAGGATTTCACTATTCTGGCGGTGTGTATGGGAGCGTTGTCATGCTGGTAAGTCCAGGATATCGGTCCAAACAGTTCGTTGAAATGTGGAAATGCTGATTCCAAAATACATTTGTACGATTCTGCTGTCATTTTAGCGCTCTGAAAAACGATTTCGGATGTCCCGTAGTAAGACACGGCACCCCAAACCATTACTCCACCTTCGCGGGAATGATGTTTTGCCAGAAACCGTTGTTCTTTCCTTAAATCATGGAAGTAGTAATTGTAACCGTCGGGGCCATCTAAATTAAATTTCTTTTCATCAGAAAATACTACGGTTCTCCACTCGCTACTCCATGTCATTTTGGCACGTCCGAACTCTAACCTCTTTTCCTTGCGTTGATTGTTTAATGGTGGCTTTTTTTGCAGTTTTTTTCTTTGCAAGTGCGTACATGTTTTAATAACTCGCCAAACCGTTGTCAAGCTTGCTTTTACACCAATTTGAGAGCGTATCTTGCTCACAGAAGCAGCTGAATTGGAAGCTTTTCTTAGTATTAAACGTCGCTCCCGTAGTGATGTTGCACGGTAGGTGCGACCTTTCATGTTTTCTCCATAGCTATCCTTATTTTGGAGAAAATTATTAACAACCGTTTTGCTTCTACCAATTTTTGCAGCTATTGCGCGACTAGAATAGCCTTCTTCCTTATAAACCTCTATTTTAGCTCTTTCCAGTGTTGACAAAGATGGCTTTCTACCCATTATTTCTTAAAAAACTTGCAAATAGCTCCTCAAAAAGTTTTGCGGTATTTAGCTGGAGAACCTCACTTCTCTCATGTAAAAATGCAACTGGCCTTATTCTAATGAAACATTTTAAAGCAGTCGTTTTTTCAGTATCAATTAAAATGTGGAAAAAAATATATAACGGTTTTCTCAAAAAAATTGTATTCTCTTTTTATTGTATAGCTAAAGCATTCCTTCGTTTACTACAACAATATTTGTTTTACTTTTTATAATGAAAAAGAAGCATAAGGTTTAAAAATGTATGCAAGAGTAGTGGCCTTATTCTAATGAAAAGTAGTGTATCTCCAAATACTTATAATCTAAAAACTAATATATAAGAACAGAAAAAAAGGAAACCTGAAAAACTTATTCTAGATTTGACGATTGTTGTTGGTGCCAATCAGTAAAACAATTGCCAACACATAGTCCAGGTTTAACTTCACACCCAGCACATCGAACACTGGTTTCCTTACGAACGCCAATCTAAAGAACATTGACGACATCGAATATATTGTTTTTTTGTACCCTTACGGGGTATGTTCTCCAAATGATCAATTTGAATTGGAACTGTCAATTTACGTTTGCGACTAGGTTTTTCTGGATGAAATTTTGATTTCGGCAAATCTATCATAGCATATATCAATTCTTCTCTAAAAGTTAAAAATTCCATTTTTTATTTTTCCGGAAATCTTTTTTTGTACAACAAAAATGAATTGTGTACTGCCAAGTCTAGCATTCGGAATATAAACTTTTTATACCACCGAATCGTCTTACGAGGACTTGAGTAATAAGAAGTCATTTGATCAGTGCGATCTACGCCACACATAAATTCATTATATCTCACAATTTCCAGTGGTTTGGACTTATCTACCCCCAATCGGTTCTTTGTTATTACCATCTGTGAACTGTAGGCGGTGGTAATACATAGCACTTCTCTTTTATCGTGCCATTTTGATACATACACCTGTCCTTGTCTTTTCCAAATATACTCTCCTATTTTTAATTTCTTTTTCGTTACTTCAACTGGATTACCTTTCCGATTACTCCTTAACGTTCCAGTAGTGTGTGTTTTTAGCAGCAATAAATCATTAGATAACCTTATACTGTTATAATAATTGTCCAAAAATAGGTGATGACCCTTCCCAAAGTAGGGAGTAACAAGTCTATTGACAATTGCGTCGATTTTTGAACCTTTCGTTGGATCTGGTTGTTTACCTTTATAAATTTCAATATTTAAAACATAGCTGGATGAGTCACAGTTCAAAGAATTTTATACCAAATCGTGCCCTTTTCGATTTAATGTATTGACGGAAAATAAGTCTACCTTTGTGGAGTAACAACGATTCATCTAGCACAATTTGTTCAGAGGGCCAGAAAGCAGCTTGAAAACTTTGATTTATCAATTTTACGAAATTAGATACTTTTGCATTATGTGACTCGCCTCGCACATGATTAGCAGTAAGACATCTCAAGATTTGTTCGAACCTTCTGCCGGACATTGTCGCAGGGAATGCCGGGTGATAGTATAGTGCCGATTTCGAAAATAACTGACGAATCTTTGGAACTTTAATTTGCCCTTGAAGTAGACACAAACCTAAAAATTTTAACATTTCAGGACGATGAACGGGTGAAAATTTCATCATTCTTTTGAATCTGCTACCTCGCTGCTGGTTACTTAATTGAAGTCCGTATTCATTCGTAGAGCGAATAAGTAGGTCCATGATGTTGTTATTAAAAATTTGATTGAAGACATCAATTGGAAACGATGTATCACTTATATCGATTTTTATACCAGACGAAGTAGAATCGAAATTAAAATTTGGTATCTCGCTAACCGTTTCATGCCAATCCTTGTCATTTTCATACGTTTCTACATCGTCTGTTTCAGAGTCAGTATTTTCATTGGCTTCTCCATCGCTGTCAATGCATACACTCTCCTCATCACTATCAACCTCGTCTTCACTTGATGATAAATTTTCCATGATGTAGTTCGGATCGTCATCGCCGTCAGTTTGATATGGGTCTTCTGCTGACGAATCGTCTGTACAGCACTCATCAAACAACTGTTGTAAATGTTCTTGTCGCTTTTCGTGATCCGTTTCTATAATTAATTTATAAAGTAAAAAAGAAAAAGTAAAAAAATATATAAAACTTACCAAAAATATTACGTCCTGACGCAATGACACTTTTTTTGGAACTGTGCAAAAATACAAACAACTACGTCGGCTATAGCCGACGTGATATTTTTCTCCCACTCACGAAAATTTCCGTTATAGTTAAACAAAAGAGATCAAAAAAAAAAATCGAATTGGGGCACTAGCTTAAATCTGATTGCTTCTGTAGTGGCACACAATATGTTACTACATAAAAAACCAATACAGTTGACGTCGCCTATGTCCGACGTGTTTATATACGTATTTTTTTCTATGTCGGCATATACCGACGTGTCCAATTTAAGCGGCATATGGCGACGTGTCCGCGAAAGGGTTAAATACTTTTTGACATCATTATCTTCCATTCCAGACTGATAATTATTTTGGTTTATATTTCCCCATGTATTTTTAAATTGCTCAAATATTTTTACATTTGGGCTTTCGGTTTTACTCATCTTAACTTCATAGGCACTTTTTAATATGACTTCCAAAATGTGGTGACGGCAAGGTAGCCAAAGAAGCTGCTTTTGAAGACTATGTTCAATAATAGTCTAGTCGTACATGTTCCATTAAAACGGCCTGTATTTACGGAAGTTGTATCGAACACTGATGATCTTGAAGTCCCCATTCAAATATAGCTTTACAAACAGCAGACGCCTGCTATCTACCAGTTCCACTCATGAAATTATGATTGGAAGTCTATCAACTTTTTCATTCCCAGTAAGAGCTGGTAACAGCTTTCCGTCCCAGTGCAAACAAATTGCACTAAATTCGTTCTTGTTGAAACGTTCTTTTATATTTTTGAACTTTTCTTCTCGTATTTTTTGCATTGCATTATGTATAGACGTTTTATTTATAATATATAAATAAATATCCATATTTAAGTTTTATAATAGGACTATTTTTTTCAAATGATGCATAACGTAAAGTTGGAAAAGAAATATTTGTTGAATTGTTGGGAAGCATTGCTGGAGAAAATGTTTTCCAGTCTTTAAAATGGAGATGATTCATTACAATACATTTATAAGCATTTAGATTAGTTCTCGCATTAGAAATCATAGTAAACCATTCACTTGGAGCCCAGACTGTTCTTTCACGAATAAATGATTCAATAGTACTATGAATGGAGTCAACGGGCATCATCATAGTATGTCCAGGTAACAAAAACGTGATTTTAATATTATTAATATAGCTTGAATTTTCAATGAAAAATATTAATGTGGCAAGCATAGCTCTGTTTCGATTTTGACCAGGACAGCTGTCACAGTAAAGACTTATTGAAGTGCGAAGCTATGTACAGACGATTGTCAGATCTTACAATATTGTCAGATCTGTCAATGTACTGCCAATGTACTGACAATCGAAAATTGCGATGAATGCGATGCCACTAGTCCCGAACAACCACCATCGAAAAAGTCTAGGCAATATAATAAAAGCAGAACGAGTTAATCGATTTCTATGCCTCCACAAATTTAGTTTTACCGGCAAAACTGTTGATTATAAAGAAAAACGTTATATGAACGGATTAAAGAAATTGTAATTCTAAATTTTTTTGAGTTTGTTTTAGTAAAATCGGACAAGTAGTTCTCGAGTTATGTTAAACTACGTTTTTGCCAAAAATAAAAAAAAACTGACACATACGAACGCCAAACCCTTTGAGGGTTTTACTATACTGACCTAGTACCATCACCCTGACTTGGAATTTCTCACCCCACAGACAATAATCCCAAAAATGTTTCACAGTGTAATTAGCCGGTTCTAACAAAGAGTGTGTTGGCTTGTCGTAACAATACTTTTTTTTTGTCTTCATTTCATCAAAGCTTAATACACACAGCTTTTGTATTTTGGACATTTGATTAGCCGCAGACAATATTTTTACAACAGGATCCAAAATACCTGTCGACACATCTAATTTCTGTGACCACCTCTGCAATGTTCTTACGGAGGGAAGCGGAAAATTTTTTCTCATCATATATGTAAAAGTTTTTGAGAACCATTTAAAAGTATATATAAAAATGTAGATACATAAATTTTGTCTTCCAAATTTTTAATGTAGATCTGTAAACTGTCTTCGTTAGTGCTAGTCTTCACCATTGTTCGTTCCTCATGGAATTTTGTTGTTTCCTCCACGATTGTTTTTGTTTCCTCTACAAATATTTAGGTTTCCTCTACGAATGTTTTTGTCTCCTCTTACGTTTCACCCGCTTCTATAGTCGGTACTGCTCTCTCTTTCAACTTCAGAGTTGCTCGATTGCTGAATCCTATGCGTAATTATTAATTAAAAAACTGAACAAATAAAAAAACATAATTGTAACTTACCCATTTCAAATTTTAAATTTCTTTCAAAGTCGTCCTGTTTAAAATGTAGAGAACAAATTCTCTCTCTGTGGGTCTTTATTGTATCCCGCCGATTGCAAAACTTTATCCAAAGTCTTTTTAGCCCTTTATCGTTCTTTGGAAAACTATAAAAAGATACAGCTACACTATGCCACTTAAGCCTACGGACGACACAAAAACCTGCTTTTTCTTTCAATAACTGACTATGCGTTTCAATTTGAGTTATCTCTTTATTAGTAAAAGTAACAAGAAACTTATTTCAACTTCAATTTAACAGAAAAAATAAAATAAGTCAAGAATCTTTAAGGAAAACTAAAAAAAATCAATTATTCGAATTCTCAAAAGTCTGCGTACGAGCAGATCACACGGTACTATGCTTATATTTTAATAGCTAGTTTGTCCTTCGTTTAGCTTCATGACCTCTTTTAGCCTATTACGCATTGAGTTAGACAGCTTTCTTGTTAATTCTGTAGGAACCTTCTCCCACTCTTTTATCAAAATTGACTTAAGCTGCTGGATGGATGATGGATTTGCCTTTTGCACCTGTTTCTTCAAATATGCCCACAAATGTTCAATAACGTTAGGTCAGGGGATTGAGGAGGATGTTCCAATTTTGACCTGACGTTATACAATAACCATTCCCTTACAATTAGAGAAGAATGATTGGGGTCATTGTCATGCATAAATGTGTAGCCAGTATCCAAGTCCATCTTTTCGATACTTGGAAGAAATTCGTCCTTTAAAATACCCAAATACATGCGCGCATTCATTGTGCCGTCTATGAACTTTAAGTTTCCCACACCATTTGCCGACATGCACCCCCATACCATGACTGAACCTCCGCCGTGCTTGACAGTAGCTCTTAAATTTTTAGTGGCCAAAGCAGTATTAGGTCTTCTCCATACTTTGCATATGCCATCACTTCCAGAAACATTGAATTTGCACTCATCCGTAAAAATAACGCGTTCCCAAAAGTTTGCATCTGTTAAATGTATTTCGTGGTACTTGAGCGCATAGTCCAACCTTTTTTCCTGTTAACCTCACTGATAAGAGGTTTTTTTCTAGCAACGTACGAGTTCAGATCGTTTCTTTTTAAGCAACGGCGGATGGTTTCTGGGTGAACATTAGTTCCGTTATATTTTGACACTTCTTGTGATAGTTTAACTGCGCTTAGTTTGGGGTTTTCACTAATTTTTCTTACTAACACCCGTTCAGTTCGCTCATCTATCTTTTTTGGACGACCACATCTGGGCGCACTTGCATAACTTCCAGTGGCATTATAATTTCTTACAATAGTATTCACGGTGGACTTTGCCAAATTCAATATTTTTCCAACTTCTGACAGAGATTTTCCTTCGCGGTTTAGCTTAACAGCAATTTTTCGGACATCTGCGTTTATTTCAGCCATTTTAACCAATTGCACATGCATTTTTAAGAAAAACCAATTGTCATTATTTTTTTTTTTGAAGGTTCCTTTGTTATAATTGCGAAAAAAAAATTATTTTTGTGTGTTTTATAACGCAAAAAGTAACAAAATCAAAGCCGTCCGCAGACTTTTGCGGCGTTTCCAAGCAGCCATTTTTAGATATTCTGCTAAATTATGATCTAAAACAGGGTTGTGTTAACTTTATTTGTTTCGATATCATGTTTTATAAAATTTCTAGTCTGGATGTAAAATTGTATGGAAATCCAACAGTATTTGTTAGCAATATACTCATATTTCTAGTCGTCCGTAGACTTAAGTGGTATAGTGTATTTTAATTACCTGTAAAAATGAGGGCGTATGTCACTCAACTGGACGAAATAGGTGAGCAGGTATATGGAATGGAGCTTTATAATAGTCTCTGAGCCCAAAGTTATTTTGTGACTCAACGAAAATTAAACAAAAGTTTCAGCGTGAAATAAAACAACCAGTATGGAAATGGGTTGGATATTTATTTGTATTTAATCGGAGGATGAATCTTGCCAACTGGACAACGACAAATCAAGAAGGAAGGGTTTTTAGCGGAAATTAGTATCTGCCCCTCATGCATGTTCTTGACATTTCGTTAGGCATTAATTTTTTCAAAGATGTATATTTCAGCTTCTATTTATATAGACAAAACTGGGAATTGTGAGGAAAATAGAAATGCGGTTTTTGAATAATAATTTTAATGGCACTTAGGAATTTCATTAAATTAATAATTTTGGCATTAACAATACCTTTTACATACAATTTTTTTAAGACATTTCGCTTACAAAGATAAGAAAACCCTTTAAAAACATTTACTTTAAATTGTTTAACGCTCGCACAAAGTAAAACTATTGGCAAAATTTAAAAGTAGCGTTGCCGTGCAAGAAATTCTTTTTCCACCAAAATTATTCAAAAAATCTACCAAAACGCTTTTTTGTCTACGAAAATCGAAATTTTAAAATTTATTTTGTTATTAACAGTGAACACTGATCCAATTACACTAGTAAGTAAATATAAAAATATTAATCATACAAGATAAAAATACAGCCCTAAAAATTATTGTGGAATGAATGGATTGGTATATGCTTAATAAGCAAATTGTTCCTTTTAGTCTCCCACGGTAGGCGTGCGGCGTGTGTCTCATAAGAAATTTGGAAAACATTGATTCTGTATTGTTTATATTTATATAATGTGTTTATATTATTGGTTATTAAATATGATTTATTCAAGTGCATTATGCTGCGGCCTTTGAGCAGACTGGTGAGTGTCAAATAGCAGTCTGTCAATGCATTAATCTAACACTTCATGCAGCGATATTTGCCAGAATGCATGAGTGTCAAATGTCCAAAATACTTTCAATGCAATTGGATGTTTTATGTATGTTGCGGTCAAGTTGACTTTAAATGTTTATTACGCAATGTTTAGTCGTAGTGATAGTTAGAAAACGCTACAATAAAAATATAAACTTTGGTGTCAAAACTAATTTCTAAAGAAATAAGTATGTAAATAGTTCAACTGAATGTTGTTTATAGAACATAGAAGTCATCTTTCATTATGGTCTCATAAGAATTTTCATTTTGATTTATTTTTTTTCTCTTTATTTTGACGGCTACTGCAGATACGAGAGCATTTGCTTTCGTTTCGAATTAGAGAGTAGAACCCCAGATTAAAAATGAAACAAAAAGGTTCACTCTTAAAATTTTGTATGGCGAAACATGTTGCTTTAAATAGCACCTTGGTGGGGGGGGGGGGGGGGGGTCGCGAAACATGAATGAGAGGGCAAACCTCGTGTGCAACTTTATTTAAATTTTATTTTAACTGAAGTTAGATGCAGTAGAAAACAATGATATTCTAATAAATCATATTTTTTTTACAACCTCCACATTCCAAAATTCATATACCTACATACATACATACATAATACATACATATATATTAATTTTTTACAATTATGGTACCTCGATTTTATATACATATGTAGTATATCAATGAATAACAATAACAAAACTATTAAAAATACCACAATGTGAAAATCTTGTTTTGTAGATAAATTTGAACTTGAAATTTAAAACACAATGGCCCATACTCATTGTCATAAACAAAGTATACCTTACGAAATTAAAACCAGTATTACCATACAAAATACTGGTTTTAAATTCTTAAAGTATACTACATTGTTTTGACTATGAGTATGCCCAAATACATATAAAGCAAAACTGTTCTAAAAAATTTGATTTTTACAATATACATAAATTTTCTTTCTATATGTAAGTACGGTTTTTGTTTTATTGCTTGCATTAATTTTGATACCAGTAGTAGTTTCATGTTAAATTTTAAAAATTTTTTATAAGACTTCTCATATGTACATATTGTAAGTACATATGTGTATTAATTATGTATTTATCTTATGTCGTTATTAAATTATATAAATTATTATTAAAAAAAAAAGAAAAATTAAAATATGTATAATTAAAGTTAATGATAAATGTATAAAATCTGCATACAAAAATATGTATTAAATTTATAATATAATATAAAACTAAATACAATTTTTTACACACTAAACCATTTGTAAATTAATTCAATAAATGAATTATAAATTTAAAAACGATTTTTTTTATTATAATATTTGTTTAATTTTTATTTTTGTATAAATCAAGGCGAATTCATATCAGGGGGTCTTAACTGCCTCTTGTAATTTGAATATCCGTTAGATGTCGGCACGTGTTTTTTCAGTAAACTTTTTTTCACGAAAGTATAAATTCTTGAAGAGAATTGGGCTGAGTATTCCTCATATGAATTTGCCTTGGTATAAATGGGTCAAGGAATGTAATGACAATTGGGTAAGTATACATATGTATATTAAATGAAATACCTAAATAGTAATACAGAGTCTTTTCATAAATGCATCACGGGGCTGCAAACGGAAATGTCGTACTTACTAGATTCAACACACTAAATTCCATTGAAAGTTCTTGCTCTCGACTTCTTTATTTTTTTTTTTTTTTTTTTTTTGCAGAACAATGTAATCAGTGCTCGGATTTTAGGCAATTTTTTATTATTTTAAGCATAGCTGTTAAGTAATGATTAGTATTCGCATTGATTACTAATTTGATTACTTTTTTTTTGAAAGGTAAAGTTAAGATTATATTCAGTTGCGAACGATTACTAATTGATTGCTAATGGAAAAGTAATCTGAATTACTTAAAATTACACTGGAATCTCTTTTGAGCCGACACCGAAGGGACCATTGAAGCCCGCACAAGGGGACTGTCTGCTCAAGAGAAAGTAATGCTTTGCTTATGGAGCTGTCGGCACCTGTCAAAAGTGGACGTCTAAAGGGGGTGTCCGCCTATAGGAAGTGTCCGTTAAGGGAGATTCCACTGTACAACAAAAGAATCAAAAGCAATCAAAAAATAATGCGATTATACATATTTAAAAATTACTTTTAATTCCTTTCGATTATTTATTAATAATCAAAAGTAATCTTTGAAAGTAGTCGGATTATTTTTGTTCACTTTTGATTATTTTTTTTATTAATTTGTTGTAATTTCCAGTAATTCAGATTACTTTTCGATTATTAGTAATATTAATCAATTAGTTATCAGAAATTATTTAAAAGGGAATTATAGAATCAGTACAATTCTTTTTAAAATGTAAACTAATTGATTCCTAATCATAATCGAAATTTAACAGCTTTGATTGATTTTAAGTAATGCTTTGTGAATAGGGCTATTAAGAAAAATTGAAATGAATTGTTCATAAAAAATTTTGCAGAAATAGCACTCTGTTTATCTTGGGAAAAACATATAAAATATTTCTTTAACATTTTAAGTTTTCATGCGGAATAATATGAGTGGCACTTGTTCCCCGTGGAATTTACAACAATCAAGGACTAGTTAATTATTTTTTGCACTTAAAATTTTTTGTACGAAGTAATGTCTTACGTAGAAAATATTTTCGTGTAAACCAAACTGCCTTTTCTTTTTCAAAAACTGAAAAATATTTCTAAGCACACAAGACTTGGGTTAATTTTGATACTTATGAGAACTTATTTATAGAAAATTTTGGCTGTAAAATTTTAAAGCTTTGATTAGAGTTTTTACTTGTAAGGGCCTGTGCCAAACGGTAGCAAAGTACTAGTGTAAGTAAATTTTTGACACTTCTGAGGTGAATAAAATTTCACTAGCCCCAGGGGCTAGTAGAATTTTTGACACAACAGATACATTTTTGGTAAGCAAATAATTTGCGAATGCGAATGCGAACATTCGTTACATCCCTAGAATATACCACATACCCACACACATACATACATATATATGTATGAATGTCAGAGGCGCCCATAGAGAGAAACACGAGACGAATGTATTCGCGTATGTGTATTCATTTGTATAAGCAGCCGATTGATGTTCGGCACTCTGGTAGTACTTTGGGCAGGCTGGATATACATATGTATAGATAAATGCGTAAATACAGCCTTGCATACATATGTATGCAATGTATGTGATATGTATGTCATTCTTGCTACTCCATACTTTTGCCAACACTCGCATTCGCTCAAGTCATAGGACGAGCACGTTTGGATCAATCGTAACGAAATTTTTCGCAGGATATCTTCAGACTTGTATGAAAACTCTACTCACCTAAACAAGACTGTCATCTGATAAAGGCGCCTTAATACGCGTATCATCGTATTGTCTGAAATGCTTCCTTGAGAGCGTGATTTCTCATGATAGCAAGCCTATTCATGCATTTGCAGTGCACTTACACGAATTTTTATGGATTTCCAATACAAATTCTATATTATTATGTATTCTATGTAATCAGCAATTACCACCTCTGGGGCAGAATTTCTTTGATGTTAAATCGAATGGCCTTTATTTACAGCACTATGAGGTACAGTTGTATGTGCGTGAGTTAAAAAAATAAATACAATTATAAAAAAGAAACTTAATAAATATTTTTCGTATGATTTGACTAATCCAAGTTAAACTTGGAACTGCTGTGTTTCTAATCCTTATTGTTAACGGCGCGTAATTGCTCCAACTCAGCACGTTCTTGTTTGTTGCGCAACAATGGCACATTGTAATCGAAGGCATAAAAGAAGCCCTTGGGCTCACCAGTCTCCTCAGGTCCAGGCACATAGGGAGGCTCTTGGTGCACATATTCCTGTTGTTCAGCTAATGATGGTTCATAGCGGCCTTCTTGTGTTTGATACTCGGCAGCAAATGGATCGGGATTGTGTCCTGCAGCAGCAGCAAATTCGCCCCATAACTTGAAATGCTCCTCTTCCGCCTTACGAACGGCTGGGGTTTTGGTAGGTGGATTTTTTAAATGAGCTGGGCGATTGTCTTCTACATGGAAACCGGTCTTATCGGCATAGTAGTTGGCAATAAAGTCACGACCATGAGGCTGAACGTATTTGTAGGTGCCAGACACTTTGCCGTCGGCATCCTTCTTTTCGTTTTTGCCTTGATTCCAGTCTTTGTATCCATAGACGTATTGACCCAAGCCATCTTGACCATGATATTGATTGGCATCATAGTGTTCTTCAACGAAATCTTCAGGTTTTTCAATAACGCGACCCATATAAACGAATTCGCCCTTTTCATTGCGTGCCTCAGGTAAGGGATTTTCGCCAGTCTTGGGAGCATAGTCAATGTTGTTTAAGCCACGAAGACCTGCTTCATTGATAAACTGCTGCGCTTCTTCGGGGGTAATGTTTATTTTAAAAATGTTCTCTGCCAAAAGAACTGCTGGTAGAACCTGAAAAAATAGGGAAATTACATGCGTTAAATATAAAAAAGAGTGGAGTAAAAATTTAGCTCATTGTGCTATTCTTGGAAGCCGATCGTTTTGAAATCGACTTCAAAGTTGTGATAAATTCTCATCTATTTCGAGACTCAATTTTAAGCCAATTTAAAATTTTTTAAAGCACGCAAGAATATAAAATATGTATGCAATATAATAAAGCTGTGAAACGAAATTGATAAAATGAAATATTAAAGATAAATTGGAAAAGGATTGATAAATCGATCGGTTTTAATCAGCAAAGCCCTAAACCCGCCTTCAACTGTAGTTCGCTAGTGGCAGTTCTGAATCATTAAAAAATCTGACGTCTAATCGTAGCTTTCGAAAATGAGCTGGTTCGATCACGTTTTTCAGTTTGATATTATGACATACGCTATCGAACAGTGTAATAACATGGTTCGAAATCGAATGCTATAATCTCAAACTGAAAAAACTTCATCGAATCAGCTCGATATCGCGAGCAACTATGTATTAGGTTCCTGATATATTTTTTCTATAAGGTTTTTGGCCTTTGGAAGTTTTGAATAAAAGTTTATTGTTCTACCATAAGAAGTTGGAATACATATATTGATAAGCTATCTCCATATGTCGAATGTATTAAAATATGAAATTAATACGGCCGAAAGCCTTATAGGAAGTATATTATCAATAACTGATATTTGACTTGATACTCAGAATACAGAGATGATTAGGAATATAGTTGCAAAGTCTTGAGTTTGTATTAGAGAACTGAAACGAACTCACGTTCCTTATCTTCTTCAAGCTCTCATGACCTTGCAAAGTAAACTTTGCTTGTGTAAAAGCTGTCTAACTACTGTGCTGGAGATTAACGGTCTAATTCATGAAAAATATTTTACGTTTATTGCAGGTTTATTTGACAAATTTCCCATAGAAATATGTCAAATAATGAAGAAAAATTAGTGGAGAGAAGAATTATAAAAACAACGTCCATGAAAAATAAATCAGTCACCTGAGTAATTTCACAAACTTTATCCCTGCTAGCATTTTTGGAAATTTTTAATTAAATTTGATTCTTTTTTAATACTTTCAAGTGCTCAAAAAACAAGAATATGCGCTCGTTTTCTGAGCATAAAAGATAGTTTTGTCGGGAGAAAATAGTACCCTACATGCGACTCTTCTTGAGGAGTCTTTTATTACCCGCTTTTCTGATCAGTTTCGACTCATTTATGACTCATATATTTTAAAATAAATAAATAAATTACTTTTAAAGCATAAGCACGACTCATTTTCAAGTATTTTTTCAAGCCCGCAAGTGTTTAATCAGTTTTTAATCGTCAAAAGTACTCGAGGAAGACTTAGTTGGGTGATTTTTGATAAAACAATCTTCCAAATGCTAGCAGGGATTTGCCTTGAAAAATACCAATGCATATGTATATATGTAGTTGTAAATAAATGTTAGTGCTGCCAAGTTATGCTGCAGTTACAGTAAAAACGATATTAATAATTAATTTAGGTTTGTGTACTTGCTAAACATATTTGAAGCATTGCCATTTCAAAATAGAATTTATTGTATTGTGTCAGGGAAAGCATTGAGAATTTTAACCAACAACTTTAACCTTCTGTCAGTGCATAGGGGTCAAATTGACCCCAGTCTTTGTAAAAGTGATTTAATAAGGTTTTACACCAACTTACTATACCAAGCAACTAGATAAGCCTCAACTAATGTTTAACTCACACATTGCAAAAAAAATAATCGAAAAAACATTATAAATGACTAAGCTACGACAGTTTTAAGCAAGTCAAGCATATTTTGGTGCATTGGGGTTAATCTGACCCCAATTTTGTATTTAGTTTTAAAACTGTCGTAGCTTAGTCATTTATAATGTTTTTTCGATTATTTTTTTTGCAATGTGTGAGTTAAACATTAGTTGAGGCTTATCTAGTTGCTTGGTATAGTAAGTTGGTGTAAAACCTTATTAAATCACTTTTACAAAGACTGGGGTCAATTTGACCCCTATGCACTGACAGAAGGTTAAATTTCTTTTCATTAATAAATAACAATAGAAACGACTATTTTTTAACAAAAAGCTTAGAAAATGCATTTAAATATATGTGGGGTCAGGTTGACCCCATGCACAGACTATGTAAAATTTACTATGCACTGACAGAAGGTTAAAGAATTGTACTTTTTTGACCTTATTTGTACTAAAACATTTTTTTCTTTCAAATACATATATGTAATTTGAATTTTTATTTCTTTTTATTAAAATAATCGACTTTGTTATGGCCAGCGAATCGTTTTCACAAATTTGCTTGTAAGTTAAACCTGTTTATAGTGTTTTCACACTGAAAGTTAAAACCTGGTTTTACGGTTAAAATCATAAACAATTGATTTTGCATTCACACTGCAAGTTTGTTAAATTTAGGTTTTAACTCACAGACTGTCTAATAACTTTGCTCAAAAATAAAATAAATCTGCAAAAATGTGTGTGTTTGTTGTTGTATTTTTTTCTGCTTTTTATAACAATTATTTGACAAACTGTATAACAACTGTTTTTGTTCGTATGAAAATCTCGGAAATTTTACAATTCGTTTTAAAATGGAAATTATTTTCAAGAAAGTTTCGTATATAGGGCAGAAATCTACATCAACTGACACCACCCACAGTGCACCAACACAGAAGAAGAAGTGGCCTTCGAAAACGGCTGGCTGTTCCGTTAAACTATGTGTTGTCAGAATATTTACAACTAACTTTGATGTTATTTGTTCATTAATAATTATCACATGTAATTTGGCTTAAAAAGCGTTACGAACTTTAGCCCATTCAAATCATAAATATAGAACTAATTTAGTTCGAAAAATAATAATTTAAATTAACGTAAATTATTTTATATTTTGTAAATAAATATTTTAAAATTAAATTGAACTAATTATTCAAAGTAGAGAAGTCCTAGAAAATCAAGTTAATGTATATAAAAAAATGCACAAATACATTAGAAAACAAAACTTTTTTATCGAATCGATGTAGCCATATCGTCTATTTTCACTTCCCAGAGATCAATGAAAATATTTTCGTTGTTTTTCTTCCAAAAAAAACTGATTTTTTCTCATAATTTTTGATTATTGTTGCTGCTGCATCCATTTTTAAGTTTAAAATTTTTCAAGCGACATCTTTTGTTATTCACTGGGGATAAATATTATCAGCTGCTTCTGGTCATTAAACGAAATCAAAAATGGTTTTAAGTTGGTTTTAACAATAACAATTTGTTTGGTAAAACCAGGTTTTAACAGTTGGTTTTTACGTTAAAGTCAACTTTTATTAAAACCATGTCAGTGTGAAAACACTATTAAGTTGAAATTTAAAATATACAAAGTAATAGCATGTGCTCGAGCATCCGATGATTTGGAAATTCACATTTTTTTTTTTTTGATTTTCTTGCTGCGTTTTGCTTTCACAAAACTGTTTTCAAGGAGAAGAATATGAGTTTCATTGCTTAAAAGTGAAAACTGACATTTGCAATCGTTTGAAAAGAAATACGGAGTGAAACAGCGGAGATTCCTTAAATGTACTAAATTGGTCATTGGTGTACTATTGCACTTTGCGAGCAGGGCTGCCGTTTTTGGTTATTTCTAACCAAAAGTGGTTATTTTTTTCTTTAATGTGGAGATGTGAATATTTTTCTCATTTTGGTTATTTTTTTGCCAAAATAATGATACACATGTACATATTTTTTATGTTATACTTTTAAGCTTTTATGTTCCTCAATTTTTAGTATTGCTACCAAGGCAACTGAAAATAAAACAGCTATGACTAAAATCGCTAGTGCAGCCACCTGTTATGAATTCGCCTTGATTGCTACTCACTTGTTTACAATACTTTTCTTTTACAACACTGTCAACAACTTTTGATTTAACTAAATGGTCGCAACTCTGTGCTACAGAACACTATATGGTTCATATGAGGTGACCACGTTTGTCCGCCCGTATCACCTCCTTCCTAAAAAAAATTGGTCACATCTTGGAAAATCTTAATTAGTTGGACAAATTTAAATTTTTTAGAAATTCTCCTGAAAACTCGAACTTCCAGTAATTCTGAGTATGCACGTTTTTAGAGTACTATGTGGTCCATAATAGGTGAACACTTTTGTCCGCCCGCATCGCCTCCTAATTTTTCCCGTCTCGGTTACATCATTTAATGGAAAAGTCCTTTGGAAAAGCATTATTCGATTTTTTTTAGCTTAACAAAGGTCTGTTAACACGCTAACAGAGCTCTGTTAAAGCACAAAGTTTGTGCCAAGGGTTATAAATTTTAAAAATTAACATCACACTCATTCAAACTATTATACTGTGAACTGCAAGTTTTATTTATTTATATTTAAAAAAACTGTTATTTTTTTATATACATACATGTACAAGCGTTAACTTATTACATACATACGTATGTAGGTAAAAGAATTACATATATTTGATTTGTTGTTATTATTATTAACTGTATTCAAATCACATGGGTTACATTATAAATACGTATGCATTTTAAATCCCAGTAAAAAAAATTGAAGTCATACTAGTGGAACTACATTTTCATTGCTTCCAAAAAATCGATATTATTAATTTGCCGAGAGTGAGCAAGGAACTATGTAGAAGCTTATTTTAGTCATACAAAACCTTGTAACTCCTCCATAGTGTTAGAAAATACTCACCAGAATTAAAAAAAAATTAACTAATTTTAGTCTAAAAGTTATTTGCTTAAATTTACATGAAATCACTGTTTCGGGCTTAAATTCGTATAACAAGAAACAAATTGTTAAAAATAGGTAACTATTTACAATTTTTCTAGGTAAAAATATTATCATAGAACACAAAAAAGGAATTTTTCTTAATATCGCTTCCAATTCAGTGACCAGGCATCGAAAAAGAGAACTTCTTGCAATGACAACCCAATGTAAAACTCATTAGAACGAATAGAAATTTTTACTACTTCCAGATCGCAAACTCTACATTTTCATGACTTTTTTGGAGTGTCTTTTTTTTGCTGGGATGTTATTTCATAAAAATACTACATATTGAAATTTGGTTATATTTTTTTTTCATTTGGTAACTTTTAAAGCGAATTTTGGTTGTAAAAATTTTTTGGTTGTGGCAGCACTGTTTGCGAGTTTAAATAGTACCACGAATGGTACAACTGTACACACTATACCATCACTGTATTGTATTATCCATTTAATTGATAAATTTTAATTTAATTTAAATGAAATGTTTGTTACCTCCAGGGACCGTAACGGTTATAAGTTTTATTCTAAAAATTTGATTTTTATTTACTCATCAGAAAATTTTTTTAGTTTTATTTATTGCTCACGAAACAGCAATTACTTTTTAATATTAATTTTTTAATTTTTATGATTTTACTTTTTTTCAGATAATTTTCAACAAATTTTTACAACTCTTGCCGATGATGCAAGTCTTTGTTTTTATGATGTTATGCGTTTTAGGAGAATAAAATCACTAAAATTAAATTAAATTTAAAAAGACACCAACATTAGTATTTCAAGATGTACAATTGTGTTTTTGCAATCCAGCAATTTTGGATAAATTTCGAAATTCAGATACTAATTTTCTTTTTACTCTCATTAGCCCAACACTAACTAATGATATTTTTTTAACAAAAATAAACTAAATTTTGATATTCATATTGGAACTATTGCTTCATTTAGGGTCATGGTGGTGGGTGTATTTTCTTTAAATACCACTAATATCTCAACAAAAGCAACGTATCAAACGTCAAACTATAAATAATTTTTTGGTTTTTGATATTTTTTAGCGTCTTAAAAGTTATTTCCGTTCAAAAGTAAATGTTTTCGTATTGTAGGTATTCTATTTAGTACATAAATCTTATGTTAACAATATGTTTACAAAATTGAATATAACGACTTTAAAATTAAGTGTGTATAAATAACTAACAGGTATTTTTGTTTTAACTCCAAAGTTTCATTGTTTAGTATTTATTTACGAAGTCACTAGACATTTTTTACAATTTACAAACTAACGAACTAACGCTTTTTATATCGCATTTCGAGCGACAAAAAAAACTTTAAGAAATTTAACTTTTTGTAGTCGTTGTTGCACTAAAGAACGTACGTACAATCAAAAGTTTTGTTCATATTTTTCCGAAACTATTTAATGAAAGAGCAATAGAAATTTAAAATTTCAAGTTCCTATTGGCAGTTTTTGTTTTTTGTTTTTAAATATTGAGAAAACCAAATGCGCCATTTAATGACACACAGTTGTGGCGCAGTTTTTATTCCTTCATGTTCTGACGTTCCCAATTGTTTTCGCAAATTTTCTTGTGACTTCGGATGTTACTCGTAAAATACATACTAACACATGTTTTTGTAGATATTTAAAATATACAAATTAATAGCATGTGCTGTTCTAGCATTCGAATTTAGAAAAAAAAAAATAAACTTGAAATTGTATGATTTTCTCGTTTCGGTTTGCTTTCACAAGACTCTTTTCAATTATGAAGAATACGATTTTTTTTGTTCCAAACTGAAAACGAGAAAATAAAAAATTTTAAATCGTTAATTTAAAAATTTTTTTCTTCGAAATTCGGTTGCTAGAACAGATTCGTTTACTTAAACAATTCTTTTCTGTTATTGTAAATCGGAGTCTATATAATCAGGGCTATCATGAATAAAATTCCGCGTGAAATTTCTCCCTTTTCCAATTAAAATTTTTTGTTTTCCCTCTTACTTGTCATTAGTTGGAATTGTTCCCCGGGAAAAATTTCACGCGGAATTTTATTCATAATTGCCGTGAATAACAGTCTTATTTATAAGCTTTAAAATCGCACCGATAGAATTTTAAAGTTGTATAATTAAGTTTTTTCTCATTATTTATAAAAATACGCTCATATACGCATTAATTTTCAATGGAACATCAATCAACCACGTACTGAGCTACAATCACACGCATGAGTATGAAAACACTCTGACTATTAATCGGCTCTCATGCGTAGATACACAACTATTTTATTTACACACACACGAAAAGCATGTTTTCAAGCAGCTACACACACACCCATACATGTGTCATTCCGTTTGATACACACAAATGTATGTATATATCAGAGAATGACGAAATTATCGTTCTAAGTACTCTTTGAGTATTGGCCGTAAAACAACTATAAATGCAAGCGGCTAAAAATAAAAAAGCATGCAAAATGCAAACAAACGCGTTGATGTTAAGCCGAATACTTAAAGTAATAAATATCCAACAACAATATTTATACACATTTTTAAAATCACGCAGCACAAACAACTACAACTAAAATTTATATACTTTGCACCGCACAATCTCACGCATGAGGTTAAAAATACTCTGACTTTTAATCGGCTACACAGGCGTATATACAGGGCTATTTTATTTATGCACACACACACATAAAGCCAGTTTTCAAATAGCCACACACATACACATACACGTCCCCACACTTTCCATTCCATAAATGCAAATGTATGTATACGGTGGCGAATGATAAATAAATATCCCAAGTATCATGCGTATCTTTTTTCTTCCCATTAAATATCCATAGCCTGAGTGTTAACATACTCAGAGAGTAAGTGTGAGAGAGATAGTCAATGCGTTTGATGCGAATGTGTCTTTTTTATTATTAGTTGTAGAGATGCTCTTGTTTTTATGGAATTGGATTTAGTCCAATAGTTGCTTGAGAGAAAATATGTGAGCGTACAAATGGCTTGCATTTCAATTATGATTATATGCAGTTAATAAAATTAAGACTATATAACTGTATATCATTGTCATTTTCCGATACATATGTATGTATATACTTAAATATTTTAGGGCATTTGTTCGCTTATTTGTGGTCGGGTTAAAGGTGCAAATTCTCAATAGCGGCGTTGCTCAATAAATAATTTTTACCTGACCTTCGGAAGGTCTTAAATGTTACTTTTTCATCTCTGTTTATTTTATTTAGAAAATTATTTGAGTAAATATTTTCTTAAGCAATTGACTTGAAATTTTTAAGTTAGGCGGAATGTAACAAAATTTTATTTCCGACGGATACTGAAGCTTAATCATCAAATAAATTAAAACAATTAGGAATATATAATTGCTAATTGGTATAATTCAAGTTTTGCTACATAATAAACTGTAGGCAAAATTTAATGCCGTTAGCTACAAAGCAAGTCTCGCATTCCATTTACATTGAAAATTCCGTACATAGAACTGAAATTTACATCAACACACACACATCCCTTTTAGTGGACCAAACACAGCGAAGGCTGATTATTAAAGGTATAGCTTCCTTTGAAAACAGCATGCTGTTCCCTTTTTCTTCTGATTATCTAGAAATCAAATATTCCCTAGCCGATTTGTTATTAAAAACATCTTCACATGTCCACAGTTTCAAATTAGTTTTATATGGCTTGTTTCTTTTCTATATACTTTATCTATTTATTTATATATTTATTTATATATTTATTTTATATGTAATACATACATATGTTGATTATGTATGTTGTATATACATATATATTTATTTTGTAAACCAAATTTTAATACTGACCACCAAAATTACACTTAACAAAATACACTTCATGTTAATTTTGAACACTTTAAAACGAGTTCTAGACACTAGTTCTTCTAATAGTTATAACAATAATATTTTAGATTTTTCAGAACTTTTTGCTAGTTTTATCTACTTGTACTGTTAGAGACTTAATAACTTGAAAATTTTGATGATCTTGCTTTTTATATATTTAGTTTTCTAAGCAAATTTAGAAATAAAAAAATATTTATTGAATAAATATTAGACATGCCAAATAAAATACATACACACTTAAACATACAAACCTGTAATAAATTTAATTTTGCTTGTTGAATATGCATACAATTAATTTAAGACGAAATTTGCAAAAAAAAAATTAAAAAAAAAATACAATAACAAGAATAGAGATGATGCTCATCACTCTCATAGAGTTCGGCTTAGTTATCAATTTTGTTGGCAGCATCTTTTGAATGAATGTTATCATCAGTGAGTGGTGGTAACTTTTTATTTCGAAATTTCGAAAAATTGTCATATTCAGGAAAAAAATTAGTACGGCGACTAAATAATTATCTGAACATTATTTTCAGTTTGAGTAAAGAAAAAACTGTCTGTTAACTGTTAATAGATGCTATGACATGCCTGTAAAAAAAATTCAAAATTTCAGAGGACTGTTACTGTGCTTTGACACAGTAAACTTTTCTCTAAGAAAGGTGTGCTGTGACACAGTAAACTTTTCTCTAAGAAAGGTGTGCTGTGACAGAGTAAACTTTTCTCTAAGAAAAGTGTGCTGTGGCACAGTAAACTTTTATATAAGAAAAGTGTGCTGTGGCACAGTAAACTTTTATATAAGAAAAGTGTGCTGTGGCACAGTAAACTTTTATATAAGAAAAGTGTGCTGTGGCACAGTAAACTTTTATATAAGAAAAGTGTGCTGTGGCACAGTAAACTTTTATATAAGAAAAGTGTGCTGTGGCACAGTAAACTTTTATATAAGAAAAGTGTGCTGTGGCACAGTAAACTTTTATATAAGAAATGTGTGCTGTGGCACAGTAAACTTTTATATAAGAAATGTGTGCTGAGGCACAGTAAACTTTTCTATAAGAAAATTGTGCTGTGGCACAGTAAACTTTCTTCTACAATTTATTATTCAAGATTTTTTAAATGTGTTACTTGTATTGTATGTAGTGATAAGAAAAACACAAAATTTTGCTAAAAAGAAAAAATAACCAACACGGCAACGCTGATTGTAGTGATTTGCTTGTTCTCTAGCTGCTGCCGCTTTAGCCGGTTTATTACTCATTTTAGCAAGCGACTTTTAAGAGTGGAAAAATATCAATACAACCAATAAAATTATTAAAATTTAAACAATACTGTACTATGAAACTTGTCTTCCTCTCGAATCAACATGCATATATCAAATTTATTACAGTATTTTTCTAGATTGATAAAAAAAAAAACTTTTAAGGGCTTGATGTTAAACAGTTTAAGTATTTAATGTAAATGTAAATACATATGATTTTGATATTTTTATACCCTTCACCAAAACTGCAGAGGGAGTTTACAGGCATGTCGTTCCGTGTGTAGTTTCAATATTCAATACAATATTCATATTCGATCCAATAAGATAAATATTATGTATATGATCCATATGAGCAGGGTAGTCGAATACGCGACTACACATTTTACCTGTTTATGGCTCACTCTGCGACAATTTTTAAAGAACAAATGGACCTTAACATAAATTGTAAATTATTTAAAAAACAAACACTAGCAGAATGGAACATTATGCTGTTTTCCCAGTCCGCAGAACCTGCAGAAGAGCGCTTTTGTGTTTGGTCTAGTGTGTGTAAACTTCAGCTCATTATGTGTAAATATTTTTCAATGTAAATGGAATGTGTGCATTGTTTTGATTAATCGTACTCCAATTGTTTTTAAGCAACATACTTTATATGCAATTAAAGCTCAACTTTGTATTCCTTAATTTGTAATATTCTTGCAAACAACATTTTCATTATCAGTGTTATAGTATTTTGTGCACTGTATGTGGGTGTCAATTGCTATAAACTTCAGCTCTATACACATATTTTTCAATGCAAATGGAATGTGTGAATTGTTTCGATCCATCATACTCCAATTGGTTGAAAGCTTTTTATGAAGTTAAAGCTCAAATTTACCATTCCTAATTGTTTGTTCTTTACTACTACACCACAACTTCATTATCAGCATTCTTATGCTTTTGTCCACTGTGTTTGAGGGTCAATTAATATAAACTTCAACTCTATACACACACACATAAGTATTTTTCATTGCAAATGGAATATGTGAATTATTTTGATTCATCGTACTCCAAGTAGCGTTCTGCTAGTGTTTGTTTTAATAATTTGCAATATTTTTTTTTTGGCTTACATATAATTAATTTTATTGTAAAAAATTAATCAGACAATTAATCAGATAAATGAATTTTTATTATCAATTTTCATTATTTAAAATCATAGTAATAAATATTTTATTACATAGCAGTGTAGCAGCAGAAACATTATTAATTAATTATGCTGAAAAATAAAAAAAAATGTTAATTTTGTTATTTATTAAAGCTTTTACTGATGAATTCTTTATCGTTGTAGCTGTGTATTTTTTTCACTAGTAGAAACTCAAGCCGGAATTGTTTTGAAAACATGTTAAAGTTCAAATTTAATGCTGTTGGAATTTCCGGATATTTAAAGGAAATAACATTATTATTATAATTTTCTCTTACGTTCTTTATTCGTACAAAATTATATCGATTGATCAAAAGTTATATCGATTCCATTTTGTTCAAATGAATTAAACGTTTTGATTTAGCCTCTTCATATTAAATCACTGCGCTGTAAATGGAAATTTAAATGTCCGAAAGCCACTACGTCCAAACACACATAAACATATGATATACATATGTATTTGAAGTAAACAGCTTTGACAGCTCTTCTTGTTTCTTTGCAAAATAAGAGCAAGCATTGTATTATGTTGTGTTGTTGTTTTGGATGTTGTACTCTCGTCCGTGTGAAAGCACAAAAGCTCTTTTGTAAAAGTTTGCACATTGTGCATATGGCTTGGACGTAGCTATCCTAAAGTGTTTCGCTGTAGTAGATAACGCACAAAATAAATGTCAAATATGGGATACAAACATGGGGCTACTACTAAAAAATATTATCAGCGAACTTTTATTACATTATAAATTAAAGTTTGCTCGTATCATGCAGAGCAATGATACATTTAAGAACTTTGTAATTAAGTGTATTCATAAACAAAAGTTTAATTGACTTAAATACATTTTTAATTGATTTTTGTTTTTATTTTCAATTAAAGTTATTTATTGGTATTAAAAGTGTATATCCATTAGAGGCCTGCGTAAACAGTCTCGAAATGCAACTATGTTTTGGTTTTTAAATGTATTATCGTTGCATGTATTATACTAAATCAATAACAAATGCTGTCGTATTATAAGTAAAGCATTGGTGTTAACAAGCGATGTCGCGAAGACTTCTTGTCATAACAAACAATCAAAAGAGGTAGTGTTGATACGTGTATGCTCGTTATTTTGCATATTGTACGTTAGAGTGTTTGTGTAAGATGTACGTGTATGGGCAAATGCAAAATAAAAATGCAAAAAGAGCGAACGATGTGTACATACATAAAATTGATAAACGAAGCAGAGGAACGAAATTGTACTTAGTCTAGCAGAAAATTTCGAACGAAGCAAACGTGCGTCGGATGTCATTAAATGAGAAAAAAACGGACCAACACAATGCAAAGCTTTCAATGTAGTGGTGCCCGCCCATACCTGAAGATGTACATGGTAAGCTATTTTGTATTTAAGGGAGGTTTTTTAAAGTAAGCGCACACAACTAATGCAATGTGTGCATTTGTATGTGCGCAGAAAAATAAAAGAGCATACACACAACTTATGTGTTCCTGTATGTATATATGTACATGCATGACGTTTGAACGCGTAGCCCATGCGTATGAAGAAGCAAGCATCACAAATTCTTCCGTCACGAAATATTTTCTTCTTTACTCCTATACCTGCAATAAATGAAGGAAACGTATTGCAAACTTGTGTTATTTAGCGTTTCTTTTAGACGATTTTGCTGTAGTAAAGTATTTGAAAAATCCCTCATGTCTTAAAATTTCCTATAAGTGGTTTTGTGCAGGACTTTAATATTCATCCGGTAGTTCCTGAGAAAAGCAAATAAAATGTCTTGTTTATTTTTTTTTGTTTTTATTTATTTTTATTTTATATTATTTTTTGTTAAATTGTTAATACCTTTATAAATATTGTAAATCTGGCTTAAGATTCGCATAACATAAAAGACGAATTAGTATTAAAACTAAAAAATCCTTTGAATAAATATGAATTAAAAAAAAAATACACTACCCAATACCGAACTAACTTCTTGTCGTGTTCATAAATTTACACAAAGTATACAATGGTTCGTATCTTTTTTAAAATTTTCCGATTTTTTTCGATATAACTTAAAATCTATACGATATTTTACACCACGTAGAGTCATCTAATATTAGTAACTTTATCGTCAATTTGTTCGCTACTCAACAAAAATTAGGAAAAGTTCGTTTCCCAGCCCTGGTATATGATTTTTTGTTTTGATGAGTTTCAATACGAATTTATTTTAAAATAATTCTTTCTGTCAAAAAAAACCGACTTCAATGCAAAGATCTGATAGAAGAAGATAAGAAGAAGTACGTGAAATATAAAATTAAATTGTGTTGGGCGTGCCTCCGCCCATTTTTCAAATGCAAGGTTGTGTGATTTTCAGAGCTCGTGCTGCGTGTTAAGTCTTGTAAAAATCGGTAAAGGAGAAGCACTTAAAATTAAATATTAAATTTTAATGGGCGTGACCCCGCCCATTTTTTAAATGGTAAATTGCATAAATTTTTGAGCTCAAGGTGTGTGGTAAGTTTCGTAAATATCGGTTAAGTAGAACCACTTAAAATTAAATATTAAATTTTAATGGGCGTGACTCCTCCCATTTTTTTAAATAGAGTATTGTATCTAGTTTAGAGCTCAAGGTATGTGACAAGTTTCGTAAAAATCGGTTGAGTGCAACCGTGTGAAATATTAGAATAAATTTTAATGGGCGTAACCCCGCCCATTTTTTCAACTTTCAAGTTGTGCAATTACAAGAACCAAATATGTTTTACAGGTTTCGCAGCAATAAAATAAGTAGAATATCATAAATTTTAATATAAAAAATTGTGGGCGTGCCCCCACCTATTTTTTTACAATGACACCAATTGGAAGCTAAAAAAAGCATTTTTTTACAATTGGTCTAGAATGTACCGAGTTATGAAGTAACACCAAAAAAAATAGATACGAATTGTTTAACTCCTCCTTTTTTTTGATGTCGGTTAAAAACTCTATCTTTTCTAGTTGCTTCAGAAAAGTGATTTCAGCTACAGCGCTTATTCGACTAACCTATTCATAAGGACCTGCAGTGCAATTCACTAACTTTTTTTTTAAAGATAATCGCAACGTTAAAATAATTATAACGAAAATTTATCGAACTTGCTATTCCGTAAAATTTTTAACGATATTCGCTGTAGGTTAATGTCAATTATTACAATTTACAAATTAAAATTGTCGGATCGTTAAAAGTTTCTGAATCGCACTACTGGAATCAATATACAAACATACATGCTCTATGGGCTCGCATATAAATTTTTGGTGTAGCGTATAAAAATAGTATGTATTACGTTTGTGCGTTTGTTTATTAAATAGAAATAATAAAATTTTGCTTAAAATTGAACTTGTTCGAATAGTTAATGATTTGTAATAATATGTATTAATTAAAACAGGCTTGTGTTCCAGTACTTTTAAATACGAAATTAATTTTTTTTATTACTTTTTACCAAGAACCTACTGAATAGTTATAACTGGAAAACACGTGATGGAATACTAAATATTGTCAAACATAAATTAAGTAAATAGCAAAATATATACATACATATGTAAATACAATACAAATTATATAATATAATATTTAAGAAATTTATTATTCGACATATTGTCATAATTATATTTTAATTTGAAATTTATTTGCTGGTGGTTTGTGACTATTCAAAATGTGTGGTTGAAGTCTACTGATGTTTTGTTACAGCAACAATGAAATGCATATAGACCCAGCTGAAACACCAGCAAATAAATTTCAAATTAATATATAATATAATCTATACAAGTTACCGGCAGTAAATTACAAGCACCCTTGCGTAATTTTGCATGCGACAGGCTGTGAACACCCTTATTGATTAATTGAATTTATGGCCGCTGACAGTGCCGTCATTAATTTTATTCACAAGTTGATTAATAGGCATTTATTTGATTATATTGCAAATGTTATTATTTCCTTTATTTGAGTTGGTAATTTTGCAAACTATGTTCTTTAGGAATCATATTATAAATCCCCTTGTTTTAGGCTTAAATGTGATTGCTTTACTTTAAATAGCATTTAATTTTGTGAATTGCGCATTAGCATGTTGTAAGTAAAGAAAGAAAAAAACTTAATTTGTACGGTAAAATATTTCACTTTGTGATAGAAAATAAGCTCGGTCGACTAGGAGGGATGTAAAGTGTTACTTTCACATTAATGTTTTTATTTTTTTATATCTGTGAAACTTAAATTCTATAAAGTTAGGCTGCGTTATCTGTGAAGCACGTTCTATCGGTGTAGCTGTGACTTAAAAAAAAGGAAGAGGCTATCAATTCGTGTGCATTTTTGTTTTTGTTATGTTAGTTCACAGCCCATTTTAGACCGATTGTACAAATTATTTTTAAGTTTGAGAGGGTATAACTTCCATGTAGTACCATTGCAAAATAATTTTAAACTTTTATTTTGTAGTTTCTTACTTTTTAGTTTGCTACAAAACCTACCCAAGAAATTGGGCTCTCGTTAGCAACACAATTTCCAGAATAAAAAAATGGGCGGAGCCACGCCCAATAAAACTTAATATTGATTCTTACGAAACTTGGCACAAACCCTGAGCTGAAAAAATACACAATATTGCACTCAAAAAAGTGGGTGGAGCCACGCCCATTAAAATTTAATATTATATTTTATCTGGTTGTACTTAACGCATTTTTACGAAACTTGGTGCTCTGAAAAAGACTCAATCTTGTTTTCAAAAAGTGGGCGGGGTGACGCCCATTAAAATTCAATATTATATTTCACGTACTTCTACTCCATAGATTTTTACGAAACTTGACACGCACTTTGAACTTTGAAAAATATTTAATCTTGTGTTCAAAAAAGTGGTTGGAGCTACTCCCTTGAAAGATTAGTATTAAATTAGATGCACTTCTAATTAACCTATTCCCACAAAATTAAGTAAAGAGTTTCGGCTTCTAGAATGCCTTAATTTTGTGCTAAAGGAAGAAGGCGGGGCCATGCCTATTAAATAATAATATTATACATATGTAACGTGCTTTTACCTCAACCATTTTTACGAAACTTAACAAAGACCTTGAGCTCTGAAAGCCAGGCGCTTTTGAATTTAGAAAAGTAGGCGGACACTAATGTTTGTCAAATTAGGCGTGATCACGTTCCTAAAATTTGAATCTTCTTTACCTGGAAGAAGTCACACCAAAGAAGTGGCGAAATATCGAAATATAAACAAATAATTTTTTGATATAAAAACAAGAGACCTTAAGCTTAAGAAAATTAGAGAATATTATAAACTTGGTAGTAAAATTTTTTAAATAAAACTTGCAAAAAAATTAAAACGACTTGAAAAATAAACCCTAAAACGTTAAAAGTAGTTCAGATTTAGTTAAATTAAATATTTATATATACATAAATATATATATTATATAAAAATATATATTATTTTCGATAGAATCGTAAGCAAAAAGTTTTTTTTAAATATTTTAATCATAGCTGCCAAGTAATTATTACTAATCGTACTAATTACTAATTTGATTACTTTTTTTGTTTTGAAAGGTGAAGTAATGATTAAATTACGATTATATTCAGTTTCGCACGATTACTAATTGATTATGATTACGAATAATGGAAAAGTAATCTGAATTACTTGAAATTACAAAAAAGAATCAAAAATAATTAAAAAATAATCCGATTACTTTTAAAGATTACTTTTAACTCTTTTTGATTATTTATTATTAATCAAAATTAGTCTTTGAAAGTAGTCGGACTATTTTTTGATTACTTTTGATTATTTTAGATTATATTGTTGTAATTTCCAGTAATTCTGATTACTTTTCCATTATTAGTAATCGTAATCAATTATTTATTAGAAATTATTTTAAAGGGAATTATATAATCAATACAATTCTTTTTAAAATGTAATCTAATTGATCACTAATCCTAATCGAAATTTAACAGCTCTGATATAAACCTGAATAATGGTGTAGTTTGTGATGGTGATGGTGATGCATCCACTCCAAGCAAATTTGACTTTACAATTCAAAGTTACAACACTAAAAATATCGACTAACTACTTTTGAGTATTAAGTGTCGTTGCAACTGCTCGATACTCGATATCTACTGCTCAATAGTTTGCCAGCACTATCACTGTCAATGAGTAAGATTTAACGAATCGAAATGGATTTAAGATATTTTCTTCAGTTTGCAACAAAACCTTCCATCATATTTAAAAATAAACTTTTATGAATAATAAAACAGTTATGGAAATTGATATGGTTCTTGTTTTTAACAATAACAGTAATAATATCATATTTGTACCCTACAAATGCAGTCAGAAAAAATAAATTTGGTACAAGTAAGCACTAAGACAAAAAAAAGCGCCTCTGGAAGCGCGGAAAAGCACATAGTGCATCCCCTCCGCCTTAAGAGGATGCAATAACGTAAGCGAATGACGAAATTAACACAAAAACTACGAAGTTGGTCGGCTGTTTATACTCAAATTCTCAAAGTTAGTTTTTACAATGCATCCTCTCTAGCTTACCTGGATACAAATTTTTATGAGAATGAAATTTTCACTTCGAGTTCTGATTTTTTACTTCTTAATTGAATTGTGTACGAATGGAAATTCGTGCTTCGGTAGTTCGGTGGGTAGTGTTCTAGCCTAGCATATGGAGATCCTGGGATCGACTCCTGATTGAACGCGCGAACAAAAAGTATTTGATTTGATATTGTTATTTCAAATATAATAAATATAAAAACAAAATAATGTAATTATTTTATTTATTATATTAATTAATTTAATTATTTGGAGCAAATTGTGGATATGGGTATTTGCATACCCATATGAATATGGAGCAAATTGCTTTATTGTCATTATGAATAAATATTTCATTCGGGTTTCGTTATTGATATTAATATAGTGAAAGTTGAGGAAAAATGACGGCTTACGATATCTAAAAAATTTTCACACAATTTTAACTGTGTTGGTATGAAAATTTAGATCGATATCGAATGTCGTAATTTGCCCCCTCGTAAAATGTTTAATTTATATACGTATGTTCATATACATATGTATGTAAATTGTCATTGAAAACGGATAATCTCTGTTAAAGTCCTCAACAACTTATTTCCCTTCATTTATTTGAATAACTCATAAAAAATTAAAATTAATATTTTTAATATAAAATATATGTACATAAATATTTATACTCTCGTATGTTTGTATTTTATTTTTCGGTTCAACAAATCATTAGTAGACTTCAACCATACTTTTGAAAAGTTTAAATTTTTTAATCTTATGCACATACTTTCAAAAATAATTTGAGAATTTACATAAGCTTTTTGGAAAATGCAATAGAATAAGCGAGTAGGCTCAGAAACTTATACAAAACACAAGAAACGATTTATATTCGATATGCATCTATTTTATTTTCCTACACCTTAATACAATAAAAATATTATGAGGCAAAACGATAATTAAAATTCAAATTAAGCACTTATTAAATTTATGATTTTATTTTACTATACTCTCCCAATTCTATTTCAAAAACGTCGTAATATTCGGTTGACAGATAGGTGCAGTTTTCCTTATCTTGAGTTTTCTTATTATTACAAAAAACACAGAAATACTAAAAAAAAATTCAAGCTATAATTAAGTGTCCACACGTGATGAATTTATGTCGTTGTGAATGAACAACTTCGTATAAAAAAACGATATAAATATTACTGTTTTTATATGAACTTGTTCATTCATTACACCGCGTTACACACATTCTGTCCTATGAACCAAATATACTTTTTCGGAAAGGGGAGAAAAAATAAAAATACACGTGTATCTGCGATTTTCATGTACACGTAATGTAAAAATGTAAAAATTTGGAGTACCTTCAAGTTATGCTGAAAAAAGAGAAAAAATTTTTTTAAGAAATCTGCGAATTGATAAAAATCAATTTTTTTTTTAAATTTGACATGATACAGACAATCAGCTCGATTGGATCACGGAAAAAGGGTTAAAAACTTATCCAAAGTTTTTCAGACAGACGGACACTACGCGTTTTATATTTTATACAAACAAAATTCTGACGTGTACATGAAAATCGCGGATACACGTGTATTTTTATTTTTTCTCCCCTTTCCGAAAAAGTATATTTGGTTCATAAGACAGAAAAAAAGTTCGTTTTTGTAACGCGGTGTTATGATATAAATTCATCAGATGTGGATACAAAATTAAATTAAAAAAAAATAAGAAAATAAAAATACATATATACATATACTTCGTCCTAGAAAAAGTTTCCTATCAAAAGAGTGATTACACAATTCGTACACTAATAGAAAACTAACGATTTCATTTTAAGAGCAAAAATCTTGAATTTAGATTATAAAAATTTTCATATTTCATATTTCTTGAAATTGGTTCAGTAAGATTGACGTTCTCAAATTTAAGTATAAATTCTAAATTTATAGAATGAGTTCTTAAAATTAAGAACGTGGTTTTAGTTTTAAGATTATATTCTTAAATTTTTAAGAATATGATCTTAATTTAAGATTTTTATTAAGAATAAAATCTTGAATTCCATCTTAAAATGAGATTTTATTCAAGATTACCATATTAAATGCGACCTTAAGAATAACTAAGATTTTATTCTTGAATCGAGAATTTTCGTATTCCATTAGTGCATTATTTTTGATACTATAAGCTCTGATTTACGAACTTTATCTTACGTGCTTTACAATTTTCTCAAACTAAAAATGCAACTTAATTAAAAATTAAATTAAAACGCGAACTCAAGGCAAAATAAATAAATTTCTTTGGCTAAATCCATATAGTTCGGCTAAAGCTCATGACGTAATTTATTTTTGTCTTAGAAAAAATTGTAATGTTATATTTTCTTGATTAATCGCGTTTAATCGATAATTGCGATTAGTGGCATATTTTTTAATCGTAATCGCGATTATGAAAATCTGCGACTATTTTCAAACCCTAGTGTAATGTAAAAAAATTTCTTGATTGCATACCTAGTCCAAGATAAAATATTCAACTATGGCGCTAATATCGAAAATAAAAACTTTGATTCAAATTCGTTAGTCAAATACATATAAAATACTCACTATAAATTGCAATGGAACAAAATATAAAGCAAACAAAAATTTATGTATGAATTAACATTTATAAAGTCGATGAAGTGTGCATAAGAATCGGTTTGGCCGCATATAGGACTCTTATTTGTTAAAATTGAAGTGACTAAATATATTTGCATATAAATATACGCATCTATGTATGTGTGCGCTTAATAAAAATAAAAAAAAAAATAAAAAAGAAAGAAGAGAAAAAAACAAATAAAACTTTTTTTTTTCTGTAGTTTTAGGCAAATAAAAAATCTTCCGTGTGACATGAGTACATGTTTAGCTGTCGCTAAGTTGACAATATTTTGCCCGACTGTGACATATAGGCGCGTGCCTTTGGTCATTGAATGTCTAGCAAGTTTCTTGGTTTTTTTTAATCATATGTATCATATGTGGTAACAAGGTCAGTTAAATTGGAGAAAATTAATAATATGGTCTTGAACACCTAGCTATTCTATTCTGATGTGATGCGCTCTGCTCTGTCTTAGCACAGGATAAGTATATAAAGAGTACAAATTAAGAATCGCTTATATGTAACTTTTGTAGCCATTGTAATTGTAACGAAAAATATTGATAAAATTAAACATATTATGACTAAAATTGTTTAAATAAAGAGCAAAATACAATCGAATTGGAAGCTTCTTAAAAATAACACTACTTTCTAAAATTTTCAGCTTGAAAAATTTTAAAACTATAGCTAACGATTTTTCGGATGTATATAGACATACATACATAAATATGTAAGGCCTGTCCCACGATATTACTTATATTGAAACACAAAACAAATTTTCTTATTTTCAATACAAGCTGTCGTTCGAATGTTCTTTGTCGACATGGTGAGACAGTCCCCTACAGTGTAGTGTATGTATGTACATTAGAGTGGCCGTTATTTTTTTTTTGGATTTCTTCTACTCTCAACCCCAAATTGGTTCAGTTTTATGTAAAAAAAATAAAAAAAAATTCAAACCGATAAGTTGTGTTTTAGGGGGTGCGTCGTGGCCTCAAAGTTGGCCCTATATTTAGTTTAAATTTTTGTGGCATATTAATATCGATTTTACCCGTTTTTAATCGAATTTTAAAAAATCTCTTCTATGTGGATCTCCAATAGATTTGTATTGATGTTTTTGACACAAACTAATGATCAAATCTATACAATTTAAGCAGATTTGATCATAGGTTTGTGTCAAAAACGAGCTACTGAAACAGTTCTACTCTGGAAAAAGGACACACAATTTTAAGATTTTTTTTTAAATATTTAAAATGGTTCACCATATATAAATGGTGATGTAAACTGAATGTGCAGAAAATATTTAAGAGAAAGCAAAAAATACTCGTACTTTAGTATATGAATTTTTTTATATTAAACAAATAAAAACTGCGAACTTCCTTTAGTTTGTCTGCATTAACATCAAGAGTCTTCAGCAGGAATCAAACCTGCGACCCTCCGACTACTAGACTATTACACTGTACATTGGCCAGGATTTACATTGGCATTTAATTATTTTCACAAGTAATTTTCTATTGAACTTTATAAGAAATTTTTTGAAGGAACATTTACTAAACAACTCTTTTTATATATTATATACAATATGATTTTTATTGCTAATTCACTAGAATTCCCATAAAGTATTAAGCTTTGTTTCGCAGAAATTCGCATGAATCATAGATATATGTACCTGTAAAGTAGCTTGTGATTAAAAACTTTGAATAAACAAATTTGAAAACATGTTTTTTTGCACAAAAAAAAATAACAAATTTTTATGTGTATTCTAGTGATGTAACGAATGTCAAATTTTGATATTCGAATATTTGAAAAGATATTCGCGAGTATATTATATGTGAAATTTGGATCTAGAGTGTTGTAGCGGATGAAAACCAAATTTTAGAAGATTTTTTCGGAATTTTTTTATAACTGATTGTAACAGGAATGATTTTTGAACTAAAAAATATGCGTCTGGCAAGTCTAAAAATATGAGTTACCATAGTGAATGGTTTCTAATAAAGAATAAGTATCAAGGCAGATTAACCAATAAGGAATACTACCAAAACAAAAATATGTACATATATAACAAAATGTAATATGACTTGTTGGAAGCACTTCATAGAATAAACACACACTTTAAAAATAATCCAATTTGTTGTAACAAATTTAATACTTCTGCTAAAGTTTTTTAATACAAGTACTATGTACAACAAAGTATCTGAAGCTGATGAATCCGAAAATTTAGATTCTGAAATTTTTGAAATTGTAAACTTTGATTAACAATTTTTTTATACTGGTGTATATTAAACTACATATTTGTAATTTTTTCTTTACAAGTTTCATAAGTACAAATTAAATTAATATAAATGTACATAAATATTGCTATCGATATTAATGAATTTTATTGAATAAATATGTTAATTTTCTCATTATTTTTTAAATAAAATTAAAAAAAAGTATTTAATCACAAAAGAAAAGATTTGGATCATAAAACTTAATTTGGGAATTTTTGGGGATGACAAATCAAAAATTGGGCATAAGCTCTAGAAAAAAACTGTCAACACTGGATATAGAGCACAAATTTCTATAAAAAATGTAATGAAAATTTATTTTTAGCCATTTAATTAAATTTCGTTTAGAATTTATGCATTTATTTATTTTTTGTTTGTTTAAAATATTCGTATTCGCCTGAATTTTCGAATACAAATACGAATATTTCGAAATTCGAATACAAATACGAATATTTGTGCATCACTAGTACATCCATACATATAATCTATGACGCTTCAGAGTCTGCCAAAAATCAACTAGAAACTATGTATATCACATGTGAACATATGTACATAACAAATATGCTAATAACCCAGCAAACATATAATATTAGTGAGTCACCATTGTTTACTTGCTATAGCGGGAAGTTAAAAATTTCACCAGAATTTTCCAAAATCGAGGTTTAATTATATTTTGACGTTTTGAGGTGCTGGCAGTCGATGGTATCCTTAGAGCCCATGTAGATGAAGGGTGGCCTAGCTGCGACAACGCTTACGTTCTCTTTTGGAGTGCCTTCTTAAATATATGCGCGTTTACATGAAGACTTTTTGTCGCAGTAGCCATGCGACTTTTTGATATTAATTGATCAATGCTTTTTATTCTTTCATTCGAAGCAGTGTTGCCGTAAAGGAACTAATTATTAGTTTGGGAAATGTAGAATTAATATGTCCATATATTTTTATTTTTTTTTAATTTACTACCAAAATACAATAATTCCTTTTCTCTCCTTGCTTTATTTGTCTATAATTTTTATATTATAACTATTTTTTTCATGAATGTTTTAAAAAAAATGATCTAACTGGCAACACTGCTTTTACATAACTTACAAAAAATACGAGAGAAAGAAATATGTGAGAGAGAAGAGCTAAATTTGTCGCTTCAATTCCCCAGCTTCTCCTCACTTCTCGCCTACAAACACGAATCGCAGGCGACGTGTCGCAGCGAGGCCACCCTTCATCTAAGCGGCCTCTTATGGATTTGTAAGTGTGTATATACATATGTATTTGAGTGTGTATGCAAACATTTCATAACTTAAAAAAGGGTCAACAGATCGGAAGCAAAATTAGCCGCATCGAAAGATCTTCAGCTCACTTAGATGTCGTAAGATAGAGTAAAACGGTTCGGTTCGGTAGGTTTCGATAATAAAATTTTCACACAACTATTTTCTAAATTAAAATTGAAACTTCTAAACCGATTAAGTTCAAAAAGTTAACAGCTCGTAACCTTTAAAAGAGACGTTAGTTGTTGGGAATTTAACTTAAAGCGGGTTATTTGTGCCATACAATACACGTTGGGTGAAGTAGTTAGTACATTGACTATGAAATCGAAGTTTCTGGGTTCAATCTCTGCACCCAACAGTCATTAAATAACAACAATACGCATTTTCCTGATGTTCCTTTGAGTCAGTTCTTGTAGGAAAGTTCAAGTGATGAAGGCATAGTCACTGGTCTGAACTATACTGAATCAGCAGATACTAAAACTAATGAGCACCCTCCTTCGCTGTGTAGCAGAATCATCGGCGAAGTAAAATAACTAATAAAATGGCTGGTTACCACAGCTTCAAAAAAAAATTTAATACGCAACACTGCATTATTAAAAAACGTGCAAAAAGTAGAGTTGTAAAAGATTAAAGCATTTTCGGTCTCGTCCTTCAGCGCCTGTCTTCTCTATCACTATCCCTTTCCTAAATAAGGTAACATGTAGTAATAGTAGTAGGCATTCATTGCCTGAGTGATTCTTCTCTTGATAAAAAAAAATCGTTTTTTTTATATTAATTATGTATTTCAAATGTCTTCGTTAAATCGATTTTAGATATTCACTAATTTTTAATGACTTAAACATTGTATCGGATGCCGTAAATTTTACCAAAATATGTATGTTAAATGGTGTTAAATTCAAGCTTTATATGCGAGAAATGAGAAAGTAATAAAGGGTCCGCCATCTAACTTTTTTTTCAACTAGTTCTTGTTTCGTGAATGGTAACACTTAGCTCATGTCTGATTTGACAGATAATTAGTTTTAGTCTTCTGCTGAACGAGCCAACTGACCATCCAATGCGTTTTCGCTTCGCTAAGTGGGCCTGCGATCGACTTACGCAAGATGCCGATTTTGCCAAAAAAATTATCTTTTCAGATGAAGTTCATTTTGATCTTGGCGGGTATGTAAGCAAGCAAAATTGTCGCATTTGGGGCACAGAAAGCCCGCACGCATACATTGAAAAGCCGACGCACCCAAAACGAGTCACTGTTTGGTGCGGATTTTGGTCCAGGGGCATAATTTCGAAAATGAGCAAGGAGTGGCCGTTACAGTCAATGGCGATCGTTATCGGGCCATGTTGAACAAACTTTTGTTCACAAAAATTGAAGAGGAGGATATTGGCAACATTGGTTTCAACAGAACGGCGCTACGTGCCACACAGCCGAAGCTTCGGTAGATTTTTTTTTGATAGCATTTTCAAAAAAAAAAAAATTATCTGGCGGACCGTTTTTATATCTCGCTTTATATTTCTCTTTCGTGGAACTAACACACAATTGCAGTTTAACACACAACCTTTTGTTCGTCAAACGGTCGCAATGTGTAAAGCTTACCTTATACTGAATTTCCAACAACACATACTCGAATTTCAATCTATAGTTTGTGAAATTTTTACTTTGCTTTAAAATTATTTGCTGGGACATTAATATACTCATACAAAAACTAAAATCACAAAAATGAAAACAGAAATAAAAACAACCAAGAAGATGCTTAATTTTTATTGACTGATATTTAAATAATAGTTACGGCGAAGGTGTTTTAATTTCAGCATATTCAATTTAAGAGAAAATAAAGCGAATAAAATTAACATTTTCAGAATAACTCAGCAAAAAATTAAACATTACCATCAGAACTACCAGCCATATATATAATGACTTACTTTTCTGATTACCAAGTTGATAAATAAGGAGAATGATTCTTTTAGATTTAATAAATACTAAAAGTAAATACTTCTCAAGAATCAATTATTTTAGTTCCACGCCTTGTTAAAATCATTAAGTTGGTAATCCAGTAGGGAAGAGCTTCCACCAATAATGCTTAATTCCAAACCCGATTACCTTTTTTGAAATTTTTTGCTGGGAACAACCACGTCAATGGTTCAAATAAAAATGTTATGTTATGTTAGATTAAATAAAACGGAAAATTTGCAAACGAAAAAAAAAAATCTTGTGCTATTAAGTAACAAGTCAAGAGTTCAGTAATTTTTATATAAAAATTTTCAACTTCCTTTAAACTCGTGTCGTTGATTTAATTATTCATTATAATTATATATATTATAATTTTAAGTTAAATGCCCACTTATGATAATATTTACATTATTCTACGAGTACTTCAAATTGTTATCAATAATCGAATTGTAATTGATTTTATATATTTATTTACTTTTTGTTTTAAATAAAAAAAATTGCGCAACATTTAAGTAATGGAAATTCCATACATAGTACAATAAGTGTTTAATGATTCGTAAAATTAGGAAGACACATTATTGTTCTAAAGTTGTACTACTAATTATGAGAATATTTGTTGCTTTTTCAGCTTGTTTGATAATAAAATTAAACTAAGTGTTTTTTTAAACTTCATTAAATATCAACAAACAACAAACATACATATATTTTTTCATTTCAATCACTTGAATAAATCACGATTTTTTATTTATTTTAGAAGTTTCGACTGGCAGCCAGAAAAATCTTAGTAATTAAATTCAAAGTGTTTTTAAGGTGGACACAGAATATTATTGATGCTTTTGTTTTGGATGCTTCAAACTTAGAACTAAAAAAAAACAAACATTAGGGAGGTTAAAAAAATAATTTGCTAAAGCTCGCTATTTAGTAAAACAAGTTTTAGTTCCATGTGCTCTTTCTGTTCATACGATAGAGAAGGCAGCTGGTGAAGAAAGCAAAACCCAGCAAAAAAAAAAAACGCAAAAAATGTAATCGGGTTTGGTATTAAGAATTTTTGGTGGAAGCTCTTCCCTACTGGATTACCAACTTAATGATTTTAACAAGGCGTGAGACTAAAATAATCGATTCATGAGAAGTACTTACTTTTTTTATTTGGAAACTTGTTCACGTAATTTATTTAATATAAAAAAATCATTCTCGTCATTTAGCAACTTGTGTGTAATTTTTTTAAATTTTAGGTAATGTGGCTTGTAAGCGAGTAATGAAATTCGGTTATCAGAAAAGTAAGTCATTATATGGCAATTAGTTCTGTTGGTAATGTGTAAGTTTTGCTGGGAATGTATGTTAGGCAATACTGAGCTTTTGATGTTAATTAAATGATTAGATTCAGTATATCGATAACTTTATGTGCAAATGAAAGGTGTTCACTTCACACAAATGCGGCAATGCATTTGAAAATGTATACAAGGTGAGTATATGAGGTGGTATGCATTAATGTCTTACATGTGTGCATCGAATCATCGCTTCTGTAATAGACATTTTTGCCGCTGGGTATGGTCAAGTCTGTACCCCTCTCCATTCTCTTTTCCCCCCTCTCTCTCTCCTAAAAACTCAAGACTTGACGAGTCAGACCTGACGTGTGTCAATAAGGAGTTGTTGTAATTAACCCTTCTTCTGCACAACGCAATTGAAAATGTTTAGTACAATGACATCATCTTCGAGGGAAATAATGACGTGCTCTCGCCGCATTGTACATTCTGAACGAACGATTTGAGAGCCTGGTCATCTCACGTGGAAGTGATGTAAACTGGATATTTCAAATTGGAGCCACCCGGTCAAGCCATGGTGGTAATTTGCATAAGGTTATATTACGTAGCGGTGCGTATCCCTCTAATACGAACAAAAAATTGAAGTGATACGCATCTCACGCAAACTTAAAAAAAAGTAACAATCAGGAAATGAATTCCTACTAGTATTACTAGGTGTTACCTTCTTTAGAAAAGGGATAGTGATAGAGAGGACAGGCGGTGAAGGAAGAGACAGAGAAAAGCTTAATTCTTTTACAACTTGCTTGCGTGCTTTTTGCACGTTTATAATAATGCCTCTGGTGTTAAATGAGGCGTATTAAATTTTTTGCAGCTGTGGTGAGTAGTCATTTTATCGGTTAGTTTACTTCGTCGATGATTCTGGATTAGTATCTGCTGAAGTCGGTATAGTTCAATGTCCAGTGACTGTCTATGCCTGCATCTGATAAGCATTAGTGTCACAAAGGGACACTAATGCTTATCAGAAAAATGCGTGGTGTTGTTATTATTTTATTTATTTAAATTTGAAGACAGGAAGCGCTTAATGAGATACCCTTAGCGAGACTCATATATATAAAATTGTTAGAAAGCTGGAAAAACACTTATGCTGATAGTTCAAAAAAGGCAAAGAGAAATGTCATAAATCTCCTCGATTTTTCATTTCGTGAAAAGGCTCAGTGTAATTTGCGTCTTAGAGCCAATTATTTAAAAATTATATTAAAAAACTATTTTTTTGAGCTTTAGGTCAGTTTATACTAAATTTATTGGTTCAATATTTCGTTAACCTTCGGTTAACTTCTTCAGGATTTATATTGTTTTAAATATCAAAAAAACGAGAAGATTTAAATATCAAAAAAACGAGAAACAATATAAATCCTGAAGAAGTTAACCGAAGCTTAACGAAATATTGAACCAATAAATTTAGTATAAACTGACCTAAAGCTCAAAAAAATAGTTTTTTAATTTAACTTAAAAAGGTCGAAAAATTAGATAAAAATATTTAAAAATTATAATTTTTGTACCATAAAGCTGACAACTCCATTCCCTCGTAAAGTTCAGAAATATTAAGGGATTTTCCTACGTTCTTTTTATGATATCAGAAACTTCAATTCACCCTATAAAAACGTGTGGTCCTTTTTATTAGGCGCCAGAAACACATGTACATATGTTTAAGGTGCCTTGTATGTCTGTATGTATATTTTTAATTATTATTTCCACTGTTAGTGTGTAGTGTGCCTTCAGGTGAATGCAGTACTTTTCTTTGCAAAAATATTGCTAAGAGTTTTAATAGAAATTTGCAATTATTTTGTGCACTTTAATTGCAAAAAACCTGTTTTTCAATTAGAGCCATTATTGCAGCTTTTAAATGATAAGAAAATAAATACATATGTGTGTATGTTTACAACAGTTTCCTCTCACAAAAATAAAAAAGCTTTCTTGATGTTAAAAAGGAAAGTTTTTGTTTAAACCGGTGGTGCCCAATTGAGCTGATATGGCCTCAACCAAACAAGATATTCATTCGTACGTTGTTTGTTATGAGCAAGGTAGGGACGAGCAAATGCGCTAAGCGAATGTTTTTATATACATTTTTCTTAGATGCACTGAAAGAAATTAGTGATGCTATTAAAAAAATGTAATGTATCCAAAGCATTTCATGTAATACTCGTAAAACATTTAAATGATACAATATAATAAAAAGGCATTATGATATTGTTTATACTAATGCAGATGAAAAGAAAAAAAAATTATGTTCTTAAAAAAATAAGAGTTTGGCTTGCAGGGGAGGACATCAAAGAAAAAATTCAGATTAATTATAAATTTATTCAAATCGTCTTACCTTTTCTGAGCATTAAATAAATCTATTGCAATAAAATTCCATTTAGATTATATAATTTTTGGAAGTGTACAGTGTTTTGTTCAGTATGCACTCTCTCTCTTTATCTCTCTTCTTGTTCTCACCAATACTAAGGGAAATATTTTTTTCTACATCAATAGTTCAAACTTTTAAACAATTTATGAGTTAAACACATTCACGTCAGCAGGCTACCGACTATAACCTGTCAAGCTCCATGTAGGTATAAGAACAATATTACTTTAACTAGAACATGGCTACACGCCTACAAAACCACAGTTCAAGCCAGTGATACCAACTTTTTTGGCTATAAGAGCACATTAAATATTAACAGAAGCACTAAAAAGCTTAATTTTAAGATCTAAAAAGCGTAAAAGGTACTAACCTGAGAATAATAATGTGAAGTTTAATAATGTTTAATAGTTTCTAAACTATTCTCTATTTCGGCAATAGTATCAACATCTTTAATGAAATATATTAGACGAAGAAGTAATTTTAAGAAATACAGTCAAACAAGCTTTAGCGCAACACGCTTTAGTGAAAAAAATTGGATTACTGAAAGCGATAGAAATCCCCGCACTGATTTTAAACGCGTAACATCGCTTTACTGAAAATATTGTATTACTAAGAAACCAAGAGCATGTACACAACTATGACACTTACTTCGCCTTAGTGAAAATATACACAATGACAAATTTATTTATTAGAAATTGATTTCATAACTTAAGGCTGAACAACTTGTGCATGTTTTGTCTGTTAAATAATTAAATGAAAAAATGTATTTGACCTTTTCGCTCTGACGTAATTTATTGTATTTTTCTATTATATTGTACTGTTTTTAAGCAGTACGCTTAACTGTAATAAATTTCAGTAATTCGAACTACGTTTTAGAGAAAAAATCGGATAACTGAAAAAAAATTGGGTTTTGGTTATTTTTTTCCAATAAAGCGTATTCGACTGTGCACAAATTTCTTAAAAGCACTATTTATTGATTTTTCTTAATTTGGCACTAACGCTCAAAAAAAGCACTAAAAATAGTTCCAAAAGCACAAAGTTGACATCGCTGGTTCTAGCTGTCACCCAATTAGACAAACTTCTATTTATGTTAGCAACAAATTTAGTGCTGCCAATATAATACAAAATGTGAAATGAATGAAAGCTGAAGGTTATTGGATATTATTTAACAGAAAGAACATTCATGACATAATATAATTCGTTTTTAAATTTTCGCATTGACATAAGTGCATTTTAAATTACTGATGTTATTTTAACAAACAAAGTAGCATGGCTGAAATATGTCTACATAATTCAATGTCAGATAGTTTTGAAAGAGTCAGCGACCGCTTTCAAAATAATTAAGTAGCTAGCTAGAGAGCGACAGTTGCAGCTAACTACATTTAAAGTCGTATAGTAGCATAGTCTCCTGTGGCCAATGCGTTAATTGCATTATAAGAAACAAACCTTAAACGTGATCGCAATTAAGCGAGAAATTCGTGAGAGAAGTTTAATGTTTCAAAAATTTTAAAATCATTCATATGTACAGCCTTCAACAGCAAGTTCGGTAAATGTAATAAATATAATTACATACATATGTGAATATCTGAGCTGCAGGGTCTACAATTTCTTTCAATGTGAAACATTATCGAACATTAGTGCAAATGAAAAATGTAAAGAGCAAATGTCTAATTAAATGCTTAAACTCGCCTTAAAGAAAAAAAAAGAGATTTACAAACGTACACACAATATTGTGCTTTAAAGCGAGTGTAATAAAATTTATATGACCGTTATTTGGGGGCATCACTCATTTAAATTGAGAGCGAAATTATACTGTTTCTTATGTACATGCATACAATGTAATTGGAGTTTTGAAGACCGGGCGGGCGAACTGTTTTGAATAACAAGCAGGGCTGTAAAACTCGGTGTATTTAACTTTGAAGAATGTTCAGTTCATTTTTTTTGGTAGTCCTAATATTGCACAATTTACAAAAGAAAAAAACACCTATTATAAATTAATATATAAGAACGAGGGTGGGTCACTAACTTTTTTTTTTTGAAGAAACACATGTTTTTATACCTATAAAAATTTGTTTTATTTTTCATCATAGTTTCCTTTGAGTTCTATATTTTTCGTCCAACGTTTATCCAAGTGTTTTTGTACCTTCCGAAAAATATGACTTGTCATATTGTTTATGAGATGACTAGTCGTTGCCATTCCTTCAAGTTTGGGAACAAGAAATAGTCACTCTTTGTTAAATCTTTAGAATTGGGCGAATGAGTTTTGCCATGGAATCTGCACATGCGTTTGTGGTTGCGGCACCTATCTTACGGAAAGCTTTGTCATACCCAAGTGATCATTCAAAATTTAAACCATTGAGCCATGTGAGGTGTCTAGGGCTTCCGCAATCTCTCTTACTTTCAATATCCGATCGGCGGAAACCATATCGTGAATTTTTTAAATTTTTTCGGATGTAGAGACCTCAACTGGGCGTCCAGAACGTATGGCTTGTGTGGCCACAACGAAATTCAGAAAACCACTTTTTTCCATTGGAATTGATTTTGAAGTGTCCCATAGTATTCATCAAGCTTAACTTTGGTTTGAGTGATGGGTTTTTTTCCGCAAAAAATAATGTTTAATGTGCATTCGAAATTCACTTTTTTCCATTTTCTTCTCCAAACGCGCGGTAGTCTGCTGTCAACGGCTGTCAAATGAAAACTAAATGATTTAGCTTGTTCAAATTTAGACAGTAGTCAGCTGACAGTTGCCTCTTGACAGAAGCAGTGTTGCCATTTTAATTAAGAGGTGGGCAACTCAACAAGCCACAGACTTATTGACCCGCCCTCATATTAATGGGTTAATTTTTGGTGGTTAATGGGTTAAATAAAATTTTTTAATAGCGCTACTCTGACTTATGAAATTCTTTCAAAATTTGGTTAGAGTATCACGATTTTGTAGGCGTTTTTAATTTCGCACAGAAAAAGTGGTGATTTGACCTATAGTGCAATTTTATGAAAACGGTTTAACATGGGTACGTTCATTATTTTAAAGAACGTTTACAGGCTGCTAATCTTAATGTTAAAAAATTATCATTCTGCTGAGATCAATTTTTTCTTTAAAATTATTCAAGGAATTTTTTTTCAATTAATCAGATTCTGATTCTACGACTTTAATTTAATTAGCAGCAGTTCTTAACTTTAATAAAACTAGACCGCCTGACTTTCATAAGGAGAGCCATACACACTCAAAAGCTCCGAATTTTATGGGGAAACTTTACTTAATTTTAGGAAAATTTTACTTAAATATGAAAATATAATTACTATAAACTAGTTCATTAATGAACTAGAAATTTAGTAAATATTTTACTGGTTTCAAGTAAAAACCAGCTTTGGCGCCATACGACAACTTTTGTTTTATTAAAATTTAGAAAATTTTCCAAAGTTTTAGTTAATTTTTTTTTTGAGTGCAGAGATTGATTTAATTTCATTTACAGATCTATGGTACAAAAGATCCACCAGGTATGTTTGAACCAGTTCTTCCCTCTATTCTATTCTATTCTATTCTATTCTATTCTATTCTAACTAACTTTCAAAGCTTCTGGATGCTGTTCTCTTCAAAGAAAATCTTTTAATAATTCAAGGAATAGTTTTTAATTAATGTGATGAGACAAGAAAAGTTTAATTAAAGTTTTTGGGAAAAAACTAAATATTTAAAAATCATCTTGTTAGCATGAAATTTTTAATGAAATATTATTCCTGAAATCAAAATTCATAATAACAATAGATTTACGAATTAATGTATGTACCACCAATCTTCTATTTTTTGAAAAAAATTTAATCGAAGAGAGCGAAAGCCATATAACTTCCAGATTTGAAACCTAAAGCCATGCATAAAACAAAAATTCCAATTTCATTGAAAACTTTAAGAAAATAATAAAAAGTAAATAAAGGACGTTTTTTTATAGAGTGACACAATTTTAAATCATAATAAAATAAGGAAATATATTTTTAATATGAAAGAAAATTGTATGAAATTAATATTTAAATATGGTTTCTGCCATGTGGCTGCCAGCGAGGGCTGGCGCGTAAAAGACGCAATCTGGAACACCAATTTTCAACAACTTATGGGCCAATGACTTCGTCAGCCCATAACGAGCACCAAACAGTAATTTTCTGTGGATGTGATGATTTTTTCACAAAAGCTTGTGGCTTCTGCTCACTCCAAATGCGACAATTCTGATTATTTACGTACCCATTCAACCGGAAATGGGCTTCATGGGAAAATAATCAAAATTAGCTGCTCTGAAAAAGAAGAAGTGCACGATGAGTTTGACAAATAAAACAATTATTTTGATTAAAAATTACAACAATTTGCAAGCGTTGATCTGGTGTAAAACGATTCATAATGAAATTTCCAAGCAAACTAAACAAAAAGTAACTATCAGCTTTTAAATGGGTGCTCAAATAAAGCAGTTATACCAACTCTAAAGTTGTGATACTCTAACAAAAACACCCTTTATAAAAACATGTTTATTTTCAAAGGTACGTAAACAATCATGTACTTTTTAAGTAGATGCTTACTGTGAATTTGTACAACTCCCTCTTCCCATGCCTGAGTAAAACTACATAAAGTGCACACGCACATCCATACAAACTAACCCGGTCCCACCACTAACCAAGGAGAAAAAAAGAAAGAAAAAACACTTACAAAATATGCGTGGCCAAAAATCATCACTAATGCAAGTCACACTAAAAACCACTACAATTATTGTTAATACGACTTTGCCAGCAAGCAGAGCTGCTTGGCTTATATTTTATTTCAAAATATTTAAACAAAGTGTGAAAAGCTTGATTAACAAAAAATTGTTAAAAAAACAAAAATAATAATAAAATTAAAAGAAAATGAATAAAATAAACTCTCTTAAAACGCTAGTTTTAACAGCAATTACCATGGTTTCCTTGGTTGGAACTAGCCAAGCCGCTGTAGTTTTACTAAACCCTAAACTTGCTAATATGGATGGTTTTCTGGAACTAAGACCCAATGGTACATTGATTTTGCGCAGTGCAATAAACGACAATTCCTCCAATATTTGGCAAGAGGCCATTATTTTCAAAACCATCTTGAATGCCATACGCTTAATGCCGCCACAAGCGCAAAATACTTTCAATGATTTGCGTCAGACAATTTATGGCGAAAGTATTGAACACAAGTTTCCACCATTTTTGGAACGTGTTATCCAACGTATACAGACATATTTTTCAGTTTATAGATACACCGATACCAGTGCACCGGTGCCGGTGCCGGTGCCGGTACGGTTGGATCAAAACCCTACAACCACAACAACAGCAACCAGAACAATGAATACAGTGTCGCCATTGAATTTAACTTCAAATAAAGATGATAATAACGGTTCCAATAGAAATAAGAGCACTTTTCCGAACATGGATAAATTAAAAGCGACGACGCCACAAAGCAAGTCTGCAAGCAGCACCACAACAATTAAACCTGCATCAAGTAAACCTGATAAAGTGGATGAGAATGAGTTTATTGAAATAAAAAATTGAAAATCGCTTGAAAATAAGAAATCCTAGAAGAAATTTCAATACAAGTGTTAGTAGTTGATTAATTAAATTTTTTATTTACTAAAGGTATTCATTTCAGTTTTTTTTATCGTTGGAAAAATGGAAAAATATAATTTTTTCCCTGTGTTTGCTGTCAAAAAATTACATTTTTTCATTTTTCCAACGAGAAAAACCTGAAATGAATACCTTTACTATCTGTTCATTTATTATTTTATATAAACTTTTTTGTTTTAATAAAAATTTTAGTTCAAATTTATTAAAATTATGGTTGAATTTCAATTAAAATATTTATCTAGCATATTTTTAAATAACAAAAGTAACTGCAAAAATAAAGAGTCTGAATATGTCGAAGAACTAAATACAGCTTACGTCCAGATTTGTGCGAATTTTTTACCACCCAAATGTGAATAAGTGCGAAATTAAAGCTAGTACATATAAAAAAAGTTATAGGTTAAAATTGTACTGACCAACGATATTGGTTAAAATAACTAATGTGGAGTAGTTAAACAATTTTATGAGATTTTTTTTTCTTGTAGTACAAATTCTAAGTAAACTTTAAGCATTAAACACATTCAGCACAGCAAACTGCCGACTAAAAAATGTCAAGGATATAATCACAGCTGTTAAGTAATGATTAGTAATTTTTTTAAGTAATGATTAGTAATTTGATTAATTTTTCCTTAAGTAATGCTTAAATTACGATAACTACTTCATTACGAGTACTAAAAATGGAAAAGTAATCCGAATTACTTGAAATTACAAAAAAATAATCCAAAATAATCAAAAGTAATTAAAAAATAATCCCATTACTTTTAAAGATTACTTTTAATTCTTTTTGATTATTTATTAATAATCAAGAGTAATCTTTGGAAGTAGTCGGATTACTTTTAGATTACTTTTGATTATTTTTAGTAATTTCTAGTAACTTAGATTACTTTTCGATTATTAGTAATCGTAATCAATTATTTATCAGAAATTCTTTTAAAGGGACTTATATAACTAGTACAATTCTTTTTAAAATTTAATCTAATTGATTACTAATCGTAATCGAAATTTAACAGCTCTGTATAGAATATACATGTGTATGTGAGAATGAATATTTTGACAGGTTGTTGTCCGTGCTACGTTTGTCGTTATATTCAAACTAAACTAATTTCTGTTTTTGATGGCTACAAAACAAAATTAGTGTTGACAATATAGCAATATATGTAAATTAAATGTTTTATTTTCAAGAAAATTAGAAAATTTTAATGTTAATTAAAAAATCATACATATATAAATTTATACATCGAAGAAAAAACGATAATTCGTGAAAAGTTGCAAAATTTTAAACAAGCTATAATATTGATTAAAAAAGAGAGAGATGTCTTAGGACACTCGGTTAGAGCTATGCTGCTTAGCTTCTATGTACATATATAAAACAAATTTCCTGTTTTAAATAACAATGCAATAAAATTATATTATATGATGATGGCAAATTCGCTGCAATTATTTCAAAACAACTTATTTCCCATTATTTTATTTTCGAGATGCGCACTATTATATTAATGTATTGTTTGTGCTCATGTGCAAAAAAAAATACTCTCAAAATCAAACATTTTGTTTCGTTTATTTTCGTACTCTGCTTTTAAGTACAAGGAAATAAAAAAAAAATAAATTTACAACTGTAATAGATTCGGTTATTTTTGTTACGAAAATCTCTGGGGTGTGGCATAAAGAGCATAGCATAGCTCTAAAAATCGCCCTAACTCTAAGGAATGCAAAAAATTCAGTAAAACCCAGAAAATGAAAAACTTACTAACATTGAAATGATTACAAAGTCTAATGTTGTTGAAAAATCGGCAAAACTGTTTGCAAGCTGAAAACATGTAAAAAGTCGCTTCTATTGCGAGAAGTTTCTGTTAAATAATTTAAATATTTTTTCGCCTCTGCTGCCATACCTAGTTGTTGTTGCTTTGCAACATATGTTTTTCCAAGTGATATTTTAAGTGACAGTAAAACTATCTTAAAGCATTTTTAATAAGAATAGCCTTTGCTGATGAAAATAAAAATCGTATGAAAAATATTATCTTAAAAATTCGATACTTTACATTTTACTTTAATTCTTTATTTAACTTTTTTTTTGTATTTTATATTTGTTGAAAATTTTGCTTGTTATGTTGATGTGATGTTATTAATGAATTTGTGATATTTTTGATGAATATTTATAAGTAAATATTTATAATTAAATTTAATTATGAGTTAAATAAATATGATTTTTTGATTTTTTAAATTAAAATAATCGAAATAAAAGAAAAAGAAAACTTAAAGTAATTATTATTTTAGACAAAATACAATAACTAAAATAAAAAGCGGTGTGATGTTGATGTTGTGTGTGTATGTATGATTTAGTGATGTAGCCCTCGCATTTTGTATATTTTTATGATTTCCTTTTGCTCGTTACACTGTGCCAACGATATTACGAGTATAATTTTTATGCCTCCTTTGTGGCGGGTATTTCTTTTTCATTTTCATGAGCAGCATCTGGTGAAGATTTCAGTTCGATTGGAGTTTTTTCTGAAATGAATTTTTTTTAATTTAAATATTTTATAATTTAATATTTTTTTAATTTTTTCTGAAATGTATTTTTTAATTCAAATATTTTATAATTTAATATTGTAAAATTTTAACAAAAATTTGATTGTTATATGCCGAAGCTGCACGTGAGACAGTTCAAACCAGAGTATGAAAATAAACAAAGTGAAACGTTTCCCTCAATTTTCAATCAAACGTGAAATAGCCATAACCATACAAAACAGCTGTTCGAACCAATCTTTTGGGCAGTACTGTATTAGATTATACCAAAAAAAAAACCAATTGAGTTTTGGTTTTTCGCCATAACCATAAACAGCTGATTGCTGGCTACACATATTTGTTGTTGCACTTTTAAAATGAATACACAAATGAGAACATAAACAGCTGTCTATGGTTATGGTAGCACTAATAGGTGAAGCAAACATATTCATGTTTCTGGCAATAGTTATGGCATTATGTTATGGCACGTCTGATTGAATATTTAATTTTGTTTTGTTCTATTTTTCATTATAATAGAGAACGCATTGGCGTATTGTACATATAGTTTGTATATCGTTAACTTAATACGAAAAGCCCCTAACTCATGTTTTTCATAGTTTAAAGGAGGAGGAAAAAACTAAATAAGAAAAGATGCAATATTGATATAAAGTTTTTTTAAACGCAATTTTATTACAAACACTTTACAAATTTAGTGTTATATTAGTTTTATTAACATAAATAAAAAGGTGTATCTAGTAATGGTTTATAGAAATATGTAAATATATCAATTTCGAAAAATTATGAGTGGGGGCCATTTCGTATTAAGTTAACGATATATTTCAGTAAAAGGAAAAGGCAATTTGTATTAAGCTTTCATATATATAATTTTTATTATTATATGACTATATAGAATATTGAATAGTAATAAGAACTAAAAGCCATTTTCAAAACTTGCCTTTAGTTAAAAGTAGGATTTTTTCTGTCCGATAAATATCTTTGCATTATTACAACTTCGAAAAATTATGAGTGGGGGCCTTTTCATATTAAGTTAACGATATATTTCAGTAAAAGGAAAAGGCAATTTGTATTAAGCGTTCATATATATAATTTTTATTATTATATGACTATATAGAATA